>CAWUFW010007196.1:0-600000 GCA_963921515.1 Calotriton arnoldi | reverse complement strand
AGCTGTCGCTAACGCCTGTTAGCGACAGCTTGCTAATAGGGCGATAAAATTATCGCCGCTTTAGCGGCAAAAAGTGCAGCTAAAGCGGCGATAAAGCCCTTGATAATATGCCCCTCAGTTTGCTAACAAAGTAAATGTGGTATTGGAAAGACACATTTTTCAGTAGGATACAAGGAAAACAGGAAAGTGTTTCCTACTACATTGCTGTATTACGTAGTCTAAGCAGCCTGTGTGATTTTTCAAAGAGTGACGATTAAACACTTTAAGTTCTTCTTGCAGAGTTTACAATTCACTGTGAGGACGAATCACAAATCCCTCACTTTCATGTTCATGACAAAGGGGCAGAAAATGGCACCAATCACATTGCTAAAGGAATCCTGGGGCTTGAAGGGTTCTGTTTTAAAGTTAAGAAAAATCATTGAAGAATATGGTACAGCTGAATTCCCAGTATTAGAGGTTTCTACTTCTGCCATGTCAGTCGAAGAGTGGAGTCAAATTATGAGTAGAGATGACATTTTGTACATTATGGACAAGATTAAGACTTATATTGTGCAAGGGTGGCCTTCGAAGTTTAGTGAACTTAATGAAGATTCAAGAGACTATTGGGAATTCATAAATTATTTGATTATTGTGGACAATATGATTTTGAAGAATGACAAAATAATACTGGCCATAGAGCCAAGGAAATGAATCACAGATCCTGCCCATGAAGGTCACCGAGAGAAGAGCCTTACTAAAAATTGTGTAAGAAGTGTATATTAGTTTCTGTGAATTGACCCATTAGTAGAAATAAAGGTCAAGGAGTGTACAAGCTGGTCGGGGAGTGATAAATCCAAAGTTAATCACAACACACATTTGCTTTGAGTAACCATTCCAGAGAAAACTTGTGACAAGCTAGCTCTTATTATCATTGGCTCCATAAACAGATATCATGTTCAAAATCATTTCATATTTGTCCTGATAGATTACAACTTGCACAAGATGTTAACCAAGATTGTGAATCAGATGACCACTGACCATTGAAGAGATACCATGCATATTGATAATAGACAATGGTGTACAGTTCACCTCTGGTGTAATGAAGGAGTTTTTAGCCAGGTTATCCATTGAGCGCTTCAGAACTGCATTGTATTGTCCCATGGCAAATGGCCTAGTGGAAAGAGCTAATAAGATAAAAAGGAGTAAACTCAATTTACTTGTGTTACTAGCCACCTTGCAGAAAATTCAGTTGAAAATATTGTATGGACTTATTATACAGCACCATCCTTGTAACAGATATTTCCACATCTGTTGGCCTTAGAGACAGAAAACCAAGCACAAAACATTGCTCAAGTTGGTTGAGAGGAGGAATCCCCTGTGTGTTATAACAGAGATGAGCTTGCAAGGGCAGCATTGCCTATCACCAAGAAAAGTAAAATAAATGTTACGATGAAAAGAATGGAGTGACCCATCAACGGTGAGCTGTGGGTGATACTGTACTTGCCAGAAGACCATTCAGAGGGAGGATCATCATGGTAAAGTCTCTAAACCAATGCGCATAGTTGATATCAGACACAATGTAGCTATAATGGACAATGAACAGATGTGGAGCATGGACAGACTTGCTAAATACCCTTCCTCTACTATGGATACTGCAAACTCAAAAGGCAATAAGCCAACCATAAATCCGAAATATGGTATTGATCTTTCCCCAAAAAGAGAAAGGGCCTAATTTTTGAGGCCCTAGCAGCACTTTACCGCTGACGGAGCATCACTTTTTGACGATCCGGAGGCCCAATGTGCCGCCGCATATCTACAAGGCCTCGAAAAGCCACTTTATGTGGCTTTTCATGGCCTTGTAAACATGTGCACCTTTCATGCAGAACACTGCATGAAAGGGGCATTCCATGGATGTTGCTGTGGGTGTTCCCATGAAACATCCATGTAATCTGAAGCATTTCCAGATTTACGAGGAATCGTAAACCTGGGACTGCGTATGATTCTAATTCCACCCCAGGGGTGGCATTATGGAGGTGCAACAAGGAGAAATATCCTTATTTCTCCGAATTTTCCTTTTTTCTAAGTGTGCTGCATTCTGCAGCACTGATAGAAGGAAGAAATCACCTCCATTGATTGATTTGGTGCATCCCCACAATGCAGGCACCCTTGCAACATGGCGCAAGGGTGCCTGCGTTGGCTCTAGGCTGCTTTTTAGGGCCAGTGCAGGGGTCAGGACAGGAATGCACTGTATTCTTCTAAACAGAGCGCATTCTTGCACTTTAAGAATGATGCGGCGCTTTAAAAATTGATTGCGGCACCGCGCAGTGGCATTCTATTGAAAATGAGGCCTGTAACAACCCCGAGGATCCGGCGGACCGGAAGTGGAGGGAAACGGGCCGGGACACTGTAAACGCACCGGAGGAGCCCAGCGGTCTAGTGGCGCTGGGTCGACTCAACGAGGAAATCCTGACGTCATCAGAGGCCGACCAACAAAAGGGCGGTGATGAGAGTTACGGGGGAGACACAGGAGACACGGAGGCGACGGAGAAGAGAGGAGAGTGAGACGATTCGGAAGAGGAGCCCAGCGGCGATATAGAAGGAAGACCTAAGACCCCTGGAGCGGAGTACATTGCGGATAAACCCGGCAGCCCAGGGAAGGGAGAGGACGCCCCGGGTCCCAACGCCACGGCCCTGATCCCGGGTCGTGGCCCAAGGCAAGTAGCATTAAAGGGGTCGCTCTGGTGGTGGTGGGGCGGCACGGGAAATTAGGGCACGCGTGGTTTTGTTTGTGCACTTCCTCAACACAAGGCACCTACACGCTAGTCCCAGTTTTTCCTGCACGGCGTCCTGGTGGTGGTAGCACTTAGGTATAGAAAAGAGGACCTCGAGCTAATCCCGGTTTTGTTTTCCTTCCCCTTTTTTCTGACTGCCCGGGCTGCGGAACGACACGACGCCAACGGCCCTTCCGGTATCGAGCCTCGGAAGCCCCAGAGAAGACGGTCGAGTGGGAGAAGAGGATCCCCAGCTATTTTTCTTTTGTTGTGTTGCACCGGGACTTTGTTTGCATAATTTGGGTCCTATGGGACTGACAAAACGAAGTTCCCGCAAACGATTGCCACATAGAAAAATAAAGACCCAAAAAAACCTCTTCTGTGCGTGTCCGGTATTCCCTTCTGCCCCCAGGGCTATTGCGCCGCTTACAAGGCCCAAAGTATGCACCCATTAGGGAAAAGGACTATTTCATGATCTGATATGGTTCTTTCTTATGTTCTTCTTATATTATGTTAAAGAGATGTGTTGTAATTATATGCTTTGACCTTGTATTTTAAGTCCCTCTCTACTTTCCCCCCATGTATAAGCCACCTTGCTCATTCCTCACATTACCACCCCTCTCCACTGTATGGTAGTGCATTCTTACTGTTTAGAATGTTGAGGTCTTACTGTTAAAAATTTTGAATTCCTACACTTAATGAGAGCTGTGGGACAAATAAGGAAGATTGCATTTCAGCTACCTGCTGTTTTCTTTTCACTTCAACTCCCCTACCCTGCCCCAGTTAAGAAATGTCTATGCACATATTTCGGTTGCTTCTACTGGTGTGCTTTTGTTAAAGCTTTATGTAATGGAGACAAAATAAAACACTTTCTGTATTGCAACCCTTTATTCATCAAACTCCAATTATGTGTATATTGATAAATTAATTGTATGCCCCAAGGGAAGCCAGGCCCACTATTCAAGGTTCATCTTTACGCTTCTTTTTGTCTTGCTATTCCTAATGTTATTGTAATTGTATTTACATAGTGCTTACTACCCCTGATGAGGCGTTGAAGGGCTTTTCAGTGAGTAGCACAGTACTCTGGAACCCAAAGGCTTAGTGGTGGATTAGTATAGAAAAATATAAATTGCTAATTTGAGTGCTGGACATGTGAGTCTGTTAGTATGATTGGATAGAATAAAGGAGGGATAAAGGAGGAAACAGTGCAGATAGTGTTAGTTTGGATAACATATTAGTAAGATGAGGTCTGGGATGAGTCACAGGAAGGATAGAGGAGGGAAAAGTCTAGAAAGGGTTATTAGGGAGATGAAAGTAGTAAAATTAGGATTGGGATGAGTCAAAGGAGGGCTAGAGGAGGGAAGAGCCTAGGAAATGTTACTTTGCAGATCATAGGAGTAAAATGAGGTTTGAGGTGAGTTAAGGAGGGATAGAAGAGGGAAGAGTCAAGAAAGGGTCCTAGGAAGATCATAGTTTTAGAATGAGGTTTAGAGTGAGTCAGAGAGTAGAGGTAGAGGATATATTAAGAGAGGTATAGGGTGAGACATAGAGTAATGAATTGGAGAAGTTGAGGTTTTTTTTCTTTCTAATGTAGGAGTAAAGAAATACATATATAGATGCATAACTACATAGAAAGGGTATACATGTATGAGGAAAATAATAAAGAGATATAAAATTGTATTGTATAAAGTTCCATATGTGCATGACTGGATAGTTAGAAATTCAGTCTTTCAGGTTTTGCGGTGCGTAAAGCTAATTTATTTGTGTATTTTTATAATTTTATAATTTTCTATTTTTTATTTTAATTTTATCTTTATGTTTTCCTCAATATGGCATTAGGGAAGCACTTATAGATAAAATTATTATATTCGGCAATAGGTAGTTATAATTAGGACCTAGTTTAAACAGGAAAAGCATTTTTTGACTTGGCTGTATCTTTGGCGCTGTTTGACGAATCCTCATGAAATTTACCAAAAAAGTGTGAATTTGGGTCTAGTTGTGCATCGTAAGTTTCGGGGTGATCCGTCAATTGGGGGCCGAAAAAAAGGGGGTTAAAAAAATGTATATTTCCCATGTTAATTCCCAAAGGGATTTTGAACAGGACTACAGCCCTAACTGCTGGATGGAATTACACCAAATTTGGCAGAAAGGTAGCTCTTGGTTCAGAAAGCGCCCTTTTTGTTATTTGGTGTAAATTTGTTCACTAGTTTTAGGGTTATTAAAAGAAAACCATATTTGTGTATATATATATATATATATATTTGTTATCCAAAGTAAGCCTGATGCTTCAAGGACGCACTCCCAGCCACTTAATTGCAGAAGAAAACCGGAGACTGCATTCCAGGTTAATTTACTTTTATTTCCCAACGCGTTTCAAGGCAACGGCCCCTTCATCATGGGTCACTGTAGGATATGGCTTGGAAATCCCGACGTGCATGCTGCTTTTATATTTTCGCCCCCAGTGGGCCATGCACATCACGTTACATTCTGCATAGCATGCTGGACTTTGTAGTCTTCACCGGTCATTGTTGCCCCCAGTGGGCTCCTTGCCACATCCAATAATTCGTCAGTGTCCTTTACATTGTTAATACACCTTTGTAGGTCCCAGGATGATGTTCCGGTTTTAATTTTTCCTGACTGGGCTGCTTGCAGCTGTGAGAAAGTCCCGGTGCTGCGCAGCCTTTCCCACTCTCCAAGCTGTAATGGAAGGTAAAAAATGGTGCAATCCTTCACGGCGAGGCTGCCGTGTAAAAATGTTTGTTATCCAAAGTAAGCCTGATGCTTCAAGGACGCACTCCCAGCCACTTAATTGCAGAAGAAAACCGGAGACTGCATTCCAGGTTAATTTACTTTTATTTCCCAACGCGTTTCAAGGCAACGGCCCCTTCATCATGGGTCACTGTAGGATATGGCTTGGAAATATATATATATATTATCTACTGGCGGTCGCCAGTAGATAGTTATAGTTAGGACCTAGTTTCCATAGGAAAAGCATTTTTCTTTTCCCAATAACTTTGGCGCCGGTTGACGAATCTTCGCGAAATTTTCAGAACTTGTGGCCCGCTCCGGTCAGCTCCTATCCTAAAAGTTTCGGGGTGATTGGCAAAGCGGGGGCCAAGAAAAAAGGGGGGTCCCAAAACGTGTTTTCTCCATAGGAAGTTTTAGACACGGCTACAGCCCGAACTGCTGAATGGAATTACACCAAATTTGGCAAAAAGGTAGCCCTTGGTTCAGAAAGAGCCCTTTTTGTTAAATGGTGTAAATCCGTTCAGTAGTTCCTGAGAAATTTAAAAAAGAGGTCGGAAAATCAATTTCCATAGGAAACTTTAGACACGGCTACAGCTCGAACTGATGAACGAAATTACACCAAATTTAGGCAAAAAGGTAGTGCTTGGTCCAGAAAGCGTCCTTTTTTTAAATGGTATAAATCCGTTCAGTAGTTGCTGAGAAAATCCAAAAATAAAAGTTTCGATATCTAGAGGCCGCGGAGGATCCGCGGACCCTCCCGACCATGAGCTTTATTCTGATTGGCTGCCAACACTTCCAAACCAGGAAGTGTTGGCAGCCATCTTGTGACTCGGTAGAACCGAGTCAGAAGAAAACAGTAGAAAAAACGTTAAAAAACAAGAAAAGGGGGCAGGTTAGAAACACCCTGACCCCCTAGGCCTGCCCAAAAAAGCATTTTTTTGTAAACAAATCGGTAAAATTCACGAAAGATCCGCGAATCCCGCCGATGAAATTAAAAAAACGAAGCGCGGGTCCCGCCCTTCATTGTATTTAAGCCCCCGGGTGGGCCAAGTCCCGGGGGCATGCAAAATTGTAATTGCGGGGGCCCAGGGGGGCCCCCACAGCCCCGGGGACCGCTTCCTCCCGGGGCTTTCCTTAAATATTTGCGGGGGCACATGGGCCCCCGCAGCCCCGGGGACCGCCACCTCCCGGGGCTTCTATTTTTATAATGTGTGGGGCCTCCAAGGCACCCCGCCCTTGGGACCGCCACCTCCCTGGGGCTTTGTACATGAATATTTGCGGGGGCACACGGCCCCCGCAGCCCCGGGGACCGCCACCACCCCGGGCTTTGTTTTTAAATAAAAACAAGAACCTGTGTGGGGGCTGGAGTCCCCACACGCCCCAGGGACCGCCACCTCCCAGGGGCACTAGCTATGCAAATTTGGGGGTCCGTTATGGACCCCTGAGCCCCAGGGACCTCCACCTCCCGGGGCTTTACAAACTGAAGGGAGGGGGCCGCGCGGCCCCCTCCTGGAGCCCGTGATGGCGCTGGGGACTGCCACCCCCTAGGGCCGGCTCCTGCAGTGTCCCGGGGTGCCCACCCCCAGGACACTGCTGTTTGCTTTGGCAGGGCGGGAGCCTCGCGGCTCCCGCCCTGTCATAGCAAACTATGGTTTGGGTTTTGGAAGAGAGAGCAGGAAACCTGCTCTCGCTTCCAAAATCCAAACCACATTGCTTTTCCACACGGGGAGCTGCATGTCAGCAGCTCCCCATGTGGAAAGCAATGCCGGCTCCCGCAGGAGGCGGGGAGCCGGCAGGGACCGTGGGGGCATTGGGGCTCCCCCACGGTCCCCAACGGATAGGGGCCTGGCCCCGGGGATGGGGTCCCCAGGGCCAGAAGTGGCCCGGGAGGGGGCCACGTGGCCCCCTCCCACAAAAATAAATATAAAAAAATAAAGCAAGGCCGGCCCCGAGGGATGGGGTCCCCGGGGCTAACAGAGGCCTCAGGAGGGGGGCCACGCAGCCCTCCTCCTTTGAAAATATGAAAAATAAAAAAAAGATATAGTGGCAATGCCCCGGGGGATGGGGTCCCCGGGGCCGAAAATGGCCTCGGGAGGGGGGCCGCGCGGCCCCCTTCCGTTTAAAAAAAATTAAAATTAAGAAATTAGGGGTCAGGCCCTGGGGGATGGGGTCCCCAGGGCCCAAAAAATAGGAAAGGAAGAGGGGCCACACAGCTCCCTTTCTAAAAAACAAAATTTAAAAAAAAGCCGGCATCGCGCCGGAGGCACCGCCCCCTCCCAGCAACACTATGCAAACGCGCCCTGTGGCGCGTTTTAAGTTGGGGAATGAATTCCCCTTCAATCCTGAGGGTCCCTGGGGGCCAACTAGCCCACCAGGTACCGCCAGTAAGCGCCACAGGGCTGCGTTGCAGAGAGGTGGTCCGAGGCCACGCCCCTTTTTACACCTCTCTGCAATGCAGCTGTGTGGCGCTTACTGGAGGTACCTAGTGGGCTAGTTGGACCCCAGGGACCCTCAGTATTGAAGGGGACTTAATCCCCCAACTTAAAACGCGCCACGGGCGTGTTTGCACAGTGGTGAAGGGAGGGGGCGAGGCCTGATGTGACATGTGTGCAAACAGGCCCTGTGGCGCATTTTAAGTTGGGGGATTAATTCCCCGTCAATCCTGAGGGTCCCTGGGGGCCAACTAGGCCACCAGGTACCTCTAGTAAGCGCCACAAGGCTGCGTTGCAGAGAGGTGGTCCGAGGCCATGCCCCTTTTTACACCTCACTGCAACGCAGCTCTGTGGCGCTTACTGGAGGTACCTGCTGGGCTAGTTGGCCCCCAGGGACCCTCAGGATTCAAGGGGACTTAATCCCCCAACTTAAAACGCACCACGGGGCACGTTTGCACACTTGTCACATCAGGTCCCGCCCCCTCCCTTCACCACTGTGCAAACGGGCCCTCTGGTGCATTGTAAGTTGCAGGATTAACTCCCCTTGAATCTTGAGGGTCCCTGGGGTCCAACTAGCCCACCAGGTACCTCCAGTAAGCGCCACAGAGCTGCGTTGCAGAGAGGTGTAAAAAGGGGCATGGCCTTGGACCACCTCTCTGCAAAGCAGCTCTGTGGCGCTTACTGGAGGTACCTGGTGAGCTAGTTGGCCACAGGGACCCTCAGGATTCAAGGGGACTTAATCCCCCAACTTACAACGTGATAGGGGGTGCGTTTGCACAGTGGTGCAGGGAGGGGGCGGGGCCTGATATAAGAAGTTAGCAATCCTGCTGTGTGGGACTTACTGGTGGTAATAAAAGGGGTAGTTGGCCCCCAAGGTTGACGTTGGGGGCTAATTACTCCTTCTGTTACCTCCAGTAAATCCCACACACTGGGATTGCTAAGAGGTGTTTGAAGGCCACGCTCAGCTTTCTCCACCACTCTGCAAACGCGACTGCTATGTTATAGTTAGAAATTAGCATTTAAAAAACCTTTGAAATTCACTGAAAAAACCATAGGTTTCAGGGACGTTATAGTTAGAAATTAGCATTTAAAGAACCATTGAAATTCACTGAAAAAACCATAGGTTTCAGGTACGTTATAGTTAGAAATTAGCATTTAAAAAACCTTAGAAATTCACTGAAAAAACCATAGGTTTCAGGCACGTTATAGTTAGTTGGACATTTTACTCGTACAAAACCATAGAAATTCCGACGTTATAGTTAGTTCAGCTAACTATAACTCGCGCCCACGCAATGCACTGCTGATGACGTCACATATTACATCATTCATGACATGGTCAGTGACATCACTGATGACATCTCAAATGACATCACTGATGACATCATCCACATGATAATCTGATGCACCTCCTCACACCCTAATATAACCTTTGACACACCCACTCTAAAATACAGACTACCATTCTCGAAACCATAGACACACCAATACCAATTACTACATACCCACTCACTGATTCCTAGGTCAACACACACATCCACTCACTCACCTATACAGTCACTCATAAATGCAGTCACTCATCAATACAGCCACTATCATATGTACTCATACACCCATACAGACACTCACACAGCGCCACTCACCCATAGAGTTACTCACACAGCTAGTCAGTAATGCAAAGAATTAATCACACTCCCATTTACTCACCTACTCAGTTATACACACACCACCTCACTTATTTATACAGATACTAACACATACTTACTCTCATATACAATCACTGACACAAGCACACACTCATCCATACAGATACTCTCACAATCACTCACTCTCACATATAATCATTTATATATTCCAAAACTCAAATATACTGCCTTTCACATATGTAGTTACTCACACATGTACAACTAAGACATCCATTAACTCACCAACACAGCTATACACACACTCACCCACCTATACAGCCCTTCACTGATGCACTCTTGAACCCATACACCCAGTGAATCAGCCACTCACACATCTATGCACAGAGTCACATCCCCCCCACCCACCCACACAGACACTCAGGCACCCGTACAGATACTCAGACAACCAAACAATAACCCATATAGACACTCATGTAGCTACTCACCAACCCATGTGGCCGCTTACACACCAACTAAGAAACTGATACAGACATTTACACAGTTTTCTCACTAACCCATGCATTCAGTAAGATACACTTAATCAGTCACTTATACAATCAGTCACACATCTACTAAATCATCCATTCACACACTCATACACCCACTCATTCTTCAATACACCTTGGCATATATATAAAACATATTTACACTTTATAGAAATACACAGTCACTGGATGATGTCATCAGTGATGTCATCAGTGATGTCATTTGAGATGTCATCAGTGATGTCACTGACCATGTCATGAATGATGTAATATGTGACATCATCAGCAGTGCATTGCATGGGTGCGAGTTATAGTTAGCTGAACTAACTATAATGCCGGAATTTCTATGGTTTTGTACGAGTGAAATGTCCAACTAACTATAACGTGCCTGAAACCTATGGTTTTTTCAGTGAATTTCTAAGGTTTTTTAAATGCTAATTTCTAACTATAACGTACCTGAAACCTATGGTTTTTTCAGTGAATATATATATATATATATACATCCACATGAAAATCCAAGAGTGTCCAGTCACACCGGCACTACACAAGGACACAGACTCCACAGCAGTTGAAGTGGCAAGGTGTTTATTAATTAACCATCATTGTCCAAAGACGCGTTTCGGCCGCCAGACATGCGGCCTTGTTCACATTTATATATACATATATATATATATCCAAAAGAAGTTTCCCTCTCGAGCAGACATGCACTCCCAGGTAGGTATTTCAATCTTTTAATGTGGACCTGCAGCGAAAACAGTAGCGCTCTGCAGTCTTTATAACCAAACAGCCCAACGCGTTTCGGGACCACTCCCTTGCTCACGGGCCCAGATAGAGCATTTCGGCAGCAATAGCAGTCACCTGTTTAAATACCAATACAGAGTTCCGCCCAAATAGGCCTCATGTGAGTTTTACAAAGCATTCTGGTAAAGGTAGTTCTGCAATGTATTCCCCAAGTGGGTCTGCTGCCAAAGCCCAGTCCATACAACATTTCCATCCCCCAGTGGGGTGACATCAGAGACAACTTGCAGTCCGCCACAGATTACCAAGTCTCACATGCAGAGCCTCCCATTCCGACAATGGCTCCACTCTGTGTGGCCTCAGATCCGCTTATATGCACGGTGGTGCGTGTCCAACGGCTGGGCAGGCCGTTACACAAATCCAAAAGAAGTTGCCCTCTCGAGCAGACACGCACTCCCAGGTAGGCCTTGATGAAGGGCGCAAGCCCGAAACGCGTCGCAATAAACTGCTGGACAGTGTGTTTTTAAACAAATCAGCTCCTGTATCTGCTTACCTCCTGGGAGTGCATCTCACAATGAGGCGAACTCTTTCAATTCAAGATTTCGGCCCGCCCAGGTCAAGAGAAGCACAACCGCAAGATCCAAAGCGGGGCCGCCGCTGTTTTCACATTGACTGCGGGCGGAACACGAGGAGCGGCCTGCAATGGCGAGCTGTGTTTCCTTGTTTGAAACACCATTAAAGAACTTTGAAAACTAGTGATGGTTACGAACAGACCCACTGGGGTAAGGAACTACCAGCCCCATCATGCTTTGTGCAGGCAAGGAGATTTGCCAGCCCACTTGGGGCATGACTTGTATAAATGGAGGGAAAATGCTGGCAGAAATGTTTGGCCGTCCTGGTTTGCAGTTGGCTTTGATGAAGGGCGCAAGCCCGAAACGCGTCGCAATAAACTGCTGGACAGTGTGTTTTTAAACAAATCAGCTCCTGTGTCTGCTTACCTCCTGGGAGTGCATCTCACAATGAGGCGAACTCTTTCAATTCAATATTTCGGCCCGCCCAGGTCGAGAGAAGCACCACCGCAAGATCCAAAGCGGGCCGCCGCTGTTTTCACATTGACTGCGGGCGGAACAGGAGGAGCGGCCTGGAATGGCGAGGTGTGTTTCCTTCTTTAAAACACCATTAAAGTACTTTGAAAACTAGTGATGGTTACGAACAGACCCACTGGGGTAAGGAACTACCAGCCCCATCATGCTTTGTGCAGGCAAGGAGATTTACCAGCCCACTTGGGGCGTGACTTGTATAAATGGAGGGAAAATGCTGGCAGAAATGTTTGGCCGTCCTGGTTTGCAGTTGACTTTAATGAAGGGCGCAAGTCCAAAACACGTCGCAATAAACTGCTGGACAGTGTGTTTTTAAACAAATCAGCTCCTGTGTCTGCTTACCTCCTGGGAGTGCATCTCACAATGAGGCGAACTCTTTCAATTCAATATTTCGGCCCGCCCAGGTCGAGAGAAGCACCACCGCAAGATCCAAAGTGGGGCCGCCGCTGTTTTCACATTGACTGCGGGCGGAACACGAGGAGCGGCCTGCAATGGCGAGCTGTGTTTCCTTGTTTAAAACACCATTAAAGAACTTTGAAAACTAGTGATGGTTACGAACAGACCTACTGGGGTAAGGAACTACCAGCCCCATCATGCTTTGTGCAGGCAATGAGATCTGCCAGCCCACTTGGGGCGTGACTTGTATAAATGGAGGGAAAATGCTGTCAGAAATGTTTGGCCGTCCTGGCTTGCAGTTGGCTTTGATGAAGGGCGCAAGCCCGAAATGCGTCGCAATAAACTGCTGGACAGTGTATTTTTAAACAAATCAGCTCCTGTGTCTGCTTACCTCCTGGGAGTGCATCTCACAATGAGGCGAACTCTTTAAAAAAAGAAGAAAAAATATATATATATATATATATATATATATATATATATATATATATAGAGAGAGAGAGAGAGAGAGAGAGAAAGAGAAAAAATAGGGGGGCAGGGTAGAAATACTCTGCCTCCCTAGCCTTGGGTGCAAAAAAGCATTTTGTTTTTGAATTTTCACCAAAAATCGCGACAAATTCGTGAATTTGGCAAAAAGAAGAAGTGCGGTCTCCCTCACTTGTTCATAATATAGCCCCCGGGTGGGCCAGGTCCTGGGGGCATGTGGCATTTTTAGCAAATAGATCAATGGATAGATAGATGGATGGATGGATGGATAGATAGATAGATAGATAGATAGATAGATAGATAGATAGATAGATAGATAGATTTTACCATAAGTAATATATACATTTGTTAAGCATATCTAAAGAATATCTTCATATAAAACCATAATCAGTATATATATTTGTACAAAGAAATGCACATATCAAAATACATACATATAATCAAATTATACATGTTTACATGCACAGGCATATGCTGTACATTTGTGTTTGAGTATGGTGGTCATGTAGGAAAGAGCCAACTTTTGAGTAGTCTTGTGAAGATAAGATAGTTATTAGTGGCTCTTCGGTTTAGGAGTAATGAATTCCATAGTTTGGATGCTTGAACAGAGAAATATGTACCATCCATGTTTTTTTTCTTGTATGCTAGGGTTTTGAAGTAAGGTGCCAATCTTGAGTGGTAGTTCCTTTGTTGTATGTATTTGGCGATCTTGTTCCTGATGAAAAGTGGTCCTGTTCCATGTATTGCTGTGTGAGTGATACAAAGCAACTTGCAGGTGGATCTTCTGGCAACTGGTAACCAATATAGGGGCCTCAAGGCAGGGGAGATGTAGGCTTGAGCTGTACATGTAGGAGTAGTCTGGCAGCAGAGTTCTGAATTTGTTTTTCTTTTTTCATAGTTGATAAAGATGATCTGTAGTAGATCCATTGGCATAATCAAGTTTAGACAGTACATGAAAGATAGTAGCTTGGACCTTGTGTGGAAAGAGTAGGCAGGGGAAGATGTGTTGAAGAGTTTTCATTGTATTGAAGCTTGATCTTGCTAACTTGTCCGCTTGGGCATTTATTGATAATTCTGGAGGCCATGGTAATTTAAAGGTTTCTTACTTCCTTAGATACTTTAGGAGGTGTTCCCAGATCGCCAGGCCACGCACAGAGTGGGCCATAATTTTTCCAATCTCCACATGTGAGTATTTCAGTTTTGGAACTATTCAATGGAAGGTGGGTTTATGCCATCCACTGATCAACGGCTATGAGGCAACTGAAGATTTTTGAGTTTCCAATGTCTTTGTGGCTTTCCAGTTGAGGAGTATTTGTGTGTCATCTGCATAGTTATAGCATGTGAGCTAAAATTCTTTGATCATTGCCAGTAATGACTCAATGTAGATGTTGAAAAGCATGGGTGAGATAAGATGATAGAGCCTTGAGGGACCCCTGCTTTTATGAAGTACAGTTTGATGAGAAAGAGAACGTATGGAGGACATTTGCCCTGTTTTGAAGGTAGAATGTGATCCAGTTGAGAGCAGTCCCCTCTTTGCTGACTTTGTAGAATCTTGGATTAGAGTGTCATGGTCAACTGTGTTGAAGGCCGCTGAAAGGCCCAAGAGAAGTAGTGCAGCAACCTCGTTCAGGTCTACTGTGTTCTTAAGGTCATCCCAGATGTGTAATTGGTCTGTAGTTGTTTGGGTCATGCGGGTCCATGTTTGTTTTCTTTAACAATGGGCATATGTCTGCTGTTTTTAAGTCTTCTGGAAAGATTTGTGTAGTTAAACTAATATTGATGATTTTTCTTACTGGTGTGGCAGCAGAGGTAGTTAAAAGAATGTTCTTGTAGATTTTTGGTGGACAAGGGTCAGAAGGGAAGCTGGCTGGCCTGCTTGCTTTGGCCAGATTTATAAATTCACTTTGTGATATTCACTTTGTGATAGTTGTTTGGAGGAGTGCAGAGGCTGGGTTAGGCTACCCTTGGAGGGGATTTTGGGAAATGGGTTGGTGCTAGTGCATTGAAACTAACCATCTCTGGCCCGGTTACATAAAGAACGTTTACTCATATATCAGAATAATCTTAACTCTACATTGTTTTTGTAGCTTCTTTGTAGCTTCTTTGACACATTGGTGGTATTACAGTACTAAGAAATGCACTGCTTCATAAGCTTTCAAACGAGAAAAGTTTCCACATGAGAGTGCTTCCCTTGCAAATAGGGAGCACCAATCCATTTTGACCAAGATAAGATTCCAGACCACCCTCACGTTGTCTACAAACTTTTCTCTGATGTTTATTTACCAAAATTCCAGGGATAAAGAAAGTAACACCATGCATCCTTTGCCCCTCTTGTACATTCCAATATTGAGCCCTTGCACCACCCTTAGCCACTCAGTAGTCTCCTATTTGCAGCTGAATTGGAGCTAGGTTAAAGTGAAGGAGAGGAAACTCACAAAGTAAAGAAGCCCTAGCAGTAAAGATTCCTGAAACCAAGAACGATGAGGGAAGTGCCAGGAGTACCAAAGGTCTACATGTAGCTCCTGCCATTGGATACTCTCAATGATGTCAAGGCACCCAGAGGGCGTACTTCGTAGTAGGTGAGGCAGACTTGGGACAAGAATCCTGGCAGGGATATAGCCCCCCCAACCAAAAGCAGGCCTAAGATAATGCAGTGCAGCTACTCCTGACTCATCAGAACCTTATTGTGAGGACTAGAAAGCCACCACACTGCCCTTAAGGCTATCTTGCAAACCTAGGGGTAAGGCTGTTGCATTTTATAATGGTAACACTGGCAAAGTAAAATCAGGGTTCGAGAAGGACAGTGCACGGGCATTTTCCAGTAAGGACTGGGTCATAGGTATCAGTGGCTAGGATCACTGACAAAATATCGAAGGTCAAAAAATCGACCTACAAAAATATCGGAGCAAGAATATCGATGTCAACAATATCGATATCCTATCTACAACATGGTAAGTACAAAAATATCGAGAAAAAAAATATCGATGTCAAAAATATCGTTATTTAAAATATCGGTTTTTTTTTTGTTAAAGAAAATATGTAAAATAAACTAAATAATACTTATAAATAAAATAAACATAGTTAAAAATATTTTATAATGTTTATTAAACATATACATATAACATATAATATATATACTTACTTAATAATCAGTTTTAATAATTATCTTAATAAATTATACATTATTAAAAAATATTATAAATTACAAATACATCTATACACATAAAACAATAATTATGTATAACAAATTAAAAAATTAAATTTACTTTTAATATTTTTAAAATTAATTATATACTACATTAACTAAAATAATACAAAAAATATTAAATAGCGGAGGGAATAAAACTACTATTGCAACTCCCAAAAAACAACAGTAAGAAAAATGTTGGATAGCGTAGAGCTTAAAATTACTATTCCCACTCCAGAAAGTGCAACAGTAGAGAAAGTATTGGATACCATAGGGGTAAAAATTACTATTCCCACTCCAGGGAGTGCAACAGTAGGGAAAGCGTTGGATAGCGGGAGGGTAAAAATTTATATTCCCACTCCAGGGAGTGCAACAGTAGGGAAAGCGTTGGATAGCGTAAGGGTAAAAATTACTATTCCCACTGCAGTGAGTGCAACAGTAGGGAAAGTGTTGGATAGCGTAGGGGTAAAATTACTATTCCCACTGCAGGGAGTGCAACAGTAGGGAAAGCGTTGGATAGCGGGAGGGTAAAATTACTATTCCCACTCCAGTGAGTGCAACAGTAGGGAAAGTGTTGGATAGGGTAGGGGTAAAAATTGCTATTCCAACTCCAGAGAGTGCAACAGTAGGGAAAGTGATGGATAGCGTAGAAGTTAAAAATAACATACTTATAAATAAAATAATTTTTTTAAATAATTAATAAATTATTAAATAACTCTAAACTATTTACCAATACCAATAAATAATTATTAAAAACATAATTACCAATGGAAAGTTTATTAACAATAAATCAATAATAAATACCAATAAATAATAATTAATAAATATTAATTACCAAATAATAAATATTGAACAATAAAATATTTTTAATAACAAAAAACATATTAATTATTAAAACTTAATTACCAATTAACTAATATTGAACAATTAAATGCTTTTTATACCAATAATAATAATTATTAAACATTAATTATCAATTAATAATTACTTATTAATATATTAATTAAATTTATCAATAAATCATATTTAATAATATTTACTTACCAATTAATGATAAAACAACAATAAATTACTTTTTAGAACCAAAAATTCTAATAAAAAATTACCAATTAATAATTAATGTCCAATAAATTAATTATCAATACCCAAACATAAATTTAATAATTACTTAATTAGATTTCAATTACTTACAACACTATTCCCCTATAAACGCACAACACACTCCAATAATAAAATAATACTCTTAACATAATGATCAATTAATCAATTAATAAAAATTAATAACCAATTAATAAAAATTAATTACCAATTATTAATTAATTAACAATAATATAATTATCAATACCAATTAATTAAAATAAATTATAACTTAATTACAATTAAATTACTTCCCACCCTATTCCCTATAAACCCACAACCCACTACAGAACTTAAACGCAAAAAATAATTCAAATTAATTTATAATTCCTAAAAATTAATAATTAATTTAGTATAATTAAATTACTTCCCACCCTATTCCCCTATAAACCCACAACCCCCTACGGTACTAAAAAAAAAAAAACTTAAAAAAACATTATTAACATATAAAAATTGTATACATATATTTTTAGACAAGTAGAACACTTAACAAAAACACATATAACACATACATATTAAACACGTAACAAAATACATAACAATAATACAAATATCGATATTAGTAACATCAATATTAGTAACATCGATATATTTGATTTCGATATTACTAACTTCGATATTACTTACATCGATATAAAAAATCGATATTACTTACCTTAGAGTCGATATTCTGTCCATCGATATTCTTAACATCGATATTCTGTCCCTTCGATATTGTCACCTCGATATTAGTGTATATCGATATTTAATTTTCGATATTTTGACTGCCCACCAGGGGTACGGCTGGTGCAGTGCCACCAGGGCACAGGGGTGGGATGAGACCCAGCTTCATATGCATTAGCTGCAGTTATGTTATTTTAGAGGCCGTCTGTTCAAAATGTTATAAAAAATAGAGACTGCCTGGAGCCCTGCTATATACTTATACCGCACCGAGAGTGGATGAGATTGAAGGCGGGTGGTAGAGAAAAAGAGAGATGTTGAGAAGAGAGGAAAGAGATGTAAGAAAAAGGAGAAGATGAAAGACAGAACAGAGCAAAGAAGTGGAAAAAGTGACAAAACGGTAGAAGGGGATAATTGTGAAAGAGAATTTACTTACCAAGGCACATTTTGGGCCTGATTACGATGAAGGTGGGACTGCCACCGTTAGGCCATCGGTGGCGGTCCCACCGCCATCAAGCCCAATTAGTCAAAACTCCACATTAGGATGCAGGCGGTCAGATCTCG
Source organism: Calotriton arnoldi (assembly GCA_963921515.1). Taxonomy (NCBI): domain Eukaryota; kingdom Metazoa; phylum Chordata; class Amphibia; order Caudata; family Salamandridae; genus Calotriton; species Calotriton arnoldi. Next base: position 581,638 of record CAWUFW010007196.1, on the reverse strand, counting down.
GCTGGCAGGGGGAAAGACCGTCACGTCCGACAGGATCAAGGATCCCGTCAATGCGACGCCATAGGGATTGGGGTCTCCAACCAGTAGCTCGTGAGCTACTGTAGCTCTCCAGCTACCTCTATGTAGCTCACCTGTGTGCAGTCCAGCTTATTAAATTAGAAAGTTTTCCCTGTCCGCTGGCCCTTTCATGGCGGTTAACCTGCCGTGAAGAGGCACGTGGACAGTGACTTTGGGGGCCCCTTGCAGGGCCCCCTTCCCCCCTGGCCCTTTACTATGGGCCCTGGGGGGCATCTTTGGTGCCCCACTAAACATCCCTGCACGGCGTTTCATTGTAATGCGGGCAGCGGTACCGCCGACTTCTAGTCGGACGGTCCTGCTTCCACCATGGTGCCAGTTAGACGAAAGTCCGATCGGCATCGTAATCAGGCCCTTTGTTCTGTACTCAGCAGTGTACAACTGGATAGATCCTAAGAAACCCCTACATTTTAAGAACACTGCAAAGAATGCATGATTTTTTGTGTTAGCTTGTTAGCACTCCAGTCTCTTGTTCTTGCTGAAATCAGTGAGCATTCAGCTGAGGCCTGGCCGCTCCCAGAGATATTTCAATTTTGCAGTGTTGTGCTTTATACAGAGTGTCACTCACATTTACGACGCTGCCTCGAGCTCAAGAAAACATACGACATTTTAAAGCTTTTTTTTTGGGAGATTCGCTGCCCGTTAATAGAGCTCCTAAAACAAGAACATAAATGAATTATTGAGAACATAAATTACCTTAAGATCATTATGTTTCAATTGGAAGAACACAAGACAGGGAGCTGTGTGATTGCACACAGTCAAATCTTTCAAAAGGATGCACTATTTGGATTTAGGGGTTTCCAAACCCCTGCGTTTCATGACTGCTGTGAAGCAGCATATCTGATTTCTTCTCCAGCACGGTCAATGCTTTTCACAAAGTAAAGCCTAATGCAGCCCAGTGAGAAGTCTTAACAAGCTAGCCTTTGAATTATGTGAAGTTCTGACTCAGTTTCCAATTTAGCTCCATTGATTTATAAGGTCTTTTCAATTACTGAATTCTTCTCTGTGGCAGTGTGCAGAGTACTCGTACGTGAGTATCATACACTATCGATCGCAAGTACTTAGAAAGAAAGCACTTTGTGTCTTTAGTTTAGATTAATGAAGCCGCTAATAATGAGGATTCTTTAGAAACATTTATTAAATGAAAATCTAGAATTCATTAACAGGAGGAGTTCTCGTGTTTAAAAAGTGACTGAATAAAAAAAAACTCTGGTAGTTATCGTGAATGTAATATATGAAGCAATTTGAATTCAGGAAAAGGCAATTTGGAATCTTATTAAAGAATGCACTCCTTTTTATTGTGTGATCACGGTCGGGTGGTTTCTATGGGAGCTGTGCGTCAAAAAGCCACGGACCAGATTGACTTCAGAAAGAGATTTTTTCATTGTTTTATCATCTGAAGTCTGAAAAGGCAGGCTGATGGTCTTAGTTAAATGAACCACAAACCTCTTTCCTGTGAAACCTTGATACCTTGTCCAAGTGCTGGACTCCGCAATACAATAAATAAATTGGGGGTCATGGTGTTGCAGCAAAAAGGGAGTGGAGTCATAAGGAGTGGATAAATATATATTTTTAAAACTCTTCCGCACAGAAATTGTCAATAAGGACAAATGTGACAGTAAATCTGTTTTGGCTTACCGAATTGGTTGCAAACGGGCTTCATTTTAGAATATTTTACAGGATTGAGGCATCAGGTGCAGAGATCTTTGTGTGCCCTGTAATTTTCAGAGGTTAATAATAATGCTAAGATAACTCTGATGGTTAATGTACTTGCTGGAGGGAGATCTGTGTTGTGACTCATCCTAAAGTAGTCATAGTCATTCACTGTAAGTGAACCTTAAATTGTACATTATATCATTTAAAATATATTCACAAAATGAGGTTTCCACTATTCAAATCAAGTGCAACAGCAGCACGGTGCTCGTGGTTATTGAAAAGACAATTACATGAGTGAACATAAAATTAGGAGTAAACAGTAAAACCTGGTCAAGTCAATTTTGATACATTTGGGCAAGTCGTATAGTTAAATCTTATTGCCAGTTCACAAAATATTAATTAATCGAAGCATAAATTTTAGTTGCCGTCAATAGTTCAACCTGTGATAAGTTGCTTATAATGAACTCGGTCTTCTTTAGGGCCATAGGGTGGTGGGTAAACTGTGTAAGAATGAGAAAAAGGAAATAAGATGTGTGTACATCACTTTTGTTTGTATGAAAGGTGTCCTAAAAGGGTACATTAATTATAAAGGATTAATCTCCAGGAATTCTATAGGAGGATAGTCAATCAAAAGGTCTGAAGAAATGAGCCGAAGTTGCCCTAAATCAAGTTCCAAGGGGTTAAAACCCATAAAAACTACCCAAGAGGCCTTAGCCGGTGATGGCAGCCTGCTTTGCTTACCAAAGTTATAGTGAAGTCCCGGTCTGAAGACTCCTTGGACAAAATTATTTCACTTTTACTGTGTAAATGTAAACAAAGTGGCAGCCTAGGTGGCGCTTCAAGATGAAGCCTTACCCTGTGCTTGTGTGTCTTGTAATCTGGAGGAAGAGCCGCAGATGCCAATAGCAGGTTCGCTCTCCTAATAAATGCTAGCAGGAGCCACATGTCAGCATGCACGCATCCAGACACATTGCGAGATACAATCTGTCATCACGGCGCCCGAAAGAGCTAATTGCAAGGCGGGCACGGACTCGGGCACGCCACCAGTATGGCGGTCGCACCGGTCCCCCGCACCCGTGGAAGGCGGGGCGTGCCGCGCACAGTGATGTAGTGGCGCCCCCGGCCTCCCCTAGCCCCAGCATGATTGGTTGTTGACGCCGCCCAAACCGGAAGCACTTCTAGTGCTTCCGGTTTGCGCATACGGTCAACGTAGGCCAAGCTGGTCCGAACTGGCTTGCCCGAGATTAGGCTTTAAAAGGCTGGGGAGCAGAGCGGACGGTCTCTCTTTTCGCCGCTCCCCAGCCTTTGCAGACTAGATGACGGGTCAGGGCCTCAGTCGGAGGCCCCAACGATTCTTTTTCCCCACCCACCATCCCCTAAGGCAGACATTTTGGTATTTTGTATGTTTTTTCTTTTTCCATTTCAGGAGGAGTAATGTAATGAAGTCTATTTGATTGAGTTGTCGTAATGTAAAAATAAAAGTGTTCTCTCAACAAATTTTTTAATTTTCAGGAAATATATTTTGTCGTATTCTATATGTGTTTTCCTTGGTCAGGCGGTAAGGTCATGATTGGTGAGCATGGTTTTCGGTCCTTAGCGGGCATCACCATTGTCAAATGGGGACGCCCGAGGGGGAGACAGAGGGTCTCTCTAGGGGCAGTTACAGCCGGTAGGCTGGAAGGGTGCGGGGGGAAGGGAAGTCTCGCTTCCAGTAGGCTGGTTGGCCAATCCCCGCACGCGCATGCGCTCAAGGGCGCAAGGATGCATAATTGCAGTGCCCCCTTTATGGAGTTAATGTTGAGGGCGTAGGGGGGGCCCGGGGGAGGTATCCATCCGGTAAGCTGGGCCCCCTACGCAACGTCACTCCGGTAGGAGTTTTGCGACTTAACTTGATCTGGATCAGGGGCTGCCAGTCATTGACCTTGCCGTAGGGATACGCAGAAAGAAATTATCTTCATAGCTTAGCTTACAATAGGAATGGCTATGTATTAGAAACATGTTAAGGTTAGCCAATTGACATCTTGTACCTATCAATGTATTGGACTTTCTGCGTATTGTGTACATAATGTAAATAATATTAATTTTAATGTTGATTATTTTATGTAATAAAATACGGCCGGGGTTTACGACCCCTAATCCAAACAGTGGTGGTGTTTGAATTGTTTGATTGTTGCCTTGGGGGAAAGGGGGGCGGTGAGCCCCACGTGAGCGGGAGCCGGGAGGGTCCCCACCCCAAGGGTCTTTTGGTTAATGGGAGGAGGGGGATTTAGGCAGTACCAGACCATAGTCCCAGGGTGGAGTGCCGACCAAGTATATTTGAAAAAAGCGAAAGAAAATGAAACATAGCTTGTGGTGACTGAACTTTTCCCCGGAATATATTGCTTGTGTAAAAATCTAGTTGATTAATGATTGGGTCAGCCATTTCTGATCAACCAAATTAGTTAAAAAGCACATACATGTCGAGTGCCTGGTAACACATTCTAATCCAGGGCCTGATGGGTCTTCTAATGTACACAACAGGACTTTAAAGACGGGGGCAGGTTTACATGGACTGGCGCATCTCTGCAAATTAGCAGGGATGCGCCAGTAAAGATGCGACACGCAAAAATACCCTCGCGCCACCACCGATGCGTCGCATTTAAAATGCGGCGCACCATGGCGCAAGGACAGACAGATGCGTGTCGTATCTTTTGTCGTAAGGGCAGCGCATTGCTGGAGTCGTGTCGCAAGCGTGGCGCAACTCCAGCATGCTCAGGGGCGGCCTATACTTATTGTGCTGCGTCACTCCTTACGCCTGCTTCAAGCAGGCGTAAGGTTTTGACGCAGCGGCGTCGTAAAAATGAGTCAGTGAAATCTTGTAGATTTCACTGCGTCACTTTTACGAGGCTTTCTTGCGACGGAACGCCCACCCTGCATACATTATACCTGACGCAGGTATAATGTAGCACAGGGCTTTACAACGTGACGCATCTCCCTAGATGCGTCACATTGGAAATATGTAGCAACGTGGCACATTGTTTACGACGCCGTTTGGTCTCAATGCATAGTTTGAATGCTTTGCATAAACCATATTGAAGTTGCCTGTCAGTGGTGAAAGATTTCATACTGTGTGGATGATTGGTTGTTACCGGCTTGATAGGAGTGTCCTCAGTTCTAAGTCCTTGACATTCTTCCTTGTTTTAAATTCAAGTAGTGTGGACTGCTTACGTCCAGTTTGTCTGAATCAAATTACAATGCCTATTTACTATTTTCTTTATAGCATTATTCACTGTGCAGAAAGTGGTGACTCAGACCAATCTCTTCTTGTTATTTTGTTGTTTTTTGGTGTCCAGCAATCATTCTCACAAAGAATACTATCCTTTTAATCTGGAGGTTTTAAGCATTCATTTTGCCCCCTTTCCAATAGTTTTCTAATCAAAATGTCTGACTGTGAGAAATAATCTGACTTCGTGTCCTGTGAGAAATTGGGTTGCTGGATGAAGGGGGGGGGGGGGCTATTCAAGCAACAGCCACAATCCCTATCAGGGTGAACCACAATGAGTACTACATTAACCTGTGCTTAAACCTCTGGTAGCTTGGCACAAAATCAGTCAGGCTGACATGTCTAATATAGCCCAATTCTGTCTAACACTCAAGAATTGTTCATATGGCAGATTATCTCACAGGCTACATGGGTGGTGGCTTGAGTATTTGCACTGAGTGGTCTTACGTTGTCAGGAAGTATATAGTAAGTTATTGAAATGCCTGATAGCAATGTTCACCCAGAAGAAGTTGACAGTATTCCAGTCTCTTGTCCAAATCACAAAGACATCATCTATGTCACATCTCTACAACATTATTTTATGGGTATATGGGTTGTTTCATAATGATAAATAAAGAGGTTGGACACGTTTGGTGTGAAGGCTGCTCCCACCACCATGCCTTTCACTTGATAGTAATACGAGCTTTGAAAGAAAAATACATTTTGATTCAGGGCTACCTCTAGGAGTGATATTATGAATTTTGAAGGGGCTATCACAGGACATTCCCTAATTTCCAAAATAGATTTTATGATATTCTGAATCTCATCTTGCTGGATATTCGTATATAAGGATTAAATATCCATAGTAATCAATATTTGTGTTTCTGGGACAAAAGGATAGTCTTCAATGGACTTAATTATGTCATAATGTCCCTTACGTAGGCTTACATATTTACACAAAGGCTTTAAAATAAAGCTAAAGCCTAAAATATTTGGTCTTCCAGGTGGATCCTCCATTCACATGTGAATTTTGGGCAGGGTATATAAAGAAGGTATACGGGTGTGCTTTATTCAATGTCATATTCACTGTCACTGAGAAATCCATATTTGTGTGCTTTACTCCTGATGATCATAATCTTTTGTCTTATTTTGGACAGATCTTTGGGCAATTTCTTATAGTGCTCTGTTTTGCAGAGCTATGGCACCACCCTTATTTGTAGGTGTAACCACTATCTAACGATTGTGCTCAAACTGTTAAGGGCTAAATATTATTCTTTTGATGAGTAATATTTAATGTAGTGCCTTGTATTCAATATTTTGTCCACATCTCTTATTACTACTTGCTCAAAAGCCATAATTTTGGAAGACAATGAATGAGGAAAGCAGACAATGTGCAGGCACTGTTAATGGTGTCCCGGTTTCAGCAATTTACACTCTGACAACAAGTCCAACATATTTCACTGGGGCCAGCCCAGATTCTAGTCAATAATAGCTTTCAGATTTTGAAACTGGCTGGATTCCCCTCATTTCCTGCACTGCCTTGCCTGATAGTTAGAGGGCGCTGGCTCTATAAAGGTTATCTGAATATTTTGGTGACAAGGTGCCGAATTCGCAAGCAAACCTTTGCCTTAATCTTAGGATGAAATGTGATATAGGATCATTGCATAATGTTCAACCAAATAAAAAAGCAACCTACATTAGGTATGCAGATTCTATTTGTGTGGGTAGAATACGCGCAATTTATACATAAAGTTGTGTGAACCCATGAGCTCCACTTGGATCTGCAGAAGTGTGCGTTCCTGAGGGAGAGTGAGGTGATATTCAAATTGCTATTTTTAGAAATGAAATGCAAAAAAGAAAATATTTTCTGAATGTGTAATTTCCTGACCCCAGAAGTCCCTACTACATCCGCATCTGCATAATGATTCGATGTGATTCAAATTTAGCAGTGCTCCACTAATGTCCCTTCTGAAGTGCCAGACATGACAAATGCAATCTGTGAAAAATCCTGGTTTACACACTCCCATCAGTTTCTTTGAACCTGCCACCAAGCTGTTGTAAAATAAGAATTCTAGGCTTCCCCTTAAAAAGAGCTCCAGATTCTCATTTTGGGATGGAAGGTTGGTCTCTGTTAATGGGTTATTTACTAATGTTTTGCCCAGGCACATTTGTGGCACAAAGTGACGCAGAGCAGTGCTGCAATTTATCTACCATTAAAAAGGCCTACAGGTGCAGCACAAAATTGTGCAGAGCCACAGGAGTACTTGGGCAAACCTTAGTAAATATAGACCTTTCTCCTTGACTATCTGGGTAAATATGGATGACCATTCAAGGACTAGATGAAGAGAAGTGGAGTAGGATGGATGTACTATCCAAGACAATTATTGAACTTGCAATGAAGATGCCAATTTCCAGTCAGAGTTGTGAGTATATGTGAGAAAGTGCATCTTTTTGTGTATTCAGCCCCATTATTTTCTGACTGGTATTGCTGGTTTTTGAAATGTTCACACTGGGGCACTCCTGTCCACGCCCCATTGTATGTACTCTGACCTCTTAAACATGGTACAGTTGGCTAATCCCCAAATGCCATATTTAACTTTACAGTACAACCAGAGTACACAGTGCAAGGAAATACACCAATGGCATGGAAAGTTGAATGTCACCTTCGAACTGCAGTACTTATTGTGCCATCCAGTAGAGTGACAAAGAAAACATGGCTTCAGGCCTACCCGTGTAGCCTGACTAATGCACAAGTGGATAAACCAAAATATCCTACCATATTTACCCACTCAGAGGAAATTTATTCCAGCAAGACCAGCTTTAATCCTACAAGTACAGATAAAAGAGAATAGCCTTCCTAATGTTAGCACCTTACATAAAGAAGATCAACTGTAACTCATATATTTGCCTATGGAATCTTGCTGGTATTTCTTGCCACTTGAAAAGTTCACAATACGATCTCAACACTTTCTTGAACAGTTTTTATGTGATATGTCTGCAAGAGACATGGGAACATGATTGCTTCAGTCTACCCAACTTTTCAACTTTTGAAAAAAAGGCAACCAAGACAAGATTATATCGTCCATCTGGAGGATTACTCATGGTTAATTAAAAGTCAATTCAAACTTACTTGCACAGAGATCCTGATTCTCTCTAATTAAGTTTTGGTTGTAAATTGTGAGCAATTCAAGTAAAGAGCAACTATTTATTGTAAAAATGTATTTACCATCTTCCAGGATTGGCCAGGCAAACTTTATCATAACATTGAACAAGGTGGAATTTCTAGCCAAGCATTACAGAGATTTTCCTTGTGTCTTTATTGTTGGAGATTCCAATTAAGACCTTCTTGAACAGCTTTTTCAATTCTCTTGCCTATGTCCAAAAGAAACTTGCAGTCATTCTCAGAAATTTAGACTTTTGCAAACCTTTCTAGCGAAACAGGTCTTTGTTGTCTGAATGGATGTTTTCTGAATGACCGACCTGTAAGAAAGACATTTCTTACTTTAAATACAAGTTTTACTATTGATTTCATTATGATTCACTTCTCATACTTCCATATGTATGATAACTTTGAAGGTATTTCAAGGGGACAAAGCGATCCCAACCCACAGGTTAGCTCTCTAAAATACTCGCTTTCGTGCTTTCAGACATAACCATCTTTTCCTGATTCTTTAAAAAGCCATAAATAACAAAAATATAATTTGGAATTCTAAACTACCAGAGAAGATAGCAACACTATTCTCAAATCCAATGCTTGGAGGAGTGTTGAATGAACTAAAAAAAATTGATGGAAAGAATGGCACATAGAGAGAAATGTGGAAAAAATAAACTAAATTATAATAGATCATTTGTCATCACAAAACGTCAGAACCTGTTTACAGCCCTGAGGAAAGCAATTTCACAGGCCTGCCCAGCAACATATTGAGTATAAAGGAGAAATATAGGAGACCCTTAAGACATCTACTCACTTCCCCAAAAAGTATAGAGCACTTTAATGCCATCAGGCAAATTAAAGCAGCATATAGGAAATCTGTCTAGAGAATCCAAATCGATTAAGTGGATAAGAAATGGGCCATATTACATAAGATAATTGAAAAAAACGATGTGAAAAAATTCTGCCATTTAGTGGGGACATGAACATCCTCACATAGGCTGGTCATGGACTATGACATTCTATCTGATATATGGGAAATGTACCTCGAGACACCATTACGCGAGCCTCAATTTACCAACTTGCACACTAAATCCATATGTTCATAAGGAGATGGAAATAACTGAGAAGCAGCTTGCATCATTAATAACTAAAAGTAAGACCTCTGGAGCCCTAGGCCCTAATGGGATTCCAATTGAAATCATGAATTAGGATCCTTAAATGTGGAGCAGAATATTAAATCCAGTGTTCGAACATGTTTTGCTGTCTGGCCAGATACCAGCTTAGTGGCAATGTTGTATAAATCAATCTCTCCACAAAAAAGAGAATTAGAAATATCTAGCTAACTTTCGTTTGTGAGTCCTTCAAGATGCAGAAGGAAAGCTCTTTGCCAGATACCTATTATCACACTTAACTGGGTAGCCCCAAATAATTTTCTGCCAGTCTACCAAATAGGTTTCAGAGCAGGATGCCCCTTTTGAGACAACATAGTAGCATTAACACTCCTCATAGATTAGGCATTATACTTTTGAAGATCAATTTACGTCTGCTTCATGGACTACTCGTTTGCATTCGACAAAGTAAGTCGCAATCATCTTTGGTCAAAGCTCTTAACTTCGGGTATGCTGCACTTGATTGTTGTACTACATTCTTACTCTTGGATGCAAATCAAGCTGGCAGATAAATTGGCTGTTTCTCCTAAAATTATCATTGGAAATGGGTGTTAGCAAGGCTGAATATAGCTCCATCCCTCTCTTCATTATATATTTCAGATTTAGGTAACTATATTAAAAACTACATTTCTGCCACCAAAACTCGGATATCCCATTAGTTATTTAGCATATGCAGATGACCTTGTAATCTGCTCTCAGACTTCAATTGGATTCCAGCATCAACATTCAGAAGTCAATGAATACAACCAGATTAATGGTCTATCGGACAACATCATCAAAACAAAAATTATATATTTTGGGAAAAGATCACAGAAATGTACATGGAAGTTAGGGCACAATATAGTAGACACAGCAAATTCATATGTTTATCTTGGATTTCATTTGGATAAACATTTAACTTCATTACAAAACATAGACAAGCTACAAACAAAGGCTACCATTGTAACAAAAGCCTTAAAAGGTTTTCACTAGCATATGGAGGGCACTCAATCAGGTCCACCACAACTGCTTAAAGGGCAAAATTGATTTCACTCCGGACTTATGCCTCAATAATACAAAATGAATGGAAGGTAAACAAAAATTAGGAACAATTTTCATTCAAAATGATAGTCTGTTATTTAATTTAGGAAGCTCAACCCCACATGCAATGATCAGACTCAAACTAAGGGGCCGATTCCGATTCGGGCCGGAAAAAATACCGACCGACTCGGTACGGGATTATAGTCCGACCGACACGTACCGGCGTTGCCCGACCTGGGAAGTACGATGAAATGCATGGAAATCACGACCGACTCGCACAGAACTGAAGGCGAACGACCGACCCGGCCGGAAACAAGCTATCCGGGCGGGAAACCACGCGAATCGCACCGACCGACACGCACCAGGAAACAACCCGAACGAAACGTACCCGCGAACTCCGACCCGCGCAGTACGATGCAATGGGTGCAAAATCAGACCGACTCGCACGGAGCCCAAGCCGTACGACCGACACGCATACAAAAGCCAGCCGAACAAACACAATACCCCGCGAACGACGCGTAAGCCGCATATGAAACGGAGCTGAAACACAGCGGGAACGACTCGGACAGGCTCGCACGAGACAACTGCAACGTCCTACTCGGTCAGAAGAACGACTCCTACATGCACAATAATCACTAATGAAAAAATACAAAAAAAAGGGCCAAACAAGCAATGACAAAGCCAATAAATACAGGGGGAGAAAAAATGGAACAAGGACACACCCCCAACCCCACCTACATAAAGCCCACAAATCCATACCATGATCCTTTGCAAATTCCACTGACCTGCCAGCACACAACACCATCACACAGCAAACACAGACACACACACAGCTCATCCAACACAAAAGCCACACACCATTAGCACCTCAACAAATAGCACCCTCACACACACACAGCAAAACCTACACTCACACACCCTCACTTGCACACACACACACATCAATCACCACCACCACCCATCACCATGCCCCTAAAGAAGAATCCAAAGTTCCTAGATAGTGAATTGGAAGTCATGGTAGACGAGATCCTGAGGGTAGAGCCACAGTTGTTTGGCACATCGGTCCAACAGACCCCCATGTCGCAGAAAACCAAGATGTGGGCGAGGATCGTCGACAGGGTGAACGCACAATCACCATGTTTGCGCACAAAGGAAGACATCCAGAACAGGTGGTATGATGTGCGCAGGAGGGTCAGAGACCTACTCAAGAAGGATTACCTCCTGAGCCAGCACACCGGCAGTGGCCCTCCTGCAAAACCAGTATACCTCAGGCCCTGGGAGGAGAAGGTGCGGGCCATCCTGCCACCAGTGAGCGTATATGGACTAACAGACATCCCAGAGCCTGGTGAGTACACAACTGATATACACAATATTGTGTGCCAATACACACACATCACTCTCAAGGGGACAGTCAAACCATCCACCCCTAGCAAATCAACAGCAACCAAAAGATAATCATCCCAAGATGTGTATGTCAGTTAGATTAACACAATACATGCCATCTCATAGTGATATATAACTGTGTCATGACATGTACAAACACAACAACAAATAGAGCAAGGCAGTGGTACAAATATAACCAACAAACACTGCCTGATATTTTGCCACCACTAAAACACCACCTCACAGGGAAGCTCACTTAAAGGAAGGAAATCTGTGTATGCTGGTGAAGTCAGTGTAGCCAATAGCATGATGGGAGTTGTAGTCACAGATATTGCTCACCCTCACAATTGGCCCATCAACACCACTCCGAAACATGCTCACATCACAGGGAGTGGATAAGGACTGACAAGATGGCTGACACTGGCTACAGCTGTGGGGTGCACAAGGCCCTGCTGGGAACAGTGCACCAACAAACAGCAGGACACCATTGTCAGCCATCTTGCCATTGCTGTCACACTCACACACAGTGAAGTCCACTCAAAAGCAAGGAAGTACGGGCATGCTGGGAAGGGGGGTGTAGGCAATAGCATGATGGGAGTTGGAGTCACAGATATTGCTCAGCCTCACAATTGGCCCATCAACACCACTCTGAACCATGCTCACATCACAGGGAGTGGAAAAGAACTTACATGATGGCTGACACTGGCTACTGCCGTGTGGAGCACAAGGCCCTGCTGGGAACTGTGCACCAACAAACAGCACAACACCACTGCCTGACATCCTGAAAGGCAACTTGCACTCTCTGCAATGCAAGCACGTAGCATGGTGGGATAACTGGCTGGGTGGGAAGGAGGACTCACAGCACTGACCATAGTTACAAGCAGCTCACCTCACACACCCCTCAACACAAACTCCACATAACCCACCTGGGAGAATGCAATGCCTCACATACCAAATGAAGATCCCACAAAGAACCACCACCCTGGGTAATGCTGTGTGAAGCACAGGGACACACCTGGGACTTGTAGCCAAACAAACGCAAGGACAACACTGTCAGCCTTCCTGTCAGCACAGGCACACTACCCCACAGGGAAGCACAGTCCAAAGGAAGGAAGTACGGGCATGCTGGGAAGGGGGTGTAGCAAATAGCATGATGGGAGTTGGAGTCACAGATACTGCTCAGCCTCACAATTGGCCCATCAACACCACTCTGAACCATGCTCACATCACAGGGAGTGGACAAGGACTTACAAGATGGCTGACACTGGCTACTGCTGTGGGGAGCACAAGGCCCTGCTGGGAACTGTGCACCAACAAACAGCACAACAACACTGCCTGACATCCTGAAAGGCAACTTGCACTCTCTGCAATGCAAGCACGTAGCATGGTGGGATATCTGGCTGGGTGGGAAGGAGGACTCACAGCACTGACCATAGTTACAAGCAGCTCACCTAACACACCCCCTCAACACAAACTCCACATAACCCACCGGGGAGAATGCAATGCCTCACATACCAAATGAAGATCCCACAAAGAACCACCACCCTGGGTAATGCTGTGTGAAGCACAGGGACACACCTGGGACTTGTAGCCAAACAAACGCAAGGACAACACTGTCAGCCTTCCTGTCAGCACAGGCACACTACCCCACAGGGAAGCACAGTCCAAAGGAACGAAGTACGGGCATGCTGGGAAGGGGGGTGTAGCCATTAGCATGATGGGAGTTGGAGTCACAGATACTGCTCAGCCTCACAATTGGCCCATCAACACCACTCTGAAACATGCTCACATCACAGGGAGTGGACAAGGACTTACAAGATGGCTGACACTGGCTACTGCTGTGGAGAGCACAAGGCCCTGCTGGGAACTGTGCAACAACAAACAGCACAACACCACTGAATGACATCCTGAGAGTCAACCTGAACCCACTGCAAGGGTGGCATGCTTCATGGTGGGATAACTGGGCCAGGTGGAGAAGGATGGCCGGATGTCCACCAAATACAACCAATGCTGGCCATGCACACACCTCAACATTCATAGTGAAATGCCCCAGGTATGCATGACAATGTGCTACACCAATATCAACCTCTTACTGTGACAACTTAGTACAATGCAATGTACATGGCCGCATCCAGAGGTACAGTCACAACTGTCAGGTGTGTGAACCATTGATGCCTGTAGAAACATTACATACAATGTGTGTCTCTTCCAAATACAGGTGACGATGATGGGGACACAGCAGCAGGCGAGGAGGAGTCCCTGTCCCAGGCTCCGGGGGACACAGAGCTCACTGGTGTGGAACAGCCTCTGCCCACCTCGGATGGCGAAGACCTACCTGGCACCTCCGGTCTGAGTCATCATGCAGCACCAGCTGGACTAACATCTGCACCCCCTGCACCCACCCCTCCAACAACTGCCAACATACAGACCACCCACGCCGACACGGACAGACCAAGGACCACCACTGACAAAAGCACAGGGTCCCAGGCCCACCGTGGAGCAACGGATGACAATACCACTAACAACCCCCAAGTGGGCCTCGGGTCACCTGTGCGAGCCACCGCAGGTCCTGCACGTGTCGCCAGGGGTGGTGGGAGGGGTGGTAGACATAGGTCGCTGCTTGCAGAGGGGTCTGGACTGCATGATGACCCACAACTGGCACGCATCGCTGATGCGTACCAGGATAGCACCGGAGAGGTCAGACAGGTAGTGGGGATCCTCAAGGACATACAACAGCAGCAGGCTGCCCATCATGCCCGCTTGGACTCCCACATGGCCCGTGTGGAGACACACATGGCCCGTGTGGAGACACACATGTCGGGCATGGAGTCCAAGTGGGATACATTGCAAGAACTCACAGCGGTGCATAGGGACATATTGACATGCCTCCGCCAGATTAGCACCAACATGGCCACACCTCCCTGTGTGCCCACAACATCTGGTGCTGCAACAACTGACACCGCCACAGGGAGGGAGGAGGACTCTGGCGGAGAGTCCCCTGCACCGCAGCAGCCTGCACGTGAGGGTCCCCCACAAAGAAGAGGGGTCGTCCGAGGAAGGAAAACTGAGAGGTTGATGGCCACGTACATCCCCCAGGAAGCCAACACCTGTTCCGCAAAATCTCCTTTGTGTGCAAACGTTTCACCCTGTCGAATGCAACACTACTTTCCCACATGACATGGGGAGTTCAAGTTGGACTAATGTATCATATGACTGTGGACTTCACTCAGGACATTTCTGCTACCAAGACTTCCAACTCATCTGGGAACTTTGGATCACAATCACAATGTACAGCACCCACCATCCTGTGCACTATACACACACACTTTTCTGTAAATAAAATCACTAGTACACCATACTTGCCACTGTTGTTATTCAAATGTGGATACTGTTATGGTGATGATGTTCTGCTAAATTACACTGTGTATGCTAACTGCTACAGCAAGTACAACACCGTCGTGTGAGTCATGGTGACGTGACACATATGAGGGAGACACACCACTAGGGCTACACAACACAGACACCAGGGCCATCGGACTCATCGCCCACAGTGATGTTGGCAGGAAATACAGTGGAATGCACAGACACCACACCTATTCAGAGTCTGTGTCAACTAGCCCACAGGTGCAGTAAGCAAATGTCAGTCAGATGTGTGAACACAGACAACGCACATCCCAAAGTGAAGCACTGATTTATTACACATTTGTAACATGTTGTTACCACTACAAATGCAAGTTAATCCCACGTGGCAGTGGCCACACAGTCAACAAGTGCAGAAGATATGAAGTCCAGGGGTGTGTGGCACATCACCTGTAGGGAAACGACTGCTGCCACCCTGAAAGCTGATATATATAAAGAACAAGGGGACCCCAATAGTGTGACCAGGGGTAATATATATTTGCAAAGAACAACGGTCAGAGTTGGAGGCCAGATAGGTCCTCGGATAGCCGGAGCTATTATTAATACAAAGGTAGTCTTAATCTAAGTATTATTAGTGAACACAAAGTGCCAACAAAAATTGGAGAACAGAGTATGCAGGGACACAAGGTTGATCGAATGATACCTCATTTATTAATATCATAAATGAGTATCAATCACATTAGGAACTAGTCCTGGTGCTCACACAAAAGGTGAAAAGTGCGTGAAGTGATAAGTGCTAGTGACTTAAAATTTACATCGCATTGACAACACTATACAAAACTCCATAATTAATAAAATATATTTAAAGAGTTTCGGTTGTGAAAGTCGACGGCGTTTCGATCTCCTTAGGTTGAGATCATCATCAGGACGAGAAAGCGTGTGAGCAGATAGGATCTTGTAGCGGAACGATATAATTAATTAAGAATCGTCAGCGGGTAACAGTCGTGGGGTTCAACCGAATGTAGTAATGTTTAGTAAGAGGTCTTGCCACTCAGCGGGGTACGTGCTGGCCGTGAACCAGGGAGGAATCAACCACAAGAAATCAATCGGGCCAGTTAGAATTGAAATTGAAGGAAGAGGGACAGGATCCTGCTACTTCCAGGGCAGCTACAATGAATGGTGCCGGCGTCTGGGAGAATGAATCACTCAACGAAGTGAAGTGTGTCACCTTGGCTTCTTCGTAGGTGTGTGACTATGGCCAGGATCCCATTGATTGTGGTGGATTTCACATCATGCCCATGTACGGCGTACTGTGCTGTGTGTCAGACATTGACGAGTCTTATTGACTGGCCATGTGTGATGGGTATCTGCACCTTAGTTCCCCCACCACCCCTGGAATTGTCATGGGTGCATGTGCACTGTCACCAGTCCATGTGAGCTTCACTGCTGCACATTGGTGGAGATCAGGGTGTGTGGTGTTGAGTGTGCAAATGTGAGTTGTTGCACGGCTAGACCTCTACCTCCATATTGGCCTTGGCTGGCAGGCCGTGCTGATTGATTGGAGCTTGTGTAGGTGTGATGGTAGTTTGTTGCTCAGGACACATGGCTGTGGTTCACAGTGTGAACGACATCTACCTTTGTCATCACAGTGGGATTGTCATGCAGGCTAGTGTCAGCACAATGTGGGGTCCCTGGGGTAGTGCTGTGGTGGGTCTGTCTCTTGCTGTGTTAGTTGCTGTTCCTACAAGCTTGTGTGACATGTGTAATTTGGCCTCCCTCTCAGCTGACGATGCCTGATTGCCCACATAGGGGTATCCGATCCATGAGTAACTTTTGTATGGCACTGTATACACATCTGTGTGATTGGAGTTCAGGCCTCCTCATGTGTTGTGTGGTTGTTTGGGGACACTGGCACACCCCCCCATCACCTGTTGTGTTTGAAATGCAGTGTGAGTCTGCCTGTATGTGTTTGTGCATTTGCACCACTGCATTGGCATTGCTGTAGTGTGCCATTGTCTGTATGTTGTTTGGTTGGTTTCCCCAGCTGTCCCTGGGACTCCTAGGTCATCAGTCAGCACAGTGATCATGGTTTCTATGTCCCATTGATGCCATGGTATGGTATTTGTTCACCTGACATCGACAGTCTCCACAGGATATCTACATTTGTGTGTCCATTGGTAAGATATGTGGCTCAGCATTATGATGGTCACTTTTGTCATTGTGTTATTTGTGAATATTGACAATGTGGTCCCCCATGGGTGATGTTTGTATGCACATGGCCAAAACGATGTTTCTGTGACACTGCACTGTTTGCCCCGCCCAATCTATGTTGCTATGGGACACAAGCACTACTATGCCACTGATGTGTTTGTTGTTGTGTGACCAGGATTCATCCATACAGTTTGGCTTTCGCAGCTTTTACCATGACTACACTTACCTTATGATCACCGTGGTGATGGTGCTTTTGGCCCCATTGCCACACTGTTCAAAAGGTGCATCAGCTATGGACCCCACACCTACATTTTGGTCACTGTGGTGATGGGGCTTTAGGCCCCATGGCCACACTGTTCAAGAGGTGCATCAGCTATGGACCCCACACTTACCTTTTGGTCACTGTGGTGATGGGGCTTTAGGCCCCATGGCCACACTGTTCAAGAGGTGCATCAGCTATGGACCCCACACTTACCTTTTGGTCACTGTGGTGATGCGGCTTTAGGCCCCATGGCCACACTGTTCAAGAGGTGCATCAGCTATGGACCCCACACTTACCTTTTGGTCACTGTGGTGATGGTGCTTTTGGCCCCATTGCCACACTGTTCAAAAGGTGCATCAGCTATGGTCCCCACACTTACCTTTTGGTCACTGTGGTGATGGAGCTTTAGGCCCCATGGCCACACTGTTCAAGAGGTGCATCAGCTATGGACCCCACACTTACCTTTTGGTCACTGTGGTGATGGGGCTTTAGGCACCATGGCCACACTGTTCAAGAGGTGCATCAGCTATGGACCCCACACTTACCTTTTGGTCACTGTGGTGATGGGGCTTTAGGCCCCATGGCCACACTGTTCAAGAGGTGCATCAGCTATGGACCCCACACTTACCTTTTGGTCACTGTGGTGATGGGGCTTTAGGCCCCATGGCCACACTGTTCAAGAGGTGCATCAGCTATGGACCCCACACTTACCTTTTGGTCACTGTGGTGATGGGGCTTTAGGCCCCATGGCCACACTGTTCAAGAGGTGCATCAGCTATGGACCCCACACTTACCTTTTGGTCACTGTGGTGATGGGGCTTTAGGCCCCATGGCCACACTGTTCAAGAGGTGCATCAGCTATGGACCACACACTTACATTTTGGTCACTGTGGTGATGGGGCTTTAGGCCCCATGGCCACACTGTTCAAGAGGTGCATCAGCTATGGACCCCACACTTACCTTTTGGTCAGTGTGGTGATGGGGCTTTAGGCCCCATGGCCACACTGTTCAAGAGGTGCATCAGCTATGGACCCCACACTTACCTTTTGGTCAGTGTGGTGATGGGGCTTTAGGCCCCATGGCCACACTGTTCAAGAGGTGCATCAGCTATTGACCCCACACTTACCTTTTGGTCACTGTGGTGATGGGGCTTTAGGCCCCATGGCCACACTGTTCAAGAGGTGCATCAGCTATGGACCCCACACTTACCTTTTGGTCACTGTGGTGATGGGGCTTTAGGCCCCATGGCCACACTGTTCAAGAGGTGCATCAGCTATGGACCCCACACTTACCTTTTTGTCACTGTGGTGATGGGGCTTTAGGCCCCATGGCCACACTGTTCAAGAGGTACATCAGCTATGGACCCCACACTTACCTTTTGGTCACTGTGGTGATGGGGCTTTAGGCCCCATGGCCACACTGTTCAAGAGGTGCATCAGCTATGGCACCCCTCGCCCACGTCGCCCGACACTACATGGCACCCCTCGCCCACGTCGCCCGACACTACATGGCACCCCTCGCCCACGTCGCCCGACAGCACAACCTCAACATCATCTCCTACGCCGACGACACCCAGCTGATCCTCTCCCTCACCAAAGACCCTCACACCGCCAAAGCCCACCTCCACGAAGGAATGAAGGCCGTCGCCGAATGGATGAGGACCAGCCGCCTGAAGCTGAACTTGGACAAGACGGAGGTCCTCATCCTTGGTTCCAACCCTTCAGCCTGGGACGACTCCTGGTGGCCAACATCACTGGGAACAGCCCCGCCACCCACCGACCACGTACGCAACCTAGGGGTCATCCTCGACCCCACACTCTCCATGACTAAGCAGGTCAATGCCGTTTCCTCATCCTGCTTCAGCATCCTCTGAATGCTCCGCAGGATCTTCAAGTGGATCCCCACCGAAACAAGAAAAACAGTCACCCAGGCCCTCGTCACCAGCAGGCTGGACTACGGAAACGCCCTCTACGCAGGAACGACGGCTAAGCTCCTGAGACGGCTGCAACGCATCCAGAACGCCTCTGCACGTCTTATCCTCGACATCCCCCGACGCAGCCACATCACACCCCACCTGAGAGACCTGCACTGGCTCCCTGTCAACAAGAGGATAACCTTCAAGCTCCTCACCCACGCACACAAAGCACTCCACAACTCCGGACCAGCCTACCTCAACAGACGACTCAGCTTCTACACCCCCACCCGCCAGCTCCGCTCGACCAGCCTCGCCCTCGCCACAGTCCCCCGCATCCGGAAAACGACCGCCGGCGGCAGATCCTTCTCCCACCTCGCCGCCAAGACCTGGAACACCCTCCCCACCAACCTCCGACAGACCCAAGACCTACTGGCCTTCAGAAAACTCCTCAAGACCTGGCTCTTCGATCAGTAGCAGCACCACCCCCCTCTTCCCCCAGCGCCTTGAGACCCTCGCGGGTATGTAGTGCGCTTTATAAGTTACATGATTGATTGATTGATTGATTGATTGATGGACCCCACACTTACCTTTTGGTCACTGTGATGATGGGGTGTTCGACCCCATGGCCACAGTGGTCATGGTCTGCTTGCATTGTGGAGGCCACACACATTTATGTGTGACACATGTGATAGTGGGTCACATTGTATGTTCAATGTCATGTTCAGTGTTGTAGGCATTTGACACAGGCTACACACGCTTGTCATGGTGTTGGGGGGGATGTAATTTTCTGTCATTCCTTATGTGGGAGTATGCTGGTTGTGTCATGCATTACCCGTCCTATGAGTAGGGGTGGTGGTAGTGGCAGGCATCCAGGCCCCCATGAGTAGGGGTGGTGGTAGTGGCAGGCATCCAGACCCCCCTGAGTAGGGGTGATGGTAGTGGTAGGCATCCAGCCCCCCCTGAGTAGGGGTGGTGGTAGGCATCCATCCCCCTATGGGTGGGGATGGTAGTAGTGACAGGCATCCAGGCCCCCATGAGTAGGGGTGGTGGTAGTGGTAGGCATCCAGCCCCCCCTGAGTTGGGGTGGTGGTAGTGGTAGGCATCCAGCACCCCCTGAGTAGGGGTGGTGGTAGTGGTAGGCATCCATCCCCCTATGGGTGGGGATGGTAGTAGTGACAGGCATCCAGGCCCCCATGAGTAGGGGTGGTGGTAGTGGTAGGCATCCAGCCCCCTGAGTAGGGGTGGTGGTAGTGGCAGGCATCCAGCCCCCTGAGTAGGGGTGGTGGTAGTGGTAGGCATCCAGCCCCCCATGAGTAGGGGTGGTGGTAGTGGCAGGCATCCAGCCCCCTGAGTAGGGGTGGTGGTCGTGGTAGGCATCCATCCCCCTCAGTAGGGGTGGTGGTAGTGGCAGGCATCCAGCCCCCCCTGAGTAGGGGTGGTGGTAGTGGTAGGCATCCAGCCCCCTATGGGTGGGGATGGTAGTAGTTATAGGCATCCAGGCCCCCATGAGTAGGGGTGGTGGTAGTGGTAGGCATCCAGCCCCCTATGGGTGGGGATGGTAGTAGTGACAGGCATCCAGGCCCCCATGAGTAGGGGTGGTGGTAGTGACAGGCATCCAGCCCCCCCTGAGTAGGGGTGGTGGTAGTGGTAGGCATCCAGCCCCCCCCTGAGTAGGGGTGGTGGTAGTGGCAGGCATCCAGGCCACCATGAGTAGGGGTGGTGGTAGTGGCAGGCATCCAGCCCCCTGAGTAGTGGTGGTGGTAGTGGTAGGCATCCATCCCCTATGGGTGGGGATGGTAGTAGTGACAGGCATCCAGGCCCCCATGAGTAGGGGTGGTGGTAGTGGTAGGCATCCAGCACCCCTGAGTAGGGGTGGTGGTAGTGGTAGGCATCCAGCCCCCTGAGTAGGGGTGGTGGTAGTGGTAGGCATCCATCCCCCTATGGGTGGGGATGGTAGTAGTGACAGGCATCCAGGCCCCCATGAGTAGGGGTGGTGGTAGTGGTAGGCATCCAGCACCCCTGAGTAGGGGTGGTGGTAGTGGTAGGCATCCAGCCCCCTGAGTAGGGGTGGTGGTAGTGGTAGGCATCCATCCCCCTATGGGTGGGGATGGTAGTAGTGACAGGCATCCAGGCCCCCATGAGTAGGGGTGGTGGTAGTGGTAGGCATCCAACCCCCCCTGGGTAGGGGTGGTGGTAGTGGCAGGCATCCATCCCCCCCTGAGTAGGGGTGGTGGTAGTGGCAGGCATCCAGCCCCCCCTTAGTAGGGGTGGTGGTAGTGGTAGGCATCCATCCCCCTATGGGTGTGTGTGGCATTGGTGATGCCCATCCCACCCCTATGGTTGTGCTGTTGCTAGTGTACGTCATTTGTGCATCCCTATGTGTGTGTGACATATTTTGGGTACGTGTAGTTTGTTTGTATTGTTGGTGTTTGACTTACCGTCTGCGCCGTACGTGTCCGTACCGGTCCCGGTAATAGATGTAGAGTATAGGTAGGACCTGCGCGATGGGATTCATGGTTGGGTCGTCTCATTCGGGTTTCTCGTGTCTTCGACTCGTACTCGTCGCTGGCTTGTTCGTCTCGTAGCCGTGTATCGTCTTGTGGCACGAAACGGAGCTTATGTGCGGCTCTCCCGGATGCTGAAACGTGCCGGACGTAGCTACTGGTTCTGCGCGTACGGAGCGCGCATCGTACTAGTCCGGCCGGAAGGTGCTGTGTATTTGGTTCCGTGCGACTCGATTCGGCGTTTACGGATCCGGCTCGGGCGGGGAACAGGAGCTGGATTGGGTGAGTACGGCTCGCTCGGGAAATGGGTTGTTATACGCATCGTACTTGTTCGTCCGGACGGGTGTACGAATCGGTCGGGAAACACGCATTCGGCTTGGTTTTTTTCCGGACGAATACTGTTAGGTGCCCTACCGGCCGAGATCGGAATCGGCCCCCCAGTCTTCCATCAATCCAGTTTCTGTGATTGAGCATCTGTGAAATCAGATTTTTTGAGAGCTTGGTTTATCAAGAACTGATACAGAACTCCAGGATTACCTTGCCTCTTTCTTCTGACCAAATTTTCACTGCCCTCCAGGAGCACAATGTACCATCATTAAAAGATCTTTTGGGGGGGCGTGGCTTGGAGCCGGCCGAAGATGGCCGCTGCCTGAGGGAGCTCCGTAGCGACGCAGGAGGGATGTGAGCTCTCCAGCGGACCGACGTGATTTTACTGCATTCTGTGGGCTGAATTATGCGTCGGAGACCTCCCGCCAGTGTTTGATAGGGATTGAAGACTTTGGTGAGCGCTTGTTCTTCTTTAATCGCGCTCGATGCGTCTCCTCAGTTCATGGCGGCCATTTTAACCCTGCAAACGCCCGTTTTTCTCCTCAACACGCCTCAACGAAGAATACATTGTAATGGCATTTTCTGCTTAGTGTAACCCTACACTTTCTGCCTGTGCATTATTTTTAACGCGTGG
Organism: Calotriton arnoldi; assembly: GCA_963921515.1. NCBI lineage: Eukaryota > Metazoa > Chordata > Amphibia > Caudata > Salamandridae > Calotriton > Calotriton arnoldi. The sequence continues at coordinate 558,727 of CAWUFW010007196.1, read as the reverse complement.
GCTATTTTTCAGTACTGACATGACATCAAGAAATGTACTTTATTCTCTGCCCAGCATTATCTTATGACAGGAATATTATTGCGTTGAACTTTTTATGATAATTCATATTGAGGCATCCTTTTCTCTTCAAGTTCTTGCAATAATCTACAGCTATAAAGGTTATTTGAACTAAAAACTGCGCTACATATTTACAAGTTTCACGGAAGTATATGGGGAGAACAAAATCTCGAAAGTGTGTGGCTAGTCCGCCTGTTTCTTTCTCCTCTTTGGCGGACCACAACCCCTACTCAACTCTCTCCATGAATATGGACAAAACGGATGGTTCTACATCTCCTGCATCTTCTTCTCGTGTGGATGTTCCAGCATTACCCACTATTGCCTCAACTCCCTCAGCAACTTCTGTTCTGAAAGTACCTACCACTACTGGTAAACGTATCAAGACGAACCCTCCGTCGCCTACTGTGTCTCCTACACCAGATAGTATGGAAGTGTTGCTTGAGGAAATACGGGCTCTACGTCCATATATGGAGGAAACAAATAGACGTCTTCAATCCCTGGACGATAAATGGACTACTATGGACACTAGAATTGTACTAATGGAACGTCGAATAGATTCCGTCCAAGAGGTGGCACGTCAACTGCCGACTGTACAATCGGATGTTCTTTCTCTCCAGAAACAGGTGGAGAATTTGGAAAACCGCAGCCGTCGCAATAATTTGCGCATTTATGGTTTGGCAGAAGGTTTGGAAGGTCCAGATCCCATCTCATTCTTCACAACTTTCCTCCCACAACTCCTTGGTCTTCCTATGTCTCCTACTTTAAATATTCAGCGGGCTCACCGTTTGGGTCATTTGGGTCGGAATTCAACTACTGCAACCTCTTCATCCAGACCTAGAGGAGTTATTATGTACTTTCTGGAATTTTCTGACTTATTAAAAGTCTTACAAGCTGCTAAAGCTAAAGATCGTATCACCTGGCAGAACTCCACTCTTTATTTTGCACAAGATTATGCCAAAGCAACAGCAGAACGTCGGAAACAATTCCTTGCTATGCGTCCATCTCTTCGGAACCTTGGTGCCCGTTATGGACTATTCCACCCCTGTCTATTTAAGGTTACATATCGAAATAAGACGACGACTTACGAAGATCCTGTTTTGCTCCGGAAGTTCCTGGACCAGTGCCACGAAACTGATATGGACACATCTCGTTTTGTTCCTCCCTGATTTGGTGTTCTTCTATGTCTCCTGACCTTCTTATATCCAAACATGTTTTGATATCTTTTTTCCCAATGTATCCCATGTCATCTTAATGTAACGTATTCCATGTTTTCTTCCTATTATTTATTCATTGTTTTTCTCATTTTTGCCCATCAGGTGCAGTAACCCTATATTCATGGTCTGTGTCTCCCTTGGTCTGTTCTGGATGATGTTCTCCTTCCTTGTCTCGCCTCGGGTTGCCCAGCCAGCTGTGCCTTTTCCTCATGTGGCTTCACCACCCTCATCTTTTCATGTTATTTGTAGTAAGTCAGTGTGTTTTTGAAACTTCTTCCTCATTTCTCTTCTCTAATATTATTATCTTTCTTTCTTTCATATATTTTTTCTATTCTATTTTTCAGATTTATGAATTTCCTTACATCTCAAAGATATTTATCCATTCACTTTCCTACTTTTGTACTGTATATATATTTCATCTTCCTTTTCTTTCTCCGTTCTTCTATCTTTTTCTTTCTGTTCTTTCTGTTCTCTTCTTTATTTTTCCACTCCTTTTCATAACTACTTTTCTTCTTCTTTTATTGAACAATTTAATACTACTAGATACAATGTACAGTTATTGTATAATCAATTGTCATTTTTCCACTATTTTCCACTTTACAATTGTTATATTAATTGTATATACTGTTCCATATCATTCCATTACTTATGAATGGCGTTAAAAGTTATCTCATGGAACGTTAAAGGTTTAGGTTCTCCGATTAAACGTCAAAGGGTCCTTTCCCACTTATCCAGTTTGAATTGTGATATAGCCCTATTACAAGAAACTCATGTTGTAGAGAAAGAAATTCCTAAACTTAAGAGATTGTGGGTAGGCAGTATTTTTGCATCCCCAGGCACAGGTCATCGCAATGGAGTTATTATTTTGTGTCATAAACGTCTTGATTTGCAAATCATTACTCAAGAAACAGATACTTCAGGTAGATGGGTTTGTGTTTCCCTTTACTAAATAACGTCCCCATAACTCTTTTCAACCTCTATGCTCCCACTGCACCAGATGTCACCTTTTGGCCCACTATTTTATCTAAATTAATGTCTCTGAAAGACGATTATTTACTGGTTGGGGGAGACTGTAATATGGTTATAGATCCTTTCATTGATCGTAAATCCAATTCTAGATTCAGTCCCATCCACTATGTTCTCTCAATTTACTTCTACCATACAACAACGGTCATTAGTAGATTCATGGCGCTTATGTAACCCTACTCTCTCAGAATATACGTTTTTCTCTGCAACACACTTTTCATTCTCTCGCATTGATTATCTTTTCACCTCACAATCACTCACACAACATATCCTAAACTCTGACATTGGATCAATATTAATCTCGGATCATGCACCAGTTATTCTATGTTTGGATATCTCTTCCCTCCACAAGGCACCAGACGATGGAGATTTAATAATTCCCTCCTTTTAGACCCTAACTTTAACCAACAGTTTGTTTCATTTATTAATACTTTTTTACTGAAAATGAAACCCCTGATATGTCCCCTCAAATAGTTTGGGATGCTTTTAAGGCATCCTCCAGAGATTTCATTATCTCTTTTATATCCCGTCGCAAGAAAGCTTCCTTGTCTAAATCACAACATCTTTTGACGCAAATTAAAACCTTAGAATCCTCTTTCGCTGTCACTAAATCTAAATCCTGTTTGGACGAACTCATCCGCGCCAAGTTTCAATTTAACAAAATCTCCACAGAAAATGCGAGTTCATTCCTGCTCAAATCCTCAGCTAAATACTATGGGGTCAAAATAAAGCGGGAAACTTCTAGCCAATTACTTAAAAATTAAAAAAGAACGTACCAAAATCACTTCTATACTTGATTCACATAATCACGTGCGTTATAAAAATGAAGACATCCTCTCTGAATTTACCCAGTTCTATCAGACTCTTTACACATCTGATACTTCAGTGACCTCAGACACAATTTCTCAATACCTTTCTTCTGTTATTCCTCCTTCTCCTCTAGATGTTGATTTTTCGGCATTAAACAATGACATTACAGAATCTGACATCACTAATGCTATTCGCACTATAAAACGAGGTAAGGCCCCGGGCCCTGATGGTTTTACCATTGAATTTTACTCTCATTTCTCTCGATCCCTTGTTCCCAAACTATTTCATCTTTTTCAATACTTTATCTCTTCTAAAAATCTGGAGGCTCCTTTCAGGAAGCTTTAATTTGTTTGATACCTAAAGATGGCAAAGATCATAACCTATGTAAAAACTATCGTCCTATTTCACTAATTAATCTCGATTACAAAATTTTTGCTAAAATTCTTGCGCTTCGTTTAGAGAAATTTCTCCCCTTGTTAATTGGTCGTGAACAATGTGGCTTCATTAAAGGCAGACATCTCTCCGACAACACTAGACTCTTTTTCAATGTTCTCACTAAAGCTAAATCATATAAAGAATCGTTAGCAGCCATTTCCCTTGACGCTGAGAAAGCTTTCGATAGAGTGGAATGGCCTTTTATTTTTCTACTCTATCCTGGTTTGGTTTTGGCTCTACATTTATAAATTACGTTTCTCTGCTTTACTCCTCTCCAGTCTCCTCTGTTCTTGCAAATGGTCTTCTCTCATCTAATTTTCAACTATACCGTGGTGTGCGACAAGGATGCCCCCTCTCCCCACTTCTTTTTATCCTAGCATTGGAACCCTTTTTAATGAAAATTCGATCCAATTCCCAAATCACAGGATTTCAATATAGCGGTAATCAACTGAAATTATCGGTTTATGCAGACGATATCTTGCTCTTTTTATCCCGTCCGCAATCATCTCTTCCGGCTTTTTTATCAGAGGTACAACATTTTGCTTCTATATCTGGTTACAAATTAAATACTGACAAATGTGAGATTCTCCCATTAAATAAGCTGTGCTTTTCTGCAGATTATACTACCTCGGGTTTTAAATGGAACGCTGATAAAATTAAATATTTAGGTATATGGTTTAAATCCTCCATCAAAGACTCTATTTTAACGAACCTGAAAGAGCTCCAAACGTTTTTGAAATCTGCCACTTCAAAGTGGAATCCTTTATTCTTATCATGGTGGGGTCGCCTTGACACAATTAAAATGATGTTAGTCCCTGTTATTCTTTTTTATTTATCTAACATTCCTATATCTATCGCCAACTCTCATTTTAAAACCATTTATTCTATATTATCTAAATTTTTATGGAGTAACAAACCGCCCCGCATTTCCTTACACAAACTTAAGCGACCTAAATTTTTAGGAGGTGTTAATTTCCGGATTTCCGGACTTATCATAATGCATTCTCTCTTAAACAAACTTCGTTATTCTTAACAGAAGATGATAATTCTTACTCTTTTCCATTATGGGTAGACGTTGAAAAATCTTTCTTTCATCCTTTTTCTTTTCAAGAAACTGTATCATTTTCTCAGAGACCCTCTTCATTTTCTCTCCCTATACTCAATAATTCTTGTGCACTTCTTCAACCTATATTCTTCAATCATCTCTCCTCTTCAGATAAATTTCTTCAATCTTCCATATGGTACAATAAAAATATTAAACTACATAACAAAGTGCTCTATTGGAAAGATTGGCACCTTAAAGGTCTATATTGGATTCATCAACTCCGTCATAACGACACGTGGTTGTCTTTTTCCTCCGCTCAGTCACGCTTTCTTTTCCCTCATCATACCTCTCCAAATATACTTCTTTACTTTCACAAATCCAAGCATCTTATCACGCCATCACATCCACAAATCACCCCTCTTCCTCACCCCCACATACTCTATCCATATTGTCCCTCTCCCCGTCAGCATCACAACTTTACCAATCACTATCATCTTTTCCACCCATTAGGGATAAGACTGAAGTAGAATTGCTTTGGGAAAGTGACCTTCAGTCCTCCTTCTCTACATACACATGGAATAAGATTTGGATTAAAATTAGAAAATCCTCCCATGCTGCCAACACTACCCAGACTCTTTTCTACATATACAATCGAATCTTATTTACTCCCGTCTCATTACACAAAATAAACCCTACTCTACCTGCCTCCTGTTGGTCTTGTAATGCAACCCCAGCAGACCTAAAGCATATGCTTTTCTTATGCCCTCAAGTCCATAAATTTTGGATACAAGTCTGGACACAGATCAACGCCATCTTTCACACTCAAATCCCCTTTTCTTTTGTTAACTTATTTTTAGGGAGCCTCTCCGAGGACTGGAGTTCACAATCATGTAGGTCCTTCCTAATTGACTTACTCCTTGCGGTGGCCTACCAACAAATCACTAAATCCTGGAAGGATACCTCCAACCTTTCTTATCGTGCTTGGTGGTATGGGGTTTGTTACAACCATAGACTAGATAGAGCATATGTCCACCCCATCTCCCTTGCCATTAAAAGGGATCTCCTTTGGTTACCTATTACTAACTTTCTTAACGTATCAGCACAAGCCTCCCATACTCCTGATCCTCGAGTTGAAGAAGTTCCTAAACCTCCATGAACAATATATATATGTATTTCATGTTATATTTAATCCTTAAGCATTATACTCACTTTGTTTATACTGTTTTATATTTACTGTTTTAGATTTTGATCAAATTTATATAGTAGTTATGATATATTGATACTAGCTCTCTTTCACCCTTTTTCCTCTCTCTCTTCTTTCTTTTCTTACTTGTTTTACAAAATTGTACTAAAAATTTCTATTACGTGACAATTTTCTCTATATATTGTATTGCATTTTTACCCTGTATCAATAAACTTTCTTTCTAAACTTAAAAAAAAAAAAAATTAAAAGATCTTTTGAAAATGCCAAAGTCCATCTGCAAACACGTTATGAGACATATTAAAAGTATCATGCTATAAACATACAAGGCGCTTTATGGAATCCTTTTTCTGCCCAAAACAGCAGGACATAGATTCCAATCTAGAGGCAATAGCAAGACAAACATTTCTAAGATTCCCTTTACTATACATCCATTTGAAAGAGTTTGAGGGTTCTTAGAATATTACATCCAGCACTCCCAATTGCAGACTTTGTAACTATTCAGATGAAAACTTAGAACATGTTATCTGTCTCTGTTCTGGCTTCAACAATATTTGCAGGAAATATTTACAACCTTCTTTTAGGAACTTATCACTTTGTACCCAACAGAAGGCTACTTCAGTGTGCTTTTTGACACAATCATGTCTTTATCTGAAAATTGACAAGATTTCTGGATATAGCTTATGATAGACTTAAATCAAAAGACGCTGCAACTGAAGAGCATGCAAAAGCAACGGAATAAATATTTCATATCTTTTTTAAATGCATCTTAGCAGTTGAGAAATGAGAGGTTTCTCCTATATAAATCAATTTTGCTCAGAATGTTTTTGAACCTTTTGTGCTTATTCCATTTAATTATGTTTTTATATCTTTATGCTTGTTCAATGTAATGGATATTGTAAAGAATTTAAAAAATCTATACAATAAAAAGTTATTATCATTATTATCATTTTTACTGAACCTTTTAAACCTGCAGGCAAACCAGTCAAAATAACCATTTTCGACAAGAAAGAACCCCACTTTCAAATATTAAGTAAGGAACCCGAGCCCACTAGGTAGGTTGCTTAGTATTTAAAAGGGGTATTTGGAAAAAAATTAGTGCTGGGATGCACCTACAGTAATTAGCGCCCAAGAGCTTTTTTCACCGTGAAGGGCTGTAGCTGTTCTATGAGAAATCTAAAATTCTGAATAAAATCATGACTCTGCTATCTGTGGTTTGGGACAAGCTACCAGAATAATTCAATCAATGCTTTTAAATATTTATAAAAAATCCAATTCAGAGGTAAAGTGGATTTTTAATAAATAATTTGGAAAAGTGCCTGTCTGAACCTCCAGTGGAGTAATTGATATTAGCCTATCTGAAGTTGGCCCCAGTCACTGCTTCCCCTTAAGGAGATAAGGAAACTGCTCCCAGAGCATAAACAATGGCTTAGGCCATTTGGCAGGGAGTAACAAACAAAAAGAAGGTTCAATGCCAGAGGGTCCTAGGGAAATTTTAAGACCTCACAGGATTCAATCCCCAATTCAATATCACAAAACTGTACAGAAGCCTTGGGTCTATGACAAAAACAATCAAAAAGTGTGGTGAACCACTACTTCATAGTTTAAGAATATGTGAAAATAAAAAGTACAGAACCACATGACTAGGTGCCATAGATCTATCTTTGGGCACTTCCCTTTTCAGGACGAAATCCCTCACTCACCATAGGTGACATGCTTCATCATTTGGGATTCTCCTCCCAGAGGAAAAACATAGTTCCTCTGAGGGCTACAACCCCCTCTCTGAGAGGGAGGAGCTCAGGGATGTTTTGAATAACTAATAGGATATTATAGATCCACAAATGAGAAGACAGCTGTATGAATGAGGGCGCAGCGCAAAAAAATATGTAAACGTGAGAGTGGTGAAGTTAAAACTAACTAAAGAGCGCAAAAGGAGATACTTTATTTAGATACGCCTTTGCCAAAATTAAAAACCGTGTACCAGCGGTGTAAATTTAAACCGCGAAGGTAAAGTAGATAGTGATGGTCAACATGTTTCAGCCATATACCTAATTGTAGGCAGGGCTTTCATCAGGACCTATATAGCTGCTGCTTAATCAGTGTAAGTGCTACAACAAAAGGATATAAAAACAGAGAATCTTCTTAATCTGCACATTCCAAAGGGAAGGATTACCTGTAATCAAAAAAGAAGAATCAAAGACCAAATTGATTCATACCAATGATCACAAGCATCAAATGTAAAATACAAATGGTTCTGTAAAAATAATAAAGAAAAAGAAGAAGAAAACCTTACCCGCCACTGCTGGGTAAACAACCACACCTCTACCTGGCAACAGCTCAGGAAAGGAGCACCGCCCTGAAAAAACGGTGTATCATGTCATTAACAAATCGTTGTCCTATCAAAAACCATAGGTTTTGACAATAGTACCAATAACCCTAATAGGCATGTTATAAGGAGCAAATATCAAGAAGGAAGGCACAGAAAACACATGCCATTTATACATGAAAAGAAGGCTATCATGTCCAAAGCCTAACAAGGCTACAGCTTAAAAACCATGAGCACTCAGCTTAAACAGTAATCTAAACCTCTCAGGTGGAAAAACTATAGAGTATCATGTTAAGCCTAGATACTCAGAGTGCAAAGTAAGAATAGGAATGCCCAAAGAGCCAACATGCTGGTATACAACGCTCCACTGGGCAAAAACTGAATCTGGGAATAGTATCACAATTACCACTCCAAACGAGGAGGGGCCGCCAAACAGAACCACTCACCTATCCGTCGGTACACCGGTCCTTGCAGAGCCTGCAGCCGGAGGTGAAGTGGAGTCTGACCTGGCCCGCTTTATACCCTGGAATCATAGTCAATTAGCTACAGGTGAGAGCGCAACCGGAAAAGTATGCGCATGTGTCACATAAAAATCACTAATCTCACGCGCATGCGCACTGTAAGGGAGAGTCCAATATGATAATAAATCATCACAGAGCGGATCGCCGCATAACGAAACCCATCCAAACCAATGCAAACAACAGCGCATCGATTCTTTTGGCATTTCCAACGTAACAGGCCAATATATCAAACGCTACCGCGCATGTGTCATGTAGAGACACTACTCTCCAGCGCATGCGCATTTCCTATGAAATGAGCAATTCATGTTTACAAATTTAAAAAGTCAGTCAATAAAGCGCTCATACATAGATGAGACACGCAACCACTACAGCGATCTCAATGTGTGGAACACTGGTCTAAACATCACAAAGCTTAACAACAAAGAAAAGCAACAAAGAAAAACAGTGAAAAATATCACCGTGCCATAACATATGTTAGCATATAGATTGCACTCAGTAATACTGAAATTCTGAATAAAGATCTCAAAAACTATATGCAATTGTCAATGATGGTCTAGACAAAGCATAACGTGAACAGGATAGATGTAAATCAGAGGACACTCATAAATCCTTGTGTTTTATGTCATCAAAAGTACATGAGTGTACATCCCTTCATGGTCCAGAAAACATGATTAGATCAATATAACACCATAATAAAGGGTGCTTTTTGGTCTCTTAAAAAGTATCAGTTTGAAAAAATATATATATGCGGACACCAATACATAAAGACATAGGCCTAGTCCAAAGAAGGACCAGATGTATGCAAGGGTTCCATAGACAAGATACTAGAGTGAAACCCATGGAATCTCATCATTCAGACCCACAATATCAGTCTGCAATTTGTGCACCCACCATTGTTCCCGTTTAAACAGAAAAGTTGTAAGGTCAGTGATGTGAGATGGAATGAAAGGTTTCTCCAAGACCGTCCACTTGAGATCCTGCGGACTGTGTTGGGCAGAGAGAAAATGACTGGTCAATTTAGTCGAAGACTTCCTACATCTAATAGTACTCTTGTGCTCAAGGATACGAGTCTTCACTCTGCGCGTGGTCATGCCCACATATCGAAGAGAGCACGGGCAATGGATCAAATACACCAGATTGTCACTATTACAGTTTGTATGACAAGTCAGAATCCATGGCCTAGAAGACCCAATGTCAATTTCCGTGGTGTGAATCGTGTGCGGACAAGCCGCACAGGACCCACAAGGAAAATGACCCTGTACAGGAGGTAAACCCCATAGAGTGCCCTGTGGATTCTTATTGCTGATACGAGGACGTGTATGTACCAAACGATCTTTTATGTTGGTGCTATGCCTGAAAGCAAATAGTGGGCGTGGTAATAAAATATCACCAATGTTCAGGATCTTCCAATTGGCCAGTATGCTCTTCTTAATTTGATTGGAAAAACTGCAAAAAGTATGAACACATGTCAATCTGTTGGTAGTTACTTTAGGAGTACCCAATTCAAGAAGAGATGCCCTATTATTCTTTTTTGCACGCTTTAAGGATCTCTTCACAAGTTTCTTAGGATAATGCCTAACTTGTAACTGATCCGATAGGTTCTGGGCATGTTCCTGATACTTGACAGTAGATGAACAATTCCTCCTTATACGTAAAAATTGCCCATAAGGCAAATTATCACGTAAGGCCTGAGGATGAAAGCTATTGTATGATAGGAGAGCGTTCTTCGCCATTGGTTTCTTATATAGTTCAGTGCTCTAACCCCCTTCAAAAGGAGAGATCATAACATCCAGAAACGGCAACTCAGTCTTGCTAAATTCACAAGTGAAATTCAAATACTGATTGCGATTATTCAGCCAAATCTTAAACTCATTAATGGAGGTAGATGTGCCTCTCCACACTACAAGCACATCATCAATATACCTTTTCCATACACGTATATGGTCTCTGTATGGATTATTATCATTCAGAATGTGCTCTTGTTCAAAAATATGAACATAAAGATTGGCCAGACTTGGAGCGAAAACGCTCCCCATTGAAGTACCAGACACCTGAAGAAACAGCTGTTCTTCAAACTTAAAAAAGTTTTCTTTCATGGCCAATCTGGCACAATCAATGATAAATGAAACAGGCGTAATCGAATCTGGAGGTCTATTCAACAAAAGTGTCTCAATGGCAGCCAAGGTTTCATCTTGCGGAATACACGTATACAGCGATTCTACGTCAAGAGAGACAAGGTAATCACTTTCAACGTCAAAACTCAGATCACCCACTAGCCTAAGAACCTCTTTAGTATCTTTCAAGTAAGTTGGCATCTCTACTACAAGGGGCCTCAAAAAGTAATCCACAAAAGTGGAAAGAGGTTCGAGTAGAGAGCCTAAACCCGAAATAATCGGGCGACCAGGTGGAGGTCTCAGACTCTTGTGCACCTTAGGGAGTGCATAAAAGTAAGGAACAATGGGATAAGTTTTTACTAAGAAGGTAGCTTCATGAGACGTGATCCAATCATTAGACCGCGCTTCTTCCACAAGAGTCTTGATTTCATATTCTAATCTCTTGGTGGGATCCTCACTCAGTGGTTTATAAAACCGTGTGTCTTCAAGTTGCCTCAGACATTCCGTCCGATAAGAGGAGGTATCCATTACCACAATGGATCCCCCCTTGTCAGCGGATTTGATTGTTATAGTGTCATCAGCAATCAAGGATGCCATAGCTAGTCGTTCGTTCTTAGTCAAGTTCTGATATTGTCTATTGTCCTTAGCACAAATAGTCGTAACTTGTGAACTCACAGCTTTTTCAAACGTCAAAACTTGGGGAGGGACCTGACTGGTAAGAGGATTAAATGTAGATTTATTTCTTAAGCCAGTATTGGTATCCAAATCCTCCGTGGCATCTAGAGCTTTATCTCTGAAGAAAAAGTTCAAACGGATTTTCTGGAAAAATTGGGCAAGTTCTCGTTTGATCTCAAAGATATCTCCCCGATACGAGGGTACAAACCCAAGGCCCTTATTGAGAAGGGCTAATTCATCTGTGGTCAAGCTCTTGTTACTCAAATTGATAACTAGATCCTCTCGGAGCTCGATCCTGCCTGAGCCTCTGTCATGCTCCGGGTTGAGTGAGCCGGCGGATTGTCTGCCCAATGTACCTGGGCCTGTTGTTGTCGCCTCCTGCCCCTGGATCTTGTTCGGCCAAATCCTAAAAAAGGCTGATTAGGGTACATCTGAGGTTGTGGCTGATAAGGAAACACTTGCCCATGTGGTAGAAAAGGTGGATAATGAAACGGGCCAGGTGCCCACCATTGTGATGGTGGTATGTTTTGAATGTTGCCTCGAAACTCTTTCCAGTTGCCTCTGCCTCTACGGGCATTACCTCTGTTGGGTGGATAGCCTTCGTTGGAATGGTCCGAGTCACTAGACCAATCTTCGCTATCTGACGTGGAGTAATTCGACCCATATCTACGACCCTGACGATTGTATTGGGGAGGCACATATTCAGTGCTAGTATATGGGTATACTTTCTCCATTGAAAAGCGCACTAGATCTTTTTTAAATTTATTGATCTTAGACATCAAAACAGAGTCTTTAAACTCCTTATTGCTCTTGTTGGACTCTTCATTATGTTTCTTAAATAGTACCCCTGACAGAGTGATTTTAATTTGAGATTCTAGGGCCTGTATCTCAATTAAAATGGTGTCCGCGATACGCTTGGGTCTTCTAGGCCATGGATTCTGACTTGTCATACAAACTGTAATAGTGACAATCTGGTGTATTTGATCCATTGCCCGTGCTCTCTTCGATATGTGGGCATGACCACGCGCAGAGTGAAGACTCGTATCCTTGAGCACAAGAGTACTATTAGATGTAGGAAGTCTTCGACTAAATTGACCAGTCATTTTCTCTCTGCCCAACACAGTCCGCAGGATCTCAAGTGGACGGTCTTGGAGAAACCTTTCATTCCATCTCACATCACTGACCTTACAACTTTTCTGTTTAAACGGGAACAATGGTGGGTGCACAAATTGCAGACTGATATTGTGGGTCTGAATGATGAGATTCCATGGGTTTCACTCTAGTATCTTGTCTATGGAACCCTTGCATACATCTGGTCCTTCTTTGGACTAGGCCTATGTCTTTATGTATTGGTGTCCGCATATATATATTTTTTCAAACTGATACTTTTTAAGAGACCAAAAAGCACCCTTTATTATGGTGTTATATTGATCTAATCATGTTTTCTGGACTATGAAGGGATGTACACTCATGTACTTTTGATGACATAAAACACAAGGATTTATGAGTGTCCTCTGATTTACATCTATCCTGTTCACTTTATGCTTTGTCTAGACCATCATTGACAATTGCATATAGTTTTTGAGATCTTTATTCAGAATTTCAGTATTACTGAGTGCAATCTATATGCTAACATATGTTATGGCATGGTGATATTTTTCACTGTTTTTCTTTGTTGCTTTTCTTTGTTGTTAAGCTTTGTGATGTTTAGACCAGTGTTCCACACATTGAGATCGCTGTAGTGGTTGCGTGTCTCATCTATGTATGAGCGCTTTATTGACTGACTTTTAAATTTGTAAACATGAATTGCTCATTTCATAGGAAATGCGCATGCGCAGGAGAGTAGTGTCTCTACATGACACATGCGCGGTAGCGTTTGATATATTGGCCTGTTACGTTGGAAATGCCAAAAGAATCGATGCGCTGTTGTTTGCATTGGTTTGGATGGGTTTCGTTATGCGGCGATCCGCTCTGTGATGATTTATTATCATATTGGACTCTCCCTTACAGTGCGCATGCGCGTGAGATTAGTGATTTTTATGTGACACATGCACATACTTTTCCGGTTGCGCTCTCACCTGTAGCTAATTGACTATGATTCCAGGGTATAAAAGCGGGCCAGGTCAGACTCCACTTCACCTCCGGCTGCAGGCTCTGCAAGGACCGGTGTACCGACGGATAGGTGAGTGGTTCTGTTTGGCGGCCCCTCCTCGTTTGGAGTGGTAATTGTGATACTATTCCCAGATTCAGTTTTTGCCCAGTGGAGCGTTGTATACCAGCATGTTGGCTCTTTGGGCATTCCTATTCTTACTTTGCACTCTGAGTATCTAGGCTTAACATGATACTCTATAGTTTTTCCACCTGAGAGGTTTAGATTACTGTTTAAGCTGAGTGCTCATGGTTTTTAAGCTGTAGCCTTGTTAGGCTTTGGACATGATAGCCTTCTTTTCATGTATAAATGGCATGTGTTTTCTGTGCCTTCCTTCTTGATATTTGCTCCTTATAACATGCCTATTAGGGTTATTGGTACTATTGTCAAAACCTATGGTTTTTGATAGGACAACGATTTGTTAATGACATGATACACCGTTTTTCAGGGCGGTGCTCCTTTCCTGAGCTGTTGCCAGGTAGAGGTGTGGTTGTTTACCCAGCAGTGGCGGGTAAGGTTTTCTTCTTCTTTTTCTTTATTATTTTTACAGAACCATTTGTATTTTACATTTGATGCTTGTGATCATTGGTATGAATCAATTTGGTATTTGATTCTTCTTTTTTGATTACAGGTAATCCTTCCCTTTGGAATGTACAGATTAAGAAGATTCTCTGTTTTTATATCCTTTTTGTTGTAGCACTTACACTGATTAAGCAGCAGCTATATAGGTCCTGATGAAAGCCCTGCCTACAATTAGGTATATGGCTGAAACATGTTGACCATCACTATCTACTTTGCCTTCGCGGTTTAAATTTACACCGCTGGTACACGGTTTTTAATTCTGGCAAAGGGCGTATCTAAATAAAGTATCTCCTTTTGCACTCTTTAGTTAGTTTTAACTTCACCACTCTCACGTTTACATATTTTTTTGCGCTGCGCCCTCATTCATACAGCTGTCTTCTCATTTGTGGATCTATAATATCCTATTAGTTATTCAAAACATCCCTGAGCTCCTCCCTCTCAGAGAGGGGGTTGTAGCCCTCAGAGGAACTATGTTTTTCCTCTGGGAGGAGAATCCCAAATGATGAAGCATGTCACCTATGGTGAGTGAGGGATTTCGTCCTGAAAAGGGAAGTGCCCAAAGATAGATCTATGGCACCTAGTCATGTGGTTCTGTACTTTTTATTTTCACGTATTCTTAAACTATGAAGTAGTGGTTCACCACACTTTTTGATTGTTTTTGTCATAGACCCAAGGATTCTGTACAGTTTTGTGTCATTTGGCAGGGAGACCTGTGAGTGAAGCATGTGACTCCTATCAGCTCAGGAAGGGCAGCGGGGGAGGGATAGGAAACTCATTAACTTGAAAGGGACCAGGGTAAGGTCTGCCCATTCATGGTTAAGTGTAAAAGGAGATGGGAGAAGACAAGCCTTTGTTCCCAAGTACTCTGCAGCCATCTTGGCACCAGCCCAGTGGTAGGAAAGCTGGTCCCAAAACCCTGTTGGTGTAGTTTAGAAGGAGGGGACTGCTCATTTCCCTAAACACACTCCTGGGTGTCACATTAGCCACGTCTAAGGGCAGAAAGGTTGAGCCATGTTAGATATTACTCAGAATAGTGTACTGTGGGATAGTCTGCAGTGAGGCAACCATGAAGTGCTGCAAATGGTTGCCCCTGGGATCTTTTTCCTCATTGGTTAGCGAGTTTCCAGGAGTCACCCCAACCTCTGGCTTATAGATTCTGCCAAAGTGGCACCTCAACCCACAGGTCATCAGAATACTCTCCGGACCTGCGGATGAACAGAAGGCTGGACTTGCTGTTTGAGACCTGTGCTGGAGACCTAAAGAGCTGGACCTGCTCCCACTTTTCCCTATGTCTAAGAAGTGGACTCCAAGGGTAAGTTGGCTGACCTCCTATGTGTTACAGTGACACAACAAGCTGCAAGATGTATTTTTCCAAGAAGCCTTTTTCCTACAGTGCCCAGCTGACCAGTAGCATCTGAACCTAGAGTAGACAACACTGATAGCCTCCACTCGAGTTAGCCCTGGCCCTAAGTTATGTCCCTGAGTTCCTAGAAGCTTTAGAAATGACCAAATGAATCTGCTTCAGAAACTCTGAGAAGTTGGGACTTAGAAAATGTTTGAGCTTCCACGACCTCAAGAACGTAAGCTTTTCCGAATCTGGATGGAATGGTATAGCTTCAGGCCTGCCATACAAGATGATTTTGAGCTCCATTAAAAAAACAAAGTCCTGATTTAGATCTTGATGGATGGGATACTCCATCACAAATGTGAGATATATCCTGTCGGCCATATTACAATTGCTATAGGGTAGAATGCACTTGTTATAGAGTGGACGGGATATTCCTCGTGTTTGTGATGGAGTATCCCATCCGGCAAGATCTAAATCAGGCCCTATGTCCAAAGGTAGAAATCCTGACTTGGCGAAGGCATGAAAAGTATTTGACCAATGAGAAGATCTCAGTGGGCGCAAATCTGAATTTTCCCTGTCAGAGCTTATGCGGTCAAAACCAATTACATCAGTGGGACCTTGTCCAACAGCTATCCGACTACAAGAGGAATTCACCTAATACAGCCTACAGCCTTGATTTGCTGGATGATTTTGACTTTTAGAGGCTAAAAGTGAAGGTAAAAACTTTGATCAGAACTATCTGCCTGGTTTACCTGACCCGCGCTCCATCAAGGTCGGCCTAAAATCATTCCTCAAATCTTAAAATCCTAAAAATTAATATCTCTGGTTCCCATTATAGGATGTTTGTAGTTTATTTTGCACATTACATTTTGCTCTCCTTTTGGAAATTGGGTGTGAATTTTTTATTGTGTTGTGTTTTGACATTTTAACTATTTGTTTACATGTAAATACTTTACACATTTTACTCAGTTAAGCCTGTCTGGTCTACGCCACAGCTACCAGGGGTTGAGTCTTGCTTTAAATTACTAAAACAGTATTTTATCCTGACATGATTGTGGCGTTATTCCTTGTGGTGGTTCCATCCCAATGAATAGCCCACTTTCTTACAGTACACAAAATTTTGATAACTCAATAATATATAAATATATATACAGCACAAATAGCAAACCAAATGATAGAAAGTACACACATGATAAAGAGCAAATGATGAACAGACATGTTACACATTATAGTATTGAAACAGGGGCCCAGATCAATCCACACCATGGGCTGTTTGCGATCTCTAGATGAGCACAACCATTTCCACGATCCTGCAATAAAAAGCAGAATGCCACAATTCTGTTAAAAAACTGTTGGTAAGTGTTGGAAATGGCCATCTTTTGCTTGCCTTTCCCCTCAAATGTTTACCTTCTTTTACTGAACTGTTTTTTGTTGGTCATAGGACTTTGCACACTTTATTCCTGATAACCAATGGTAAAGTGACTGTGCTCTCCCTTTACACATGGTAAAATTGATATGTTCCTAATTGGCACATTTATTTTTTTAATTTTATTTTTCATTTATTAAGTTTTGTGAACTCAGTCAAATACAGAATGACTTACCAGATGTGGTAATACAACACATGAATATAATCGAAATTGGTGCAGTAAATCCCCAATACAGCAATAGGACCAGCAAGTCCATTTTATATCAATATGATATTCTCCCTATTGGCATATTTAATATACTTATAAGTCGCTAATATATGGCACTACATATACCCAGGGCCTGTAAATTAAATGCTACTAGTGGACTGCAACATTTATTGTGCCACCCACTAAAGTAGCCCTATAAAAAATGTATCCAGGCCTGTCCCTGCAGCCTAGGTATGTGATTGATTTGATTTGATTGGCACATTTGTAAAGCGCACGATTGCCCAGGGACTTCTTGGCGCTACAGACAGGTGGGTCAAGTAAGGTTGCCAGAATGGTGTGCAGATGCTGTGTAATTGGAAAAGAGACGGGTTTTCAGAGCCTTTCTGAAAGATAGAAGCGTGGGGCTACTCTTTATGGTGACCGGGAGTAGGTTCCATGTCTTGATTGTCTATAACAGGAAACTTCTTCCGCCCCAGCGTGCTTTCTTAAACCTGGGTGTTTGCAGAAGTTTGCTATGTGAGGATCTTAGACTTCTAGACAGCGCATACCATTTTAGATGAGTCCTCAGGAATTGAGGCCCGGCACCATGTAGTGTTTATAGGCAAGGCATTGGGATTTAAACTTAATCCTCTTGTCCACCGGGAGCCAGTGTAGGGCTCTTAAACCATGGGAGACTGGCTCAAACCTGGGGATATCCAATACTAATCTGGCTACCACCTTTTGCAGGCGCTGCATCTTTGTAGACACTGAGATTGGATCCCCATGTACAGGGCGTTGCCGTAGTCCAACCTGGACAAGGCTAGTGCTGTAACCAGAGTTTTAGGGAGTCAGGTGGGATGAATGGACAAATTTTCCTGATCGTTTTTAGGATGAACCAAATGGTTGAAGAGAGGGTATTGATCTGACTGTTGAATGTCAGTTCATCATCGAAGATAAATCCTAGATTTTTTTAGATTTTTGAGATGTGGTTATAAACTGCCATTTCAACTTGGCAAAATAAACTTTTAACCAGGCCTAAACCTTCTTTTCTAATGCTTATAAGTCAACCCTAAGGTAGGCTCTAAATGCCTATTGGGCATTGTGCATGCTATGTAAAAAGCAGAACATGTATATTTAATACTTTACATGTCATGGCAGTAAAAAGACTCATAACGTCATTTTTCTCTGTAGAAATCCTGGCCCTCCCATAGGAAAACACTGGGTTATGTTCAGTTTGCGGCAGCTAAAAAATGATTCCATTATTCATTTAAGCAGTCATTTAAAATCTAACTTAATTGTCAAGGTGGATTTAATATTACTATTTTGAAAATGACACTTTTAGAAAGCCAAATGTTCCTTTCTGCCAGTGTCAAGTTGCACCTAACTGTGGCATGGCCCCCCTGGATCCCAGACAGTGGACAAAAGGCTTGGGAATGGAGAGGTGGTTTTCCTCCCTGAGCAGGATGGCCTGAGGAGCGATGCCCAACCCCTTCCTGAGCTTGAAATGGTGCTTATACTATCACTGGCAGTTAGAGCTCACACATAGGCCTGCTTTCCTTTGTCTCCCCTGTCATCTTGGCTTCAAACCCAGTGGTGGGGGGGGGCTGACCTAGAACTGATTGGAGTGACCACTAGAGAAGTTTCCCCATTTACATAGCTGCAAATCTGGGTGAGCATAGGGAGCTCTGACCAGGGGAAGGAATGCTCTGTAATGTTGTATATAGATAGAAGAGGAAACTGTTTGATTGTTTACTGTAAAACTTTAAGACACACAGGAAGCGCTGCAAAATGGGCAGGATCATCCCTGAGAACTTTTACCCCACTGGTTGGGGAGTAGCCAGGAATTTCCTTTGCCCGCTGGCTTTGGGCATAAATGGAGCAAGCTCAGTACCCCCCTCAGAGCACTCCTGGACCTGTGAGGATTAGAAGAAGGACTGCCTTGCTGTTAGAATCATAAAGGAAGACTTGACCTGCTTGCCTTGCACCCAAGCCCCAGAAGTGACTCCAAGGTTCAGTTTGCTGACCTCCAGATTCAGATAGAGGTAAACAGCAAGTTTCCAGAGACCTTTTCCTAAAACTTCCCAGCTGACCAGCTTCAACTGGATTGACCTTGTTTTGGGATTTTTCTTGTGTTTTCACTTTATTACTGTTTGAATGCTGCATAAATACTTCACACATTGCCTCTAAATTAAGCCTGACTATTTTTGTCCCAAGCTACCAGACGACTTAGCACAGGTTAGTTTGTTGACTTTTGTGATTCACCCTGACAAGGATTGTGATTATTCTTTGAATGAGGATTCTCACCCTCTTCAACAAATAAACCAGTTTTTTTAGCAGAAAGGTTAAGCAATGCGCACCAGCAACACAATGATTGCAATAACTAGCTAACCAAAACTAATAAACTATACATTTGGGGACTGGCAAAGCTCAAGCCTGAATGGAGGCACTGTGTTAAGAGTCAGCACCATTTACTGTTTTGGAATCCTAATGCTCATGAGGACCTTCGACAACTCAGAAATATATCAACAACATTAGCAAATGACTGAGAGTATATCCAGTAATCTGGAAAACAAAGGGACAAAGGTTCAGAGTTCAAAAAGTGTATTTTCAAGCACCCCAGTTGAGCACAGGGACCATTCTAAATGAAGATGCAGGCCTGGCCGCTGTCTGACCCAAGTAACTGGATGCATGTGCACAACTCTAAATGTTTCTTGCTGGCCTTACAGGCATGTCATGATCTGTCCAGCTGCTAAACTTAGGCTGGACCACAGCAAAAACATCAGATTCAAGCAAAGAAAAATAATAAGAGGTGGAGGGAGCCTGTTCACTAGGCAATTACTTCTCATCTCATGTGCAGCTGTAATTGTGGGTTACTATGTTAATGCTCCCTTCTCAGAGCCGTTTTAAGGCATGGGCAAAGTGGACTCTGGCCCAGGGCCCCAGCCTTTCAAAGAGCTCCCGAAAGAGCCAGCTCTGTTCTGCAGAGACTTGCCCTGATGACCTTGAATAATTCTTAAACAGATTGTTTTGAATATTATTTTCCTTTAATTTCCATTACAGACATTTTGCACAGAAATGTTTGTTTCATGCAACAACCATAAAAAAGTTTCTTGTTGATCAAAACAGAACCTTGCATTTGAGAAATGGTAGAGTGTCACAGAGATTATTTGCAGTAATATTAGTGAGCTGTTGCTGTGTTACAAAATTGAAAACACACGTCATTATTCCTGAATATTAGATGTAAACACATTTAGAATTTGGAAGAGTGTGCCTGTGCACTGTCAGTGACCTGGCTAAAAAGGGCATGAAAGAGCTCAAATTGAATCATAAATTCAAAGCTGTTCCAAAGAGAGGCCGCCAAAATACGTTTGGCCCAGGGCCCCCAGAATCCTTAAGATGTCCGTCACTTCTGGTCCCTGATGAGTAATAGAGAGGGTTTTAAGGTGCTGCGTCTGCATCTCTCAAACCCGTTGGGCTGGTTGGGGACTTCCATGCAGGTAAAGACACCAACAGTAGGGAAGTCCAGCATATCTTCAGCAACAAACTTCAGGCTTGTTCCGACCCAGACGAAAAAGGCAGCACTCAAACAGTAGCAATGTCCATGCAGGTCGGGATTGAAATGGTATTTAGCAGTCGTAAAGGAAGGGAAGTTTAGGCAGTTGGGAAATAATCCCCTGCCAATCGGAGTCAGTGCCTTTTCTTGATTCAGAGGATCTAGGGAATGAGCCTAGAGCACACTTTACATTCTCAGAGAGTAGTGTGGGAGGGTCCGCTCCACAAAATGCCCACATTCAGATGACATGGTACACCTTCTAGTAGGCTGCTCTTTCAGGTTTCTTTTTTTCTCCTCAGAAGAACATAGCAAGAATGCATGCTTGGTGAGGTTGTGATGGGTGGCAGCATGCATCCTCATCCTGCAGCCAACATTCTTTCAAAAATAATGCCCATGAAAGTTATGAACAGCACTAGTGACAGGTGCACAATTAGTGTTCATAAAGCTTTTAATGTGCATTCACTTTCCGATGACTGCCATCAGTTATCGCAAACGTTGTGCTTGTAATATTTGTAAACATTTTAAGAATACCAAACATAATAGTCAGAAATGAGCCTCCATCTGCACCAAGTGCCTGTTCTAAATTTACATAAGGAGGTCAGTAGGCAGCTCCTCTGGCTGCACCTGTGCACCCCAAAGACTATAGCTTTTACTGCCACAAGCCAGGGTTTGTGCAAAGGAAGTCTCAAGGGACCACCCACAAGAGCCAATAGGAATGGGAGACCAATTTAGGGTCTCTCCTCATACGGACACAAAAAGGATGTTCTCAGGAAACACCCATTCATAGTTTTAGGGGTTGCTTATGATCAGGGACCACACAATATTATCAAAAAAACAAAAAGACAGGGGAACATTCAGGGGAAAAGGAAAACTTAGGATGGCACTGATGTACAGGTTTTTCAGGGACTTTTGTTCTTACAGTGGCTTATGCGTTGTCCTTCACAAATACATAGAGCGAGTTATACCCTTTATCTCTTTCTTGCTTATGGGGTGTGAATTGCATAGTAGAGTCTCTATGGCCCACCTTTGTCGTTCCTTTTCCTCAGTCGCCTCTGTTTGCACGGTGAGGTCTCCAAAACATTTTTGCTGGTTTCATGTCTGCTTCTCACCTGATTCTCCTTTCTCTTCGATATAACCTCCTTTTTTGGGTTCCATTCAGTGTTCCATTTCCTTCTTTTCCCAAACCTATCATGCCTGATATTGCTTCTTTACTTTTTTTCTCACTCACTCCTTTCTTCCTCTTTTCATACTTTGCTACTTGTTTCTTGTTTAGTGTGCCTTTGCTTTGCTGTCATCTTGTTATCTTCGAAATCTCTGCGTCAGGATTGGGTCATGGTAGGCATGGCAGACAGATGACCACAACCAGTTTTTTTTTATTGCCATTCTTCTACTCCCTTTGATGATAAAAATGCACCAACTCTTACATTGTAGGAATTGTAATCGTTATTTTCCCCTCGAACAAGGATTGAATCCAGGGATCCTTAGTTTTTTTCTAAAAGTCATTTTTATGTATTCTTTGTAAAGACAATTTATCAAATAATGTAATATACCAAAATTGCCATTCATCTAATAAGACTCGAAGGGAAGATATGTGTCAAATATGTTGCTTTTGTGATCCAGATGTAACATATACTTCTAGGTTTAGGAATACAATGTGAAGCACCTATCTTTGTGAATGCCATGCAATTACAAATATATAAGACACTAAGGTTAAGAAAGCAGAGAGATATTGAGAGTTGATCCCTTGAGAGTTCTTCAGGAATCCCACGGGGCCAGGAATAAAAAAAAAAAAGAGCTGTCATTGTCTGAGCAGGCTTTTTCTCCTGTCAGTCAATTCGCTCCAGTGGGACTGAGATCGGCCTTGCAGGAGGGAGCTCTCTGATTGGTGGGCCGGAACATCAAAACAAATGTTGCGGCAGCCATTACAGGACATGGAAATTTGGTACCCGTGTCCTGAAAATTTTGAAAACATACCACATAAGGTAGCAGGCCCTGCGCCAACCCCTTTCACCATGCCTGATGGGGAGGCGGTTGCCGGCTGGGAGTTGTGTGCCTACTGGGGAGTGGGTGCCGGCCGGGCCCACGCCCAACCCCTTGCTGTCCTCGCTGTCGTGTCCTCGTCATGCACTGTTTATGATCTCACATATTACATCAGTCATGACATGTTCCATGACATCATTGATAACATCATTCAAATACTTTGGGGCAGATTTACAACTTCTGGCGCATCCCTGCAAATCAGCAGGGATGCGCCAGAATAGTTGCGACACGCAATTCTCTCCTTGCGCCACCACGGAAGCGCCGCATTTACAATGCGGCGCACCGTGGCGCAAGGAAAGGCCGATGCGTGTCGCATCCTGTGGCGCAAGGGCGGCGCATTGCTGGAGTCGTGTCGCAAGCGCGACGCAACTCCAGCAATGCTCGTGGGCCGCCCATACCTAACGTGGTGCGCCACTCCTTACGCCTGCTTGAAGCAGGCGTAAGGATTCGTCGCAGCGGCGTCGGAAAAGTGACTGAGTGAAATCTTGTAGATTTCACTCAGCCACTTTTGCGAGGCGTTCCTGCGCCGGAACGCCCCCCCCTGCTCCGGAACGCCCACATGAAACCTGACGCAGGTTTCATGTGGCGCAGGGCTTTACTACGTGACGCATCTCCCTAGATGCGTCACGTTGTAAATACCCCGCAGCATGGCGCTGGCTTTACGCCGCCGTTGCGTCACAGAAGTGACGCAACGGCGGCGCTAAAGTGGCGCAAGGGGCTTGTAAATCTGCCCCAGCATTAATAACAACACTGTACATGGCGAGAGCACTAGTTATAGTTGCTTTAGTTATCTATAGGTGGTGAATTTCAGTGTTTTTTAATTCAAAATGTAATATTTTACTGACATTTTCACCTACCTATTCTGTCACTTTAACCTTTGTTTTATGCAGCAAAATGTGGTTATTTTTTTAAACTAAAGTAAGGCATTATTACCATGCCTAACTATCAGGTCATTGTAACCTTTATCCTATATATGTGTATATGTTTATGTAACTTCTAATGTGATCATGATATAAGTATGTGACAAGTTAATATAATGTATTTTTCTGCGAAAGTGAATACTAGCTCTACAATATCACGATAATGATAGTACATAGGAATAAGAAATGATTGATATAGATGGCTGTATTTTCTAAAAATGTTTCATTGGAAGATATGATAGGTCTAGCTGGTGGGATGAATGCATTTTTGTGCACCTTGCACAAAGCAGTCCACCACTGTTTTATTTGCCTCATAAATACATGCAATAGGAACCCACCTAAAGTGAGATCCATACTAAGGGTGGGCGGAGCTGGCGTAGTGCCTCTACGCGTAGCTCCGCGGAGTTTGAAAAAACTCTGTGGAGCTACGCATAGCTCCGCTCCGCTCCCTCCCCGCTCCCCCTCTCAAATGCTTTAAAAATAATAAAAAGAAGGCACTTACCTGTGTTTCTGCTGCTTCCCCTGCCTGGCCGCTCTCCTTCCTGCTCCTCGCTGCCTCGCGTCCTTCTTCTTTGAAAGAAACACGTCGTTGTAAGTCTTACATGTGCGCACTCGCAAGACGTACAACGTAGTTTTTTTTTTAATGAAAAAGGATGCGAGAGGAGCAGGAAGGAGAGTGGCCATGCAGGGGAGGCGGTAGAAACACAGGTAAGTGCCTTTTTAAAATATTTTTAAAGTATTTAGAAGGGGGGAGGGAGCGGCAAACTCCGCTCCGCCACGGAGGCGGAGTTTTGCCTATCTCCGCGTTCGCCACGGAGTGCGGAGTAGGCAAATCTCGCAAACTCCACTGACGGAGCGGAGTTACCCGCCCAGGGTTACTACATAAACAATGGAACATCTTGAAAAATGACCATATCATAGGCCCGGAGATGAGAACATGGCCATCCGTAGTAAACCAAGGTCTCTTGGGGATATGCTGATACATAGTTACTTTTAGATCAATACCCAAAGCACTAACTGGTTGACAGAAAGGAGGTGATTCTATAAATGTGACAAATGCAAATGCTAAGCATGTAGCTATACCACAAATTATAAGGAACATACATTTTCCACTGACAGGAAAGAACGATTGACAAAATTCTAACGTGCAATTCAGATTATTGTATATATGGGTTATTGTATCTCTACAATTTGAAATATGCTGTAAGCACTATTTTTCCCATGTGGAAATGAATAGGGGAATTTTTAAGAGCAACCAAGCATGTTGATGCTGCATACTGTTCTGTGCCCGGTTTAGGCCCAAGTAACGGAGCTACAAATTTTTCTTACATTGTCTTAATTTTGCACAATAACAGTTCTGCTGTGACCTTTTGCACATCTGACAATGTTGGATTAGTTTCTCTGAAACTACTTTGTTTACACATCTAGCTTCGCATAACATTTTCAGGATGCCTCGAACACCATGTCCAAGGCTTCTTGACGCACTATGTACAAATGTCATTCTATCTTCATCCAGGGAGCGACAGGGCTATCTGCATATCCATAACATCACTAATATATACGTACATCACAAGGATGCTTTCTATTATAAATAATGAACATCCCATAAGATTAGCAGAGGAGGCACTTCAGCTGACACCGAGTGTCCCTGCATGCTGATACTTCACCATGCAGTGGTCTGACATCTCGTGAGGGTTGTCCAGTTCGTAACGGGGTCATACATTCTCTCCCGTCAGGTAATGGGGTTGGATCGTCCCTTGGGAGAATTCTTGGCTTCACACCTACACACACTCTAGGTACACGCAGAGTAGGGTTTGCATAGTAGGAGCACGCCTGATTACTGCCCTGTTTATATGCCTGCATCTATACACTGTTTTAGCACCATGGAAGAACAATATCCACAATTTATTCTTTTACTGCTTGTAATCACTTTCATCTGCTTCTGTCTACTGATTATCGCAGCACATGTATTCTATACAAGAATAATGTTGGTTCAATAAATATATTGAAAACGTCCCACTTGGTATTCTGTATATTTCTCTGAGCATGAGTAAGCACGAGTGACTGAGCAAAAGGTTCTCATCTGTTGCCATTATCCCTGAGAGGTCAGGGTTGTCATGTTCAGTATTTGCCAGAAACTATTCGCTCCCTGGTAGGTTAGGGGGGCATATGTGGGCACTGTGAGCTAGCTGGTCTCTAGACCAACATATCCTGTGGAGGGTGCTCGGAGTCAGTCTAGGCACCTCACCCAAAGTTTATGTTGTCCAACAAACCCGCAGATCCTATGCAGATTAGTAGGAACTACAAGACAATACCTAGTAGCTAGACATTTTGATTCGAACCACCACAGAGTCTGAATGAATATCTGAGTTTGGCAACCACATTGCAACCACATTCGAATTTAACAGCGACTAGAATCAAATTATTTGATCTTCAAATGAAGCGCCCCCAATGCCTAAACAGAGATGAGGAAATGAAAGTTTATATATAAATGGTATCACTGAATATATTGAACAAAATTGGTGGATTTGACAAAAATTAGAAGATGTTTGGGGTGTTAGACCTATACTTGTACATAACCTATACAGACATGATCAATATATATCCCCTGTGGGGTTATACAGTTGACAATCATGAATGAATTGTCTCTAAGCAATTGGATAATGTGGCCATTGCTCTACATCTGCTTACCATTCATTACTTTTTTCTCCTCTTGGTGTAGTCGCCACTAATCATATATTGCAATGCCCACTTGGGTTATATTATGATATATTGGAATGGCCACTTGGACACCATAGGTTTATTTACGCATTGGGGTTTTATCTTCATCGAGCTCCATACCCAGTAAAACTAACATTGGGTAAGTTAAAGAAAATAATTGTCTGCTCAGTTTGATTTATATTTATGATCAGGGATATCTCCACATCACTGCTTGGATGAATTAAACATGCCATTGTTTTTTTCATTTTTTTAGTTTTATAATCTGGTTTCTAGGACATTTCTCATGTGGGGTATTCCATAAAGAACCCCTCGTGATTTTCTCATGATTAGGGCGATATTTACATTTTTTGCTCCAGTTGCTCATATATAAAGAACGTCTGTATTGCTCTAGGATTGCTTACATTAACCAAATGGGAAATGTGAGAACTTTGACGTATGTGCTATAAAGTGCAATCCTGTGTATGAAGATCATATCCTATGCATGTTGGAAATACTCGTGCAGTATGTCTTTGGTTTCAATTACTGTTGCTGGATTACTGAATTGATTTCCAGACATTGATTATATTATCTACTGGCTTATGTTTTGAAATAATCATGAAATGAGGGCTATGAAATTTGACAAGTTTACTTAATTGCTTAATAATGCCTTAGTGCCGCGTAGGAGCCAAAATTCGAAAGTATTATACTTGCCACACGAAAGAACTGTTATCTTTATCAACACAGAAAGAGAGGAGGCGGCAGCCAGTATTTTTAGTAGTGGACCACGAAACTGGACTAATACATCGAAAGGCGCATCTGGGGGCAAAGCTATTCAAAATAACCTGAGAAGCCTATTCTATAACCTAGAAAAAACATATGAAAAGGAAATAAGAAAATGGTTGGAGGCCACCAGTCTGCAAAAATACCTCAATGTTAATCGTATCCCCAGAGGCCTCCGCATATATACTGTGCCTTCATATGAGAATCCTGACCCCTTACTCTTACAGTAATGGGTGGAATATACTACAGAGTCTGCCAGAGGAATGGTCAAAATCTTGATTAAATATACATGGAGTGACCGCATGAAATTATTAGAAGAACTGCATTGCGCAAGATAAAGTCACAAATCTCAGCGAAGATCTAAAACAGCGGAGGAAAAAATGTTTGGTAGAGTACGAGGGCTCTATCAGACATCGTAAACAAAGCAAGTTCTTGAGAGATGAACGCAATTATGAATCTAGACGCATATTGACCTTTGCTAAAAAATGTGATGCCCGAGAAGGCAACTAAATCAAGGATCAAACCGTACCACGATAACACAAAGAGAAACCCCAGAATCAGAAGTGGACACATCAGAAGGGGAACAATCAACAAGATTAGGGAAGATAACGGACACCATAAATACGCCGACTTATTTTCGCGAGCACCAACTCATGAGGGAGACCCGTCAATGACTACCCTAATCAGTGCTTTAAATGGGCCGGTACTCACCGGTACTGAGTACCGGCACTTCCAAATTTTTTTGCTGTCAGTACCGGCACTTTTCTTTAGTCAAGGACAGTACCGGTACCCTCATTGATGGCATGACAGGCTAAGGTTTGCTATCGCCTAGAATCGCCTCGAATGCAGGACAAATGCCGCTCAGCATCTCACAGCTGCGAACGTCCAGTAGCGCCTATTAGAATTTCCCCACACTGCAGGGGTTGGGGAGGGCTTGCATCACGCTGTGATCAACAATACAGGGTCTAGGCAGACCCTGCACTGTTGATTAGGCGTCAACAACCATTCTGCTGCAAGCCCCCGCCCCCCCTCGTCCCTCCTTTCAGTCAGGTGCGTGAAATAGCCAGGCCTGGGGCTGCCGGTCAGTAATCCAGTCCATTTAAGGTATTGCACTGGCCATACGAAAGCGAGTGGCAGCCGGTTTTCTTATGTTTGTTTTTTTCCACGCAGGAGCTGCTTTCCTTTGTGTGCCCCATCAACACTAATCGCTGCATGTACATAACAGCGAAGGACCCATGGGTGTGAAGTTAGCCCTGCCCAAAGAGCAATGAATGGCAGGGAACGCTGCAGCACCCCAGGAACTGGATCTGGTTTGGGAAAACCGACATGAACATAGAAGGAAGGGGGAGGGAGGAATGTAAAAAAAGTGAGGTGACAGCTGAAGTTAGAATTGCCACTTTTTTCAGCTACAAATACCAGATATTTGTTCAGTTTTGAAATGGGTCCTTAGAAATTGTATTTTAACACAAATTCGTGTAAAGTACAAAATCTGCTGTATTTCTTGAGGTAATGGGTTTAGCTATTGATGAACCACATGCAATTATAATCGAATTGCCTCTTTTAATGCCGGGAAGCAGTCTGATAAAGAAAGATAAACGAACCATTAGCCTGAAATTTAGTTTAAAAAGCTGCCTTGCAGAATTTACAGGGCGCGACGGAGCGTGCGCGCACACACTCACACACACATGCACAGTCACACACACATGCATACAGTCACACATACACACGCACACAGTCACACATACACACGCACACAGTCACACATACACACAGTCACACATACACACGCACACACACACACACACACAAAACGTTCACAGCTTGGAAATAGTTTTGTACTTTTGAAGTGAAAAAATGCTTTATGCTTTTATTTACTGGGAAAAATATCAATCCTGATTTAGCAAGTTTTTATTTTTTTATTTTTGCAAGTCTTTATTTAAAACTACAGGCCTCAACAGTAAGTGTGCTTTATCAACACAAATAATGAAATATAGGGCAACAAATTACTGGCCAGGTGGCAAATGTAGGGTATGGGTACATCATGGAGGAGAGAAGATGAGGCAAGTGGAGGAAAAAACAGTGACAAAATGTAAGAGACTTGTGCAGAAAGTAAGCTAGAGGTGGCAATAAGAGGGGCAGAACCAGGGAGAGAAGGTTGGAGGCTGGGTAGAAATGAGAGGTAAATCCAGAACGGAGAAGAGGTGTTGATGTAAAGATACTGAACCAGCAAGAGACAGGAAGAGCCTGGCCATAGGGAAAAGGGCAGAGGCAGTGCTTTAAATGGGCCGGTACTCACAGGTACTGAGTACTGGCACTTCTTATTTTTATCACTGTTAATACCGTCACTTCGCCACTGCCTAGCAGAGTACCGGTACTCATGAAAAGTAAGCTCATTGGCTGCTAGTGCTGGTGAGCACTAGGCTGTCCGAGAAGAAGCTGCCTCTGACAGCCAAGGCGCTTCTGTAGTCCTTAGCTCAGCAGCTTTTGTGTACATGTCTGCTTGTTTCTTTGTGTGTGCGCACGCTTGAGGATATACAGCATTGTGCCAAACAACAACAAATAACAGTATGACATTAAGAAGTTTCAAATATTACAAAGCAAGGACATTTTTAACATGTTATGCTGTTTAGCTTTCATTTTGTGTAATGATGT
Source organism: Calotriton arnoldi (assembly GCA_963921515.1). NCBI lineage: Eukaryota > Metazoa > Chordata > Amphibia > Caudata > Salamandridae > Calotriton > Calotriton arnoldi. Next base: position 528,966 of record CAWUFW010007196.1, on the reverse strand, counting down.
AACCTGTTTTGTTAACATAAATGCATTTCCGTTGTGTTTTGATATGTGCTGCAACTGGTATAGAAGTTATTATGTATCATCATATCTTGGCCTTAGCCCCGCCCATAGCCCCACCCACTTGCCACACCTCTAGTTCACTTTAATGAGTACCTGCACTTATTTTTTCCCATTTAAAGCACTGACCCTAATGCACCCGTACTGCAGAAAGAAAAGAAGGAAGACAAGAAGGGGAGAAAGGGAAGTGGGAGACTTCCCACCCTCACATATTACAAGGAGCGAACGTGGGAAAGGGGGGGAATGAAAATAGAACAGACCGAAAAAACTGTGATAAACCTATTGCACAGAAACCTAACATCGGATGAAATAAGAATATTAGAGTTAGGTTTAACATTTTGTCCCACTGCACAATTCAACTACACTCAAACTCAGATTGATTTATAGAAATATGTAAGAAAATTATAGTTGATGAAAATGCATCTTCAACATCCAAAGAAAACGGAAAGTCATCATATAACACAAACAGAGGAAACTGATTTTCCCACAGGAAAGGACTTTGGAACACTGCTATTATTGAAGGAACTAGGAGAATATTCCAACTCTCAACCACAGGAAGGAGGTGCAACTAACATAGTACAGTTGTCAGAGCAATACGGAATTATGCAAATAGCGGCATCAGTAATCTGAGAAAATCAAAGTATATTCCACCTACCCCACACGGTGTCATAGACTTGTTCCAGGAGATAGTAATTGAGGTGCTGAAAAAACTCCAATTGGAAGGCCCCAATCAAAGTAAAAATAATATTTCTGAAAAGCAATGGAAGGCAATCATGGATCTTAAAAGTGATGATACCTTGATCGTTAAGTCATCGGACAAGGGGGAAAGCGTGATTCTAATCAATAAAGAACAATACCGCAATGAAGCACTAAAACAACTCTCTATGAACCACTGCCACATGCCAATCACAAGGATTGTAATATGAGAACAGTGTTCACAAGTATAACACACTCCTAGAAGGTTGGCGAGAAAAAGAGTATTGGAACTAGGAGATTACCAATTTATGTACTGCGAATATCCGTAACTACCAACTTTTTACCATCTACTTAAAGTACACAAAGACGCAGCAAACCCTCCAGGGCATCCTATTGTTTCTTCCAAAAACCGTCTCCTAGAGAATACCTCTATTTATTTGAACTGTTTTCTCTCTCCATTTGTGATAGATCTTCGTTCATATTTGAGAGATACAAAAGACTTTCTAAGAATCATTGAAGGAATACAGTAGGAAGAAACTATGTTACTCATTACCCTAGACATTACACGCCTTTACACATGCATAGCAAATGAAAAGGGACTAGAAGCCATAACATTATTTTTGAATGAAAGAGCTCTTAAATATCAGGAACATAACCAGATGCTCTTAGAATTTATTTAATTTTGCCTTAATAATAAAATGTTTTTGTTTGCAGGACAACTTTATCAGCAGAGGGAAGGAACTGCTTCGCTCCCAGTTACACGAACTTGTTCGTGGGCTGGTGGGAGAAGCACATGGCCTGGGCGGGGGGAAAGGAGCAATGGATGGACAGCGTGGCCCTTTGGGCCCGATATATAGATGATTTATTTATCATCTGGAGAGGTCCCCGCACAAAGCCTGAGAGGTATATAGTGGCCCTCAATAACAATGATTTGAACCTGCACTTTACTGTCTGTATAATGACACCCAAGTAGTGTATCTAGATCTAACTGTCTAGGTGGAAAACAACACATTACACACAACACTGTATTGTAAACCAACTGCCGGAAACTCTATACTTCATGCAGGGAGTTGCCATCCTCACAGTGTGATTGACAATATTCTGTATGGAGAATTGTTGCGGATCAAGCGCAACTGCTCCACATCCTCGGAATATCACAAAGCCAAAGACAGTGCACTGAAAAGATTCAGTGTAAGAGGGTATCCAAAGAGGGTTCTCACCAAGGCAGTTAAGAAAACTGAGGAAACACACAGAGGCCAGTTACTTCTAGACAGGGAGGAACATAGAAAGGTGAAAGATAAATATACAGTGAGAATGATCACGGATTACACAGTAAATGCATCCGAGGTACATCAGATTTTTAGAAGAAATAGGCGTATCCTTAAAAATGATATTATGATTGGGAAACACTTATCGCCATCACCATCAATTACTTACAGAAGAGGTTCCTCACGAAAAGAACATTTGGTGTGGAGCCATTATATAGAAAAGACCAGCAAAAGCGATCCTTTAACGGGTTTCTTTCCCTATTTAAGAAGCAAAGCATTTAAAAATAGTCAAAAGGTACGTGATTACAATGTCCAAGAGAGGAAAAGCAAGAGGAAAATAAACAAGTTATTAAATTACAATTCTGAATTAACGATTTACTGTTTGGTCTGCCCTTGTGGCAAACAATGTATAGGAAGTACGACACACCCCGCAAAAAAGAGAATATTACAACATATGCGGGCCATCACTAATAAAGACCATGCATATCTGGTGGCCTGCCACTTTGAACAAAAACATAACAGCAATTGGAGTCTCCTGAAATATTTCTGTTTGGACCAGATACAAAAAGAAGAGATGCGAGGAGATAGAGTGCGAAAACTTAGAATTCTGGAATCCAAATATATAATTGAGCTACAAACCAAGGCCCTGAGGGGATTGAATTATGAAGAGGAGTTATTGATACACATAGGCTAACCGTGTGACTACAGAATATCCAGGGACCCTCATATCAGAGTTTGTACAACAAACATCTTTAAAATCGTGGATAGGAACCCCTTACGGCTTTTCTCAACACATTGTTAATGTTTAGGACTACAAATGTTAGAAACCCAATAGGGCCTCTCCATATACACAAATATAAATACGGTACATCATAGGAATGAATGAAATAAACATTATGTCAGCCCAAACAGGGCATGATTATAGTGTAAAATTTGATTTAATCAGAACAAAGGAGGTATAGAGTTGTAAGATCACTGTGGGCTAGCCCATTCAGGGCATAATTCTGGAACAAGGACAGTTATAAAAATATTGCCTTATATATTGAACATTGAATGAATTTGATCATTGAAAATGAATATTAATGATGGTTGATTTAAATAATGTTGCAATTATTTTACAGAAATTATTTAGGCCCAACAGGTTGACCATCGGTATAGACAACTTAGATAAAATGAATTTGTTCTGTTGATCATTCTAAGATGGCCACCACGAAAACTCAGACATGTAACATAATGTGAGTCCTCGTGTATGTTGTTAGAAGTTTCAACAAATGAACTGCCTCGCTAGTTTTATTATTCTTGAGTAAAACACAGTCGTACTGACATTGAAAAAGGTGACCATGTCGAAACGCGTCTTTCTAGTGTGCTTTTGCGAGCTAGCAATAAATCCTAATTGAATACAAACTCCATAGAGTGCGCTATATCCTTATGTAGCCAGGATCGGATCGCAAACTCAACACATGTGTTGAGTTTGCGGCCCGATCCTGGCTACATAAGGATGAAGCGCACTCTATGGAGTTTGTATTCAATTAGGATATATTGCTAGATCTAAGACAGATGTGATACATATATATGTATATATATATGTTCAAAAGAAGAGTGTCCCCCTGTGAAAGCGCACTTGGCAAGCAGGCGAATTCTGTATTTAAACAGCATCCTTTAATTCATTGATAACCGGACATTACCATGCTGTAAGGAATAAACAGCCCTACGCGTTTCAGCGCTCCTGCGCCTTGATCACGGGCTCATTAGCAGTGTTGGTAGGCAGATAGAAAAGCACAGGAAACAAGTCACACATTTGAAGACTCTCAGGTGAGTTTGCGCCCTCAGGTGGGGATTTCATTTTGGCAGCATTCTGGGACTCGTAGTTTCCCTGCTTTTGAAATAATAACCTCCAGTGGTTTTCTGCTCAAACAAACACTTAGTACTGCCCAATTAATGCTCTCCAGTGAGCTAACAGCATGTTACTCTGGTTTAATTCGGAGTAACATGCTGTTAGCTCAGGGAAACTACGAGTCCCAGAATGCTGCCAAAATGAAATCCCCACCTGAGGGCGCAAACTCACCTGAGAGTCTTCAAATGTGTGACTTGTTTCCTGTACTTTTCTATCTGCCTACCAACACTGCTAATGAGCCCGTGATCAAGGCGCAGGAGCGCTGAAACGCGTAGGGCTGTTTATTCCTTACAGCATGGTAATGTCCGGTTATCAATGAATTAAAGGATGCTGTTTAAACTACAGAATTCGCCTGCTTGCCAAGTGCGCTTTCACAGGGGGACACCTTCTTTTTGAATCTATATATATATATATATATATGTATCACATCTGTCTTAGATCTAGCAATATATGGACATTGAAAAAGGCGTTTTACACCGAAACGCGTCTGCCGGTGCCCGGGAGGGGGGTCGGCACAATAAATTAATTTGTTTAAAGACACCTGTGAGTGCGTCCTTTTAGTACTATCGTACTTTTGTGTAAGAATATATATATAATATATATATATATATATATATATATATATATATATATATATATATATATATATATATATATATATATATATATATACCAACTGGCGGTTGCCAGTAGGTAGTTATAGTTAGAACCTAGTTTCCATAGGAAAGGCGTTTTTTGATTTGCCAATATCTTTGGTGCCGGTTGATGAATCTTCGTGAAATTTTCAAAACTAATGGGGCGCTCCGGTCAGCTGCTGTCTTTAAAGTTTCGGGGTGATTCGTCAAGCGGGGGCTGAGAAAAAAGGGGGGTTCCAAAACGCGTTTTCTCCATGTTAGTTTACATAGGAAACTTTAGACAAAGCTACAGCCCGAACTGCTGAACGGAATTACCCCAAATTTGGCAAAATGGTAGGTCTTGGCTCAGAAAGCGCCCTTATTTTTTTTAAATGGTGTAAATCCGTTCAGTAGTTGCTGAGAAATCAAAAAAATAAAAATATCGATATCTGAGCACCAAGGAGGATTCGCGAACCCTCTCGGGCACGAGCTTCACTCTGATTGGCTGCCAACACTCTAAACCAGAATGTGTTGGCAGCCGTCTTGTGACTCGGTAACCGAGTCACAAGAGAGAAGTTAAACAAAGATAAAAAACAAGAAAAGGGGGCAGGGTAGAAACACCCTGACCCCCTAAGCCTGCTCAGGGGGTCCCACAAGGACCCCCAGGCCCAAAAAAAACATTTAAAAAAATGACCGAATTTGCACTGGGAGCGTGGATCCGGCCGAAAAAAAAAAAAAAAAAATGAAGAGCGGGCTCCCACGCTTCGTTTTCTATAAACCCCTGGGTGGGCCAGGTCCCGGGGGCAATGCCTAATTAATTAGTGGGGGCCCGCGGGGGCCCCCGCAGCCCCGGGGACTGTCACCTCCCCGGGGCTTAGTTAATTGTATGCTGGGGGCACGCGGCCCCCCGCAGCCCCGGGGATTTTCACCTCCCTGGGGCTTGAACAATAAATGCGTGGGGGGTTCCAACTCCCCCACGCTGCCCCAGGGACTGCCACCTCCTCTGGGCTTTATTATAATTGAGGTGGGGGGCCTCGCGGCCCCCCAAGCCCCGGGGACCACCACCTCCCCTGGGCTTCCTTGATTAATGAGGGGGGCCTCGCCAAGCCCCGGGGACCACCACCTCCCCGGGGCTTCTTTCATTAATGAGGGGGGCCTCGCGGGCCCCCCAAGTCCCGGGGACCACCACCTCCCGGGGCTTCCTTCATTATGAGGCCCCAAGCCCCGGGGACCACCACCTCCCCGGGGCTTTGAACTCGAAGGGAGGGGGCATGCGGCCCCCCTTCTGGAGCCCTCGATGGCCCTGGGGACCACCACCCCCAGGGTGGGCTCCTGCAATGTCTCGGGGTGCCCACCCCCGGGACATTGCCGTTTGCAATGACAGGGCGGGAGCCGTGCTGCTCCCGCCCTGTCATTGCAAACACTGCATTGCTTCTTGGAAGTGAGAGCAGGAAACCTGCTCTCGCTTCCAAGAAGCAAAGCAGTAATGCTTTTGGGCAAGGGGAGCTGCATGTTAGCAGCTCCCCTTGTCCAAAAGCAATGCCGGCTCCCGCAGGAGGCGGGGAGCTGGCAGAGACAGTGGGGGCATTGGGGCTCCCTCCATGGTCCCCAACGTATGGCCAGGCCCCGGGGGATGGGGTCCCCGGGGCCATAATTGGCCTGTGGAGGGGGGGCCACGCAGCCTCCCTCTAAAATAAAAAATAAAGGATGGCCAGGCCCCGGGGTCCCCGTGGCCATAATTGGCCTGAGGAGGGGGCCACGTGGCCCCCCTCTAAAATAAAAAATAAAGGATGGCCAGGCCCCGGGGGATGGGGTCCCCGGGGCCAATAGTGGCCCAGGGAAAGGGGGCCACACGGCCCCCCTTACCTGTTAATAATTAATTAAAATGTTTAAAAAACAAGGCCATGCCCCGGGGGATGGGGTCCCCAGGGCCGAAATCGGCCTCAAGAGGGGGGCCGCACGGCCCCTTCCTGTTTTTTTTATTTTAAATGGGCCAGGCCCTGGGGGATGGGGTCCCCAGGGCCCACAAAACATTAAGAGAAAGGGGGCCACACAGCCCCCTTCCAACAAAAAAAAGAAAAGCGGCATCTCCCAGAGGCCCTGCCCCCTCCCTGTACCACTCTTCAAACGCGCCTCCTGGCGCGTTCTAAGTTGGGGAATTAAGTCCTCTTGAATCCTGAGGGTCCCTGGGGGCCAACTAGCAATCCCACTGTGTGAGGCTTAATGGAGGTAAGACATAGGCTAGTTGGCCCCTAAGGACCCCCAGCATCGAAGGGGACATTAATCCCCATCCAAGAACGTGCCAGGGAGCGCGTTGTCAGAGTGGTGGGCGAAGAGGGCGTGGCCTGCTATGAGAATTTAGCAATCCTGCTGTGTGGGACTTATTGGAGGTAATAGGAGGAGTAGTTGGCCCCCAAGGATTTCTTTGGGGGCCAACTACCCCTCTTGTTACCTCCAGTAAGTCCACACAGTGGGATTGCTAAAACGTCTTTGGAGGCCACGCCCCCTTTCTCCACCACTCTGCAAACGTGCCTCATGGCAGACTACGGGATGGGGGATGAAGTCCACTTTACTCCTGAGGGACTTTGGGGACCAAGAAGCCCTACTGGTTCCTCCTGTAAGTCCTATGCAGCGGAATTCCTGAGCACTGGTCGGAGGCCCAGCCCCCTTTCTCCACCACTCTGCAAACGCGACTACTAGTTAAAGAAGCATTTGCAATGTAATAGGTTTCGCATTTGCGAGAGTTAGAGCTATTGGCGTTGTAAATGTAAAAGTTTTTAACTAATGTTTTTTGGAGTGGAGTGGATGTACCTTGTGTGTAGTGGAATTATGTGGTATGTTGTGCAGTGAAATTATGTGGATAGAAAGTATGTAGTATTTAGTGTATAGGAATTATGTAGAGTGGGATTATGTGTTATGGAGAGTAATTATGTGGTATGGTAGTTTGTGTTGTGGAGTGGTAACCTCAGGTTTAGTCTTCCTCGTTTCCATAGAAGCTCAACTATGAACTCAGTGAGACAAAAAAAGAAGGAATCAGTGATGAGCACTTGTGGACCTAGTCAGAGTTATGAGCAGGGCCACTGGAATTATGCGACTGTTTGGCTGCACCGACTTTCGCACAATTATACATTTTCCGCATTAGCCACATAATCCATCATCTGCTCTCTAATCTGCAGATTTGAACAAAAAAAGCCTTGTTTCTAGCTCAAACGGCTGAAACGTTACCAAAAATGCAGTGACAAGTGTTACAGCGTGGTGAAAGGCCCTTTGCAAACCTAGAATGGTCACCTGTTACGTTTTGCTAAATGTGAGTGTTAAATTGGCACTAATGGTGTGCAAGCCACTCTTGCTTCTTTCTGCGCCTCTCTTGCCTCTTTCTGCATTTCTGTTGCTTCTTTCTGCACATTTCTTTCTTTTTCTGCACTTCTCTTGCCTTTTTCTGCACATCTCTTCTACTTTCTGCACCTCTCTTGCCTCTTTCTGTACCCCTCTTGCCTCTTTCGGCACCCCTCTTCCCTCTTTCTGCACCTCTCTTGCCTCTTTCTGCATCCCTCTTACCTCTTTATGCACCCCTTTTGCCTCTTTCTGCACCTCTGTTCCTTCTTTCTGCACTTCTTTTGTTTCTTTCTGCACCTCTCTTGCTTCTTTCTGCACCCCTCTTGCCTCTTTCTCCACCCCTCTTCCCCCTTTCTGCATGTCTGTTGCTTCTTTCTGCACTTCTCTTGCCTCTTTCTATATCTCTCTTGCTTCTTTTTACACCCCACTTGCCTCTTTCTGCACCCTTCTTCCCTCTTTGTGCACCTCTCTTGCCTCTTTCTGCATCTTTTTTGCTTGTTTATGCACTTCTTTTGCCTGTTTCTGTACGCCTCTTGCCTCCTTCTGTACCTCTGTTGTTTCTTACTGCACTGCTCTTACTTCTTTCTGCACCTCTCTTGCAAATATCTACACCCCTCTTGCCTCTTTCTGCACCCCTCTTGCCTCCTACACCTCTGTTGGTTCTTTGTGCACTGCTCTTGCTTCTTTCTGCACCTTTTTTGCCTGTTTCTGCAACTCTCTTGCCTCTTTCTGCACTTCTCTTGCCTCCTTATGCACCTCTGTTGCTTCTTTTTTGCACTTCTCTTCCTCTTTCTGCACCCCTCTTGCCTCTTTCTGCGCCTCTGTTGCTTCTTTCTGCACTTCTCTAGCTTCTTTCTGCACTTCTCTTGCTTCTTTCTGCACCCATCTTGCCTCTTTCCGCACCCCTCTTCCCTGTTTGTGCAACTCTCTTGCCTCTTTCTACACCTCTCTTCCCTCTTTCTGCACCACTCTTGCCTCTTTCTGTACCTCTGTTGCTTCTTTCTGCACTTCTCTTGCCTCTTTCTGCACCCTTCATGCCTCTTTCAGCACCTCTGTTGCTTCTTTCTGCACTTCTGTTCCTTCTTTCTGCACCCCTCGTGCCTCCTTCTGCAACTCTGTTGCTTCTTTCTGCACTTCTCTTGGTTCCTTCTGCACTGTTCTTGCCTCTTTCTGCATCCATCTTGCCTCTTTGAGCACCTCTTTTGCTTCTTTCTGCACTTCTCTCTCCTCTTTCTGCACCCCTCTTGCCTCTTTCTGTACCTCTGTTGCTTCTTTCTGCACTTCTCTTGCCTCTTTCTGCACCCTTCGTGCCTCTTTCAGCATGTCTGTTGCTTCTTTCTGCACTTCTCTTCCTCTTTTCTGTACCCCTCGTGCCTCCTTCTGCACCTCTGTTGCTTCTTTCTGCACTTCTCTTGGTTCTTTCTGCACTGCTCTTGCCTCTTTCTGCATCCCTCTTGCCTCTTTGAGCACCACTTTTGCTTCTTTCCGCACTTCTCTCTCCTCTTTCTGCACCCCTCTTGCCTCTTTCTGCACCTCTGTTGCCTCTTTCTGCACTTCTATTGCCTCTTTCTGCACCTCTGTTGCTTTTTTCTGCACCTCACTTGCCTATTTCAGCACCTCTGTTGCTTTTTTCTGCAGATCTCTTGCCTCTTTCTGCACCTCACTTTCCTCTTTCAGCACCTCTGTTTCTTTTTTCTGCAGACCTCTCGCCTCTTTCTGCACCCCTCTTTTCTCTTTCTGCACCTCTCTTGCCTCTTTCTGCACCCCTATTCCCTCTTTCTGCACCTTTCCTGCCTGTTTCTGCACCTCTCTTGCCTCTATCAGCACCTCCGTTACTTCTTTCTGCACTTCTCTTCCTTCTTTCTGCACCTCTCTTGCTTCTTTATGCACCTCACTTGCCTCTTTCAGCACCTCTGTTGCTTTTTTCTGCAGATCTCTTGCCTCTTTCTGCACTTCACTTGCCTCTTTCAGCACCTCTGTTGCTTTTTTCTGCATATCTCTTGCCTCTTTCTGCACCCCTCTTTTCTCTTTCTGCACCCCTGTTCCCTCTTTGTGCACCTTTCCTGCCTGTTTCTGCACCTCTCTTGCCTCTTTCTGCACCCCTGTTCCCTCTTTCTGCACCTTTTCTGCCTGTTTCTGCACCTCTCTTGCCTCTTTCTGTACCTCTGTTGCCTCTTTCTGCACTTCTCTTGCTCTTTCTGAACCCTTCGCGCCTCTTTCAGCACCTCTGTTACTTCTTTCTGCACTTCTCTTCCTTATTTCTGCAACCCTCCTGCCTCTTTCTTTACCCCTCGTGCCTCTTTTTGCACCTCTGTTGGTTCTTTCTGCACTGCTCTTGCTTCTTTCTGCACCTCACTTGACTCTTTCTGCACTTCTCTTGCTTCTTTCTATACCTCTGTTGCTTCTTTCAGCAATTCTCTTGCCTCTTTATGCACTTCACTTGCTTCTTTCTGCACCTCTCTTGCGTCTTTCAGCACCTCTGTTGCTTCTTTCTGCACTTCTCTTTCCTCTTTCTGCACCTCTAACTTAGAGGTAGTTTTAATCCCCCTGCCCTATTATGTACTAGGGCCTTACAGGGGAGGTCATGCCAATCACAGGGGACCCCAACCCATAGTGTACTGTAGTGTGGATTGTGGCCTCATTGTCGACATTGCTAAGTTAGCTTAGGCCTAGCTGCCATGATGCCTTCTTTGCACAGGTTACTCTGTGACTTTGTTTTTCCAGACTCTGCTTGTGCCCATTCAGCATTAGAACTGTCTGTCTTTTTGCCTATCACCTTTTCTCATGTTCTCTGTGGGGTTCGTCTGCACACAATGTATAAGGTTGAAAAACAACGTCCCTTGTTATTGCTGTTCTGGTCAGCCCCTCGCACTTAGACATAACATGGAATACAGCTGCACAGGGAGAAATTCATGTGCTTTTAATATGGTGATCACCCTGTTTCTGGCACTTGGAGAAAAACCTTTCCAGGGAGAAGAGCTGTGCTTGTCTGATGATGTAAACCTTGCATCTAGATCTTGAGGTATGGGGGCCCCCGGACAAAGCCCAGAGGTCTTCTATTTTTATAATAAACTAGTTCCTAGCACAGGGAGGGTGGCAAGGCCTTTTAGTCCTATATCCACGGTCTTTATAAAATGCTGTCCCCGTTTGTATTCTATGGAATTGTAACCATGCTTACTGTTTTAACTTTATGCATTATGCTGCTAGTACTGGCACGTGTACTGTGTCTTAGAGCAAGTTAGTTGAAATAAACATTTTAAACTATACTGTGTCTCTTAATACGCACGTTGTGGACAAGTATGAGTGAATAATGAAAGAGTGTTCTTGCTCCCGCGATTCCTGAAAGAGTCCGTGTTCTGGGATGTCTAATCATTGGTAGCTTCGCTGTAGTACGGAGAACGAATGTGACACTATAGCTAGTCGGATTGGGATTTTGGGTACTAAGGGGTATGGTTGGTACACCACTATACACCGAGGTCCTGTTTTCCTGTGCATAATTCTGTATATGTGCAGAATCCCCGCAACATGGCGCCACCAACGTGGTGGGCTTCTTATCTGCGAGACGCTTGAGTAGAACTTGTGCTTGTCCACAACCTCCTTCACTACTGTTTCCGGAAACATATGTGAGGGTGTAACCTCCTATATTGATGTTTTTATAGGTTTATTCAAGCTTGAAGTTATTAAAAGGTATTCTCTTACTGTTAACCCTCTATTGCGCTGCCACACACTAGGTTGTTTTTCATTCTTGGTCTAAATGGCTGTGAATATAAATATCCCGGCACATAGCTGCGCTGCGCTCCGAGCTCATTTGACAGCGTATGGAGTGCCTGACGCGGGTGTCGACCTCATCTTTGTGGTCCAAGCTGATCCGGCTTACCACTTTGAAGTGTTTTACTCATGGGTCACTTTTCCGGCGGTGGAAGGAGCTGAAAATGTGTTCCACGTTTACGCTCCCTCCGCCCTTCCTAATGTTTATCGGCCTTATCAGGCTCTTGAAGTACCACTCACGGCATGGCAACACCGTGTTTGGTTTAATGGCGCCCTCCCACATACGGTCACCCCGATTCGTTTAGGCCCCTTATCAATAGATGGGGCCACTTGGCCTGTTTTGGCCGGGTATACCCCTCATCCACGTCATTTAGCGGTTCCGATAGATGAACTGCGCTTGTTGCATGCGTCTTTAATCCGTGTGCACAGAGCTTTAGTACAATATGTTACAGGCAATGTCCAGATGGCCCCTCCTGGAGTTGCGGCGCATCCAGCTGGACATGGCGGTGTGACCATAAGTCCCGTCATGGTTAATTCGGTGATGGGCAAGCGTCCACAGAATAAGGATGATTTGCCTTATTGGCTTGCAGAAAAATTTGACCAGCTGGAGGCGGTGTTTCCAAATACCTCTCCTGTGGAAAAACACAGGATTCTGACTATTAGTTTGCCAAAAGACTTAATTCCCGAGTTGACAGAATGCAACAACTGGGGCAAGGTATTCGCAGCAGTGTATGCGAAGTGTTTCGGCACTCCATCCATGACAGTACTCCCCACCGTGATTAAGCACTTACAAGATGAACATGGCCCTGAAGCGGCTGTGGAACTGGGGATGAGACTGGTGGGAGTGTTCGATGTAGTGGCTGACCTAATCCTTGCGAACATCAAGGGTGATGCGGTCAACTTTCAAGTCGCTACTGCTTTGGCTTTAGTCCCAGAGCCGGACAAGCCTCGCGAATTACCAAATATTATTGCACAGGCTTATAAAACCATTGGCCGCAATAGTTTGGGGGTTAAGCCTTTTGCTAAAACGCAAGCTCAAACAAAACCACAACAAAAATCTCAGTCTGATAAAGAAGAGAAACCGTTTTTTTCTAAAAAAACCTGGAAGTTAAAGAAACGGGGAAAGCAACAATCAAAACCAGGGTCGCGTGCAGCGTCACCGGTATTCGTGTCTTCTGAACGCACTTATGATTTGCGCGACCGAGCGAGAATTAAGTCTCCTGATGGATTTCAGGTTCTTGACCAGCGTTCTCCTCGTTCTTCGCAGGCACCATCGACCTCACAGGCTGGTGGAGGAGATCGCAAGGATAGAGGCAGGGGTTGTGACGCCCCACAGGGATGAGACCAACCTCGACAACCTGGCAGAGGGAAACAAGAAGAATTTCCCCGTCCTCGCCCGCAGTTTCAGAAGAAAAAAGTTGCCACTTTAACAGCGAGATATGCCACAGAAGGTGAGAACGAGACTCCTGAAGTGCACGTGGGCAGTGACACTGCTAGACAGCGCCGCGGAAGTTACCATAGTGCGGGAGGCACTACGTCCTCATGTGGAGGTGACAGCAACTGACACTTACATTACTGTCGAGACTGCTGATACCCGAGTGGCACCCCCTGACAGACTATTTAATATTGTCCTGCAAATTGAAGGTGACATTGAGCGTGTTATTAAAGGGATTTTTGGGGAAAATCTGACCTCTTCTTATGACATTTTGTTGGCGGAGGCAGATTGGCCGCCCCCATTCGTACTTGCTGCTCATAGAGGGGAGGAGGTAATCCTTCCGAGCTTTTCTCGTCATGTCCCCAAGGACAGAGCGGAGGCACTCGCAGCTGAATGGGCTGTGGCCCAGGCCCCGGCACTGTACCGTAATCACGTGGGCTGGGATGAGGATTCTCCCTCCCATGATATACCATTGCGGTGTTTGCCACAGCCTCAAGCCCAATATCCCCTCCGGCGGGAAGCTAAGGGTCCTGTTTCCGACATTCTGACACAGTTAGAATATCAAGGAGTAATTGAGACATGCGTGTCACCAATGAATAATCCCCTTTTCACGGTTTCTAAACCCGATGGGTCGTACCGCTTGGTATTGGACTACCGGCATTTGAACTCCCATTGTCGGACCTTTGCGGTGCAGAATACCCATAGTTCTGTGCTTGTAGACAGTCTTGTTCGTAAAAAGTATAAAACGACACTTGACCTTTCCAATGGTTTTTACACTCACAATTTGTCCCCGGACTGCAGTCAATGGACCGCGTTCACCTCCGGTGGAAACCATTTAAAATTCCGGCGTTTGCCAATGGGCTACAAGAACAGCCCGGGGGTCTTCGCCGCCCGTGTTGTCTCTTTGTTGGACAGCATAGACCCAGATGCTTATTCGTACGTGGATGATATATATCTGACAGACGACGAATTATGGCTGCATCTTTCACGAGTAGACCGCATTATTCTTGAGTTCGCGGTCTTAGGATACAAATTTCACTTTGCCAAATCTCACATCGCAGAATACACTGTGTTGTTTTTGGGCACTGAGCTCAACAATGAAGGTAGGGGTTTAGCAAATGAGCCACTGACTCACTTGCGGGGTATGCATACTCGGTTTCCTCGTTGCAGGAGGAAGCCGGGAGGTTAAGCAGGCGATCTGGCAAAGCGACCATCCCAATGGCAACATCGGTGCCTGTGGAGTCAGGATGGCCCCGAACAGGATTTCCTGAAATTGCCGGACATGATACCACAGGTATTACACTATTCAGGATTGGCCAGATGTTGTAGCTTGACATTGTCCACTGAGATGTATCTGTTGTCTTTGCGACCAGGAAGAGGTGGTAAGATGACTGTACGAGTACCCTTCAAGCCATGAACTGGAACCGGTGCAAGATAAGAGGGGCCACATTCTTTTTTGTTCTCCACCTTCTCTCGGACCAGACCTCCAATCTTCGGAAGCCAGCCGGCAACCGGAATCTGCAACGCAGCGTCAGTGGCTGAAGGTAAGTGTTCGTTTGCAAGTCTGTCACGGGTCTCTTGTAAGTCCTGCAACATAGTAGAATGATTATCTACGTCAAAGATTGCGGCAGTCGCCGCCAAGTCTAGACCACCAAGGCCTGGCACAAACATCTGTATGCCAAAGAGCATTTCGTATGGGGTCCGCCCACCCAGAGATCTTCTAGGGAGATTATTAAGTGCACGTTGCACGCCATGCAAGTGGGCAAGCCAGTTCCTGCCAGTACCTAAGACTCTAGCTGTCAAGGATTGCTTTAAGTCACGGTTCATTCGCTCCACAATTGAGTTGCCCTCAGGCCTATATGGAGACGAAAATTGCACCAGCACTTCCATAGACCTCATCGCGTCCTTGTACGCCTTAGAGGCGAATGCTGGACCTTGGTCGGAATGGAAGGTGCCACATGCAAAAATTCCCACAAAGACACGCAAATCCCTGATGACATTTCAAGCGTCAGCACTGCGTTGTGGCCACACCCAGATGAAACGTGTGCACGAATCAACTGCTACCAAGATATATTTATATGCAGTATCAGAAGAAAATGGACCGCAGTGATCAAGGTATACACAACCAAAAGGTTTATTAGAAATGCAGAGCTGTGTTTGTGGCGGACGTGTAACCGTAGAGGGCTTAATTTGCTGACAAATGTCACATGAAAGGACATAATTACGGGTCTGTTTGTATAAACCACGCCACCAGTAATGCTGCTGCAAGATTGAAACAGTTGCAGACACGCCAGCATGGGCCGAAGCCAAGCCTTCGTGTGCGGCTGTTATCAGGAGGTTATGCTCACTTCCGCATGGGAGACCTTCGTCCTCTAGGTGGCTAGTACCCACAGTGAGATACAGGCCCTTTTGATCACAAACATCCCCCAACATTTTGGTGAACTGATTCACCGTATATTTAATGCATCTAATACCGAAGGTCTTGTGCACTTTTTTAAAGTTGTGGGCTCCGGCCTTTTGAACTCCTTTCAGACTATATTTGGTGTAATTCCGGCTTTTATTCATTCTATTTTTTCTGCGTCTTTGGAGGCTTCCCATTGATCCTACCCTTAGCTGCTGGGATATTGCTTATATTTTCCCTGTTGCGCAATGGCTGCACTTCCTGGGGTCTATACGACCCAGCGCCGCTACGGATGCTCCGTGAACGCATGATTGACAGCTTCGGCATCCTACCACTGGCGACTCTCAGCGTGTCTTATGGACTTTCTTGTCGCTTTGCGTATTTCACTTGCGTGCATCCTGTGATGTCCTGTTTACGATGTCCGTTCTCTTGGTCCTTCGATATTTGCCTCTCCAATACGTCTTGTTAGGACCCTGATTTCGACCAGTTGATGGGTCCCTTAGTGGCCATGAATGGGAATGGTCCTGGGGCTGGATTAATGGCGCGTGCGGCTGCACTTGGGGTCTTGGCGCAATGGGATACCTGGGCGGCTGCTCAGCATCTCCTACTACGAAGTTATATTGAGTATCACGCAAGTTGTCCCGCAATGCTGATCGCTGCTCCCTATTGTGAGGAACATGAATGCAGTTTTGCTTTGTTGAACTGGATGGCATCTCTTTTTTCAAACGATGACAATGATGTCTTTCTGGAAGGTGTTGCAGTTTTCTGCGCATACACTCTGATGGATTAAGGACATTGCCTTCAACGAACTGCATTGCTGGATTTTTTTATTCTCTTAGAGTGCCCTTTTTTCTGGCCCTGTCAAGAATTTTTTTATCCCAACAATTTTTTTCCCATTCCCTAACGTTCAAAGGGACATTTCCCACAAATAGTCGTTTACCTTCTGCTCCATCTATTCGAATTCTGTTTTCGTCGTCTGTCTTGCCCTATGGACTGACCAGGGGAGGGTGTAGTGTGGATTGTGGCCTCATTGTCGACATTGCTAAGTTAGCTTAGGCCTAGCTGCCAGGGTGCCTTCTTTGCACACGTTACTCTGTGACTTTGTTTTTCCAGACTCTGCTTGTGCCCATTCAGCATTAGAACTGTCTGTCTTTTTGCCTTTCACCTTTTCTCATGTCCTCTGTGGGGTTCGTCTGCACACAATGTACAAGGTCGAAAAACAGTGTCCCTTGTTATTGCTGTTCTGGTCAGCCCCTCGCACTTAGACATAACATGGAATACAGCTGCACAGGGAGAAATTCATGTGCTTTTAATATGGTGATCTCCCTGTTTGTGGCACTTGGAGAAAAACCTTTCCAGGGAGAAGAGCTGTGCTTGTCTGATGATGTAAACCTTGCATCTAGATCTTGAGGTATGGGGGTCCCCCGGACAAAGCCCAGAGGTCTTCTATTTTTATAATAAACTAGTTCCTAGCACAGGGAGGGTGGCAAGGCCTTTTAGTCCTATATCCACTGTCTTTATAAAATGCTGTCCCCGTTTGTATTCTATGGAATTGTAACCATGCTTACTGTTTTAACTTTATGCATTATGCAGCTAGTACTGGCACGTGTACTGTGTCTTAGAGCACGTTACTTGAAATAAACATTTTAAACTATACTGTGTCTCTTAATACGCACGTTGTGGACAAGTATGAGTGAATAATGAAAGAGTGTTCTTGCTCCTGCGATTCCTGAAAGAGTCCGTGTTCTTGGATGTCTAATCATTGGTAGCTTCGTTGTAGTACGGAGAACGAATGTGACACTATAGCTAGTCGGATTGGGATTTTGGGTACTAAGGGGTATGGTTGGTAGACCACTATACACCGAGGTCCTGTTTTCCTGCGCATAGTTCTGTATATGTGCAGAATCCCCGCAACAGTACCCTAGTGTATGTAGGTGTTTTCACTGTATTCTAAGGGGTCGATTCCGATCTCGGCCGGTAGGGCACCTAACAGTATTCGTCTGGAAAAAATACCAGCCGAATGCGTGTTCCCCGACCGATTCGTACACTCGTCCAGACGAACAAGTACGATGCGTATAACAACTCATTTTCCGAGCGAGCCGTACTCACCCAATCCAGCTCCTGTTCCCCGCCCGAGCCGGATCCGTGAACGCCGAATCGAGCAGCACGGAAGCAAATACACAGCACCTTCCGGCCGGACAAGTACGATGCGCAATCCGTACACGCCGAACCCGTCGCTACGTCCGGCACGTTTGAGCATCCGGGCGAGCCGTACATAAGCTCCGTTTCGCGCCACAAGACGATCCACGGCTACGAGACGAACAAGCCTGCTACGAGTACGACTCGAAGACACGAGAAACTTGAACGAGACGATCCAAGCATGAATCCCATTGCGCAGGTCCTACCTATACTCTACATCTATTACCGGGACCGGCACGGATGCGCATGGCGCAGACGGTAAGTCAAACACCAACAATACAAACAAACTACACGTACCCGAAATATGTCACACACACATAGGGATGCACAAATAACGTACACTAGAAACAGCAGAACCATAGGGGTGGGATGGCCAACACCAATGCCATACACACCCATAGGGGGATGGATGCCTACCACCAACACCACTCTACCACCACCCCTACTCAGGGGGGCCTGGATGCCTGCCACTACTACCATCCCCACGCTTAGGGGGATGGTGCCTACCACTACCACCATCACTACTCAGGGGGCATGGATGCCTACCACTACCACCACCCCTACTCAGGGGGCCTGGATGCCTGCCACTACTACCATCCCCACCCTTAGGGGTATGGATGCCTACCACTACCACCATCACTACTCAGGGGGGCTGGATGCCTACCACTACTACCATCCACACTCATGGGGGATGGATGCCCACCACTACCACCACCCCTACTCAGGGGGCCTGGATGCCTGTCACTACTACCATCCCCACTCATAGGGGGATGGATGCCTACCACTACTACCATCCCCACTCATGGGGGATGGATGCCTACCACTACCACCACCCCTACTCAGGGGGGCCTGGATGCCTACCACTACCACCACCCCTACTCAGGGGGGCCTGGATGCCTGCCACTACTACCATACCCACCCTTAGGGGTATGGATGCCTACCACTACCACCACCCCTACTCAGGGGGGCCTGGAGGCCTGCCACTACTACCCTCCCCACCCTTAGGGGTATGGATGCCTACCACTACCACCATCACTACTCTGGGGGGGCTGGATGCCTATCACTACTACCATCCCCACTCATAGGGGGCTGGATGCCTACCACTACTACCATCCCCACTCATGGGGGAATGGATGCCTACCACTACCACCACCCCTACTCAGGGGGCCTGGATGCCTGTCACTACTACCATCCCCACTCATAGGGGGATGGATGCCTACCACTACTACCATCCCCACTCATGGGGGATGGATGCCTACCACTACCACCAGCCCTACTCAGGGGGCCTGGATGCCTACCACTACCACCACCCCTACTCAGGGGGCTGGATGCCTGCCACTACTACCATCCCCACCCTTAGGGGTATGGATGCCTACCACTACCACCATCACTACTCAGGGGGGGCTGGATGCCTACCACTACCACCATCACTACTCAGGGGGGGCTGGATGCCTACCACTACTACCATCCACACTCATGGGGGGATGGATGCCCACCACTACCACCACCCCTACTCAGGGGGCCTGGATGCCTGTCACTACTACCATCCCCACTCATAGGGGGCTGGATGCCTACCACTACTACCATCCCCACTCATGGGGGATGGATGCCTACCACTACCACCACCCCTACTCAGGGGGCCTGGATGCCTGTCACTACTACCATCCCCACTCATAGGGGATGGATGCCTACCACTACTACCATCCCCACTCATGGGGGATGGATGCCTACCACTACCACCACCCCTTCTCAGGGGGCCTGGATGCCTACCACTACCACCACCCCTACTCAGGGGGCCTGGATGCCTGCCACTACTACCATCCCCACCCTTAGGGGTATGGATGCCTACCACTACCACCATCACTACTCAGGGGGCTGGATGCCTACCACTACTACCATCCATACTCATGGGGGGATGGATGCCCACCACTACCACCACCCCTACTCAGGGGGGCCTGGATGCCTGTCACTACTACCATCCCCACTCATAGGGGGCTGGATGCCTACCACTACTACCATCCCCACTCATGGGGGGCTGGATGCCTACCACTACTACCATCCCCACTCATAGGGGGATGGATGCCTACCACTAACACCACTCCTACTCATAGGACGGGTAATGCATGACACAACTAGCATACTCCCACATAAGGAATGACAGAAGATTACATCCCCCAACACCATGACAAGTGTGTGTAGTCTGTGTCAAATGCCTACAACACTGAACATGACATTGAACATACAATGTGACCCCCTAGCACATGTGTCACACATAAATGTGTGTGGCCTCCACAATGCAAGCCGACCATGGCCACTGTGGCAATGGGCTCGAACACCCATCACCACAGTGACCAAAAGGGAAGTGTGGTGTCCATAGCTGATGCACATTTTGAACAGTGTGGCAATGGGGCCTAAAGCCCCATCACCACAGTGACCAAAAGGGAAGTGTAGTCATGGTAAAAGCTGCCAAAGCCAAACTGCATGGATGAATCCTGGTCACACAACAACAAACACATCAGTGGCATAGTAGTGCTTGTGTCCCATAGCAACATAGATTGGTCGAGGGAAACAGTGCAGTGTCACTGAAACATCGTTTTGGCCATGTGCATACAAACATCACCCATGGGGGCCCACATTGTCAACATTCACAAATAACACAATGACAGAAGTGACCATCATAATGCTGACCCACATATCTGCACCAATGGACACACAAATGTAGATATCCTGTGGAGAATGTAGATGTCAGGTGAACAAATACCATACCATGGCAGCAATGGGACATACAAACCATGATTATTGTGCTGACTGATGACCTAGGAGTCCCAGGGACAGCAGGGGAAAGCCACCAAACAACATACAGCCAATGGCACACTCAAGATATGCCAATGCAGTGGTGCAAAGGCACAAACACAAACAGGCAGACTCACACTGCATATCAAACACAACAGGTGATGGGGGGGTGTGCCAGTGTCCCCAGGCAACCACACAACACATGAGGAGGCCTGAACTCCAACCACACAGATGTGTATACAGTGCCATACAAAAGTTACTCATGAATAGAATACCCCTATGTGGGCAATCAGGCATTGTTAGATGAGAGGGAGCACAAATTACACATGTCACACAAGCTTGTAGGAACAGCAACTAACACAGCAAGAGACAGACCCACCACAGCACTACCCCCAGGGGCCCCACATTGTGCTGACACTAGCCTGCATGATAATCCCACTGTGATGACAAAGGTAGATGTCGTTCACACTGTGAACCACAGCCATGTGTCCTGAGCAACTAACTACCATCACACCTACACAAGCTCCAATCAATCAGCACGGCCTGCCAGCCAAGGCCAATATGGAGGTAGGGGTCTAGCTGTGCAACAACTCACTTTTGCACACACTCAACACCACACACCCTGATCTCCACCAATGTGCAGCAGTGAAGCTCACATGGACTGGTGACATTGGACATGCACCCATGACAATACCAGGGGTGGTGGTGGGAACTAAGGTGCAGAAACCCATCACACATGGCCAGTCAACAAGACTCGTCAATGTCTGACACACAGCACAGTATGCCGTACATGGGCATGATGTGAAATCCACCACAATCAATGGGATCCTGGCCATAGTCACACACCAACGAAGAAGCCAGGGTGACACACGAAGAACACACGTACACAACTTCCAACATTGCAGCTCTGACCCTGAGGAGTGGCAGCAGTCACACACACAACGTGTCACAATCACTGAAAGCTAACACAAACTGTAAATCACATGACTCGTGTAAACAACAAGTGCCAAGGGGAATCCTGAATGTGTCCCATCTGCGTTTGCCCACATCCCCAGCCCTGACAACAAAGACAACATGGTATGACAACCTCATGAACATTAGTTTGCCATGCACCCACATCACGGAGAAACCAGGTCCAAGATGCTGGATGAACACAGAACAACTCAGCAAGCATCACAAACAGGAACATCCCTAGGGACACAGCCTGTGTAGGAAAAGGGAAGGGAACATGCACAGACATGCTTACACAACACACAACACAGGCCCACGCAATGTCACCGGATTACACACTGCCATGAGGGCACTCCACTCCTGTGGAATGTCCGCTGTGCCAAACCTTGTCTGTGCACGACCCAAACATGTCAGCAGAACACTCCGTCAGCAGAATGCTCTGCTCACATCAGCCTGGGTACGGGAGTGTCACGTCAGTCATCTGCACACACACAAAACACGTGTCAAGCAAGTTGCACTGTATACACAGATGAGTCCTTCGACATTGATGTGCAAAACTGCATGTCCAGTGGAGCTGGGTACACAGTCAGGGAAATCGGAACATTGAACAGTGGTAAGCCCACCAGATGTGCATCAGTGTAAGACAAAGATGTTCATTTACAAATGCAAAATGGACATCCCTGTGTCAAATGCTGAACATTACACCCTCAGACTGTAGCAAAGGATGCCATAGATCCAGACTACAACAGGACACATATCCCATGGACCACATGGAGTCCATCACTGCAACACTTCATTTTCCTGATCTGAACACTATTACAACTGCAAATGCAGGATGCTACTCATCCACATCATGTGCATCAAAAGAAAACCCACAAGTAAACAAAAAGAGGCTTTATTCAGCAAATGTCAGGGTAAACACGGAAGTCCAAAAGAAACTAAGGCCAATGGCCAGTCCAAAATCACAGTCCCAACGGGGTGAGAAGTGACAACTGGTCACACATTGCTTGCCTGCACTGGTACGGTTAGGGGAAATCCCCCTTGGAGCGGCATACAAGGGGCAGGCCAGGCACCGCAGGGACAGGATCAGGGGATGGCAGAGTGAGGCAATGAAGGGGTGGTGGGTACAGGAGTGTCACCGGCAACTGCAGTGGAGGTGTCTGACTCAGGGGGGGCCGGGACCACTGTGGTACACAAGTCAGTTGGTGTGGGTGCTGCAACCACTGCAGTGGGCTGGACTGATGTAGTGGACTGGGTACCCACTGCAGTGCCCGAGTCAGACATGGTGGTTGTGGACTCCACTGCAGTGCATGACTCCAAGGGAGTGGAAGGGTGGGCAGATGAGGTGGGCAGGGCAGAGGGGGGGACCCGGTCTCCACAACAGTGCCACTAACAGGCAGAGCGTCTGGGTTGGGAGTGGAAGAGCAAGTGGCAGGGGGGGAGGGCCTAAGCAGTCTGGGTATGCGGTATCGGTGTGTGGGGAACCTGGGGCAGGGTGTGGTGGGGGAACCTGTGCAGTGGTGGCCTGGGGGATGGAGGAGAGACACTGGGCGGTGGAGCTGCGTGGTGGTGGTGGTGGGGTCTTGCTCTTCCTGGTCCGGGGGACTTCCGAATGGGGTCCTGTGTCTGCTTGCGCCTGGGGGAGGTTGTCCGGGGGCAAGGGTTACTCCCCTCTGTGTGGGTGGACTTCCTCTTCCCCCGGTATGCTGGATCAGCAGGATTGGAGGGGAAGAGGCCGAGGTCACACAGGAAGATCTGCTGTGTAGGTGGGGTAGCAGGCGAGGCAAGGGAAGGGGTCTTGGAGGGAGAGGATTTGGAGGACTGCGGAGTGAATGTGGATGCCTGTGTGTGTGTGTGTTCCCCATCCCCTGTGTCTGTGGTATCAGTCCCCTGAGGATGCTTGTGTGCACGTCTTGCCTTTCTCTTGGGTGTGTCTGTGCTGCTCGTGTCTGTGTGTTTGGGTGACTGTGCAGGTGTGCATGTGCTTTGGACAGGTAGGGCGGCAGGAAGTGTGGATGGGGCAGAGGTGGGAGGGGTGAGGGACTGTTGGAGGAGGGACACTGCTGCCGTCAGGGAGGAGTCCATGGACTTATTGCTCCTCTGTAGGGCAGACACACCCGTCGAGATGCCCTCCATGAACGACACCAGCTGTGTCAACAGAGTGGTGTGTGCATGGAGGACACTCAGCATTTCTGTCTGCCCTACATGGAGCTGCCGAAGGAGGTACACAGACTCCTCACTCAGGGCAGCAGGGGACACAGGGGCAGGGGGTGCAGTGCCTGGCACGAAGGAGACACGCTCCCGAGCACGGGAGCCTCCACGGACCTCAGGAATGGGAGCTAATGGGAGGGCGGTGGTGGTGGTGGTGGTGGTGGGGCCAGACAGACTAGCTGGCCTTTGGTGGCTGCTGAGACCCGCCTCCACAAGGGAGTCATCCTCCGAGCTGCTGTGGTCCTCAGCTGAGGTGGATGGTGCTGAGGACTCCTCGGTGTGGCTCCCCTCGCCCTCCGTGCCACTGGGTCCCTCTGACCACTCGTCCGATGCTGACCCAGTCTGGCTCCGCTGCTCCTCCTGGTCCGTGGAGCTGTCCCCTCTTGTGGCCGTGGATGTATCTGCAAACAATTAGGGAAACAGACAAACATCAGTCACCTGCACTGACCGCACACACCACAGTAAGTACAGCACATTACAGAGCAAGCCCTGGCATCCTTAGTTGAACATTGCCTAAAGTCCTCACACAGATTCGGGGAAGCCAATTGTCAGTCTGATGGTCAACCATGGGACTCACACCCCTCCTGCCCTTGCACCCATCTGTCTGGTACCTGTCTGATGGTAAGACCCCAGTGTGGACACATGCACCACCTACACAGTTGTTGGACATTGCAGGGAACACGGTGAAGTATGTGAACATGCACACATCACATCTCTTGCCACTGAGTCAGTGCAGGTGTCCAGATAAAGGGATGGCCAGAGTCTAAATAGAAATGCATGTGATGCATACCAGCACCAGACACCATGATGCACCCTTGTCCGGATAGTCAATGCCACAATGGGGTGCATGTTGCACATGTCACTCCCCTGCAGGATCAGTCTCAGGAAGTTTAATGCCATGACACAGGAATGCGTGCAAAGTCATACATTACTGTCTCAAGTCACATGGCCACGGCAGCCAGCCAACAACAGTCTGCACTGTGTCACAATCCGAGGGCATGGGGAATGCAAGTTATGTGACTGACAAGTGCACATGTCCATCCCCCAAAAACCACATCATCTGTACTACTATTTGTCCACGTCATACCAACTGGACATATGGGGGACATGAAACACAACTCTCTGAACATGAGCACCTCACAGTGGGCTGTGAATGAAAATACAGCTGCCTGAAAGTCACAGTCGCAAACACCTGTGTGCACAGTCAAGTGATCAAACACCTATAAGTCACAGAAGTATCGTCTATCATGGTCACATCTCAGATGGCATGCTGAGCCCTAACCGATAAACATACCAGTAGTCCTGACAACGAAGACCCAGCACAATGAGACAGAGGCAGACACCTGAGGGTACATTTCACTGATCACAACATGCCAGATGATACACGGGAGTGGGAGTACAGAGTGTATTGTATGCCCTGGAGTAGGCATGACTGTCCAGCTCCACCTGTAAGAGGGATGAGTCCTGGACAGTAGGCAGGTGGCTAAGCATGTGTGACACACTGGATACACATACTCCTGAGGCCCAAACATTGTTCCCACCAGCAGCATGGGTGTGTGCCAAATTCCCCAGGGACATGTGGTGAGTCAGAGCAGCAAGCGGACCACATATCAAAGTTACACCCAGATTACATGTCAGAACTTAGGCATTGTGTAAGCAATTGACCCACCCATGAATCGCACAACATAGTCACGGGAACAAATGCTGTCCCCCACCTTGAGCAAAGCTAAATGCAATGACACAGTCCCCAAATGACACAATTTCCTGACTATAAGGGCCACACATATGCGTATCAGAGGAGAAGTGGGCATGTCACAAATGAGGGACATGGGTCCTGGACCACATGACTGATGTACTGTGGAAGTTTAACCAGGCCAGAGGAGGGCACATAGCATGTCAGACAAAGTGCACAGTGCAGTCATGGACTCACCCCCTCCTTGCTGCTGTCTGGCCTTCAGCTGCCCATCCAGGTCAGGGAAGACCACCGCCAGGATCCGGAGCATGTGGGGGTCAGGGTCCGGTGTCCGCCTCTCCTGCGAGGAGGCGACAGCTTCAGCTGGACCCTTGCGATCCTCCGGGTCCAGCCACGAAGGTCCTGCCACCTCTTCTGGCAGTTGCGGATCCTGCGCCTGTAGACCCCCACGGATCTTACTTTCCGGGCGATGGTCAGCCAGATTTCCTGCTTCTGGTGGACATCAACCTGTGAGGATGACAAAGTGAATAGGCCATTACTACACATGCAACATATACGTGCATCACACAGTTGGATATACATGTCTCAATCACAGGGACATATGATGTACACAGGCAGTGCAACAATGGCTATGAACAGTTTGCCAGCAGTCACTACATGGTATCATTGCATGGGAAGTAAACCTAGTTGGAATGCACTGTTACTGCACTGTACCAGTTCAGTGCATGTATCTACACACTTTGGGGTGTGACAACTACTCAGTGGGCATGCTAGCCAGTGGTGTGCACACTGAAAGTCCTGCTAGTCAGACAACATGCACAATTAGTGAGGCAGTGGACAGCCCACTCACCTGCTCCCCTGGTTTCCCATACAGCTTGCTGTACTGTGGAAGGAGGCTGTCCAGCAGGGCCTGGTTCTCCTCAAGGCTGAAGGCTGGGGCTCTCTCCACAGTACGTGCCATTGCAGGAGCCAGAGGATGCAGAAACAGAAGCAGTGTTGGTGGCAGATGTCGTCCTGGAGCATGTAGTGCAGGCAAGTGAGCTCTCAGGGGAACAGCCAGCATTATATGTGTGCTGCAGAGGCAGATACTGTCCCATGTGTCCAAAGTGATAGGTCCAAGTCGTTTGCATCTTCTGAATCTGACCAATCCATGGAATAGCAGCACTAATACACGCCCACAGCATCCTTCAAATCTTCAACTTCATGACACCCATGATTTTGCAACATTGTTATGGCTGGCCAACTGAATTCACTGCATCAGACTCGTTGGAGCTTCAAAAACGCGTCCGTTGCCATGCCAGGCCGCAGCCAATGCGTGTGCACCGTTCGGTCCATTGCTGTACAACGCGTATTTCGGGATACAACGCGTACCCGCTCACAACAGATGCAATGGGCCGGCCGGGCACACCGATCGCTCCATTGCTGTACAACGCGTATTTCGGGATACAACGCGTACCCGCTCACAACAGATGCAATGGGCCGGCCGGGCACACCGATCGCTCCATTGCTGTACAACGCGTATTTCGGGATACAACGCGTACCCGCTCACAACAGATGCAATGGGCCGGCCGGGCACACCGATCGGTCCATTGCTGTACAACGCGTATTTCGGGATACAACGCGTACCCGCACACATCATATGCAATGGGCCGGCCGGGCACACCGATCGGTCCATTGCTGTACAACGCGTACCCGCTCACAACAGATGCAATGGGCCGGCCGGGCACACCGATCGGTCCATTGCTGTACAACGCGTATTTCGGGATACAACGCGTACCCGCTCACAACAGATGCAATGGGCCGGCCGGGCACACCGATCGGTCCATTGCTGTACAACGCGTACCCGCTCACAACAGATGCAATGGGCCGGCCGGGCACACCGATAGGTCCATTGCTGTACAACGCGTACCCGCTCACAACAGATGCAATGGGCCGGACGGGCACACCGATCGGTCCATTGCTGTGCAACGCGTAGTTCGGGATACAACGCGTACCCGCACACATCATATGCAATGGGCCGGCCGGGCACACCGATCGGTCCATTGCTGTACAACGCGTATTTCGGGATACAACGCGTACCCGCTCACAACAGATGCAATGGGCCGGCCGGGCACACCGATCGGTCCATTGCTGTACAACGCCGCGTACCCGCTCACAACAGATGCAATGGGCCGGCCGGGCACACCGATCGGTCCATTGCTGTACAACGCGTATTTCGGGATACAACGCGTACCCGCACACATCATATGCAATGGGCCGGCCGGGCACACCGATCGGTCCATTGCTGTACAACGCGTATCTGTACAGGTCAGTCGCATATGTCACCATGCTTGTCACTGGTGAACGTATGCCAGCCACATATACCTGCCAGAGACCCAGGGGCACACCTACAACACCACACCCAGTCCACACTGTTTCCTGAGGCATGTAAGGCTGCATTTCCTTCTCTGTGTATGGGGGTTAACATGTGGTTTCTGTGGTGGCACTTGTGGGCAGCCACACCCAGGCTGTGCATGTGTTCATGGGGACAGGGTCCTTGGTGTGTTGTGCACATGACCACTGTGATGTGCAACAGTTCATTTTGGAGCATGTGGCATGGTCACATTTCCAGGTTGTGTATGTGTATGACATGTCACATACCCCCAGAGTCCCATGTGGGAAGGCATGTACGTCACAGGATGACCCATTG
Source organism: Calotriton arnoldi (assembly GCA_963921515.1). Classification (NCBI taxonomy): domain Eukaryota; kingdom Metazoa; phylum Chordata; class Amphibia; order Caudata; family Salamandridae; genus Calotriton; species Calotriton arnoldi. The sequence continues at coordinate 500,964 of CAWUFW010007196.1, read as the reverse complement.
CCACAATAGTGATGTCCCTCCACAGTCTGTGTGCATGTTGTGTTTCCGATGTCACTGATTCCATGTGCACGATGGGAGACAGTCTCCACATCAACGTTGTTTGTGCATGGACTTTGATGTTGTGCGTCACTGGCGTCCATGTCTGTCCTGCGGATGCGACAGGGGCCACTACCTGTGGGAGTCATGTTTGTTTTTCTGACGTGTACATGATACGCCATGTCATGCCAGTGTCCATGTGGCAAGACAGGGTCACTGGGAATCTACCTGTCAATGATCTGTGATGCCTGTGGCGCATCTGTCCAGACATGTCACTGTGGTGTGTGTGTGGAACGTGACAGCAGTAAATGGGTACTGTGACACAGCCTAATGGTTTCCCATAGCACAACCTGGTACCTGTTGTGCACACATGTTGTACTGAGAAGTTAGATGATGGCCATGTAGGTGCGAGTTATGTCCGACAGAACGGCACACACATCAAGAACTTGTGTCACGTAATGATGTATCATGTGAAATTGAGTATGGTGAATGGCACATATGTGGGGTGACTGACAATCTTTCTTCCTTCAACCTATGCACTGCAGGGCTCCAGCTGTCCATAGACCATTCCCTGACCTGGCAACGATGGTGGAACGTGACAGCATCCGACGGTACCGCTTCACCAGGCAGCTGATTGAGGATTTGGCAGTGCGCTTGGCACCACATTTGCAACCTGGCCGGACGTACCCTACGGCGCTGACCCCCAAGGTGAAAGTAATGGCAGCTCTACACTTCTTTGCCACCGGTACCTTTCAACACACTGTTGCGACTGCCGGTGGGATGTCACAGACTATGTTCAGCCGTGTGCTACGCGATGTTTTGGAGGCAATGTTGAGATGCCTGAACCAGTACATCTATTTCCCAACACGTCAACAACTCACTGACGTCAAGAGTGACTTCTATGCCCTGGGGAGGATGCCACATGTCATTGGCTCCATTGATGGGACACATGTGGCTTTGATACCACCACAGGCACATGAGCAGGCATACCGGAACCGTAAACATTACCATTCGATCAATGCTCTGGTGGTATGTTTAGCAGATATGAGCATCACACATGTGTGTGCCCGTTTCCCTGGTTCAGCACACGATGCCTACGTGATGAGGAGTAGTCGCATCCCGAGGATGATGGCACAGATGCAGAACCAGCGTGCCTGGCTTGTCGGTGTGTACTGACTTTGTACCATTGTGTGTGTTCTGATCTGTAGTATTCCACCCACTTTTCCAAATCAGCTAATGTGCACTTGTCTGTCCGTAGGTGACTCCGGATACCCCAACATGCCGTGGTTGCTGACACCCCTCAGGAACCCTGTGACACCAGCCCAGATGCGCTACAATGAGGCACATGGTCGGACCAGGAGAGTGATAGAGCGGACCTTTGGTCTCCTGAAGAGCCGCTTCCGCTGCCTGGACAAGACAGGATGGGGCCCTCCCATATGCCCCAGCAAAGGTGTGCAAGATTGTCATCGTCTGCTGCATGCTACACAACCTGGCAGTGCGGAAGGAGTTGCCTCTCATCCTGGATGACGATGACCAACGTCCGCCACCTGTGGAGGATCCTGGCCTGGACCACGATGCCAGTGATGATGATGATGATGGTGATGTCCGCACACAGCTCATCACCAACTTCTTCAGCTGAATGTGAGTATCCAGGGAGATGTAATGTGAATGACGTGAGTTTGCATGATATGTGTGGGTGGTGCTCTGGTGCTGTTTGAGTGTGGCCATGTGCTACTTGACTGGATGCGTGCAGCAATGTGTCCTTCCAGGTAGTCTGAACTCCCCAACAGTTCTGGACATGCTAACTTGGTTTTGTGTAGTTGTCTTGTGACATGTATTGGGCATGAGTATTGCAGTACTGTCCTGTTCTACAGTGATTTTAACTGTGTGTCATGTCTGTCCTTCACAGGGTGCTTACTGTGTACTTTGGTCAACTTGGATCCCCCGACACCATGATTCAGCTTTCAGGGTGGCAGCAGTAGTTGGCCTACAAGTGATGTGCCACACACCCCTGGACTTCATATCTTCTGCACTTGTTGACTGTGTGGCCACTGCCACGTGGGTAAACCTTGCATTTGTAGTGGAAACAACATGTTGCTAATGTGTAATAAACCTGTGCTTCACTTTGGGATGTGCGTTGTCTGTGGTCACACATCTGACTGACATTTGCTTACTGCACCTGTGGGCTAGTTGACACAGACTCTGAATAGGTGTGGTGTCTGTGCATTCCACTGTATTTCCTGGCAACATCACTGTGGGCGATGAGTCCGATGGCCCTGGTGTCTGTGTTGTGTAGCCCTAGTGGTGTGTCTCCCTCATATGTGTCACGTCACCATGACTCACACGACGGTGTTGTACTTGCTGTAGCAGTTAGCATACACAGTGTAATTTGGCAGAACATCATCACCATAACAGTATCCACATTTGAATAACAACAGTGGCAAGTATGGTGTACTAGTGATTTTATTTACAGAAATGTGTGTGTGTATAGTGCACAGGATGGTGGGTGCTGTACATTGGGATTGTGATCCAAAGTTCCCAGATGAGTTGGAAGTCTTGGTAGCAGAAATGTCCTGAGTGAAGTCCACAGTCATATGATACATTAGTCCAACTTGAACTCCCCATGTCATGTGGGAAAGTACTGTTGCATTCGACAGGGTGAAACGTTTGCACACAAAGGAGAATTTCCGGAACAGGTGTTGGCTTCCTGGGGGATGTACGTGGCCATCAACCTCTCAGTTTTCCTTCCTCGGACGACCCCTCTTCTTTGGGGGGACCCTCACGTGCAGGCTGCTGCGGTGCAGGGGAGTCTCCGCCAGAGTCCTCCTCCCTCCCTGTGGCGGTGTCAGTTGTTGCAGCACCAGATGTTGTGGGCACACAGGGAGGTGTGGCCATGTTGGTGCTAATCTGGCGGAGGCATGTCAATATGTCCCTATGCACCGCTGTGAGTTCTTGCAATGTGTCCCACTTGGACTCCATGCGAGACATGTGTGTCTCCACACGGGACATGTGGGAGTCCAAGCGGGCATGATGGGCAGCCTGCTGCTGTTGTATGTCCTTGAGGATCCCCACTACCTGTCTGACCTCTCCGGTGCTATCCTGGTACGCATCAGCGATGCGTGCCAGTTGTGGGTCATCATGCAGTCCAGACCCCTCTGCAAGCAGCAACCTATGTCTACCACCCCTCCCACCACCCCTGGCGACACGTGCAGGACCTGCGGTGGCACGCACAGGTGACCCAAGGCCCACTTGGGGGTTGTTAGTGGTGTTGTCATCCGTTGCTCCACGGTGGGCCTGGGGCCCTGTGCTGTTGTCAGCGGTGGTCCTTGGTCTGTCCGTGTCGGCGGGGGTGGTCTGTATGTTGGCAGTTGTTGGAGGGGTGGGTGCAGGGGGTGCAGATGTTGGTCCAGCTGGTGCTGCATGATGACTCACACCGGAGGTGCCAGGTAGGTCTTCGCCATCCGAGGAGGGCAGAGGCTGTTCCACACCAGTGAGCTCTGTGTCCCCCGGAGCCTGGGACAGGGACTCCTCCTCGCCTGCTGCTGTGTCCCCATCATCATCACCTGTATTTGGAAGAGACACACATTGTATGTAATGTTTCTACAGGCATCAATGGTTCACACACCTGACAGTTGTGACTGTACCTCTGGATGCGGGCATGTACATTGCATTGTCCTAAGTTGTCACAGTAAGAGGTTGATATTGGTGTAGCACATTGTCATGCATACCTGGGGTATTTCAATATGAATGTTGAGGTGTGTGCATGGCCAGCATTGGTTGTATTTGGTGGACATCCGGCCATCCTTCTCCACCTGGCCCAGTTATCCCACCATGAAGCATGCCACCCTTGCAGTGGGTTCAGGTTGACTCTCAGGATGTCATTCAGTGGTGTTGTGCTGTTTGTTGGTGCACAGTTCCCAGCAGGGCCTTGTGCTCCCCACAGCAGTAGCCAGTGTCAGCCATCTTGTCAGTCCTTATCCACTCCCTGTGATGTGAGCATGGTTCAGAGTGGTGTTGATGGGCCAATTGTGAGGGTGAGCAGTATCTGTGACTCCAACTCCCATCATGCTATTGCCTACACCCCCCTTCCCAGCATGCCCGTACTTCCTTCCTTTGGACTCTGCTTCCCTGTGGGGTAGTGTGCCTGTGCTGACAGGAAGGCTGACAGTGTTGTCCTTGCGTTTGTTTGGCTACAAGTCCCAGGTGTGTCCCTGTGCTTCACACAGCATTACCCAGGGTGGTGGTTCTTTGTGGGATCTTCATTTGGTATGTGAGGCATTGCATTCTCCCAGGTGGGTTATGTGGAGTTTGTGTTGAGGGTGTGTGTGAGGTGAGCTGCTTGTAACTATGGTCAGTGCTGTGAGTCCTCCTTCCCAGCCAGCCAGATATCCCACCATGCAACGTGCTTGCATTGCAGAGAGTGCAAGTTGGCTTTCAGGATGTCAGGCAGTGGTGTTGTGCTGTTTGTTGGTGCACAGTTCCCAGCAGGGCCTTGTGCTCCCCACAGCAGTAGCCAGTGTCAGCCATCTTGTCAGTCCTTATCCACTCCCTGTGATGTGAGCATGGTTCAGAGTGGTGTTGATGGGCCAATTGTGAGGGTGAGCAGTATCTGTGACTCCAACTCCCATCATGCTATTGCCTACACCCCCTTCCCAGCATGCCCGTACTTCCTTCCTTTTGACTCTGCTTCCCTGTGGGGTAGTGTGCCTGTGCTGACAGGAAGGCTGACAGTGTTGTCCTTGCGTTTGTTTGGCTACAAGTCCCAGGTGTGTCCCTGTGCTTCACACAGCATTACCCAGGGTGGTGGTTCTTTGTGGGATCTTCATTTGGTATGTGAGGCATTGCATTCTCCCAGGTGGGTTATGTGGAGTTTGTGTTGAGGGGGTGTGTGAGGTGAGCTGCTTGTAACTATGGTCAGTGCTGTGAGTCCTCCTTCCCAGCCAGCCAGATATCCCACCATGCAACGTGCTTGCATTGCAGAGAGTGCAAGTTGGCTTTCAGGATGTCAGGCAGTGGTGTTGTGCTGTTTGTTGGTGCACAGTTCCCAGCAGGGCCTTGTGCTCCCCACAGCAGTAGCCAGTGTCAGCCATCTTGTCAGTCCTTATCCACTCCCTGTGATGTGAGCATGGTTCAGAGTGGTGTTGATGGGCCAATTGTGAGGGTGAGCAGTATCTGTGACTCCAACTCCCATCATGCTATTGCCTACACCCCCTTCCCAGCATGCCCGTACTTCCTTCCTTTTGACTCTGCTTCCCTGTGGGGTAGTGTGCCTGTGCTGACAGGAAGGCTGACAGTGTTGTCCTTGCGTTTGTTTGGCTACAAGTCCCAGGTGTGTCCCTGTGCTTCACACAGCATTACCCAGGGTGGTGGTTCTTTGTGGGATCTTCATTTGGTATGTGAGGCATTGCATTCTCCCAGGTGGGTTATGTGGAGTTTGTGTTGAGGGTGTGTGTGAGGTGAGCTGCTTGTAACTATGGTCAGTGCTGTGAGTCCTCCTTCCCAGCCAGCCAGATATCCCACCATGCAACGTGCTTGCATTGCAGAGAGTGCAAGTTGGCTTTCAGGATGTCAGGCAGTGGTGTTGTGCTGTTTGTTGGTGCACAGTTCCCAGCAGGGCCTTGTGCTCCCCACAGCAGTAGCCAGTGTCAGCCATCTTGTCAGTCCTTATCCACTCCCTGTGATGTGAGCATGGTTCAGAGTGGTGTTGATGGGCCAATTGTGAGGGTGAGCAGTATCTGTGACTCCAACTCCCATCATGCTATTGCCTACACCCCCTTCCCAGCATGCCCGTACTTCCTTCCTTTTGACTCTGCTTCCCTGTGGGGTAGTGTGCCTGTGCTGACAGGAAGGCTGACAGTGTTGTCCTTGTGTTTGTTTGGCTACAAGTCCCAGGTGTGTCCCTGTGCTTCACACAGCATTACCCAGGATGGTGGTTCTTTGTGGGATCTTCATTTGGTATGTGAGGCATTGCATTCTCCCCGGTGGGTTATGTGGAGTTTGTGTTGAGGGTGTGTGTGAGGTGAGCTGCTTGTAACTATGGTCAGTGGTGTGAGTCCTCCTTCCACCCAGCCAGATATCCCACCATGCAACGTGCTTGCATTGCAGAGAGTGCAAGTTGGCTTTCAGGATGTCAGGCAGTGGTGTTGTGCTGTTTGTTGGTGCACAGTTCCCAGCAGGGACTTGTGCTCCCCACAGCAGTAGCCAGTGTCAGCCATCTTGTCAGTCCTTATCCACTCCCTGTGATGTGAGCATGGTTCAGAGTGGTGTTGATGGGCCAATTGTGAGGGTGAGCAGTATCTGTGACTCCAACTCCCATCATGCTATTGCCTACACCCCCTTCACAGCATGCCCGTACTTCCTTCCTTTTGACTCTGCTTCCCTGTGGGGTAGTGTGCCTGTGCTGACAGGAAGGCTGACAGTGTTGTCCTTGCGTTTGTTTGGCTACAAGTGCCAGGTGTGTCCCTGTGCTTCACACAGCATTACCCAGGGTGGTGGTTCTTTGTGGGATCTTCATTTGGTATGTGAGGCATTGCATTCTCCCAGGTGGGTTATGTGGAGTTTGTGTTGAGGGGTGTGTGAGGTGAGCTGCTTGTAACTATGGTCAGTGCTGTGAGTCCTCCTTCCCACCCAGCCAGATATCCCACCATGCAACGTGCTTGCATTGCAGATAGTGCAAGTTGGCTTTCAGGATGTCAGGCAGTGGTGTTGTGCTGTTTGTTGGTGCACAGTTCCCAGCAGGGCCTTGTGCTCCCCACAGCAGTAGCCAGTGTCAGCCATCTTGTCAGTCCTTATCCACTTCCTGTGATGTGAGCATGGTTCAGAGTGGTGTTGATGGGCCAATTGTGAGGGTGAGCAGTATCTGTGACTACAACTCCCATCATGCTATTGGCTACACTGACTTCACCAGCATACACAGAATTCCTTCCTTTAAGTGAGCTTCCCTGTGAGGTGGTGTTCTAGTGGTGGCAAAATATCAGGCAGTGTTTGTTGGTTATATGTGTGCCACTGCCTTGCTCTATTTGTTGTTAGGTTTGTACATGTCATGACACAGTTACATATCACTATGAGATGGCATGTATTGTGTTTATCTAACTGACATACACATCTTGGGATGATTATCTTTTGGTTGCTGTTGATTTACTAGGGGTGGATGGTTTGACTGTCCCCTTGACAGTGTTGTGTGTGTATTGGCACACAATATTGTGTATATTAGTTGTGTTCTCACCAGGCTCTGGGATGTCTGTTAGTCCATATACGCTCACTGGTGGTAGGATGGCCCGCACCTTCTCCTCCCAGGGCCTGAGGTATACTGGTTTTGCACGAGGGCCACTGCCGGTGTGCTGGCTCAGGAGGTAATCCTTCTTGAGTAGGTCTCTGACCCTCCTGCGCACATCATACCACCTTTTCTGGATGTCTTCCTTTGTGCGCAAACATGGTGATTGTGCGTTCACCCTGTCGACGATCCTCGCCCACATCTTGGTTTTCTGCGACATGGGGGTCTGTTGGACCAATGTGCCAAACAACTGTGGCTCTACCCTCAGGATCTCGTCTACCATGACTTCCAATTCACTATCTAGGAACTTTGGATTCTTCTTTTTGGGCATGGTGATGGGTGGTGGTGGTGGTGATTGATGTGTGTGTGTGTGCAAGTGAGGGTGTGTGTGTGTAGGTTTTGCTGTGTGTGTGTGAGGGTGCTATTTGTTGAGGTGCTAATGGTGTGTGGCTTTTGTGTTGGATGAGCTGTGTGTGTGTCTGTGTTTGCTGTGTGATGGTGTTCTGTGCTGGCAGGTCAGTGGAATTTGCAAAGGATCATGGTAGGGATTTGTGGCCTTTATGTAGGTGGAGTTGGGGGTGTGTCCTTGTTCCATTTTTTCACCCCTGTATTTATTGGCTTTGTCATTGATTTTTGGCCCTTTTTTTTGTATTTTTTCATTTGTGATTATTGTGCATGTAGGAGTCATTCTTCTGACCGAGTAGGACGTTGCAGTTGTCTCGTGCGCGCCTCTCCGAGTTGTTCCCGCTGTGTTTCAGCTCAGTTTCATATGCGGCGTACGCGTCGGTCGCGGAGTATTGTGTTTGTTCGGCTGGGTTTTGTATGCATGTCGGTCGTACGGCTTGGGCTCCGTACGAATCGGTCTGAATTTGCACCCATTGCATCGTACTGCGCGGGTCGGAGTTCGTGGGTACGTTTCGTTCGGGTTATTTCCTGATGCATGTCGGTCGGTTCGATTCGCGTGGTTTCCCGGCCGGATAGCTTGTTTCCGTCCGGGTCGGTCGTTCGCCTTGTGTTCCGTACGAGTCGGTCGTGATTCCCATGCATTTCATCGTACTACCCGGGTCGGACGGCACCGGTACGTGTCGGTCAGACTTAATTCCAGTACCGAGTCGGTCGGTATTTTTTCCGGCCCGAATCGGAATCGGCCCCTCAATGTCCTTAAACTGCTAGATAGTTACTTTTTTGTTGCATTATCCTCTCTCTGCCTTTTAACTATGAGCTATACAGCCTAATTATCTTTATCTTTTACCTATCTCAATTTTCTTTTTCTCCGTTGCTGTTCTTGTTTTCGAGTGTGGACATGCCCGACTCATGTTCTCTTTTTATCTCACTTCAGATCTGGAGTTATGTCCTTGACCTGTCTCTTCTTCTCTTTATCTCTTTTATTCTTTTTTTATTCTCTCTATCTCTGTATCCTCCCTTTTACTCTCCTTTTTCTTTCCTGCCTCCTGTTTCCTGTTCTTACATTTACATGAGTGTACATTTGCTTTACGTTCCTATGTGCTTATCATTTTTGTCATTTTACCCGATTTTGATGATCGTTGTCTTTTTCTCCCTATTGTTATCCCTGCAGTTTGTCATCATTGTGCCTGTACCCGTGTTTCCTAAACATCAACATGTTTAATGTTGTTTCGGGGAACGTCCGTGGTCTGGGTCACCCCGTCAAGCATCAAAAGTTACTTTCTCACTTATCGAAACTTAATTGCCAGATTGCTTTTTTGCAAGAAACCCATTGTAATGATGCTGAATCACTCAAACTCAAATGTCAATGGGTGGGACAGGCTGTCTTTTCTCCGGCTGTCAATCGTAAGTGTGGTGTTGCCATTCTCTGTCACAAATCTTTGAAAATACAAATTGTATCTACTGAAAATGATACGAGTGGACGATGGGTAATTCTTAATGCCACGGTCCATAATAAACAGGTCACCTTTTTCAATATTTATGGACCGGTTAAGTTTGACCCGGATTTTTGGCATACTATTAAATTATAATTATCCTCAATCACCAACCCCAATATTATTGTTGCTGGGGATTTCAACAATTGGTTGGACCCCTTTTCAGATAGGAAATCAGATTGTAAATTCAAACCAGACAAATCACATAAAGCATTTCAAACTGCTATTGCCTCTCATCCACTCTATGATGCTTGGAAAACTTGTAATCCTGACAAACAAGAGTTCTTTTTTTTTCAAATGTACACCCCACAATGTCTTTCATCAACTACATTTTGACCTCAAAATCTTTACTCCCTTCACTCCAATCCTCTGAGATTGGCTCAATTTTTATTTCTGATCATGCCCCTGTTTCAGTTATTTTAGACTTATCCCTTGTTACGCCTAAACATGCTAGATGGAGATTCAATAACTCCTTGCTATCTGACCGAGCTTACATTTCTGATGCTACCTGCTTTATAAATGAATTTTTCCAACTTAACAAGTCAAGTGATACTTCTGTACATAACAATTGGGATGCCTTTAATGCCTCTTTAAGAGCATTTACTATCGCCTATACTGCCAAAAAGAAAAAATCATTAAACTCCTAATACCTTTCTACCCTCAAAAATATCAAGACCCTTAAACACACTTATTATACTTCTAAATCTCCTGTTCACCTGTGAGACCTCATCAAGGCTAAATCTGATTTAAACAAATTAGCTACAACTGATGCTTGCAATATTTTACTCAAAATAAAATCCAAATACCATGGGGTCCAGAATGAGGCAGGCAAAATGTTGGCCAACTATTTAAAAATTAAATCGCAAAGAAAAACTGTTGGGCCTATTCGTAATACCCTCAATAACACCTTACTACACTCTGACTCAGACATTGTCAATGCATTTCAGACTTACTATCACTCATCATATATGGAAGATACTAATCCCTCTGTTAATGACACTCAATAATTTTTTGATGGTCTCCCCCCCCCCTCCCGCTCTATACCGGATGCTATGGCTCACTTGGAAAAAGATATATCACTTCAGGAAATTTTAGATGCAATTACATCTCTAAAAAGAGCTAAGGCCCCTGGCCCTGATGGTTTCTCTATTGAACTTATCTCCTCTTTCTCACATATCTTTGCCCCACACTTACATGAGTTCTTCACCTCCTTTCTATTACACTCCAAACCTGAAGGTTCCTTCCTTGATGCCCTCATTGTAATCATCCCCAAACCTGATAAAGATCGCTTCCTTTGTCAAAATTATCTCCCAATCTCATTCATTAATTATGATTGCAAAATCTTTGCTAAAATCCTTGCTCTAGGCTAGAAGATGTTATACCCTTACTTATAAAATCTGACCAATCTGGATTTATTAAGGGCAGACTCACCTCAGATAATGCTAGAATGTTCTCTAATATTCTTGCCATGGCAAAGCGATATCCTGATCCCCTAGCTGCATTAGCCCTTGATGCTGAAAAAGCTTTTGACCGTATAAATTGGCAATTTATGTTCAAAACTCTTCACTGGTTTGGTGTCGGCCTCAAATTTATCTCATTCATCAAATTACTGTACTCAGCACCTCGTGCATGTGTCTCTGTTAATGTTTTTTATCCCCTACTTTCATTTACACAGGGGTACAAGACAAGGTTGTCCCCTCTCCCCTCTCTTATTTCTTTTATGCCTCGAACCCTTTCTTGAACGCATTCGCCATAACTCTTCGATATCTGGTTTACAACACAACTCCCATGAAATTAAATTATCGGCCTACACAGAGGACATTTTGGTCTACCTTTCAAAACCTTTAACATCCCTGCCACCCTTCTTACAGGAAATTGACTTATATTCTAAAGTATCTGGCTATAAATTGAATTTCTCAAAGACTGAGATTTTTCCTTTAAACTCCTCATGTTATCAATTCATGTTTTCTGGCACTAACTTCAAATGGTTTCCTTCTAAAATTAAATACCTAGGTGTCTGGTTTTCTCCTACCATCCCTCAAACTCTTACCCACAATTTTAAAAATTCATTTTCCTCCTGGTCTCCCCTCTGTTTATCCTGGTGGGGTAGACTGGACACTATCAAAATGATGATTGTACCGCTCATTCTGTTCTTACTATCTATGTTACCCTTTAAGATCCCCAACTATTACGTTAACCAGATTAACTCCTTTGTTCTAAATTTCTCTGGAACAATAAACCTGCCCGTATTGCATTATCGAAATTAATCAAACCAAAAAGTGAAGTGGGTGTATGATTCCCTAATTTTAAATTATACCACACCGCTTTTTTAATTAGACAAGTTTACGCATGGAACAAGCAATACCACGATGAATTGATACCTAGCTGGATCAATTTTGAACGCTCTTTACTACATGAATTCTCTTTTTACGACACCTGTTTTATGGCCAATTGCACCTTTATAGCTAAGCATCCTATTTTAAAATACTCACAACATCTGATACATTCACTGTTCACAGACGGCTCTAATATTCATCAAGCTTTTCTTGGCTCCTCTATCTGGTATAATAAATGTATTAAGTTTCATCATAAATCTTTCTATTTCAAACACTGGAAGGAGAAGAATATAATTTATGTCCATCAACTTATATCTCATAACTCTGTTATACCCTTTAACGTATTACAAGAATGTTACAATTTACCGTCCTCTTGTTTATCCCAATACTCCCAACTATCACAGGCACTTCAATCATTTTTATCAAACAAAAAATTTTCACCCAATGTTACTCCATTTACTCCCTTGACTCCTTTGTATAATATCTCTCCTGACACTAACCCGAAAGCTTCCCTTATATATAAACTCTTATCTACTCCCAACTCTGAAACATTAAAAACATCTATTGAATTAGCTTGGGAATTAGATCTCTCGCTGACCCTTTCGGTTAAAAAATGGGACAAATTATGGCACAAAGTTTCTACCATCTCTAGAGCTGCTAATATCACTCAATCGCTATTTTTCTTATATAATAGAGCACCTCGGACACCTGTATTTATACATAAAATTAACCCTTCCTCCTCTACTCTATGCTGTTCATATCTTTCCTCTACTGGCACATTACTCCATTTGCTGTACCATTGTCCTAATTTTTATAAATTTATGAAATCCGTGTGGTCCAAATGTTCTAAGATATTTCATTTTTGTATTCCAATATTAGTTCAAAATGTTTTTCTTGGATCCATATCTGCCGATTTCCATGACACTCCGTTGAAGTTGAAATTACTTGACCTCTTCATAGCTCTTGCATTTAAAGGTATTCTCACTTGCTGGAAAGATAACTTTAAAATATGCATGCTAACTGAATTTCTACTGTTCCAACTTCTTCAATATCTCAAAAATTCAAGTCTGACTTACTTTGGTTACCCTTTACTACTTTCCTATCTACAGACTCATCCTTACACTAATAACTATTTATCTATCCTCTTTCTCTCTCCTTCGCTTCCTCTACCCCTTTCCCTCCCTTTCCTTTTTCTTCTTTCTTTCTTTCTTTCCTATATCTCAAAATTATGTAAATAACTAATAATTAATAGGTTCCTAGACTTTCTTCTTTTAATCCCTCGCATAAGGTTTTTACTCGTTATATCTTTTAACATCTTCTTTTTCTTCCTTATGCAGCTTGTAACCTTGGTACTTTCTCTTTCATTCAATAATTTTTTTTTTTAAGTACGAGATACAGGGAAGAAAAAAAAAAAAATCAAGTGCTAGGGCCCAGATTTATATCTGGGCTGATCGCCCACTATTCCGCCTAGGGGACGGAGTAAATTGCTCCGTCCACATGATAGAGGGGTCACCAGCATAATATATAAATGGCCTCCAAGGGGGTGGTTATTTATAAAACCATTCTCAGTAACCTCTGTCACAGTGGTCCCTGCCAATGCATTTTACTTTGTGCTATGGGGCTGCGACAGCAGGACACAGCCCGGTAGCAAAGAGCATTTCTTCTTTATTTACAAAAAACAAATTCCGAAAACAGGATTTTGTTTTGTAAATTTAAAAAAATAATGCTCCTCTGAACATGGGAATCTTCTCTCATGTCAGTGGGAGCATTATTACTATTTTACAGTCACTCACTACAAGGTTTTGTCTGGCACTGTGAAACAGTAAAAATGGCTACATGTCCCTCCATATAAATTGAGATGTGAGGGGGTGGACATGTAGTAGTTTTTGCCGTGGCCAAGTAGTTGTTGGTCCGCTCCAAAATTAAATTGGACAGGAAGAGAAATCCATCACCACTGCAACAGTATTCCCTTCCTGGGGCGTGGCCAACAAGATGGCTGAGAAGGACATTTTGTGCTGAGCTCCGTCATAACGCGGCAAAATCCGGCAATATCCTGGGGTGCTGAGCAAGCACCGAACTCACCATTAGTAAATACTCTGTCCGGTGTATCCACGGGATGGACTATCCCCGAGGGACGAAATATTGGGCAGATGCGGTGAAAAGAATAGAGCGACCCGCGGACGGGGCCGCCATTTTGTCAGGCGGAGTGCATCGGGGGCCCGGAGTGCTGGGCTTCTCTGATCTGAGCACTGTTGGCATGGGGGGGGACAGCAGAGGCACCGGTGGGGGTATTCGGAACCCCGGGCCCCAACAGACGAAAGGGAACGTGAGTGGGCAGCAGTGAAGGGCTCAGACACGGGCTGCGGTGGAAAGGGCCCATGCGCGCTGCCGGGAGAGCTGTGCCGGATGCCACAGCAGCAGGAAACGTAGGGCGCTGAGGACGCCCAGCCGCGACCGGCATGGCCTAGAGTCCGGGAGACCGCGGGTCATGGGAAAATCATATGCAGATCCCCCACGGTGAGCGGCGGTACCGGGCGCTGGGGGTGGCGTCACAGTAGGAGTATTGGAGGAGGCCAACTCGCCCGATCCTGACTGGCAACAGGCGGAGCCCAGGAGATATGAGGGCTCCGTTACCCGAGGGCCCCCATGGAGATGTTGGGAACACAGAGACCAGAGAGTGAGTAAGCCGGGGGGTACCCCGAGAACATTCTGTGTGTGAAGTGGGGCCTGCCTGGTGGGCCGTTAGCTGGTGAAGGGGCCGCTCTTCAGTGCATAGGGCTGGTGGATTATGGGAGCAGAAACTAAGGATGAAACATTGAATGACACATGATAAAGGAAGTTTTCTGCAACCAGAGAAGAGTTGACCAGATTGCCCTTATCTAACATCGGACAATTGGGCCCTGGAAGGTAGCTATAGCTGGACTGCTGCATGAATAACTGATGGTAACACGGGAGGCGCTGCTTTGTGGGGCGAGAGACTCTGGTGCCCGGATGTGGTGATGGGACGTATGCTCAGGGGTTAACATTGCTCCCGCATTCAGGGGAAAGTTGCGGAGACCTACCTGTAATCCCCAGCCCGACAACTATTAGGACTGGCAGGGACGGTCCAGAAGTCATTGCATATCTGAGGCCAGGTCGAAGTACGCTGGGGAATCGATGATAGCCGACACCACCTCTGTCTTGTGCCTAGCCTGGACTGGTGTGAATTGTTTGGTGGCTGAGAGAGTGGTACTAAGGTCCCATGGTGAGTCACAGTCCTGGTTACGTGCTGAAGGCTCCTGGCACTCAGGCTGAGCAACAAGCAAACTCCTGTAATGGGACTGGGTGAGGCCCTGTGTGGAGGGTGTATCGGAATGATAAGCAGTGAAGGAAAAGTGGGCGGCGGCCCAGTGTCCTGCTCAGGCTGAACAGCCCTGGTGCAGTGATATACTAGCACCCATCATGGGGAAGTACAAAGGCGCCAGAGCACAATCGAATAAAATATTGAACTACGCGCAGCCTCTCCCTCAGGGCCCTAACCAAAGGGATGCTCGAAGTGAAGAAGATGCAGAGACGGTGCCGGAAGAGGAGCCGTGGGACCCCTCTCTGAGTGACATTCTGACGGCCGTGCAGACGGCAAGGGATGAAATGGTGACCAGGATCGATGCCGTGACGATCGATGTTAAACTCCTCAGATGTGACCTGCGCAAGGTCTCGACAGAGTCACCACGACAGAACAAAACAAGGATGCCCTACAAACGGAGATCAAATTCCTACAGGACACGGTAATGGAACTCCAGCAGAAAGCGATTAAGTTGGATGAGCGTGCTGAAGACCAGGAGGGACGCTCGCGGAGGAATAATCTGAGATTTGTGGGCTTTCCGGAACGAGCGGAGGGGCCATCCGCGGAATTGTTTTCAGAAGACTGGATAGCAAAAGTCCTAGCTCCGGGCCAACCATCTACATTTTTTTGAACATCGAGAGGGCGCACAGGGCGCTGGTTCCTCCTCCGCGCCCGGGGGCACCGCCGCGGGCCATTATAGCCCGATTCTTTAACTATCGGGATCGTGATATGCTTCTGCAGTCCACCCTTACTAAACCGAACCTACATTATGAGGGACACCATATAGCAATATTCCCGGACTATACGCAAAGGGTGCAGGACCAACGACGCTCCTTTCTGGCAGTGAAAAAATGCATGAGGGAGGCTGGGTTGAAGTACAGCCTCCTCTACCTGGCCAAGCTCCGAGCTGAATATAAGGGCAGGGCTTTGTTCTTTGGGTCGGCTGGGGAGGCGTCAGATTGGATGGATACTACGGGAGGCCGGGAGCCTCGACGGCAACCGCAGACGCATTCAGGACAAACTGAGGAGTCGATGGACCAGACGGGAAGGCGAAGAAGTCCGTCTGGGGGATCAGGACTCAGAGACACAAGTGATTCTGGGAGGGTCCAGGTATGTGAGGATGGTACTTTGCAGGTGGTAGCAGGATCACCGAACTCGGACCTGACATCATCGGAGGTCATCCCGGATACTAATGTGGGCTAAATGCAAGATGGAAGGGGAAGGCTGGTTCGGGGGCTACGAACACTCAGATAAGTGACTCTAAGTAATTCACATGTTAATGGATGTTAAGTATAGTCAATTTCTTATTCCTCTGATTCTGGGTGAGAAACAAATGTACATGTGTGCTGCGGAAGGGGGGGACGCAACCCTCAATAGTGGCTGGATCCCGTTCAGGGAGCTGGAGACCTTGATCTCGCTCCCGGTCAGGGATCCGGTCGCTTGCATAGCACCTATGTGGAAGTTTATGGTCAATACATGACCCAACGGGACTTATTTTGTATATTGTTTTGGGGAATGTTATTGCAGAGTTTTAAGGTAATACTCAAGAATCCTGAGGGGGGTGGTATAGGGCGGGAGATGATGCTGTTCACTCGTTATGATGATGGGAGAGATAGTTTTATTGCACTGCCCAGTGGGTGGGGGGGCTTATGGAGCTCAACTTGTTTTAATTGTTATGTATGGTTACTGGGGTTGTTTAGGGAATCCATGTCTTGGCTATGATACACAACAGCTTGTTCAGTCCAATAGGGTAATGGCGGGGTGGGAACGGAAATGGGACGCCAAGTACATGGGCCCATGGCTTCTTCCCTGACAAAACTCCTTACCTGGAATATCCGGGGATGGCAACGCTGGAAAAGCGCAGAAGGGTGTACTCCTACTTACAGAGATATAAAATAACTATAGCAAGCCTACAGGAGACACCGTACATTAGATGTAGGTGGCGAGGCCATCTATATGCCACTTCATTTTCTGGGTGGCCCCAAGGACTCCCTTTCAGTACCTACACCATGCCCTTGACCCTGAGGAACGCTATGTGATATTACATGGAAGGCTAGACGGTCAGGAGATGTGTTTTATAAATGTGTATGCACCTAATGCAGATGCTCCTTCCTTTTTCTACGATATGCTGGTGGCAGCAACTCCATACCTGGGTGGGGACATTATCCTTTTTGGGGAAGTTAATTATGTAATGGACGGGGTGTTGGATCGCGAACCTCCCCGAGCAAACACTAAACCAGGCATGACTGGGGCGTTAATGGATGTAATGAGGGAAATGGGGCTTGTAGATGCATGGCGGGTTAGGCACCCGGATACTAGGCCATTCTCATGTCATACCACCGTGACTAATATGAACAGCAGACTGGACCAGGTCCTCTTGTCACAGAATTTGATGCCCAGGGTGGAGGAAATAGTGTACCTCCCGAGGTATATCTCGGATCACTCACCACTACTGTTAACTCTAAATATGGGCCGGCCTAGAGCAGCAATTCTCACGTGGCGGTTCCAGGCAGAGGCACTCACAGACCTGCCGTTTGCCAGGAAGCTTGAGGAAGAAATTTCCAATTATTTTAAGATGAATTGGGGCTCAGCATCGTCATCGTCAAGGGGTATGGAGTGGGAGGCAATGAAAGTGGTCGTACAAGGGTTTTGCCTTAGCACAACCTATGGGGTCCGGAAGCAGCTCGAGAGAGAGATATTCAGGTGGCAGATTGGAGGTTGGCTGAGTTTGAAGGGGCACTGCCTACGAAACCTGACCGATTCAACGAGTGGCGGGAGGCACGGGAGGAATTGCTAGCGGTGTCATGCAGACTAGAAAAGTTTCAATATACCTCGTACCGACAATGCCTGCATGCGGAGGGGGACCACTCGGGAGCGCTTCTTGCAAAATTGATCCATAATGAGACACCGGTGACACCTATTGTCCAGATGAAGACCCGGGTCGCACAGTGTATAGTCAACCATTAATTTTAGACACTCTGGCCGACCACCTGTCCAGGGTATACGCAGGGCGACCTGTTCTGACCCCGGAGGAAATGGAGCAGTTCCTTACCATGTTGAACCTACCATGGTTAGATAATGAGGCCAGCCAGGTGCTGGATGACCCGATCTCGAAGGAGGAAGTACTAGGGAATATTGAGTCCCTGAGATCAGCCAAAAGCCCTGAAAGTGATGGCCTTCCGGTTTTATAAGAAATTTGCCCACATTTTAGCTGACCGCCTACTGGAGGTATATAACGAGGCGTTCCAAAAATGAACACTCCCACCCTCAAGGAGTGAGGCTGTGGTGGTGATGCTTCCCAAAGTGGACAGGGACGCCCAGCTTCCGGGGTCATACAGACCCATTTCTCTATTAAATATCGACATAAAAGTCCTTAGTCTGATCCTGGCTGCACGGTTACAACCATTCATGCAGAGGCTAATACATCCTGATCAGGCAGGCTTTATCCCCAAATGCAGTACAGCCCTTAACTTAAGGAGACTTGCTCATGTATGGCATTCACCCTCTCTACAACAGGAGGAATGTGCTCTGGCACTGTTAGATATAGAACAAGCGTTTGACTCCGTGGGATGGGAATACCTGTGGGAAGTATTGGGCGTAATGGGGATAAGAGAACAATTCCTGCAATGGGCACAGTTGCTATACTCGGAACCCAAGGCTAGGATTAGAATGGGAAGGTTGGTATCGCAGGCGTTTTGGCTGCAACGTGGCACCAGACAGGGATGCCCACTGTTGCTATTACTTTTTGCCATGGCCATGGAGTCTTTAGCGGTAGTCCTACGGGGAGAGATGGAAGCTTTTGAGATTAAGCTGGATGAGACTAACCATGTGGTGTCCATGTATGCGGACGACACCCTGGTGTACGTCCGGGAGCCTCTTCGTGCGATCCCAATTTTGTTGGACGCCTTGGAGCGGTTTGGCCAGGTATTGGGCTGTGAATTAATCGTGGGAAGTGTAAATTGATTCCACTGGGGAGACTGGCCTCACTTTCAGACGAGGGACTGCCGGAGGTGGGGCTCATATGGGTAAGGATCGCGCCCCGATACCTAGGGGCAGGCTAGCAGAGTCAGCTGAACAGTACCTGACGCTTAACATAGGTAAAGTAGTGGAGGGGGTGCGAGGGTCGGTGCGCTTATGGCGGGAGCTGCCTCTGTCTCTCATGGGGAGGATAGCTCTGATTATAATGGTGGTCTTGCCTAGATGCCTGTATGCGATGCAGCACTCTTTTTTTAGGATTCCTCGACACTTCTTTATTACACTGGACAGGTTACTGACTGACTTACTATAGGGACCCAAACACAAACGGGTCAGCTTAATCACACTGCAGAGAACGTGGCAGAATGGGGGTCTGGAAGTTCCGTGTTTGGAATACTATTATGCGGCCTCGCAGCTACAACACGCAGTACATTGGCTTGACGGGAACGATAACTGGGAAAAGACCCTGCTGGCAGGGACTCTTGGAGGCAGAGAATTGCCCGAGCTGCTAATGATGGGGGCACGGGTGCCCCTGACTAGCCTTTATATTGTTTAACACGTGGCGGGGATATGGGAATTGATAGTCCAGAAAGTGGTGAAGACAGCCCCATATGCCCCGGTCATGCCATTGTGGGTCGTTCGACCCTTTCGGCAGATATCGGCGTCCATGTCGGTACAGAGGTGGCAGGAAGGGGGCTGCCTGAACATAGGGATCTTTACGACAATAATCAGTACATTACGTGCAAGCAGGCAATGGAAACCTTTGAATTAGGCCCAGGACAATTTCTACAATACGGGAAAATAGCACAAGTGGCAAGGGAGCTATGGCCTATGTACCCAGATGAGCCTCCTGTCTCTAAGGTGTTACAAACCCTGATAATGATGGCCCAAGGGCGCAGATTGATTTCGCATCTTTATCGGGCGATCCGGGAGGACGGGGCGGTCGGGGCTTTGCCAGTTCAGGCGAGGTGGGAGGCGCTGACGGGGGACCCCATCACTGAGAAGGACTGGGTTAAAATACATGAAGGGGTGAAGCAGGTGAGTGCAAATGTGAGGTTTAAATTAATCCAATATAATTACATACACCAGGTATATCTGACACCCAAGATGCTACACAAGATTTACCCAGAGCGATCGGGGCAGTGCCCCAGGTGGGGAGAGGTTGACGCTGTATTCATTCACATGGTCTGGTCTTGCCCGGAACTGCAAGGTTTCTGGACAGATGTCCTGCCTATGTTGCGAGGAGTGACAGGATGGGAGATTTTAGGAGAGATACGGTTGGTGCTGCTTGGCTTGCTGCCCAGACCCAAGAATAAAGGTCTGAGCAGGAGATTCGTCCTCCTGGGACTAGTGCTGGCGAAACAGAGGATTGCCATATCATGGCTGGGCCGTCGACCGCCCAAAATGATGCAATGGGTATGAGACATGACGGAATGGGCGACAGCCGAAATGATTCGAATGCAACAGACTAGGAGGGATGAAAAGGTGGAGGATGACCTGCGGGCATGGAGGGCAATGATGGGAGAGCTGACAAGCGACAGAGCGGACAGTGAAATACACAAGGAGGATGGCGGAAATGCGCTGGCAGGAAACGGACCAGAGGGTACACAGGAGACAGGGGAGACGTCCCATTAAGGACCTACTGGACAATGAATAGACATGGACTGTAAGGCTAAAAGACAAGTAGTTATATTGAAAGGGAACATACCAGACATGGCTGGGGAGGGGTGTTTGTAGTTGAGGGTGGAGGGAGTTGGAGGGGGGATTATACAGACACTGGTTGGCCCCTAGTACTCCAACAATATGGACCATGTAGGACAACTCGCGGGGGCTGGAATGGGATAATAGAACATGTATGGAAATGGGGCATTTAGTTATTATGATTGGATTAGAATATATATATGCGCTGTAACCAAACTGCTCTCTCTATGTTTATTATGCTTTGAGGCTCCTCGTATGTGTTCACGAGACCATATAAACTAATCTTGTAATGTTAATGCAAATGTTAATAAAGATATATTTATATCAGTGATGTCATCAGTGATGTCACTGACCTTGTCATGAATGATGTAATATGTGACATCATCAGCAGTGCATTGCGGGGGCGCGAGTTATAGTTAGCTCAACTAACTATAACGGCTGAATTTCTATGGTTTTGTACGAGTGAAATGCCCAACTAACTATAACGTCCCTGAAACCTGTGGTTTTTTCAGTGAATTTCTAAGGTTTTTTAAATGCTAATTTCTAACTATAACGTCCCTGAAACCTATGGTTTTTTCAATGAATATATATATATTTATTTGTATATGTTTATATGTTCCACAATGTGCCACTGCTTTAAAGAAGCATTCCACAGAAAATTAATTAAAAAGCGTGAGCTGCAGAAATAAGCAAGAGCAGTGCAGAAGGAACCAACAGAGGTGCAAAAAGAGGCAGGAGGTGTGCAGAAAAAGGTAGGAGGGGTACACACAGAGGCAAGAGAGGTACAGAAAGAGGCAGGAGGGGTGCAGAAATAATGAATGAATGAATGAATGAATTGAAATGAAATGAAATGAAATGAATTTGTACTTGTAAAGCGCACTGCTACCCTGAGGCATCCTGGCGCTGAACGCATACCGCTGTTGAACCCTTCCTGGCTTTTCCCTGTGAAATGTCCACTCCTGGGCACTCCCAAGGTGAAGCCAGGCATCCCAGCGCTGGTGGGGCCGTTGTGGAGATTAAGCAAGCTATTGCCCAGAGTTGCAGAGTGGGACCCATGATTAGAATAGGCACCGAGGCGAGAATTATCATGTCCGAGGAAGTTGAGCCCAAGACCCGCCGAGGCAGGAATTGAACCCTGGTCCTGGGCCAGATCTCTGCATCAGGGTCTGCCGCTCTAACCATTGAGCCACACTTCTCCACTGAAAGAAGGAAGAGAAGTGCAGAAAGAAGTAACAGAGGGGCTGAAAGAGGCGCAAAGGGTGCAGAAAAAGCAAGAGAAGTACAGAAAGAGGCAACAGAGGTACAGAAAGAGGCAAGAGAGGTGCAGTAACAGACAGGAAATGTGCAGAAAGAGGGAACAGGGGTGCAGAAAGAGGCAAGAGAGGTGCAGAAAGAGAAAAGATGGGTGCAGAAAGAAGCAAGAGATCTGCAGAAAAAAAGCAACAGAGGTGCTGAAAGAGGCAAGAGAGGTGCAGAAAGAGGCAATAAAAGTGCAGAAAGAAGCAACAGAGGTGCAGAAAGAGGCAAGAGGGGTGCAGAAAGAGGCAAGAGCAGTGCAGAAAGAGGCAACAGAGGTACAGAAAGAGGCAAGAGAGGTGCAGAAACAGGCAGGAAAGGTGCAGAAAGAGGGAACAGGGGTGCAGAAAGAGGCAAGAGAGATACAGAAAAAGAAAAGAGGGGTGCAGAGAGAGGCAAGAGATCTGTAGAAAAAAAGCAACAGAGGTGCTGAAAGAGGCACGTGAGGTGCAGAAAGAGGCAAGAGATCTGCAGAAAAAAGCAACAGAGGCGCTGAAAGAGGCAAGTGAAGTGCAGAAAGAAACAAGAGGGGTGCAGAAAGAGGCAATAGAAGTGCAGAAAGAAGAAACAGAGGTGCAGAAAGAGGCAAGAGAGGTGCATAAAGAGGAGAGAGAAGTGCAGAAAGAAGCAAAAGAGGTGCTCAAAGAGGCAAGAGGGATGCAGAAAGTGGCAAGAGCAGTGCAGAAAGAACCAAGAGAAGTGCAGAAAGAAGCAACAGAGGTGCAGAAGGAGGCACTAGGGGTGCAGAAAGAAGGAAGAGAAGTGCAGATAGAAGCAACAGAGATGCTGAAAGAGGCACAAAGGGTGCAGAAAGAGGCAAGAGAAGTGCAGAAAGAAGCAACAGAGGTACAGAAAGAGGCAAGAGTGGAGCAGAAAGAGGGAAGAGAGGTGTAGAAAGAGGCAAGAGAGTTGCACAAAGAGGGAAGAGGGGTGCAGAAAGAGGCAAGAGGGGTGCAGAAAGAAGCAACAGAGGTGCCGAAAGAGGCAAGAGAGGTGTAGAAAGAAGCAAGTGAAGTTCAGAAAGAGGCAACAGAGGTGCAGAAAGACGCAAGAGAGGTGCAGAAACAAGCAAGAGAAGTGCAGAAAGAGGCAAGAGAGTTGCTGAAAGAAGCAACAGAGGTATAGAAAGAAGCAAGAGAAATGCAGAAAGAGGCAAGTGAGGTGCAGAAAGAAGCAAGAGCAGTGCAGAAAGAACCAACAGAGGTACAAAAAGAGGCAAGAGGGGTGAAGAAAGAGGTAGGAGAGGTACACAAAGAGGCAAGAGAAGTACAGAAAGAGGCAGGAGGGGTGCAGAAAGAAGGAAGAGAAGTGCAGAAAGAGGCAAGAGAATTGCTGAAAAAGCAACAGAGCTGTAGAAAGAAGCACGAGAAGTGCAGAAAGAGGCAAGTGAGGTGCAGAAAGAAGCAAGAGCTGTGCAGAAATAACCAACAGAGGTGCAACAGGGGTGCAGAAAAAGGTAGGAGAGGTGCACAAAGAGGCAAGAGAGGTACAGAATGAGGCAGGAGGGGTGCAGAAAGAAGGAAGAGAAGTGCAGAACGAAGCAACAGTGGTGCTGAAAGAGGCACAAAGGGTGCAGAAAGAGCAAGAGAAGTGCAGAAAGAAGCAACAAAGGTACAGAAAGAGGCAAGAGAGGTGCAGAAACAGGCAGAAAAGGTGCAGAAAGAGGGAACAGGGGTGCAGAAAGAGGCAAGAGTGGTGCAGAAAGAGGCAAGAGGGGTGCAGAAAGAAGCAAGGGAGGTACAGAAAGAGGCAACAGTGGTGCAGAAAGACGCAAGAGAGGTGCAGAAACAAGCAAGAGAAGTGCAGAAAGAGGCAAGAGAATTGCTGAAAGAAGCAACAGAGGTCTAGAAAAAATCAAGAGAAGGGCAGAAAGAAGCAAGTGAGGTGCAGAAAGAGGCAAGCGAGGTGCAGAAAATGGCAAGAGAACTGCAGAAAGAGGCAAGAGAAAAGAGGAGTGCAGAAAGAGGCAAGAGGGGTGCAGAAAGAAGCAAGTGAGGTGCAGAAAGAGGCAAGAGAGGTACAGAAAGACGCAAGAGAGGTGTAGAAACAAGCAAGAGAAGCACAGAAAGAGGCAAAAGAATTGCTGAAAGAAGCAACAGAGTTGTAGAAAGGAGCAAGAGAAGTGCGGAAAGAAGCAAGTGAGGTGCAGAAAGAGTCAAGAGAGGTGCAGAAAATGGCAAGAGAACTGCAGAAAGAGGCAAGAGGGATGCAAAAAAAGGAAGAAGGGTGCAGAAAGAAGCAATAGAGGTGCAGAAAGAAGCAAGAGAAGTGTAGGAAGAAGCAAGAGAGGTGCAGAAAGAGGGAAGACGAGTGCAGAAAGAGACAACAGGGGTGCAGAAAGAAGCAAGAGAGGTGCAGAAAGAGGCAAAAGAAGTGCAGAAAGAAGCAACAGAGGTGCAGAAAGAGGTAAGAGGGGTACAGAAAGAGGAGAGAGGTGCAAAAAGAAGCAAAAGAGGTGCAGGAAGAGGAAAGAGGGGTGCAGAAAGAGGCAAGACCAGTGCAGAAAGAACCAAGAGATGTGCAGAAAGAGGCAAGAGAGGTGCAGAAAGAGGCAAGAGATGTGCAGAAAAAGGGAAGAAGAGTGCAGAAAGAAGCAAGAGAAGTGCAGAAAGAGGCAAGTGAGGTGCAGAAGGAGGCACGAGAACTACAGAAAGAGGCAAGAGAGTTGCAGAAACAGTCAAAAGGGTTGCAGAAAGAGGGAACAGGTGTGCAGACAGAAGCAAGAGAGGTGCAGAAAGAGGGAAGAGGGGTACAGAAAGAGGCAAGAGGGATGCAGAAACTTGAAACAGTGGTGTACAAAGAAGCAAGAGCAGTGCAGAAAGAACCAACAGAGGTGCAGAAAGAGGCAAGAGGGGTACGGAAAGAGGCAAGAAAAGAGCAGAAAGTAGCAAAAGAGGTGCAAAAAGAGGCAAGAGAACTGCAGAAAAAGGCAAGAGAGGTGCAGAAAGAGGCAGGAGAGGTAAACAAAGGGGCAAAAGGGGTACAGAAAGCGGCAAGAGGGGTGCAGAAAGAAGCAAGAGAAGTGAACAAAGAAGCAACAGAGGTGCCGAAAGAGGCAAGACAGGTGCAGAAATAGGCAAGAAAGGTACAGAAAGAGGGAACAGGGATGCAGAAAGAGGTAAGAGGGATACAGAAATTTGCAAGAGATGTTCAGAAAGAAGCAAGAGCAGTGCAGAAAGAACCAACAGAGGTGTAAAAAGAGGCAAGAGGGGTGCAGAAAGAGGTAGGAGAGGTGCACAAAGAGGCAAAAAGGGTACAGAAAGAGGCTGGAGGGGTGCAGAAAGAAGGAAGAGAAGTGCAGAAAGAAGCAACAAAGGTGCTGAAAGAGGCACGAAGGATGCAGAAAGAGGCAAGAGAAGTGCATAAAGAAGCAACAGAGGTACAGAAAGAGGCAAGAGAGGTACATAAACAGGCAGGAAAGGTAGAGAAAGAGGGAACAAGGGTGCAGAAAGAGGCAAGAGTGGTGCAGAAAGAGGCAAGAGGGGTGCAGAAAGAAGCAAGGGAGGTACAGAAAGAGGCAACAGTGGTGCAGAAAGATGTATTAGAGGTGCAGAAACAAGCAAGAGAAGTGCAGAAAGAGGCAAGAGAATTGCTGAAAGAAGCAAAAGAGGTCTAGAAAAAAGCAAGAAAAGGGCAGAAAGAAGCAAGTGAGGTGCAGAAAGAGGCAAGAGAGGTGCAGAAAATGGCAAGAGAACTGCAGAAAGAGGCAAGAGAAAAGAGGAGTGCAGAAAGAGGCAAGAGGGGTGCAGAAAGAAGCAAGTGAGGTGCAGAAAGAGGCAAGAGAGGTACAGAAAGACGCAAGAGAGGTGTAGAAACAAGCAAGAGAAGCACAGAAAGAGGCAAAAGAATTGCTGAAAGAAGCAACAGAGTTGTAGAAAGGAGCAAGAGAAGTGCGGAAAGAAGCAAGTGAGGTGCAGAAAGAGACAAGAGAGGTGCAGAAAATGGCAAGAGAACTGCAGAAAGAGGCAAGAGGGATGCAAAAAAAGGAAGAAGGGTGCAGAAAGAAGCAAGAGAGGTGCAGAAAGAAGCAAGAGAAGTGCAGGAAGAAGCAAGAGAGGTGCAGAAAGAGGGAAGACGAGTGCAGAAAGAGACAACAGGGGTGCAGAAAGAAGCAAGAGAGGTGCAGAAAGAGGCAAAAGAAGTGCAGAAAGAAGCAACAGAGGTGCAGAAAGAGGTAAGAGGGGTACAGAAAGAGGAGAGAGAGGTGCAAAAAGAAGCAAAAGAGGTGCAGAAAGAGGAAAGAGGGGTGCAGAAAGAGGCAAGAGCAGTGCAGAAAGAACCAAGAGATGTGCAGAAAGAGGCAAGAGAGGTGCAGAAAGAGGCAAGAGATGTGCAGAAAAATGGAAGAAGAGTGCAGAAAGAAGCAAGAGAAGTGCAGAAAGAGGCAAGTGAGGTGCAGAAGGAGGCAAGAGAGCTGCAGAAAGAGGCAAGAAAGTTGCAGAAACAGTCAAAAGGGATGCAGAAAGAGGGAACAGGTGTGCAGACAGAGGCAAGAGAGGTGCAGAAAGAGGGAAGAGGGGTACAGAAAGAGGCAAGAGGGATGCAGAAACTTGAAACAGTGGTGTACAAAGAAGCAAGAGCAGTGCAGAAAGAACCAACAGAGGTGCAGAAAGAGGCAAGAGGAGTACGGAAAGAGGCAAGAAAAGAGCAGAAAGTAGCAAAAGAGGTGCAAAAAGAGGCAAGAGAACTGTACAAAAAGGCAAGAGAGGTGCAGAAAGAGGCAGGAGAGGTAAACAAAGGGGCAAAAGGGGTACAGAAAGCGGCAAGAGGGGTGCAGAAAGAAGCAAGAGAAGTGAACAAAGAAGCAACAGAGGTGCCGAAAGAGGCAAGACAGGTGCAGAAATAGGCAAGAAAGGTACAGAAAGAGGGAACAGGGATGCAGAAAGAGGTAAGAGGGATACAGAAATTTGCAAGAGACGTTCAGAAAGAAGCAAGAGAAGTGCAGAAAGAAGCAAGAGGGGTGCAGAAAGAGGCATGAGGGATGCAGAAATTTGCAAGAGACGTTCAGAAAGAAGCAAGAGCAGTGCAGAAAGAACCAACAGAGGTGTAAAAAGAGGCAAGAGGGGTGCAGAAAGAGGTAGGAGAGGTGCACAAAGAGGCAAAAAGGGTACAGAAAGAGGCTGGAGGGGTGCAGAAAGAAGGAAGAGAAGTGCAGAAAGAAGCAACAAAGGTGCTGAAAGAGGCACGAAGAGGTGCAGAAAGAGGCAAGAGAAGTGCATAAAGAAGCAACAGAGGTACAGAAAGAGGCAAGAGAGGTACATAAACAGGCAGGAAAGGTAGAGAAAGAGGGAACAAGGGTGCAGAAAGAGGCAAGAGTGGTGCAGAAAGAGGCAAGAGGGGTGCAGAAAGAAGCAAGTGAGGTGCAGAAAGAGGCAACAGAGGTGCAGAAAGATGCAACAGAGGTGCATAAACAAGCAAGAGAAGTGCAGAAAGAGGCAAGAGAATTGCTGAAAGAAGCAACAGAGGTCTAGAAAAAAGCAAGAGAAGGGCAGAAAGAAGCAAGTGAGGTGCAGAAAGAGGCAAGAGAGGTGCAGAAAATGGCAAGAGAACTGCAGAAAGAGGCAAGAGTGATGCAAAAAAGGGAAGAAGGGTGCAGAAAGAAGCAAGAGATGTGCAGAAAGAAGCAGGAGAAATCCAGAAAGAAGCAAGGGAGGTGCAGAAAGAGGGAAGACGAGTACAGAAAGAGACAACAGGGGTGCAGAAAGAAGCAAGAGAAGTGCAGAAAGAGGCAAAAGAAGTGCAGAAAGAAGCAACAGAGGTGCAGAAGGAGGCAAGAGAACTGCAGAAAAAGGCAAGAAAGTTGCAGAAGCAGGCAAAAGAGGGGCAGAAAGAGGGAACAGTGGTGCAGACAGAGGCAAGAGAGGTGCAGGAAGTGGGAAAAGGGGTGCAGAAAGAGGCAAGAGGGGTGCAGAAATTTGCAAGAAAGGTGCAGAAAGAAGCAAGAGCAGAAAGAGGCAGGAGGGGTGCAGAAATTTGCAAGAAAGGTGCAGAAAGAAGCAAGAGCAGCGCAAAAGAACCAACAGAAGTACAGAAAGAGGCAAGAAGGGTGCAGAAAAGACAAGAGAAGTGTAGAAAGAAGGAACAGAGGTGCACAAAGAGGCAAGAGGGGTGCAGAAAGAGGGGAGAGGTGTGTAGAAAGAGGCAAGAGAGTTGCACAAAGAGGGAAGAAGGTTTCAGAAAGAGGCAAGAGGGATGTAGAACGAGCAACAGAGGTGCAGAAAGAAGCAAGAGAAGTACAGGAAGAAGCAACAGCAGTGCAGAAAGAAAGAGGCAAGAGGGGTGTAGAAAGAGGCAACAGAAGTGCAGAAAGAAGCAACAGAGGTGCAGAAAGAGGCAAGAGAAGTGCAGAAAGAGGCAAGAGAGGTGCAGAAACAGGCAGGAGAGGTGCAGAAAGAGGGAATAGGGGTGCAGAAAGAGGCAATAGATGTGCAGAAAGAGGGAAGAAGGGTGCAGAAAGAGGCAAGAGGGGTGCAGAAAGAAGCAAATGAGGTGCAGATAGAAGCAAGAGAAGTACAGGAAGAAGCAACAGCGGTGCAGAAAGAGGCAAGAGGGGTGCAGAAAGAGGCAAAAGAAGTGCAGAAAGAAGCAACAGAGGTGCAGAAAGAGACAAGAGAAGTGCAGAAAGAGGCAAGAGAGGTGCAGAAACAGGCAGGAGAGGTGCAGAAAGAGGGAATAGGGGTACAGAAAGAGGCAAAAGATGTGCAGAAAGAGTTAAGAAGGGTGCAGAAAGATGCAAGAGGGGTACAGAAAGAAGCAAGTGAGGTGCAGAAAGAGGCAACAGAGGTGCAGAAAGAGGCAAGAGAGGTGCAGAAAGTGGAAGAGATGAGCAGAAAGAGGTAAAAGAAGTACAGAAAAAGAAAGAAAGGTGCAGAAAGAATCAATAGAAATGCAGAAAGAGGAAAGAGAGGCTCAGAAAGAAGCAAGAGTGGTTTGCACACCATTAGTACCAATTTAATACCCACTTTTAGCAATAATTAACAGGTGACCATTTTAGGTTTGCAAAGGGCCTTCCACCACGCTGTAACATTTAACGCTGCATTTTTGGTAACGTTTGAGCCGTTTGAGCTAGAAACAAGGTTTTTTTGTTCAAATCTGCAGATTATGCAGCAGATGATGGATTATGTGGCAAATGCGGAAAATGTATGATTGTGCAATAGTCGGTGCAGCCAAACAGTCGCATAATTCCAGTGGCCCTGCTCATACCTCTGACTAGGTTCAGAAGTGCTCCTCAGTGGTTCCTTCTATTTTTTGTCTCATTGAGTTTATAGTTTAGCTTCTATGGAAATGAGGAAGACTAAACCTGAGGTTACCACTCCACAACACAGACTACCATACCACACAATTACTCTCCATAACACATACTCCCACTCTCTATAATTCCTATACACTAAATACCACATACTTTCTATCCACATAATTTCGATGCACAACATACCACATAATTCCACTACACACAACCTGCATCCACTCCACTCCAAATTAGTAAAAAAAATTTACATTTACAACGCCAATAGCCGTAACTTTTGCCAATGCGAGACTCATTATATTTCAAATGCTTCTTTAACTAGTAGTCGCGTTTGCAGAGTGGTGGAGAAAAGGGACTGGGCCTCCGACCAGCGCTCAGGAATTCCGCTGCGTAGGACTTACAGGAGGTACCAGGAAGGCTTCTTGGCCCCCAAAGTCCCTCAGGAGTAAGGTGGACTTCATCCCCCAACCAGTAGTGTGCCAGGAGGCGCTTTTGCAGAATGGTGGAGAAAGGGGGGTGTGGCCTCCGAAGACTTCTTAGCAATCCCACTGTATGGGACTTACTGGAGGTAACACGAGGGGCAGTTGGCCCCCAAGGACATCCTTGGGGGCCATACACCCCTTCTATTACCTCCAGTAAGTCCCACACAGCAGGATTGCTAAGTTTTCATAGCAGGCCACGCCCCCTTTGCCCACCACTCTGCAAACGCGCTCCTTGGCGCACTCTAGGATGGGGATTGAAGTCCCCTTCACTGCTGGGGTCTTTAGGGACCAACTAGCCTACCTGTTACCTCCAGTAAGCCCCACAAATTGGGATTGCTGAGAGGTGGACACAGGCCATGCCCCCTTTCTCCAACACTCTTCAAACGCGCCTCCTGGTGCACTATTGGTTGGGGGATGAAGTCCCCTTGCCTCCTGAGGGTCCCTGGGGGTCAACTAGCCCTCCTGTTATCTCTAGTAAGCCCCACACAGCTGGATTGCTGAGATTCAGTCCAAGGCCACGCCCCCTTTTTACACCACTCTCTAAACGCAGCTCCTGGCTCACTGCTGCTTGGGGGATGAAGTCCACTTTAGTCCTGAAGTCCTCAGGGCACAAGGGGACCTCATCGCCCCACCAGCAGTACGCCAAGATGCCCGTTTGCAGAGTGGTGTAAAAAGGGGCGTGGCCTTTTACCACCTCTCAGCAATCCCACTGTATGGGCTTACTGGAGGTCCCTGGTGGCCTAATTGGCCCCCAGGGACCCTCAGTAGTAATGGGGACTTAATCCCCCAACGCAGAGTGCGCCAGGAGGCATGTTTGCAGAGTGTTACAGGGAGTTGCCGGTTTCTTTTTTCTTTTATTTTTACTTTGAAGGGGGGCCACGTGCCCCCCCTCCTGAGGCCAATTATGGCCCCGGGGACCCCATCCCCCAGGGTCTGGCCAGCCTTGTTTTTTTTTTTTTTACTTTGGAGGGTGGCCACGTGGCCCCCCTCCGAGGCCAATTATGGCCCCGGGGACCCCATCCCCTGGGGCCTGGCCTTACGTTGGGAGCCCCCCCACACTTATTTAATTGTCCTGGAGCCCCAGGGAGGTGGCGGTCCTGGCGGCTTGGGAGGCCTGTGAGGCTCCCCTGCCCTTAATTTCAGTGTGCCCCAGGGGGGAGGTGATCCCCGGGGCAGTGTGGGGGGGCAGGAGCCCCCCACGCATTTTTTTATGAAAAGCCCTGGGGAGGTGGTGGTCCCTGGGACTGCGGGGGGGCCGCGAGGCTCCCCTGCCCTTAATTTCAGTGTGCCCCGGGGAGGTGGTGGTCCCCGGGGCAGTGTGGGGGGGCAGGAGCCCCCCACACTTGTTTATTTATTTTGAAGCCCCGGGAGGTGGTGGGCCCCGGGGCTTGGGGGGCCCGTGAGGCCCCCGCATGTAATTTTTTATGCCCTGGGGATGTGGCGGTCCCCGGGGGAGCATGAGGGGGCAGGAGCCCCCCCACACATTATTTTATGAAAAGCCCTGGGGAGGTGGTGGTCCCCGGGGCTGCGGGAGGGGTACCTGCCCCCGCATTAATAACAAAGCCCCAGGGAGGTGGTGGTCACCGGGCAGTGGAGGCCCCTGCGGGCCCCACATGATAATTTTGTATTGCCCCCGGGACGTGGCCCACCCAGGGGCTTCTAGAAAACGGAGTGCGGGAGCCCACGCTTCTTTTTTTTTTTAAATTTCAGGAGAATTCGCTCACCCAGCTCGAACCCCGCTGAAAATGCTTTTTTGGGCCCTGGGGGTCCCTGTGGGACCCCCTGAGCAGGCCTAGGGGGTCAGGGTGTTTCTACCCTGCCCCCTCTTCTTCTTTTGTCACCTTTTTTCTTGTGACTCGGTTCTACCGAGTCACTAGATGGCTGCCAACACTTCCTCGTTTGTAGTGTTGGCAGCCAATAAGAGAGAAGCTCGTGATTGGGAGGGTTCACGGATCCACCGCGGTCACCAGATATCGATATTTTTTATTTTTCAATTTGTCAGGAACTACTGAACGGAATTACACCATTTAAAGCAAAGAGTGTAGCAGTTCGGGCTGTAGCCGCGACAAAAGTTCCTATGGAAATTAACATGGAGAAAACGTGTTTTGGGACCCCCATTTTTTCTCGGCCCCCGCTTAACGAATCACCCCGAAACTTTCAAGACAGGAGCTGACCGGAGCGCCCCATTAGTTTTGAAAATTTCACAAAAATTCGTCAAACGGCGCCAAAGATATTGGCAAATCAAAAAACATTTTTCCTATGGAAACTAGGTCCTAACTATAACTACCTACTGGCGACCGCCAGTAGGTAATATACATACATATATATATATCGAACATCTGATTGGCTCTCCCCACTTCCCAGTCGGCGAAGAGAGAGTCACGGACTCCAAATTGTGTGGCAGCTTAGGTCTTTATTCGTCTTTAAGCCATATGACGCGTTTCGGACAACAGAGTATCCTTGTTCACATACGGAAACGCAGCCTGCTCACTGTTTTTATACATTTGTTTTTTTGCTGATTCCCGTGTCATGTGATACATAAACATAGAAAACATATCGTGATATCTATTATCTCATAGTCTGTTTTCCAAACATGATATTTTCCTTATATTTAAATTATGCTTATTGTTTTTAAATATTTTGCCTTATCGTATGTTCAATAATTATACATTTGAATTTTGAAAAAAGTGCAAGTGCTTGTTTATATCTGCATAAATGCATGATTGTCATTTCATTTATCAATACAAACCTATTAAAATACATAAATAAATACATATATAATTAAATATTATGTCAATCATTTTATGATAAAATAGTATGTATAATAAAACTGTTATTATAAAATAGCTTTGCCTTTAAAAATTCAATGTTGTTGTCATAATCAGATCATGTGCAAAACGCATATTGTCTTCTTGTATAGCCATAGTATTATAGCTAAACTGGATGTTAAAATAGTATAAAATGAGAAATAGTTTTTATATGTACTTAGTGTATAAAGTGCATATTAAAGTGCCCAGATTGGTGTCATAATCGAGATGGGGCAGCCGCCCCATCTATAGCTCAGTAAAGTGCAAGTGCCAATGTATTTAAAAAAATATAAATACATAAAAACCAGAAAAATAGAAAAACAGTAAAATATAATTATTTGGGGATACATAGCTGTGGAACTCTGAGAAATAGCTATAGTCTCAAATGTATTACTGGTTGTTTACAGGAAATTATGCAAATCTTCGGTGTTGTTAAGCACTCGAGGTTGTCTACTATCTAGTTCCAGTAACATACGAGACTCTAATTGACGCAGTAGACGTTCCCTATTGCCTCCTCTGCGATTATTCGGGACAGCTGCTATCACAAAGTATTTTAGGCACTTCAAATCATTGCCATGTTCTAGCTTAAAGTGTCTGGCAACGGGGTAGGCTGCGTCATTATTGACAATTGCTCGAAGATGCTGCAATATTCTGACATGCACCTGCAGCTTTGTGCTGCCCACATATCGTAAGCCACAGGTGCACGTCAGAACATAAACAGCATATTCGGTCTTACAGTTATATCTGCCTTTAATCATAACTTCTGTGGGGCTAAAGGGGGTCATATATTTGGTAGTGTTTTCCCCAAATCTGCATGCTCTGCATGATGAGCATTTATAGAACCCAGATTTTGGTTGTAGCCATGTTTTCTTCAGATGTGTCTCTGGGCTGCTTTTAACTATTTGTGATCTCATAGAGGCTCCCCTTCTAAAAGTAATAGTGGGGCTTTCAGGAAGGTCAGGAGCAAGAACAGCATCTGTAAGAACAATTGGCCAGTTTCGTTTTATAACTGACCGAATTTGTCTTTCTTGTCGGTCAAAAGTAAGGATAAGTCTGGGCGTATTGTCTTTGGAGGTCTCATCTATGTTTTTAGTTTCATTATTCTGTTCTAGCAAGGATTCTCTAGATTTGAGAGCCACTTTAGCGACTGCCTCATTGAGGATTGCTTGACTATATCCTCTCTCTTTGAATCTTGTAATGGCCTCTTGTGTGCATGTGTCCTGATCCTCTTTGGTACTGCATATTCTCTTTATTCTTAAGAGTTCCCCATAGGGGATACTCCTAACCAAATGTTTGGGATGTGCACTGCACGCATGGAGCGTTGAGTTCCCTGCTGTATTTTTTCTATATAGGGTGGTCTTTATATGTCCTTCCTTAACTAATACTTTAACATCAAGGAACTCAACGCTCTCTTTGCTGATGTTAGAAGTAAATTTTAGATTGGCAGAGTTGTCATTTATGTTGTTAATGAATTGTGTGGCATCATCCTTACTTCCTTGCCAGATAATAAAAACATCGTCTATATACCTAAGCCAGTGCTTAACATGCCTGGTATACATTTCTGAATGAGTTAACCTGAGTTCCTGCTCCTCCCACCAGCCCACCAGCAGGCAGGCATAGCTGGGGGAGAAGCAGGACCCCATAGCTACACCCCTGAGCTGTTTGAACATTTCATTGCCATACATGAAATAGTTATTGTTAAGGCACCATGATATACATGCTATCAATGTTTTGTTATGTTCATAACATTCAACAGGCCTAGTATTTAGGAAATGCTGTATCGAGATAAGTCCTGTGTGATGGTCTATACAAGTATACAGCGACTCTATATCTAGAGTTATGAACATCATATCTTCTTCCCATTTTATGTTTTTAACTTTATTTAGAAAGTCTCCTGTATCTTTAACGTAAGTTGGGAGGTCTTTAACCAAACTTTGTAAAAAGTAATCCACATATTGCGAGATATGTTCTCCCATGCTGTTGATAGCTGATATGATAGGTCGTCCTGGGATCGGATTAATGTTCTTGTGGATTTTTGGAACAAAATAGATTATTGGGACCACAGGATGTTCTACACATAGATATTTGAATTATTCTCCTGATATCATGCCTTCTCGTTTGAATTGATGAAGCATTTTATTCAAAGTTTCCTTCGATTTATTGTATTCCTTCTGGTTGGACTTGCCATAGCAGTTTCGATCTGATAGTTGCCTTTGTGCTTCTTTTGTATATTCAATTTTGGGCCATAGCACGATATTTTCTCCTTTATCGGATGTGGTGACAACTATTTCATGGTTATTGCTCAGTTTGTTGATTAGCTTGGTGTATTCAATCTCTTTATATTGTCTGTGACGTTTTTTGTGATTAATTCGATGGTATAGTCTCTTGATGTCCTCTGTTACTCTTTCATGAAATATATCAATTGAGTCTTTAGGCATAGATGGAATAAATGTTGATTTATTTTTGAATGGGCTGCAGCCTGCCCCCTGTTGTCTAATATTCATAGTTTGGAGCTGACCTTGTGTAGACATATCAGGTTGTTGGTTCTCACTCTCATAGTTGGTTTCTGCCAGAATAGCTTGTGCAGCGAGTAGTACAGGAATGTCTGAAACTTGTAGATTGCTTGTGTTCCCTGGTTGCGTTTCTTTTGCAGTGCGGCTACATTCTAAGCCATTTTTGATAGTAAAAAGCTTTATTAATTTAAGTTTCCGAATGAAACTAAAGATGTCTATCCTTGTTTGTGTGTAATTAAAGTCGTTGGGAGGACAGAATGACAATCCTAGGCTGAGTACTTTCTTTTCGGCATCGGTCAGTTTCATATTGGAGAGATTAATGATAGTTTTATCTTCTTTGAGATTCATTTGTGCCAGTATCTTCTTTTTGATTTTTGATTTACATTTTTTACGTCTTTCTCTCCTTTTTGCATTTCTGTATTTTCTGATCGCTGCATTGGCTTCCGTGGTCTCAATGTATTTCGATGGTCTGTGACTAAAAAATCAATTTCCTCCCCTAGATCAAGTCGTCTACTTTCAGTGTTGTCGCTGTTGGAGCTCATATCGCCACTTTCCGACCCGGTATCACTGGTCATGGAGTTACCGTCTGATATTGATATCGGATCCTTAGATGTGCCCGCATGTTCTTGTGTTTGAAATGTCATGCTCTTTTTTGTTGATTACGCATTATCTCTTTGTTTTTTAGCAGCCGCATATTTTCGAGCAAATGTATAAATTCGACCCTGCTCATAGTCGGCTTGATCACGAGCAAATTTGTACACTTTCCGTTGTTTTATTTTCTCTTCTAGTTTTATAAGGCGTTCTTGTATTTCTCTCCTCGTTTTGGCAATATATTCGTTGGGCTCCTGCTTGCCTAGCTCTTCATTGATATTGTCAATTTCTTTTATTAGATCAACACAATCTGACTCTGCATATTTGATGAGTATCCCTACAAGATTCATAGAGGCACCCAAATTGCTTTCGCCCCATTCTTTTAACATTGCCGGGTTAGGGTTCTCGTAGCTGGGTGTCAAGAAGATCCTGAGCCCTCGAGGCACCCGCCCTGCTTCCTCGTATTTGGTGAGCGATTTATTTTCCCACCATTTAGTTACTTCCGATCGCATGCATTTCTCCAACCGTTTCAGTAAAATCTTAGCGTTATTGTCTTTGTTGCTACCGCTGCTGTTCGCTTGCGTGTTTTCGCCTGCTGATGATACATTAGGCAGATTTTTAAACAGTTCCTCAGCTACTACCTCCGTAAACGGACAGTTTCCGCTGACATATTAGGCTAATAACAAGTGCCTAACTCCAATGCGTGAGTTAGTAGCGTTGCCTATCCACACCTCCCAACCGATGCAGATACAGTGGACACTCACCGCCGTGGGCACGTT
Source organism: Calotriton arnoldi (assembly GCA_963921515.1). Taxonomy (NCBI): domain Eukaryota; kingdom Metazoa; phylum Chordata; class Amphibia; order Caudata; family Salamandridae; genus Calotriton; species Calotriton arnoldi. The sequence continues at coordinate 464,709 of CAWUFW010007196.1, read as the reverse complement.
ACAGGCAGGTCCTCCAACCCGTCTGTTTCCGTCTCCTCGAGGGATATCCGTCCAAATTGCCGCATTCGGGGTAGCCGCCAAATAGCCCTTCAGGATCCTTTACAGATTGCTGGTATATCCAAAAGAAAGCCCCCGAGCTTCAAGGATGCAACTCCACCAAGGATCGGTTCCACTGAGCCTTTATTAATGAAAACGGTAAAAAACATCCCCAATCAGTGGTATTTCCCTGACGCGTTTCGGTGGGGCTGCACCTTAATCATAGGGGGGGAAGAGATGAAAAACCTGGCACGCACTTCAACATTTACGACCCTTCTGGCATTCACTCTCCAGTGAGTGGCATGCCGGGAGTTGAAGTGCCGATTCTTCCCATTCGGTGGGGACGTTTGTTTTTCAAATCCATTCTACTCCCAATCTTTACAAAATAATGTTTCAAGCCCTCCGGTGGGCCTCAGGGCATATTTGTCCGTTTCCCAATTGAAAGTCCTTGGTGCTGCAGATAGGTTGTCAACCATTTACAGCCACGCAGTCCTGGTATGCCGGTGTGTCAGGCGGTGCAATCATTCACGGCAGTTTCATATTGGAGAGATTAATGATAGTTTTATCTTCTTTGAGATTCATTTGTGCCAGTATCTTCTTTTTGATTTTTGATTTACATTTTTTACGTCTTTCTCTCCTTTTTGCATTTCTGTATTTTCTGATCGCTGCATTGGCTTCCGTGGTCTCAATGTATTTCGATGGTCTGTGACTAAAAATCAATTTCCTCCCTAGATCAAGTCGTCTACTTTCAGTGTTGTCGCTGTTGGAGCTCATATCGCCACTTTCCGACCCGGTATCACTGGTCATGGAGTTACCGTCTGATATTGATATCGGATCCTTAGATGTGCCCGCATGTTCTTGTGTTTGAAATGTCATGCTCTTTTTTGTTGATTACGCATTATCTCTTTGTTTTTAGCAGCCGCATATTTTCGAGCAAATGTATAAATTCGACCCTGCTCATAGTCGGCTTGATCACGAGCAAATTTGTACACTTTCCGTTGTTTTATTTTCTCTTCTAGTTTTATAAGGCGTTCTTGTATTTCTCTCCTCGTTTTGGCAATATATTCGTTGGGCTCCTGCTTGCCTAGCTCTTCATTGATATTGTCAATTTCTTTTATTAGATCAACACAATCTGACTCTGCATATTTGATGAGTATCCCTACAAGATTCATAGAGGCACCCAAATTGCTTTCGCCCCATTCTTTTAACATTGCCGGGTTAGGGTTCTCGTAGCTGGGTGTCAAGAAGATCCTGAGCCCTCGAGGCACCCGCCCTGCTTCCTCGTATTTGGTGAGCGATTTATTTTCCCACCATTTAGTTACTTCCGATCGCATGCATTTCTCCAACCGTTTCAGTAAAATCTTAGCGTTATTGTCTTTGTTGCTACCGCTGCTGTTCGCTTGCGTGTTTTCGCCTGCTGATGATACATTAGGCAGATTTTTAAACAGTTCCTCAGCTACTACCTCTCGTAAACGGACAGTTTCCGCTGACATATTAGGCTAATAACAAGTGCCTAACTCCAATGCGTGAGTTAGTAGCGTTGCCTATCCACACCTCCCAACCGATGCAGATACAGTGGACACTCACCGCCGTGGGCACGTTACAGGCAGGTCCTCCAACCCGTCTGTTTCCGTCTCCTCGAGGGATATCCGTCCAAATTGCCGCATTCGGGGGTAGCCGCCAAATAGCCCTTCAGGATCCTTTACAGATTGCTGGTATATCCAAAAGAAAGCCCCCGAGCTTCAAGGATGCAACTCCACCAAGGATCGGTTCCACTGAGCCTTTATTAATGAAAACGGTAAAAACATCCCCAATCAGTGGTATTTCCCTGACGCGTTTCGGTGGGGCTGCACCTTAATCATAGGGGGAAGAGATGAAAAACCTGGCACGCACTTCAACATTTACGACCCTTCTGGCATTCACTCTCCAGTGAGTGGCATGCCGGGAGTTGAAGTGCCGATTCTTCCCATTCGGTGGGGACGTTTGTTTTTCAAATCCATTCTACTCCCAATCTTTACAAAATAATGTTTCAAGCCCTCCGGTGGGCCTCAGGGCATATTTGTCCGTTTCCCAATTGAAAGTCCTTGGTGCTCCAGATAGGTTGTCAACCATTTACAGCCACGCAGTCCTGGTATGCCGGTGTGTCAGGCGGTGCAATCATTCACGGCCGGAGCCGCCGTGCATTAACATATCCAAAAGAAAGCCCCTGAGCTTCAAGGATGCAACTCCACCAAGGATCGGTTCCACTGAGCCTTTATTAATGAAAACGGTAAAAAACATCCCCAATCAGTGGTATTTCCCTGACGCGTTTCGGTGGGGCTGCACCTTAATCATAGGGGGGGAAGAGATGAAAAACCTGGCACGCACTTCAACATTTACGACCCTTCTGGCATTCACTCTCCAGTGAGTGGCATGCCGGGAGTTGAAGTGCCGATTCTTTCCCTTCGGTGGGGCCGTTTGTTTTTCAAATCCATTCTACTCCCAATCTGTACAAAATAGTGTTTCAAGCCCTCCGGTGGGCCTCAGGGCATATTTGTCCGTTTCCCAATTGAAAGTCCTTGGTGCTGCAGATAGGCTGTCAACCATTTACAGCCACGCAGTCCTGGTATGCCGGTGTGTCAGGCGGTGCAATCCTTCACGGCCGGAGCCGCCGTGCATTAACATATCCAAAAGAAAGCCCCCGAGCTTCAAGGATGCAACTCCACCAAGGATCGGTTCCACTGAGCCTTTATTAATGAAAACGGTAAAAAACATCCCCAATTAGTGGTATTTCCCTGAAGTGTTTCAGTGCGGCTGCACCTTAATCATGGGGGGGGGAGATGAAAAACCTGGCACGCACTTCAACATTTACGACCCTTCTGGCATTCACTCTCCAGTGAGTGGCATGCCGGGAGTTGAAGTGCCGATTCTTCCCCTTCGGTGGGGCCATTTGTTTTTCAAATCCATTCTACTCCCAATCTGTACAAAACAATGTTTCAAGCCCTCCGGTGGGCCTCAGGACATGTTTGTCTGTTTCCCAATTGAAAGTGCTTGGTGCTGCAGATAGGCTGTCAACCATTTAAAGCCACGCAGTCCTGGTATGCCGGTGTGTCAGGCGGTGCAATCCTTCATGGCCGGAGCCGCCGTGCATTAACATATCCAAAAGGAAGCCCCCGAGCTTCAAGGATGCAACTCCACCAAGGATCGGTTCCACTGAGCCTTTATTAATGAAAACAGTAAAAAACATCCCCAATCAGTGGTATTTTCCGGACACGTTTCGGTGCGGCTGCACCTTAATCATAGGGGGGGAGAGATGAAAAACCTGGCATGCACTTCAACATTTACGACCCGTCTGGCATTCACTCTCCAGTGAGTGGCATGCCGGGAGTTGAAGTGCCGATTCTTCCCTTCGGTGGGGCCGTTTGTTTTTCAAATCCATTCTACTCCCAATCTGTACAAAATAATGTTTCAAGCCCTCCGGTGGGCCTCAGGGCATGTTTGTCCGTTTCCCAATTGGTTTGGTGATACTTGGTGGTGATACTTGGTGTTTGGTGATACTTGGTGTGTGAAGCAGTGACATGTTGTCAAAAGGTACCATGAGATGTGCTGAGGGCAATGTGATAGTAAAGGGATATTTGTTTCTAATGTAGCTAGTGTGTGATTTTCTCATGACATGATATCATATATTTTGACTGTGTTGGGGAGACTTGTGGCCTTTGCACTGCCTATTGAGATGTGTTCCTTGATATCATTACGGCTCACTACAACCAGACAATGTTAAACATAATTGATGTGGTAGCACCACCCCACCTGAAAACAAATTGTCACACCAATGGTGCAACCAGGACCTAAATGATGACAGGAGGAAACTGGATTAGCAGTAAGATACTGGAGACAAGAACCCTCATTAACACATCTACGGGAGCTATGTCAGAGTAGAAATAAATACAAGAAGAACATTTGGAACGCAAAGGCATCACACTTTAGGTCGCAACTAGATAATGCTAAAAAACATCCCGGCAAACTATTTAAAATAGTGAAACAATAGTCCAGAGTCGAGAACTCCCCAACCATTAGCAACTCCTAGGTTGAGGACTGTGAGGCATTCTCCGCCGTCTTCGAAGAGAAAATAAGATAAATTGAGAAGTCAATCATTATCGACTCAACGATGATTATAGAAAGAGGTTCAGACTCATTCCTCACCCATCGAAATACCATAGTTCTCAACAGTGCCCAAATGAACCCTGACCTAAGAGGTACAAAAATGAAGCCACCTGGTAAGAAGTCATAATCGATAATGAATTGAGGTGCTACAAATTATAGCCTCGATTAAACCAACCTCCCATTTCAGCAACCCTTGAAATCGTCACTCAAAAAGCACATTAATAACTTCAACCTAGTCAACAAATTCTAATCAGGTTTTAGACCAGGTACAGAAACATCCATCGCACATATCATGGATGATGCACTCAAAATCCTGTACCAAAATAACTCCTGTCTGCTCATCCTTCTATATCTTTCCTCGGTATTTGACACTGTCAACCACAACAACCTTCTTGAACCCTTTGAGCATAGAATGGGTCTGTCTTGAAATGTCCAAGATGGTTCACATCCTATCTACAAAACTGTTCACAACGTATCAAATTGGAAAGCTCGTACTCCAACCTGTCTGTAGTCCGATTTAGAGTCCCACAAGGCTCCACGATCTCCCTAACACTCTTTAACCTGTACATGGAACCACTAACAGAGATCAAGCACAAATCTCCTACCATATGTATGCTGCTGATATTCAGATTTACCGAACGATATCCTTCCTAGAAGACATTATACAACTCAATAATACATTGCGGCTAACCCAAACATGGCTAGCACTAAATCACCTCAAACATAATTCTCTAAAGACTGAATTTCTGCTCATCTCTCCTCCTGACAGCTCCCCTCTCCTACAGGAATGGCTCATTCACCTGGATGTGCTGGGCTGCAATCCCACAATCGTTGAATCCACAAAATTCCTTGGCATATCACTCAAAAAAAATCTCAACAAGCAAGCTCACATTAGCACATCTGCATGGAGTGCACTCCTACATCTTAGACTCCTGAAGAAATTGAAACCATTCATACAGGTTACTGACCTCAAAATAGCAATACAATCCTTGGTTTCATCTAGACTTGACTGAGTAAATGCAACATTGTCAGAAATTCCCAAATAATAACTCGCAAAGCTAAAAGCAACCCTCAACCCTGCAGCAAGTGTTAACTGGGTTGAGGTGCTTCGACCATATCACACCATCACTAAAGTCCCTACAATGGCATACAGTTGAAGCTATGATCATCCTCAAGATAGCCTGCCTGATGCACAAAGCCCTGCACTTTGGTACACCTGAGTACTGAGCCCACAATATGACTTTATCAGGAGGTAGTTGCTCTCTTAAAAGGGCAAGCTCCCTCCTACTAGAACCCGTGAGATTTAGGCTATCATTGACACAAGCTTGTGCTTTCTCCGGTTCAGCCCTCAAAATATGGAATTCTCCACCACCGGAGACATGGACGATTCCATCGACCAGGGTTTTCAAAAAGGAGGTCAAAAGAATTTTATTTAGTAGATTCCTTCTGGACTGAATCGACCTTAAGTCAACACTGTAACCACACTACAACACTTGGTTCTCTACACAACAAGCCTGCAACGTCCTCGCAGGTGGACCATGATCAGATCATAAGGACAATAAACCTAGTAGTGTTGATGCAACATACTCTGCATAAGATGTGGGCGGACAAAGTTATCTTTCAAACCAATAAGATACTCCTGTTGTTTTTGTAAGATGTATGTAATGGCAATTGCCTTTGTTCTGTATAGCACTCTAATAACTTTGGGTCATGTTCGCACTATATAAAACTCTCAAAATAAAATAAATAAAAAATCATTTGGTGGGATGTTGTGCAGTGGGGTGTGTTCTAAGGTATTGCAGACACGGTAAGACAGAGGAATGTGAGAAGGTACTTACTGGAGTAGTGTCAATATCATATTTGTATGATGACTTCATTCAATTTGCTACAGCTGTATTTGGAATATGAATTTAATGGGCTGCAGTGTGTGAGTCAGTAGAAGTGAGTCAACACTGGACACACATGGGACTTTCTAAAAATTGCCAGAAAATCACTTTTAAAAAGATAAAGCTCAAACAATATCTGGCAGAAGTGTCTGTCTTCAGATTTTTCATTTCATCAACACCTCCACCCACAGCATATCCAGGGTTTAAAAGTCTGGTTAGATGCAGACTTTGGACTCCTGCATGTGAACTATTTTTCATCATAACAAGATTAACGAACAAGTTGACACTTCTCCCAGTCCCTAATCCCTAGCTCTGTTTGACCTCCTGAACCAAATAGTATGTCTTACCCGATCACTAGTTTCTTCTGAAATCCCAATATGGCATTTATTTACTTTGTTGTTATTTGCTTTCCCTGTTGACATTTGCATGAACATTTATTTCCATTATTTATTAGATAGCTGCAGGTATTTTTAGCTTTTGATTCATAATTTCCATTTTACCATTTTCACATTGATGTTGTATTTAGTTATTAGAATGTAATCTTTTGTAACAAATTTGGCTTGAACCTTTAATTTTCTCACCTAACTATCCTGCTGTTGGAAAAGTTGCTACCTTACACACCCTTCATTCCTTTCTGCAGAATATTCTTTATGCACGCGCAAGCTAATAAAGTGTGAGTCAAAAAATGCACAAAGGGAATGGTTTGCTTCCCCTGAGAATTCAGTGACCAGTTTGTGTAGAAGTTCAGCCAAAGCTCATTCAAGCCTTGAGGTTTACCCTTTATCTTACATGATATAATCACTTGGGTCCTGATTCACAAATACAAATTTACACTTTTGTGTATGTTTACTACTTTTTTATATTCACAAAGTACCTGTGGAGTTTTACGACTGCACTCCCTACACTGCAGAGTTTCTGGGTGTGGAGTATAGGGAGTGCAGAGTCATAAATCTCTTCATGTAGTTTGTGAATACCAAAAAGTAGTAAACTTACACAAGTGCTTATGTATGATGAGTGAACTAGTACACATATCCAGCCTGAGCTGCCACAAAACAGGGTACATAACCATGCTAATTAAGGCACACAACTATCAGGAAGTTTAGTGTAGTGTACATGCAGCAATGTGGTTCCCTAGCAATGAGCCTAGTAGAAATGGAATGAATTGAAGGCCTTTAGGACAAGTGGCTTACACAAAATTATAACCCCGGACAGCCCCTGGTTTGCTACCAATGAGGTCAATGTGGCTATAAACAACAGATTAAAGTGCCTGAAATTAAAAGTTGAGACATCCACATGTAAACTTCCTCTAACAGCATGCTTAACCCTAGTGCCAATCCATGAATATAGTTCAAAAGGCACCTATGTGAACTAGACCTAGAATTAGAGAAAGGTAAAATCAATCTGGTATTTTTAGGAAGCCTGAACCCTTTACATGGTGCCTTCAAGAAGAAGCATTTTGTTAAATCAAGAAAAAAGTAAGAATTGTGATGAGTTGCTCAACCACTCTTGACAAAACCCATGTTTATAGTCTCATACTGTTTGATTTCTTAATGGCGCCATTGACCATGGGAAATGTAATTGCATAATAGCAAAGCCTATGGGTATTGGCAGTATTATCTTTACTTGACACATCTTTTTCTTTTTATACTGAATGTGCCAAGTCAAAATGGGAATTTATCTCTCTAACTTTGTCTTGATGATTGTGGTAACCCAGAGATCACCCTCTCTAAATTATTCTTTTTTAAAGTATATATGACTACACTGGCCTACATGTTTGAAAACTGCACCATCAATTACCACATCTATATAGATATCTTTGAGCATCTTCTCAATGTAGATGAGGGCCGTGGTGATCGAAACTAGGTCATAGTCTGCCTACGATACATACTGTACTGGATGCATCATAAGTGACTATATTTAAATGGTCAGAACACAGGAATCCTGATCACTGGTCCATTTGAACCAACATCTCTCCCAATTGACGTCCCTGACAAACTGGAACTCCCTTCTGCATTGTGCAGAGTATCCTGATTCACAGCTTTTTGCATTTTTATTTTGTGGCAGCAAGCTTCACAAAGGGCAAACCTTGCAAAGTTTAAAAATAGATGACTTAGCAGCTAATCATAGTAGCAAGAATGTGTTCCTGCTGATTATTAGATGAGGGCCACTCATGTTTTCTAAAACATGAGTCCCCAAAAAAGGTCCCTACCAAGGCACTACCCCTTCTCTACCTCACACACCCTCCTGCACAAGCCTAAACCTACCTTCATCCCCGTTTAAATCTGCCTAATGTGGTGATCCTTATCTCAGAAAGGATTCCAAATTTGGCATGGGCCACTCTTTGCATACAGGAAACCCTTTGCCATGTAATCTTGACCTTCTGGGTGATTAAACAACATCTCACGAAAATTTGGATATCTTTTCTTGTAGGAAATGACCACGTTTTGCAGTGTCCCCCTAGGGTTTTTACCCTATCTGAATTGCTGGCTTTGGAGCTCTGTGCACTTTACCCCTTCTAACAAAACTCAAAGTGTCTGAGCCCCCCTTCAAGCATGGTTAAATTGGTTTACTCCTCATTGGCACATTTATCCTGTTAGTCCCTTGTATATGGCATAGAAAGGGCTCCTAGGGCTTTGAACTTAAATGCCACTTGTGGACTGCAGCACCTATTGTGTCATCCACTACAGTGGCAGTGCAAACATGGCTACAGGCCTACCCTAAGATGTCTGACTGCTGCAGTGTTAAACCTGCAGTGCAAACTCTTAAAATAACAGTTTGTGACAGACAAAGACCTCACTTTTAAGTATTAGTTAGTCACTACTATTTAGGCGTCCTAATCTATAAAAATGTCCCTTTCTGTTTTGGGGCTTATAAACCTTTTCAAGCAAAAACATCAAAAGCTCGAAAGCCTTAGCTGGACCACTCTGCAGCAGGCATTCGACTGGCAGTTCCATGCGGGTGTCTACAATTATAAATTTGTCCCACAGGGAGGCAGCTTTTTCTTCAAACTAAATCCCTTTTCAGATTAGGGTTTCATAACTTTTTCGAATGTTTTGACTTCCAGACTTTCCTCAGCACCAATCCTCTCCATCTATCCTACCAGGGCTCCATCAAGCTCAGTCTCAAATCATGCCTATGTCCCTGTCTACCACGACCATTGACTATTGTTGGCACTTTGCACTTATTTGTGCTATTTTCACTTAAATCTTTAAAAATTAATATTTCATTTTTATTGCTTTGCTGTCATTTTAGTCATTACACGTTTCTCTATTATTCTCAGTTGGTTTGTGAATTGTATTACTATTACTGTTTCAGGACTTCAAAAATAATTGACACATTGCCCTAAGTTAAGCCTGTCTGCTGTGTCCCAAAGCTGCCACGAGGTTGAGTGCAGATTAATTTAGTGACTTTAAACCTCACAAGTGTTGTTATTATTTCTTGAGGTGGGCTGTCACCCATCACAAATAATACCATTTGTTACATCACCCACCTTGGCAATGGGCAAAGCTTCATAGCTTTGCTAGCAAAGTTTTAAACTGCAACCACCCCAGCACTGCTTTGATCACACCACACCCACATTGTAGACCTTGCTCAGGTGGTGATCAAAGAAAGTTCACAATACTAGGCTCATTGTTTTAATACAATTTTCTTTGTTTAATATGTAAATCACTAGTTTGCAGTGGTCTGGGATACCACTGAAGTCTTACTGCTTCACACACCTACTTGTAGACTATGATCTGCCACAATAACCCTCATCCAGTGCTTGATTTGAGCCAGAGGTTTCCGATGCTTTTCACTGGCACTTATTTGTCATCACTGGCACTTATGACAGTATGGCACATGGTGGCACTGTACGTTGAGATGAGCACAACAGTTGTTTATTAATTCAATGTGAATTAAAAATGACTAATACTTGCTGCCCAAGACATTCTTAGAGCTTTGGGGTCCTGAAATACTCTTAAATGTCATCCTTGTAAGAGTGTAATGATTAGTATTTGTGTTGGTATTGCCATTGGCAGTGCTGGCAGGGACAATCGGTGGTGTAAGCTGCAGTGACCTCCTAACGAGGGCCTTGGCACTTATTTTACTACAAATTAAGCACTGATCTCATCCACCCACAATATTAATTAAATCTCTTTTGACAGTAGATCTCTGAATGTACAAGTCACAACTGAACAGAACTCCCTGGCACAACATTTATTACTGAAAGAAAAGGTTCTTAGCTTCTGTAACTCTCCATGGGCTTGAAAATACACCTGCTCTGTTCCCCATTGAACCACTGAGTTCTAACCTCCTACTTGCCATGAACTGCTTAGTGTAACAGTAAACCAAACTTTTTCATACATGTTTTGAAGCTGAAGACCAATTGCCTTTCCATCTCACATAGTAATGTTAGCTTCTGGATTATACCTTCTTCTTCCTCCAAGGCATCCTCAACCTGCACTTGTATTTTTACTTTGAGAAGTATACCTTTCTTTTGGCCACTGATTTGCCCCTTGGTGGTCCTATTTCAACAAAACACAATTTTCTCCTCCTTACCTTAAGTATTTGTTTTCATACTTAGGGCCTGATTTAGAGTTTAGTCCTCCAATCACATGGCCTATGTGCTGTTTACCTTATTATAAGTACATTATATTCCAGAGTACTTGTAATAATGCGGACAGTGCTTCTGTTATGTTTGTGACAGTATAATCCAGCCACCAAACTCTAAAGAAGGCCCTTAGTTTTTTTAAGGTGAATGACAGAGGGATGTTGCAATTTACAAAAACTCTAAGGGTCTAATTCACAACGGTTACTTAACACTTATGAGTAAGTTTACACTTTGGAGTAAGTTAACTTCTTTCAATATACACAAATCCAGAGTGTTAACTTGCTACAAAGGTGTAAATTACGTCTCCACCCCCAGAATAAAACAATTGGCTTTCTTTTGTGTGGGTTGGTGACATCCCATCCTAAAACCCTCTCTGACCCTATCTAAACACCTCTTACTCCTACCTAATGCCATCCCCTTTATGAGCAAGTCTGCCCCTTTTCCAGCCCACTCCCCTGTGTCCCTCCCACATTTACTACTAAATCCTATTCTTACATGTGTGTAGACACCGAAGTCGAGGCCGGGAAATCACGCGTAAGTATAGAAGAAAACTACATTTTGTAGTATGATTTGTAGTATGTTTTGTAGTACTTTAAAACATACTACAAAGTGCAGTTTGTGAATCAGGCCCAATATAAATAAATGAATTGTGTCATAAGATTTAGGGGCATATTCTCAAGGACTTATCGCCGAGTTAGCGGCACTTTATCGCAGCCAAGTGGCGATAGATACATCGCACCATTCACAAGCTGGTGCTAACAGCCCATATCGCCAGTATTCCTGCGATAGCAGCCGCAAAAAACATCGCCACGGATGACACCGGCAACTAACGCTAATGAGATGCAGAGTAGGCGTTCCCGTGCAAAAAGCCGCGAAAACAACACTTCGCAATATTCCCTACGACCAGCCAGATCGGCGATAAGATCCCAAAACAGGCGATAAGGCGCGTTAGCAGCAGGGATTTAACACCTGCTCTTACCTGGTGTTAAGTCGGACGACAACCTGCACCACAAAAGGGAGCTCAGACCAGAGCCACACCTGAAGAACAACAGATGCCATGGAGCCACTGATCATGCAGCTCGGAGCCCCAAGAGGGCCACAACACCCACCGCCACCACACCCAGGCCCGCCATCCCCCCCCCCTGGGCCCTACCCCGCACAAAGATATTTTACATCAACCTTACAAAATCATGAACAAAACAATTCACCTGATGTCGCACAAGTACAACAATTAACATTCATGTGTGGTCAGAAAAGGAGAATCATTCATTCATCTTTGAATTTCCAACAAATTATTTGATTCAAATTTAACTCAAAACAACTATTCGGAAGAGTCATGGTGGGCCTTCACTGGACAATCTGTAAGACACAGCCTGCAACACAAAATTCAAGATAAGAAGGTGTGTCATGCGCTCATCAAAGGACAGAGAGAGAGAGAAAGAGAGAGAGAAAGAAAGGTAGAGAGAGAGTGAAAGAGAGGGAGAGAGAGAAAGAGAGAGAAAGGGGGAGAGAGGGAGAAGGAGAGAGAGTGAAAGAGAGGGAGAGAGAGAAAGAGAGAGAAAGGGGGAGAGAGGGAGAAGGAGAGAGAGAGTAACAGAGGAAGAGAGAGAGACAGTGAAAGGAAGAGAGGGAGAGGGAGAGAGAGTGCCGACACTGTGGACACAGGCCTCACTGCTCACCTGCTGCCACCGGTGTGTCTCCAACCATGTGCCGGTATACACTGCAGTCCACCAGGTCCCTTATCTGAAACAGAGTCCAGATCTATGAATGGCAGAATCCATATCATTGCACATGTCACCATCGCTTGGCCACCCCTGCGCACACTGGCTGCTGCACCCCAGCCCCTCCCGCTGCCTAGCGGTCTTTGCCTGCCCCTGCGCACCCAGGCCTCACTACTCACCTTCCGCCACCAGCGTGTCTCCAAGAGGGCCCACCACGTTCCGGTGCAAGCTCCAAGCCCGGGGCCCGCGACCTTGGCAGCCTCCACATCATGCAGCCCGCCCGCGGGCCACCAGGTCACACACGTGATTCTGGGTCTTAATTTCGCAATGGCAGAGATCATATCAGTGCACATGGCAACATCGCAGGCTGCACACCCGCTCAGCCCTATAGGTGCCACTAACCCTGTGAACCGTGAGGCAACGCCACGTGGTGGTAGGCCCAAGCTGCCCGCTGGCTCAGGCCTACACTGCGGTCCAGCAGGGCTCACACAAACCCTTACCAGTCCGGACCGCCAGGACAGCGCTTCATCGCAGGCTGCACACCCGCTCAGCACCTAAGGTGCCCCTACCTCAGTGCACCGAAAGTCACCGTCCCATGGCGGTAGGTCCGTGCCGGCCGCAATGTTTCCGGTGCCACCAACTCTGTGCAACACAAGTCATGGACCCTTTCTGATTGAGTCTCGTGAGATGCCAGGCGTACGCAGCCATGTCATCTCCGGCAGTGGGGATGAACTGGGAAACGTAGCGTTGTCGTCCCCCCCTTTATATGTACGACAAGTGGGCTGGGTCGGCAAACGCCAGGCCAGCGTAGGGGTGTGAATAATTATCCCTGAGCTCTGGGCGTGGTTCATTTCTGGGCTGGACAGGAAACCAACTGATGCGTGTGTCTCTGTTGCAGTGTCTGCGCCACACGGCCCGCAATCGACAATGTTGCAATGTTGCATGCACCCGGAGGGCGGCCGCGCACGAAGGGATTGTACAAGGAGCGCAAGGCCGCTCGGGCTCTTGGCTCATGCATGCCAACTGTTGTGTGTGTATCGCTATTGGTGCACCATAAGCCTAAGGCCTAGCCTCAATTGCAGCGCGAAAGGCACATCACATTTCCAGAATGCATGCAGTAGTCAGACTAAAATTTGGGTTGAAAGCTCCTCTGTCATAATACATAAGGCGTAGGACATCTGCACCTCCGACCTTGGTCTTGCATGTGGCAGGCACCCCCTGAGAGAGATACCATAGCAGATGATGATGACTACCACACTACGCACAGCGCTAATGAAGGACCAACGTATCCACACCCCACACACAGAAGTTCTTGCTCGAGGTACTCTTGCATGGAATGCCCTTGACACTTACGTACACAACAACCCATACGTCCAAACGTTGCACACACATATGACTCATTGCTCCGAGCTGTGGCATATCATCCACATAACTGCCGCAGGTCAGAAGAGTGCCGGTTCTATGAGAGCCACCAACACAATGGCAGAACATCCCGGGCGCATGCACAACGCCTGTCACGTGGAACTGTACCGTGACCGAATGCTGCCTGTTAGTGTCTGATGCATTGGTCTGCATGTTGTGGCCCTTGTCTTGCCCGTACTGACACGCACATGGCAATAAAGTCCACGCAACTTCATTAGTGTTCAACTGTGATGAGTGTTGATTAGAATGACAAATCGTGTGCCTCAATGAGCATTGTCCATACACAGGGAGGGACTGACTCTCGCATTTCACTTAGGGGTGAGTCCCTATTGCCAGCTCCACCTCTGTGAGCCAGACATTGTGTTTGGGATAGTTGCTGATAGACCTGTGCTCTTACGTGTCTTCAGCAATGTGAGTATGGTGTCCATATTCCTGCCACGTGGATCAATGTGATCCATCACTACAGGCTGTGTCCACCCAGTTGAGTGTGAGTAGGTATGCGAAGAGATGTTCTGTTGTCAAATGTGATGGGGGACACTACTTTAGGCCTGCCAACGACTTTGACATTTCATACCCAGCCCTATTTCTAACATTGCGTGGGGCAAAGTTGAGGAATTGCGCGATTGTTGTTTCAGAGCAATGAGGCCACAGCTAGTGCACACATTCCCAGTCATCCCACTTCCCATGTGTGTCACGGTCAAACATGCGCATTGCTTTAATTTCCCAGGGTGTACCTTTTTGGGCAATCAATGTCCTTGCATTCATCCATACTTTCATACTTGATCGATTATGGACATGACACATCTGTGTGAATTTGAATTATTTATACACATTCGGTGGAGTGTCGGAGCTGGAGCAGTACATGGCCATGCAAACCCCACATTACATTGTAGCCCAGTGGAGGGCCAGCCAGAGTCATTTAGGGATTGACAAGTACATCGGAAGAGGAAGAGTACAGTCCGCAGTCTGATTGCTGTGTCATTGGTAAGCAAACAAAATATGGCAGTCCATGTCGAGGTCCAAGGTGAGTGTCGCAGAGTGTTTCAGGGGACAGTGGGAGGTGTCGTTACAGGGCATGATGCAGAGGGCAGAACCAAGCTGAAACAGGGCATATGGCGGAGAAGAATGCTACTGGCTCCTTCTTACTACAAAGGCGGAATCACCCGCATCTTCGTCCTCTATGTCATCTGTCTGACATGTGGGCGCTGATGTTTGGTCTGCAGCACTGTGTGCCACTGAAACATCAGGGGCCGGAGATGTGTGTGTAGAAGTACCAGCAGCATTCATCAGCAACTGCCTTAGTGGCAGCAATGCGATGATGAGGATCTGCAGGGCATGGAAGATCCCAACAACGTTTTGCTGGTGTGCATCCGTGGCAGCCATTCTTTCCGCATGCATCCGCTCCATGTTCTCCATTATCCTCAGCATCTATGCCAACTCTCGGCTGACATCGCTGAGGCCACTCTGACTAGACAGTTGTTCTCCTCTCAGAGTCATGACTCCAGCGATATCGGGCATGGATTGTTGGACATCATGGAGCGAACTGTGGGTGTCCGTTAGGGAGTGTAAGTGGTCCCTGATGGGACTTAGACACCCACGTTAGTCATCTAGTTTGGCTGCCATGAGGTCGAACCCCACCCGCACCTGTTCAGCCACCTCCTTCTGGCAGTCTAACACCTGGCCTTGGAATGCGATGTGTTCTTTGGTGAGGTGCTGGGAGCCAGCCGTGGTGGTGGGTGCTTCCTGCTGTGTGGTCTGTGCAGGGGGTGGGGTCTTGTCGATGCAGCTGGGCTGCCCTGCTCCTGGAGGTGGGTTGCCGTAGCTGTCCATGAGCTGTTGTAGGGCATCGGTGTCGAAGGTGTGGAGGTCCTCTCCATCATCACTGATGAGTTGTCTGGTCTGCTCTGCAGGAGGTGTTGATTGTCCCTCTGCAATGTGAAGGGGAGATGCATTTTAACATTGTATTGACATGTATGTTGACGCATTGTTCAAGTATACATACAGACTGCATGACAATGTACATTGTGGCTGTTTGGGAGGAGCTGACTATTTGATGCGGGACAGTGGACATTTGAACTACATCACAAATGTGAGGTTGTACACGTACATTATCATCTCACAGTTTCCTGCTATGCCAGATGTGATTGGCCAGTTTCTATGCACAATCGTAACCAGTTGTGTCCTCTGTTCTGTAGTGAGAGTGTTGCACTTTGTGCCACATTGTCATCAATGATGTTGTGCTGTTATTGCTATGTGTGTGTGCTGCATTGTGGGAGAGTCGCCCCTGCAGCTGTGATTTTGCTGCCCCTTATCCCTTTGAGGCGGTGTGCCTTTGACTTCTGTGCTTCTCCAGTGCTGAGATGTTGCAGACTTGGCTAATTTTGGCTCTAGTTCAGATTTTGGACTCTTGGGCATGGTTTATCTGCAGATGTGTTGTTGATGTCAGGGGTTGTTTGTGCACGTGGATGTGTCAGAGTGTGACCTGCTCCTTTCCGGATGTGTTCCACACTCAGCCACCTGAGTGTCGTGGCGTGCACCATGTCATGATGATTGGACTGCAGCCATGCTGTTGGTCATGCAGTGTCACTTGCATTGTCAGTGTGGCTCACAGACACGCAGCTTTGCTGGTTTTAACACGTGTGCATGGGTTGGTTGTGAGATTGGTGCTGTGTGGGGAGGGACCCCTTAGTGCCCATAGTGGACGGGGGCCTACTTGCTGTTTGTATGTGTGCTGCAGTGTGCCAAGGGGATCAGGGACATGATCCAGAGTCATTGTGGGTGTGCAGTGTGCTGTACTTAATTGTGCATATGAGCCATTGTGCCCATCTCCCCCCGTCCCCCCAGTCCCTGTTTGGTTCTCACCCTGGTGCTGTTGTGTCAGGTCATGTCGAGCAGTGTCCGGACCCCCAACTCCTGCCACCGTCTCCCCACTGATGACTGTGGCCACCATTTCCTCCATCTCATCCAGCTCCTGGTGTTCCGCTGGACTGCCACCTCCGGTCTGCATTGCTGCCTGATGGTTGTCAGCGAGTTTCTTCTTGGTTTTGCGCTTTGCATCATTCCAGCACCTCTTGACCTCTCCAATTGTCCTCCTCCTCACTCCGACTGCATTCACCTTGTCCAGGATGGACTGCCATGTTGCATTTTTATTTGCCAATGACACGTTGGAGGTGATGAACAGTTGTTGGTGGTGTTCTATCACCTCCGTGATGATAATCCTGTTTTCCTGCGGACTGAACCTTGTCTTCCTCGTCTTCTTCTCCTTGCCCTTCCATGACCCCGAGGTCCCAGGCTGTTCCTCCTGGGGGCTTGTGGGGTTCTGGTCCTCCTCTGTACTTGCTCCGGCTTCCTCCATGGTGCTACGCAGTTTTAATTATTTTGTTTGTGTTTTTCAGTGCTTTTATAGTGCATTTTCCCGCATGACTCGTGGGAATTGCAGGCGTGTCGCTGGTTATCGCAGATTTTTTTTATCGGGGTTGGCCACATCGCTACTTTTTTTGCGTTCCTGTTTCGCGTTTTTTGGCCATCACGGTAATTTTATCGCGGTCATTTGATGCGTTGGCGTGAGACTATCGCATGGTACCGCCATGTTGAGAATACAACGTTAACACAGCGTTATTTTCCCGCGATAGACTGCAATGTGCAAAATTGCGTTAAGCTAATTTTGCGATAATTATCACACGTTCTTGAGAATATCCCCCTTAGTTTCATGTTGTGTGATGCATTTCCGGCTTTAGCGCTTGTGGCGCCCATTGCAATAACCTTTTTTGATGCTCCTCCCCCATGACCTCCTCCACGGATTCCCTCACAACTATGCTCCAACAGTGCCCCACATCTCTCCATACCCCTCTTGCACATGCATTTAATTTGTTCTCTAGAGCTACTCATACCAGTATAGGGTGTTAGAGCACTTTATATCACACACATTATACAGAAACAGTGCCTCATGTGTGCAAATCAATCTACAGGAAATGTTACAAAAAGGCAATGAGGATTACAAGGTGTATAAGTCACATGTCATCCATTCCAGTAGGCATTATATTTTATGAGTGTTTGGTCTGGAGAAGCATAAACATAGGATTCAAAACATATACAGTGGTTGGGGTTCGCTTTACTAATAAGAATGTATTTCTTCCCAAACAAATCCTTTTTAGCAACATTAAAATAATGAAAGCCTGGGGAAAAACTGAAACTCTAACTAATACCATGCAGTTTGTATGTAGCTCTTTGATGACAGTACATAGGACATTGAGCTGTATTAAGAGTGTAACTTATGAACTGCAAGTAAAAAAAGGATCTGTGACAAAAGCAGTAACCCACTGAGCTATCCACATAAAACACTGCTCTATGATCCACATGGTGCAGGTTCTTCACAGCAGGAACATTAGCCATCTGCTCTACATTATGATGAGCAGAACTGTCACTTGTCAAAACTCAATCTCTCTCCAGCAGGATCATGAATTACTAGTTAATTTGACATTTTTATTGCTGCCTGGAAACTGTCCAACACACAAGGAACTCTGCAGCAGGCGCTTTCAAACCCATACGGCTTTCCTAAACATGGCGACCCTACAGGTCAGTGCCAGGTGCGGCTGCATTGGTCACACCACCCGAGCCGGCCCTGGTGTGATATGGTTTCCTAGTTCTGACTTTATATCAAGGCCTGGCTCATGGAAGAGATGCCTCAATCAAACACCCCATGCATAGAACAGACTTTCATGGAATTCACAAACAATCCGAGGAGTGCTACTGAAAAGCTATGAAAGTTGCAGATTTTCCATAAAAGTCAAACTTCGGAAAGTGTAATAATGCAAATTTACCAGTAGGTCGTACAAATGTGCATGAATTAAATAGTGCGGTAAAATAAAGGAAATGTTACTCTCCTTCACGCTCATTTAAAATGTTTTCCTTCTCCTGCACCCCATGAAACATGAAGCGCGTTCCCTCACCTTTTCGAACTAGGCACTCACTTAGGGGCATATTTACAAGGGCTTTATCTCCGCTTTTTTGGCTTAAAAAGCCAAAAAAGCAGAGATAAAACTATCGCCCTATTTACAAGAGGGTGCTAACATGCATAATAGCATGTTAGCACCCTTTTTCCCAACGCCTCCCTTTGCATCTCTAATGAGATGCAAAATGGGCGTACCCCGGATGCACTACCTTGCAAATATCGCTGATGTTCACATCGCGATATTTACAAGGCTGCCCCAGCATTTTAGCACACGTTAGTTTTTGGAGAAAACCGCTGTTTTCTCCAAAAGCTAACGTCTGCTAAAATGCAGACTTACCTATCCCTAACATTGGGGTGGATTATGCTGATACGACCCTGTGGGTCGTATCAGCAAAGTTATCGCCGCTTGCAGGGAACATCGCTGGAAAACCAGCAATGTTCCCTGCAAAACGGCGATAACCTTGCTATCTCTGGAATTTTTATCGCCCTGGAGAAACGCGTTGTTAATAACGGGCTACCAGGGCGATAAATTCCAGAGATAGCCTGCGATAACAAGATTATCGCTAAGCACGGCCAGCGATAATTATCGCTGTCTGTTGATAATATGCCCCTTACTTCTTCTGTCTTTGACAGAAGTGAATTTCACACATTTCCAAATTGGGGAATGTCTGAGTTTCAGAGTTTGTACGTCTTCACTTCATTTGACAGGGCTATTGCTTCTGCCAAAGCCCCTAAACTAACGTTATGATGGTTATTATTTCACGTTACTTGCAGATTTTTCAGTGCTGTAAGTGTGATTTGACCTGATTACATTCCACAAATCCCTATTCAGTGATGCACTATATGGTGTTTTCTATTACAAAATTGTTTTCGTTTATGATAATCTGCCCCTTGCATGTCAAACTGATTTCTTTCGTGTTACACTTTTGTCAGTGGCTGCAGGGACAAAGAATATATTTTGAGCCAAAATAGAGCCTTAATATGCTGTGCATTAAAGAACTTCTATTTAACGGGAGCCGATGGAAAATAATAGGTTGTAAATGCCAAGCAGAATGAAATATTTATATAAGAAGACCAGTAAACAGTGAGATGACTACTTAGCCAGAGTTAAAAGAGAAGGCTGCATTCGTACAAGAGATGAATTTCCTAATTATGAACTATGATTAATAGAGCTGCCAATATAGCTTATTCTGCTACTGAAACAAAACATATTACAAAAGAATCGATTTACGAAGCGTAAAGGAGTAAATAAATCAAGAATAGAAGAGTCAACTAGATTAAAGCATGAATATTGCAGCATGGTGGCACAGTGTTTAATAAAGATATGGAAAAGTAATGGACAATGACTGAAAAGAGTATTGAGATAAATTTGGTTAAACATATTTAATTCGTGTGACGTACGCATCAGATAGGAGCCAAGACCAATCACATAATTACAATGCCCATAAAGTAGTTAGCACATGATGGCATGTGCCAGGTCGCTTACTAATGAATATACAAGTTAAAATGCAAAAAGCACTGTAACAAAATCTGCAGACTGAAAAGCAAAATTGCATCTAGGAGAAATATCTTTATTTCTCCTCATTACTTCCTCTTTCTATGTGTGCTGCAGAATGCAGCACACATAGACATATGAATATGCCTCTCAGGATTGCTTTGTGCACAAAAACAATACTGCATGCAACACAGGCCCCCTTGCACCATGGTCCAAGGGAGCCTGTGTTGGCGCTGGGCTGCCAAACGGGTGCAAGCGCTGGGGAAAAGGGAATACGGCACATTACAACGCAATGCAGTACATCGCATGCCATTACAATGCGGTCGTTACAACGACCGCGTTGTTAGTACGCTATGTATTACATCGCAAGTCTTTACAACGACTTCCATTAGGGGGCGCGCTGGACTTAGAAATAGTATTATTTACTATTCCTACTCCAGTTTGCGCAACAGTAGGGAAGGTAATGGAAATTTATTTCCAATACCTCAGCGCCCCCTAGTGGAATTCGTTGTAAAGACTTGCGATGTCATTACATCGCGTACTAACAACGCGGTCGTTGTAACGACCGCGTTGTAAAGGTATCGCAGTGTAATGACCGCGTTGTAAAGGTCCTTTCCCAGTAAAAGGCAGGAATGCGCCGTATTGACTAAAATACGGCACATTCCTGCCCTTTCCCTGGCATGCAGTGCAGCGCAGCAAGGTGACTTGCTGAGCTGCACTGCTTGACAGTTTTGTAAATCTACCCCTGCATTTCTGGTTAGATTTCTAATAGTGTAAATGTGCATTACACGCTAAAAATAAAAATGTCTAGCAACTTTGCGAGTTAAAGACAGACGTGTACATTCGCTTCGATATAATTCCTTAGTGTAACAATACAAAAAAAGTTTAAAAAACTGCACTACAGGAGATTCACTGTGATTACAAAATTACACATTAATTTTCATTAAGGTTCAAGCTAAATTAGGACCAAAGTTAGATCTTCAAGCACCGAAAGTTTAAAGTAAGTGGTACTGATTCACTTAAGGTAACAGCTATTTACCAGGCTGCCAGGTAAATAGGCAATTTCTTCTGCTATTTACTTGGCTGCAGGCTAAATAGTAGAAATGATTTACTATTTGGCCGTCAGCCTTGAAAATAGGAAAGAAACTTCACTATTTACCCAGTCGCTGGCTAAATATTGGAGATTCTGCACTGTTTGGCCGGTGGCCATGCAACTAGCTCAAAAGCTTCACTATTTACCCGGCCACTGGTTAAATAGTAGAGATTCTGCACTATCCGGCTGGTGGCCATACAAATAGGAGGAAAACTTAAATATTTACCCCGCTGCTGACTAAATAGTAGAGATTTTGCAATGTCTGGCTAGCAGTAGTGCAAATAGCAAAAAACATCAGTATCTACCAAGCAGCTGGTTAAATAGTAGAGATTCTGCACTTTTTGGCCAGCGGTTTTTAGAAAACGTCTCCCATCCCAGAGACTGGCCACATTCTGTCCCAAGGAGATCCCTTCCCCTTTGCAAATTAGTTTCCACCCAAACACGGGGGTCGCTAGCTCATCAATGGTTTGTGACAGCAATTGCAGTCACAAACTATCAATAAATTCCATTACGAATTTGAAAGGGGAGGGAGGAAATTCCCTAAATGAACCCTTCTATTTGCAATTCAGAAACAAGCGCAAAAGTTCTTTTACTAGTTTAAAGAAATTGCCAACTCATGAAAAGGATTTTGTACATAATGATAAGTACTTTTGTGGTAAAATAGCCTATGATTTTGCGACCTGATGCCCATAGTGCGAAAACTTGCTTAGATGCAGGCACTAACTTATATGTCTAAAGGTCCCAAATGTTTGAATGTTTTCAAGTTATTTTTACAGACATGACACAGAATGACACTTCATTTAACTGTTCGCCAAGACTTAGCGACTTGGGAGACCCTTTATGGAGCTTTCTCGGCCTCTACAAATGCTCCTACCCCTTTACATTTACCTGCAGATGTGACTTATGATAAAGATGATTAGAACCTTTGTAAAACAAGTTAAGGCTGTTTACTTTTCTAAAGCTATATACTCGCTCTTACTCACAAAGCCATGGGAATGTACAAGGGCCAGCAATAGGATTTCCAAAAGGCAACACCTCTTTTTCTGCAACAAATCAATACATTCTGAAATTAATAATGTGTGGTTCAGTTCAATTAAACATATCAGACTAAAATACCTGAAAACAATGATTTGTGAAAGCAAAAACCAGAAATGAAAATGCTGTATCCCAGTAACATACAGCCATCTAATATTCAGGGTGATTTTATCAAAATAGCAACAATTGCATAGGGCCCCTTATGAAATGACTAAAGCAATATAACTGAGAGGCTTCATTACAATCTCATGACAGAAGTAAGAAACACTGGGGCATATGTACAAGGAGCTAACGCCGCTTTAGCTGCACTTTTCCGACGGTTTTGCGGCAAGATTTTTATTGCCTTATGTACAAGCTGCCGTTAACCTCTGTTAGCGGCAGTTTTCCAGTGAAAACGTCCATTCTAAAGATCGCCACTTCTGTTAGCGATAATGACATGCAAGGGAGGCGTTCCCGTGCAAAAAGAGCCACTAATAATATTTACAAGGGGATTCCTGAACTTTGGAGGACCAAAAAAACTGCCTCTAACTGCAGTTAGAGGCAGTTTTTTAAGACCAGAAAATAGCTGGTCTTCAAAAATGGAGATAACACTTGGGGCTTCTTTTCAGCAGGTTTTGGCGCTGGACAGCAGTGCAAGCAATGTTTCTGCGCTGCCCTGCAACAAAACTACAGGGCAGGAATGCGCACCATCAATAAGATAGTGCGCATTCCTGGGCCTCAGTCATGAAAAGTGTTGCAGCGCTGCGACAAGACAGCGTTGCAACACTTTTCACTACCCCCTTCTTGCGACACCATGGATGCGCTGTATTCACTGGACAGCGCTCCATGACGCAAGTAATGACAGATACGTCTGGAATCCTGACGTATCTGTCTGTGCTAAAGTCACGCATTGCTGCAGTCGTGTCACAACCATGATGCAACTCCAGCAATGTATGGGGCCAGCCTATCCCTATGGCACTGTGTCACCCTTACGCCTGCCATCAGGCAGGCGTAAGGTACTGGCGCAGTGCCGTTCTTGAGGGGTGCCAAGGTGTCGGCGCAGTTGGAGATCCATTGGTGGCGGTTGCGCACTGTGGTGTCATCGTCTGTAAGCGTTGGCGGAGTGGTGGTGCTGAGGGAGTTGACAAGACGTTCTTCGGTGGCCTTGATCCAGTTGCGAGAGGGGGTGATGATGGCGGTGGTGTACGGTGGGCATGGTGAAGACGTGATGTATACAATGATGGTCGGTCCAGGAGAGTCAGGTGGTGTGGCTGTAGTTGAAGTTCACGCTGGCGGAGGAGATGTGCTCGACCGTTTGTCCTGCTATGTGGCTTGCTGCTGTGACTAGCTGCTTGAGTCTGATGTTGGGGAGCTTCCCCAGGAGGGGTGTTGTTCTGGTCACTGGGGTTGTCCAGGTGGAACTTGAGCTCACCGAGTAGGATGTCGTTGGTGGATGGGAGAGCCTGGGGTGCAATGAGGCCTACAATGGTATCGGAGAATGGGGGTCAATGGCCCGGGGGGCCTGCAGATGAGGGTGCCGCAGAGGATGGGCTTGAGGTTGGTCCGGATCTGGAAGTTGAGGTGTTCCATGGTCACCGTTGGGTCATTAGAGTGTGTGGTCAGTCGAAGTGTGCTTCTGTAGGTGATGGCAATGCCTCCTCCTGGACGGTCAGGGTGGTCCTTGCGGATGATTTAGTAGCCGTCAGTG
Organism: Calotriton arnoldi; assembly: GCA_963921515.1. Lineage (NCBI taxonomy): Eukaryota > Metazoa > Chordata > Amphibia > Caudata > Salamandridae > Calotriton > Calotriton arnoldi. Next base: position 440,649 of record CAWUFW010007196.1, on the reverse strand, counting down.
ATGGCAATGGCGATGTCTGGTCCAGAACAGAGGTTGGTCCTGGCAGGCGATGTGGCGTCCAGGGTTGATGGCGAGGAGGGTGCTGGCGTCATAGCGGTGGAGTGTCCGAGAGGAAGGGTGCTTGGTATGAGCACGTTCCAGGGGCAGATGGATGCAGACGGGCTTGCCTATGGCTTGCCTTTGGCACGGGAGACGTCCATTACAACGCAGGCATTACATCATAATGCCTTTACAACGCAAACCCAACAACGCAGGTGCCTTTACATTGCATTCCATTACAATGCATTGTGAGGTCAGTAATGGGATATTTTTAAGTTTTAGGGTGGGTATGGGTTTCGGGTGTCGGAGATGAAATTTGGGGTGTATTATGGGGTAAAATTTGAAATTTGGGGTGTGTTTTGGGGTCAATTATGAAAATTGGGGTGTGCATTTGGGTCAAATATGATTTTTAGGGTGTGTTTTGGGGGTTCAAAGATAAATTTTAGGGTTCAGAGTTTGATTTGGGGTGCAAGGGTTAGTTTTAGGGTTGCACTCACTGAAATGGGAATAGTAATATTTACATCTCCGCTATCCAACACCTTCCCTACTGTTGCAATATGCCTAGTATTAGTATGCATTGTAATGGAATGCGATGTAATGGTATGCGTCGTAACTTCATATATACCTTTGGCACACCAGCGGTACGCCCGCTGCGCATGGCCGCACAGCGGCCGCCATTTAGAAGTGCTGCGGGGGGACTAGACAGCTGGAAGGTGGGAAACGCCGGAAAGGACACTAGATGGGGCGTGGACACGGGTGTGTGTGTGTGTGAGCGGGTGTTGTAAATATTAAAATGAGAGAAATCTTACCTCGAGGCCGGGTCCCGTGTCTTCGTTGCTCCTGCTCTCCTGAGTCTGCTTCCACCAACAGGAAGTAGGCAGCCAGGCTCCCTCCCCTAAGCCAATCACAAAGCTGCAATGCGGCATTGGGATCGGTCATTGGCGCCGGGACAAGGCGTTCCGCCAGGGGCTGGAGGGTTGGGCATGTTCTCCATGCAGGCTGTAATGCAGCCTGCATTGCGAACAGGACAGTGCGCATGACTGCTTTGGGCGGCCTGAGTGGGCCGACCAAACAGTCATTGCGCACTTGAGTGGACATGCCCCTCCGCCCCTGCCCTGCTCCATGAGTGGAGCAGCCCTACCCACCCTCCCGCCTGCAAAGGAAACATGGCACGATTACATCAGGAAGTTATCATCATGTGATGATTTTTCCTCTTCTTGCACTGCTTGAAAGCAGTGGGGCGACACTCTTCCGCTATAGCGGATGAGCCGCCACTGGGGGTGCGTCATCTACAGGTGCTAGGCCTGGGTGACTCGACCCCCGGGCCTCCTCCGCTACGCGTCCCACCTTCTCCTTACCTCGACATTGACATCATGGCGCAATCCACTGCACTCTCTCCAAATCTGTGACTCAGTCAGCAGGAGCCTCAGCCAAGTGGGATTTCACAAGCCTGGGTACGGCAGACACCGACAAGTCAGCTGGTGAACCTCCCGATGCAGTTGATGCAGCAGGGCCCCCTTAGGCGTGAAGTTGCAGCGCTCCTGCCACACAAGTTCGGCGCAACTCAGGGGCCTCAGCCTCCACAGCATCCGGCCAGCGCAACATCATCCGGCCTGTGATGCAGAGAGGCACCGCCCACCGTTGGTAATTCCCTCCATGTACCCTGGTGTAGTGGTGGATCATAGTATGCAACGTAGACCTCCCTAAGTTGGTGCGCAGGAGCTCCTCTACCATTCACAGCTCCAAGGGGCTCAAGGCGGTCTTCTCACACATGTCAGCAATGTGTCTCCATGTGACCTGCCAGACTTCACCACCAGGTACGGGCGATCGCCACGCCTCAATGTCTACCGCCACGGCTCATCGACTCCACAGCTCCTCCGCATCCCACTTCAGGCTCCAGACGCAGGTCCAGCGAGGCATCCAAGCTCCAGATGCAGGTCCAGCGAGGCATCCAGGCTCCAGGCGCAGGTCCAGCGAGGCATCCAGACTCCAGGTGCAGGTCCAGTGAGGCATCCAGGCTCCAGGCGCAGGTCCAGCGAGGCATCCAGGCTCCAGGCGCAGGTCCAGCGAGGCATCCAGGCTCTCATCCTGGTCATCCTGGATGTTGGGTGGCTTGAGGGGGTTGTTGATGTGTGCTGCACTTGGCCCTGGCTGCTCCATTCTGCATTTCATTGTTTTTTTTTGCCTATTTTCTATTGGAGGTCGACTGATAGGCTATTTCTTCCAATACAGGCAAAAAAAACTCATGTTGGGCTGACTAACGTGTGTTTTTTTGCCGCTAATGGGCCTTTTGTTGGTTTTCGCCCGCTAACGCCGGAATTCCTATCGCCATCACGCTAATGTTAGCTGCAGTTTGTGGCCGCCGATCCCTGAAGCTATCGCCATGTAGTGATGGCTTGTAAATACGTCGCTAACATGGCGATAGTTTTCAGCGGTACACGGTGGTAAGAAAACTGCCGCTAACTAACGTTAGCGATAGTTTTCGCCAGTCCTTGTACATATGGCCCTCTATGTTCCTGATTTTGAGTATCAAGTACTAAGTTAACTCCTTCAGGATGGTGGAGGAGAATTTCTCCAACATACTGAGAGACCTCCGCACAACAAATTTAGAATTGTCCACTGGCCCTGTGGACAACTCTCTACATTGACAGGGACTACTGTCATGGTGTTTTCTGTCTATACTACTGTACTTGGGCCAGGGTAGAGGGACCCTCCACCTAGCACGGAAGGGTAGAGAGGTATGCCGGGTGTGGATACATCCTCCCAAATCAAATTGTTAATCACTAAAGGTATCCCAACCAGTGTGCTAAAGGCTCAGCGCTAAACTCTCGAGGTGTTGCCCGCTCGGTGCGGGAAAGGAAGCAATTCCTTTTTGTTTAGTAAACCTCACACACCCTAGTGGTGTCATGCTTCATCATCGGGTTCACCCTGGCTCCTAAAGGTCAGGGTGGGCTCGACCATATTCCAGGAAGCTCTTTGGAGAGATAAGCCAGGGGGTCTAAAGACAAAAATCATACTCCGTCTCCAGTTATCCCTTTATTTACGGAGGCGTAGTGGATATTAAAATTATATATACAAGAGGTCTTTAGGAGGTGATGGTCCTATGACCCTAGTGTCTTGCCAACAAGTTTCAGCCCTTCAAAGTGGCCTCTTGGGTCCCGGGCTTTCTTCAGGGCAAATAGAGGTTCCCTCTCTGGGTATTCACAAAGGGATTTCCCTAACTTTTTAGTTGGAGGATGCAGAAAGCTGTATTCTCATCAATGGTATGGAAGGTATACTTATCTTCCATCCGGTTTTCTTATGTCTTATACAAAACATTTGAAGGACAGAACAGTCAGACATGATGATTGGCTAGCAATCCTTTAACATAAAGTTTGCTTTTCAAAAACAAACACCCAAACCAGGAGGATTTTTTTTTAATTGTCCCACACACTGGGAATTTTCTTCCAGGAAGACCGGGTCAATAGTTTTTTTCCTGTCCCTTACAGCCTTTTTATTCACTTTGCATGTTCTGGTTTTTCAACAAATACTTACCAGTTCTATACATGGGCTTAAGAGGTGGGTGTTTCTAGGGCAGACTAAGAAGCATGAATAACAACCATTTACCAAAGGGATATCCTAAAACATGTGGCCTAGACTCACAAAGGTGTCCTACTTGTCTTTGTTCTTCACTTCCAGGTCCTTCTGTGCCTTTAGGCATTGGTCCTCCTCCTAGTCCTGTACCACGTCCTTCATTTATGGGTTATTTTTGTTCTCCTGATCCTCATGCTGGCCCTGGCCTACCTAGTTCTGGTCACCCCGGCACTGGTTTCCTGAATCTGGGGGTCCTGGTTGTAGTCCCACCTAACCCTGGTCCACCTGGCCCTGCTCCTGGCTCATCTTTGGATTAGCCCTTCCTGGGCTTCCTGACCCTGGTACTACTGATCCTCATCCTGACCCTGCTGGTCTGCTGGGTCCTTTTCCACCTTCTCATGTTGCCCTGGTTCTCCTAGGGCTGGCACTCCTAGTTTTCCTTGTTTGAGTCATCCTGATTCTCCATGCCCTGGTCCTTGTGCTTCACCTGGTACTGCCTTCACTGGTTCTGGTCCTCTTTATTAGGTCCTGTTGGACATGGCCTGTTCATTTTGGCCCTGGTCTGGTCCTATTGGTCCTCATGGTTCTGGCTATCCTGATCCCACTGATCCTCACCAGCCTGGTCCTAATACCCCAGTTCCTAGTCCTCCTGCTCCACATGGAACTTAATGTCCTGGTCTCTTGGTTCTGACCGCTCTGGCCCTCATAGGCCTGCTCCTGGTATTGCTTCTTCTGATCCTTCTAGTTCACCTAATCCTCCCCATCTGGCCCCTGGTCTTAATGGTGTAATCCACCTACTCCTGGCCTGACTAGTTATCCGGGGCCTCCTCCAACATGTCATGATACTCTTGCCCCTGGTCCTCCTGCTTATTGTCATCTTGTACTAACTTGTCCACTTTATCGTGATCCTCCTTGTTCAGGTCATCCAGTTCTTAGCTGTTCTTAAACACCCAGCTTGGTCATCATGGCTCCTGTCATCTTGGCCTTCCTTGTCCTGGTCCTCCTTTTCCTACTTATCCAGGTCCTGCTTGTCCTGTTATGCCAGGTCCTGATACTCTGGACCTTAGTGAAAGGAGCTTCCTTTTCCCCTTAGTTGTGGTGCCACTGGTTCTCATTGCCCTGGTCCTCTTAGCTCTTGCCATGGTGGCTCTGGTTGCCTTGCCATCTCCTCTTTATTTTTCAGGTCTAGCTCTCCTAGTCTTCCTCACTCTCAGTCTGATTTGCCTAGCAATACCTGTCCTATTCCTGGTCCTCACAGTCCTTGTTTTTTCTGGTTTTTCCTAGTCTCTTCCTGGTTTTGTGCCCACTAAACCTGATCTTTTTATTTTTGATCCTTCTTGTTTGGGCCTTTGTATGCCTAATCCTCTTGGTTCTGGTCCTTCTGGCCATCCTGATCCTTTCAGGCCCCCTTCTCCTAGCTCTTTCTTTTCTTTCCTGCTCTTCTTGTATTTCATAGTCCTTGTCCTTCTCGAGATTCTGTGCCCATTGTCTCTAATCCCTTTGGTCCTGTTCCTTATAATTTAGGATCTCCTGGACTTGACCCACCTGCTATCTTAGTCTTTGTCTCCTTGGTCCTAGTCCTTCTTGTCCTTTTGTGATGTTGTCATAAACTTTGCCTTTTGGCCATCATGCCCCTTCTTGCATTACCAAGTCATGGCCCATCTGGCCCTGTTCCTTTGTGGTCCTCTTGGCCCTAGTCAGCTTGTCCGTGTTCTCCTCACAGTCAACATCCTTGCCTTGGTACTGCAGGTCCTGGTCCATTTTGCTTCTCATGACTGTCTTAGTCTTTGACCTCCTCATTTGGGATGTTCTTGTTCTCCTGCATCTGTTCCTTCTCCATTTAGTCTTACTAGTACTGCAGCCATTGATCCAGGTTCTCCTCCTGAGTCTGTTTCTTTTGGTCCTGGTCCTCCTGTCCGCCACTGCCACTGCCCATACCACTTGGTCTTCCTGATGATGTTTCTCCATCTTACATCAGATCCTCCTCACCCTGGTCCTGCTACTTGTCCTGATTGCTCTGCCCCACTTGGTAATCTGAGCCCAGGTCCCCTAGGTCCTGATCTTCATGACCCTCTTACCACTTTTTATGATCTTCCGTGTCATGGTCCTTTTAATTCATGTAGTCTTCTTGTTCTGGTCTTTTGGGTGCCCTTGGTACTGCCCTCTCAGTCTTCGTAAACCCTGTCCTGCTTATCCTAGTGTCCTGTGCATACTGGCCATTGCCCTTCAGGTCTTGATCATTTTAGTCCTCTTCAATCTGGTCCTGATCCTCCTGGTCCTCGTACTCCTGCATCTTGCCCGCATGGCTTTGCAATGCCTTGTCCTGTGTCAGAACCTCCTAGCATTTCCTAGTTCTGAAATTCATTGGCCTCTGGTTCATGCTTAGCTAAGAACTTCCTACCCTGTACTTCCTGGTCATGGTTTGACTGGTCATCATTCCCATGTACTCCGGTCCCTTGTTTTTTGGATCTTGGGAGTCCTGTTTCACAGGCTCCTGGTCCTCGACCTTTTCATTTTCCTCACCCAAATTCTTGTCCATCTGTCTTCCTGGTCCGGCTTCGCTGGTTTATCTAGTCCCCTCAATTGCCTGTTCCTAATCCTTCTAATTCTGGTCACCTTGGTCAATTCAGTCTTGATTCTCCATTGGCTAGCCCTCGTGTATAAGGTCTTCTGATGCCAGTTCCACTAGCCTTGGTTTCCCTAGCCCTTCTAGTTATCAGTCCTCCTGGCTCATCCTTCTCTTACCATTCCTCCTGGTTTCCTGATTTGCCTATTCTACATTGTTCTTGTCCATCTGACCATGGTCCTCTCTATCATGGTACTCCTAGTAATTATTGATCCTATTGAGTCTGGTCTTCTTCATCCCTCTGGCCATGAACCTCCTAGTTCCTATGTTCTGGGTCACCCTGGTTCAAGTAATTCCTGGCACCCTAGTTTAGGATCCCCACGAGTCTGATACTCCTGGAACTTCCGATTCTCGTCCCACTGGACCTAGACTTTCTCATCCTTTATAACCCCTGTCATTCTAATCTAGCATCTCCAGGTTCTGCTAGCCCTGATCCTTTCTGGTCACGGTCTTCCTGGTCCTGGTCTTTTTGCTTCTCGCCCTTGGTCATTCTTGATCTGATGTCTGTGGTCTTGGCTCTCCTGTCACTGGTCATTCTCACCATTGGTCTCCTGGTACTGGCCCTTTTTAGTCTCTCCACTTGGGTCTCCTATGCCCTGTTGTCCTCATCCCTCTGGTCCTGGTTGATGCGGACAGGCCCTCACATCCCTTCTTGTCATTATGGTACATGGCCGTGTGTTCCTTCTACCTCTGGTCCTTCTGTACCATTGGGTCTTTGTCAACTGGGTCCAGACCCCCCTGTTCCACATGCTGTGACCCTCCTGATCCTTCTCACCCTGATAGCCCTAGTGCTGATTCTCATTGTCCTGTTCCTCATCATATATTTGTTCCCGGTCCCCTCTGGAATTGGTAACTCTGGTCCTCATAGATTAGGTTTCACTGGGCCTGGTTCTTCTTGTCCTGATCCTCATGACTCTGGTTGTCTTAGCCCTCCCAGTGGTCCACCAACTGGCACTTATTATCCTACTTTTCATCCTCCGGCTCCTACTGCTTTCTTCCCTAGCACCCATCCACAATGACTTTAGTCAGGTACAGCCTCCATTCAGTCACATAGATTTTAATGTATTCATTTATTTATTTATTGCTACCAGATTTCATTTGCTGAGACAGGACTGACAATTACAGAAGTGAGGGACCACTAAAGACCAAACCTTGCCCACTTAAAGCACTGCTTAACATGTTAAAGGTCAAAATTACAATTTTCCAGATAGATTGTGTAGGTGACTAAAATGTCAGTGTGGCTGAAGGGGCACTCATGACATGGGACCGATAAGCATAAATGCCCCAAACCTACTCTGCCTTGTGAATAGTATGGAAATTGTGTTTATTCATAGGCAGCAGAGTGAAATCCTCCTCTGAATTACCCAGCTGCATTACTTACCTGTCTCCTGCTTTCACTTACCCATTCCACAGAAGCCACATTACAGTGTCTCACTCAATTTTCCTCCTGCAAGTGCTCCAAAGTACTGTGGCCCCAAACACCAATTACCTACTGTACGGGTCTCTTCCTCTGTTTGCTGCTCCTTTTTAACTACTGGTGTGTTGCTAGATTTCAAATACTAAGCAAGCACAATCTCCTTTAAACCAAAGCCTAAAGCTAGCCCAAGGCCTTCCATATGAAGCCCAAAAAAAGCCCAACCCTCAAACACCATTAAAAGGAGCATTATGAACATTAAAAAAACAATGTATTCTCATTAGTGAATAAAACATGTACTTAACGTGCTTTTAAACCATACTCAGTTTTCTTTGATGGTGGCCAAATACTCCCTGACGAAAGCGTCAAATATCTGTATGCCATTTTCTGAAGCTTCTGTTTTATTTCCACATGTTGTATTTGAATATTAATATAACATAAATGTTTTTATTCAAAATTTATATTATGATTTTCTCATCTGTAAACAGCTCAGCATAATCCATGCACATACCTTTATACAAATTGTTGTACATTTGTACATGCACTTACTTTCAAATGCTTCACATATGTTGCATCCTCATTACAAGATGGCCACCATACTACCATTGCTTAGAGTCACTTTTTTATGGCCATCTAATTAAAGTCTCAGTCACATTATTTTTCTGGCCACTGTTCAAGTTCTACATCATCTCTACTATTTAGTCTATGGCTGGCTACCCAGCAGAGATTATGTACTATTTTGCTGAGCGCTAGGTAAATAGCAGAGATTTTGTATTATTTGGCCGGCTGCCAGTCAAATAGACACTTTCTTCACATAAATTTAGCACAGGTAGTGCTAAAAATCCTTTAGTACATAAATAAACATCAATATCCCTTTTTTTGCACAGTACAAAACAAATTTTAGGTGTCATAAAACTTTGCTCGACCCATACTGAATTACAGTTTGTAATGGGCGTAAAAGGGATCATCCTTACAAATAGCAATATGGTATGCTATCATTGGTTTGCGACCACAATTCTGATTGCAATCCATGAACACTACATGAAGCTTCAAATGAGGTGCTAACTAATTCACAAATGGGAGGCAACTTCTTCCCTTTGGTGACAGAATCATGGAGAGTAGTCAGTGGTCTATTGGACCACTACCTGCTCCCACTGAGGCTTTTCTAAACTGAAAACATTTATTTTTTTAAAGCAATACCGGTTCCTTTTAGGAAAACAGCCTGCTTTTTAAAAAAAAGTTGTCATTTGGAAATTGAAATTTAGGAATGTTAGGATGCTGTCCCTTGCAGGCTACTATCCCTGTCATTTTTAACCAGTTGCAGAAGGCCACAAATTGTGACCTGCCTAATTAACGTGCGATAGGCAGGTCTTTCTTGGACTCCCTTTTCACAACAGTTTTTACAATTTTCTAAGTGGTAATCAAACTTTCCTATTTTTGTGGTTTATGAAGCTTGAATTATGTGTGAAACAACCTGAAAAGTTGCCCTTTCTGAACAGTAGACAAAATACTGAATTCAGCCAGGTATCATTTGTGCAGATCACTCATGGTTTTCCCAAACAAACTATCGTCTGAAATCAAAATCAATCAGTAGGAAAAAATGGAAATATTTGACAATGTTTCCATCTTTAATTTTCCACTCCGATGGCTGATTTACTAAACTAGCATACCATTATCTCTGTCATACTCTTCTGGTTGCAGGGATATATTGTGTTTGTTGGATGTTCAAAAATACTCAATACTCAGAGCCATCAACTGACCTGCAACTTATAAATATGTTTCATTGTGTACGACCATGCATCAACTTATAACATAAAACTTAATGTACAAAGAAACATGGACAGACATCAGCCCGTCCCAAGACCTCTGCGACAAGCTTGGAACCTACTTCTACCTCAAGACCAGGACACTCTACAACAACTTCGTTGACCACCCACAAGACGCCACAGCAGGCCCCCCGCCCGCCAGCCCACCATCTCAAACTGGACACCAATCACGACCGAGGACACCACCACGACCATGAAAGGCATCCACTCAGGGGCCCCCACCGACCCCTGCCCCAGCACATCTACCACAGGGCCGCAGACACCATCGCACCCGAACTACAACGGACCATCAACACCACCTTCACAACAGGCACTTTCCCAGATGACTGGAAGCGCGCGGAAGTCAGGCCCCTGCCCAAGAAGCCCAAGAAGCCCACGGCCGACCCCTCCGACCTCAAGAACTACCGGCCCATCTCGCTCCTCCCCTTCGCAGCCAAGGTGGCAGAGAAGGCAGTCAATAGGGAACTGACACGATTCATCAAAGAGAACGCCGTCCTCGACCCGTCCCAATCCGGATTCCGAAGCAACCACAGCTTCAAGACTGCCCTACTCACCGCCACAGACGACATCTGCACCCTCCTGGACCAAGGCTACTCCACAGCCCTCATCCTCCTCGACTTGTCTGCAGCCTTCCACACCGTCTCCCACTGCACACTAGTCGACAGACTACACAACACCGGCATACAAGGAACTGCCCTGGACTGGATCCGATCGTTCTTCACCGGAAGAAGCCAAAGGATCAGACTACCACCCTTCCTCTCTGCCCCCACGGAAATCACCTGCGGAGTCCCATGGGGGTCATCACTGAGCCCGACCCTCTTCAACATCTACATGGCCCCCCTCGCAGCCATCGTCCGACAACAGGGCCTCAACATCATATCCTATGACGACGACACCCAGCTCATCCTCTCCCTCACCAGAGACCCCACCACCGCAAAACTCAACTTCTAGAGAGGAATGCAAGATGTCGCAGTCTGGATGACCAACAGCTGCCTAAAACTCAATGCCGAAAAGACAGAAGTCCTCATCCTTGGAACCACCCCCTCAGCATGGGACAACACCTGGTGGCCCACCGCCCTCGGAAGCCCACCTACCCCCTCAGACCACGGCAAAAACCTCGGCATCATACTCGATTCATCACTCGCCATGAACCAACAGGTCAACTCCATCACCTCCAGCTGCTTCAACACCCTCTGCATCCTTCAAAAGACCTTCAAATGGATCCCCCCGGAGTCAAGAAAAACAGTCACCCACGCACTCATCACTAGCAAGCTGGACTATGGAAACACTCTCTACGCCGGCATCAACAAGTCCCTACTCCGCAAACTCCAGACAATACAGAACACCGCGGCCAGACTCGTCCTCGGCATCCCCCGGCACGAACACATCAGCCAACACCTGCGGAGACTCCACTGGCTCCCCGTGGAGAAGAGAGTCACTTTCAAAATCCTCACTCACGCCTACAAATGCCTACACAACAACAGACCCAAACACCTCAATGATAGAATAAACGTCCACGTACCGAAAAGAAACCTTCGATCTGCCAACCTCGCACTAGCCGTAACCCCGCGCATCCATAGAACCAGAGCAGGCGGAAGATCGTTCTCTCACATTGCAGCCAAAACCTGGAACGAGCTACCGACAGACATCAGACACGCCCCTCCCTAAACACCTTCAGGAAGACCCTCAAGACCTGGCTCTTCGGCTGAACGGAACTGCGTAATCCCCCCCCTCAGTGCCTTGAGACCCTCACGGGTGAGTAGCGCGCTTACAATACCCTGATTGAGTGAAAGAAAAGCTATGAATTTTTTAAATGTACCCAAAAATCTTAGTATAGAAATGTTCTTATTTTTATGAATACTAGCTATTTGTACAATTCACAATGTCAGCACTGTATATGAATTTGGGTTTACCCATAGTATCATGTTATTCAGGGGTGATTTGCAAAATGTATTCTTTTTACACTCTGACATTTGGAAGCCAAAATGGATTGAAAATTAATAGATGATAACAAATGTTCTGAAATTCTGTATTTCCCCTCTTCTCCCGATTACAAAGGTACCTGATTAGAGTGGGTGGGCTAGCCACTCACAACATGAAAGGCCTTAAAATACATGTGAAACATTCAGATTTGTCCTTGGAATTTCCAATATTTCAGGCTATGTGGGTAGTTGTGGTATTTGCTTCCAGTTTGGGCCCAGTGTCGGTCACCTCATGCAGAAATCTAAAACATCAGATATTCCTGAAAACTAGACACCCAGGGGAGTCCATGTTTGTCTTCCTCACTATGTTTTCCTACTCAGAATGTGCTACAAACGTCAGATTTTGGCTAAGATCACATATTTTACTCATATTTCTGTGAGGGGAAGCATCAGCAAACTCAGGGGATCAATTAAAATCCTACAACCCATGATTCCACATTCCTCTCAATAAAAATGTTTGCCCAAGTTTGTGACTAACCTATCACCTGCAGCAGGAAATACCCTCAACTGCAGCATGGAGGGGAAGCATCAGCAAACTCAGGGGATCAATTAAAATCCTACAACCTATGATTCCACATTCCTCTCAATAAAAATGTTTGCCCAAGTTTGCGACTAACCTATCACCTGCAGCAGGAAATACCCTCAACTGCAGCATGGAGTCATCAAGAATTTTCCCTGGGATTTGAGTCTTTATGGTGAGGTGGACAGCTGCAGTATTTGGTCAAGGATTGTCAAGCACCCGTGGAAACCTCCTAATCCTAGACACCTTTGATAATTAGACACCCTGGAGTGTCCAGAGTTGTGTGGCTCATATGAATTTCTCTAAATTTTCTTAAACATGATGCCTTGTAAAAGTCAAAGGTTTGGATAAAATCACAAATTCTTCTCACATTTCTGTGAGGGAAAGTTATACTATCTGCAGGTATCTACAAAAGCCATACCACTCAGCATTTCCACACTTCCCCAAATAAAAACAGTACCCCATATGTGTGGCTAGGACAATCACATGCAGCATAAAAAGCCCCCAAATGCAATGTGAAGACATAAAGATTTGATCTTTGAATTTCATTCTTTTTGGTAATGTGGGCAGTTGTAGTATTTGGCAACAGGGTTGGCTAACACCCATGGAAGTCTACCAACGCCCACAATTCTGACAACTAGACTTGCATGGAAACCCCTACGGTTTCATACTGAGAATCCCCTGCAAGCAACAAACTTCAGATGAAATCATGAATTTTCTCATATTAATGTCCACTGAAGTTTTCAAGCCAAGTGTTTCCAAACTTCTCTTATTAAAACGGTACCCCACTCATCCACCCCAGTGGGTGGGTCTATTGGCTGTGACAAGAAATGTATAAAATGCAACATGAAAAAATCACAAAGCTTCCTTTCAGGTTTAATCCCTCTGGTCTGGCAATGTGGTTAGCTGCAATATTTGGCCTGAGCTCGGCTGACACCAATGAAAACCTACCAACCTCAGACATTTCTATAATGTGACACCCAGGGGAGTTGAGTGTTGTGTGACGTGCATGGATATCACTAAGTTTTCTTACGCAGTATGTCCTGAAGATGACTAACTTTGACTAAAATCATAGATTTTTCCCACATTTCTGTGAAGGAAAATTACGGATCCATGGGATTCATAAAAGCTCAACCACCCACTGCTTCCGCACTTCTCCCGATTAATCAGCACCCAACTTGTGTAGATGGCCTATTACTTGTGACAAGAAAGGCCCAATAATACAATGTGAAAACAAGTATATTTCTTTTGAAATTCACTCATTCTGAGAATTTGAGTAGGTGCAGTGTTTGGGTCCTGTTCGGCCACCACCCAGGCAAATCGAAGGCTGCATGGCTTAAGTAGAAACCCACAAATTCTTTTTGGTGTTGAATGCCCTGCAAACATCAAACTTTCGCTAAAATCACAGATTATCCTCACATTTCTGTATGAGAAACTACTCAACTCTGTGGGAATCAGCAAAAGTCATACCACCCAGGATTCTCACATTCCTTCCGACATAAAAGGTACCCCACTTGTGTGAGGCTGCAAAGGAAACCGGCCATACGTTTCACCCACACAAGGAGGGGCAGTTTTTCAATTGGGAGAAGTATGGAAACGCAGGCTGGAAGGCTTTGGTCACTGGCTCAAAGTGTCCAGGTTGTCTGTTGAACAATGGGATAAATTTGGCCTAATTTATAAGGAAGTCTTGCAGAGCAGCAAGTCACCTTGCTGCACTGCACTGCATGACATGGAAAGGGCAGGAATGCACAGTATTTAAGGCAATACGGCACATTTCTGTCCTTTCCCTTGCACCCTTTTGACAGCCTAGCGCCAATGCAGGCACCCTTGCACCACGGTGCAAGGGTGCTTGTGTTGCATGCATGATTGTTTTTGTGAAGGAAGAGGCACCTTTCTGCACAAAACCAATTCTGGGAGGCATATTTCTCTTTCTATGTGTGTTGCATAGTGATGAAAGTTGCTTTGGCACACTTCCTTTGATAAACAAGCTAGTGGGTGTCCCTGCAATTTTGTATGCATTCTCAGCATGCAAGGATCCAAACCTTGTAAAGTACTTATTTTGTGTTTTAAACTTCGCCTTGGAAGTATTTAGGAATTTTCTTAATATTTCAATGGATTGCTGTCTAATACTACAAACACTACTATAGTTCCATTTATATACAGGGGCCTGACTACGCCTTCCTTGTACCTCTTCTGTGATAACTTATTCTACATTTCTAGGTACCATCTGTAGGAGAGTAGGATCTGCTTCACATGGGTACCCCCACTTTTTGCTGATGCTTCACTGTTTTTCGACCTTAGTCTGGCTGGGGCCCTGCTAATCAGAACCCCAGCCTAGCTGCTTCCTCTTTAAAATGGTTTCCATGTGCCTTAGGCACATCTCTGATTGGAATCTGGAGTGCCCTTATAAGTCCCTAGTATATGGTATACTATGTACCCAGGGCATAGGTACCTCAGAGGCCTACCAGGGGCTGCAGCATGTATTGTGCCACCCCTGGAAGGCCATCCAAACTGACACCACAGGTCTGCTACTGCAGCCTGGGTAAGGTGGTGCATGCACCCCTTACTGTGATATAGGCTACCTATATCACTATATACATACACACATATAAACCTATAAGTCACTCCTATGGCAGGCCTTATCAATCCTGAAGGCAGAGTGCGTGGTTCCTATGTGAGAGGGTGCCCCTGCATGAGCAGGGCCCCTCTGCAGTGTTCGGAGACCCTTCTCTGATGCTGTTTGTAGTGCAGCCTGACCATATACTCTTAAGCGCATTATAACCTCGCGTTAAATGCTAACTTTAGGATGGCTGCACGGAAACATGTCGTGTTTGGTGTCAAACATCTTGGAATACTACCCCCCGCCAGTTCTGGCGGCGGGGGTAGCATTCCACCCTTCTAGAGGGAAAGACATGTACACACCGGTATACCCGGTACTGACTTTCCAGAGCCCTGGCATCACAAAATGGATGCCGCTGCCACAGACACGAGTCTGGCCTCCTGCTGCTGACCGAAACTCCGGCAGGGGAGGCCTGGACAATAGGTTTCCTGTCCCAGGGAGGTGTGAACACCTCCCCAGACAGGATAGTGTGTATTGGGGCTGGGCGGGAGCACTCTCGGGTGCTTTGAAATCCTGCACTGGGGGCACACTTGGTGTCCCTGTGCATACCCCAGTTCAAACCGGCTCAGGGGCTTCCAGCCCCTGCTCTGGCGCGAAACTGGACAAAGGGAAAGGGGTGTAACCACCCCTCTGCCCTGGCCCTCCCATAGGTGAGGCCACAGAGTATGTCCAACCCCCTACCTTAGTATAAGTAGGGGAACCCAGTCCTTAGGACTTTAGATTTACCTGGACGAAACGCTGACACAGAATCCTGGACCTTCGACGCTCTACTTCAAGATTAGAGGACTGAAGAATCTCCCTTGGGGTCAAGGAGTGACTCCCTTGCTTGGCAGGCACCAAAGAAGCAATTGTCCGGTCTGCATCGCTGAAGCTCCCGTCGGACACCGAAGTCTTTGCATCACCAGAGGTAGATTTCCAGACTTCCCCGAGGCTGCCCTGAGTCCCCAGCAAAGCTGAGGCCCGTAGCTGTCACGGGTAATGTGGAACCGTGACCCCTGGACACCGATCACATTTGCAGGTGCATCCTCTTCTGGGTCTCCCACGAAGTCGTGCTTTGGGCTTCTAGTAGCCCTAGCCTCCAGCACCAACTGCACCGAAGATCACTGGCCTCCACTCCACAAGTGTCCTGTGAGCCAGCTCCACGTGCCCTGTCTCGAGGCTCCTTCACGGTCGCTAGTCCGTTGACTAGTAGGCCCTCCCGAAGGCCAATCTTTTTCTGCTTGGGCGCCCTGGTTGCTCCAGGTGTGCCCTGACTTATCCTCGCTGGGTGAGTCCCCCAGACCTTGCTGGTCTGCAACATCGTCCTTCTTCTATTTCCACGAGACTTGCCGTTGCCAAGGCTTGTTGGGTCCAATCCGGTCGCCGACACCCTTGCAATCAACAAACGTCGTAGGACAGCTCGAATCCAGCTCCTGGTTGTCGTCGACGCCTCCTGGACCTCGTGGCTGAAGAGTCAAGACGACTGTCAACCTACCTGAAGCACTCGACATCGGTGGGCATCTGCTCATCGCCTTCCTGGTCACTGGCTAGTGACCCAGACTCTGTCCCCTCTGCTTTCAGGTTCTTCAGATCTTCGATCCACCTTTGGATCCACCCGAACACTTTCGACTTGGCCGCCAGCAGCACTTTGCAGCAGATCGCCATTGAAAGCGACAACGAAACCCGACCCCGAAAGACACCTATGCACCCGGCTCCCCTGGGTGAGGTAACTCGAGTACTCCGGTGCTCCCGTGGGTATTGACACTAGAACAGCCTAGTTCTCAAAGGGTTTGCTCCAAGTCCTCCTCTAAGTGTCCCTTTTCTTTTAAATTCTAATCGCACTTTCCCCATAGAAGTTAACGGTGGTTCGCGGCTGTGTTCATACACTGCACGCGTCCCCCGTGGGTCCCCTGTGTCACTGCCTTGGGTGGTTCCTTGTGGTCCAAGCACTTCTACAGGCTCTAGGCCTTGTGTCTAGCTCAGTCGTGGTTCTTATACCACTTTATTGGTATATGGTTTGGTACGCCCCTGGGGCTCAAACGTGTATTTGTGCTATTACTGTAGATAACTCACTTATAATTTATGTACTTCAAACTCTAGCCTCATAAAGAGACTAGAGGGGTGTGTTTAGTAATAAATACATATATTTTGAATATATACCTGGTGTGGTCCTCTTTCATTTGGTCACTCAAGAGATTATAGACTGGTAAAACAAGCTGCTTTACATTCCTTCAAGACTTAGCCTGAAGGCTGCTCTCCATAGCTACCACTAGGATAGCTTTCAATAAAGGTTGTCTTTAACCTATCTCCAATAAGGGGTTGTTTGGACTGGTGCAAGGTGCCCACTATAATTAGTGGACAGCATATGCCAGGCCAACTTCTCACATTGGTGTGCAGCGTGTGGGATTCCAGCTTGCTATTGTTTTACCAGATAATCTCAATTGAATTGATCAACTGAAAACCACTAAGGGTACCTAAGGTACATATAAATCAAGCTTAGTAATACAGTAAGTTCTACTGAACTTAGAGTTGTGTGTTAAGGGACAGCACACCCTTTCTACAACTCAAGAGAGTTTAGTAGGCCACACTAGAGTAGGTAGTGCATACACCACACCTCACTAGTAATGTCTTCAAAGCCAGGACCCAGTGAGTCCTTGCCAGAAGCCAGTGGGCTTCTTCCCTCCAAGTATGATAAACTCCCATTCTTGGAATTGAGAGCATTATGCAATTCTAGGAAGTTGAAGGCAGGCAAAAGTGCCAGCACCCAACACCTCAGGGAGGTGTTACTAGCTGATGATCTCAGCAGGCCCCTAGGGTCTGAAGGGGTAAGCAAAGAGGGTGGGGCAGAAGATGAGGAAGGGGCCAGGGGTGAAGAAACCCAGCCCCCCCCCCTCTGAAACTGGCCAGGAAGGTGAAAATGACCTTGTCCGGGAAAACCCAATTACTCCTGTGGAGGAGGAGGAGGGAGAGGATCAGAATGACCTCCCCTTTGTCCCCCCAGGAAGAGTTCTGAGTGTGCTCAGAAGGTCTAGGTCTCCTTCTCAGGAGTCTAACCACTCTGACACCTCAATAGGGACCTCTGTCTCCTCTCATAGGAGGGAATCCTCTCATGAGAGGAGAAAGAGACTGATTCAATATGAGCAAACTCAGCTTGAACTCAGGAAACAGCAATTGGCTATAGACAGGGTGTCCCTAGATCTCTATAGAGAGAGACAAAAGTTGGGACTAGAGTCCCATGGTGGCAGCAGTTTCCCCAAAGATAGGGAAAGGTCTTATGACCATAGAAACCTGAGCAAGATTGTCCCTCCCTACCAGAGTGGGGATGACATCCACAAATGGATAACTGCTCTAGAGAGGGCCTGTAAAGTACAGAGGGTCCCTCAGGAGCAGTGGGCAGCAATCTTGTGGCTCTCCTTTGCAGACAAAGGTAGAGACAAGCTCCTCACTGTTAGAGAGGAGGATGCTGATAATTACAAAGTCTTGAAGAGTGCTCTAATTGATGGGTTTGGCCTAACCACTGAAAAATACAGGTTAAAGTTCAGGGATACCCAAAAAGCACAGACTCAAGACTGGGTGGACTTTGTTGATTGTTCTGCCAAGGCTCTGGAAGGTTGGTTATTGGGCAGTAAGGTATGTGACTTCACAGGATTGTACAATCTGATAATGAGGGAGCAGATTCTTAATAACTGTCAAAATCAGCTGTTGCATCAGCACCTGGTAGACTCTGATCTGACCTCTCCCCAAGAATTGGGAAAGAAGGCAGACAAATGGGTCAGAACCAGGGTGAAGCAGAAGGTACAGAACCAAGGTGGTGACCCTAAGAAGCAAGATTCGAAAACCTCTGATAAGGGTGGGGAGAAGGGTAAAGATCAAAAGTCTTCACAAGGCCCCCAAAAATCTTCTTCAGGTGGGGATTCACAGTCTACCAAAGGGAAAGGCCAAAGGAAACCATGGTGCAAGGTCTGTAAGCAAAAGACCCACTGGACCAGTGATTGCACCAAATCCAAAGACTCTACTCCAGCCCCCACCAATGCCCCTAAGGCACCTGCTCCCCCTAGTGCAGTTACAGTTGGTGGTGGGATTACACAAGCCAAGGGTTTAGTAGGGTTGACCCTGGGTAAAGAGATGAGCTCTGACCTAGTCAGAGAACTCACTCAGGCTGTCCTAGTCTGTGATGGGGGCATGGATATGACCTCCTCTGAGAGTCCCAGTAATCTGGGCAAGTACAGACAACAGCCTTTAATCAATGGAAGAGAGGCTTTGGCATTTAGGGACACAGGGGCAAGTGTCACCATGGTGACACAAGACCTTGTGAATCCTGGGCAGATAATACTTTGTGAAATGTACCAAGTGACCAATGCTAGCAACGTCAGAACAGACCATACTCTGGCAGTTGTTAACTTCTCCTGGGGATGGGTAACTGGCCTTAAGAAGGTTGTGGTAAGTGCAGACCTACCCGTTGAATGCTTGCTTGGCAATGACTTAGAAACTTCAGCTTGGGCAGAAGTGGAGCGCAGGACCCATGCAGAAATGCTGGGCATCCCTGCAGATGTGTTTGCTGTGACCAGGTCACAAGCCAAAATGTCTAGCACTGAACAGGCCTTGGATTCTGGAATAATGGACCAAGTGCCCTCCAAGAAGAGGAGTAGTAGGGTAAAGGCAGTGCCTTCCCCCTTGGCTCAGAAGGAAGATCAGTCCCTTGAGGGGGATGATCTCAGTCCTGAGGAAGGAACTGTCCCAGAGGAGCTTGAACCTGACCAGGTTGAGTTCTTGGGGGACAGGGGGCCCTTCCAGGGCAGATCTGAGCCAGGAGCAGCAGAGCTGCCCCTCTCTTGAACCCCTCAGACAGCAAGCTGCTGCTGAGGCTGCTGGGAAAGCTAGTGGTCCCCATACTGTGTATTGGGATGATGGACTCTTGTACTCAGAGTGTAGAGACCCCAAGCCTGATGCTACCAGGAGGTTGGTTATACCTTTGAAGTTCAGGGGCTTCCTATTGACCCTAGCCCATGATATTCCCTTAGCAGGTCACCTGGGCCAGAACAAGACTTGGGACAGCATTGTCCCTCACTTTCACTGGCCCCACATGTCTGAAGACACCAAGGAGTTTTGTCGCTCCTGTGTAACCTGCCAGGCCAGTGGCAAGGCAGGTGGCACTACAAAGGCCCCCCTGATACCACTACCTGTGGTGGGGGTTCCCTTTGAAAGGGTGGGGATTGACATTGTTGGTCCCATGGATCCCCAAACAGCATCTGGGCACAGGTTTATCCTGGTGGTAGTGGATCATGCCACCAGGTACCCAGAGGCTATTCCCCTTAGGACCACTATAGCACCTGTGGTGGCAAGGGCCCTCCTGGGAATTTTCTCAAGAGTGGGCTTCCCTAAGGAGGTTGTATCAGACAGGGATGCAAACTTTATGTCTGGATACTTAAAAGCAATGTGGAAGGAGTGTGGAGTGACTTACAAGTTCACCACACCCTATCACCCACAATGCAATGGTTTAGTTGAGAGATTCAACAAAACCTTGAAGGGCATGATTAAAGGGCTCCAGAAAAGCTTAGGCGAAGATGGGACATACTCTTGCCCTGCCTTTTATTTGCATACAGGGAGGTGCCTCAAAAGGGGGTTGGCTACAGCCCTTTTGAACTTTTGTTTGGTCACCCTGTCAGGGGTCCACTGTGCTTGGTGAAGGAAGGATGGGAGTTACCTCTCAAGCCCCCAAAGCAAGACATAGTGGACTACGTACTTGGTCTCCGCACCCGGATGGCTGAGTATATGAAAAAGGCAACTAAAAACCTTGAGGCTAGCCAGGAACTTCAAAAAGCCTGGCATGACCAAAAGGCTGTACTGACTGTTTACCACACAGGACAGAAGGTATGGGTGTTGGAGCCAGTGGCCCCAGCAGCTCTCCAAGACAAATGGAGTGGACCCCATACCATTGTTGAACAGAAGGGTGAGGTTACCTACTTAGTAGACCTAGGAACACCCAGGAGTCCCCACAGGGTTCTCCATGTCAACAGGTTAAAACCATATGTGGGCAGGGCAGACATGGGCTTGCTCATGGCTACTGATGAGGGACAGGAGGAAGAGAGTGACCCACTCCCTGACCTGTTCTCACAGAACCCTGGTGATGGGTCAGTGGATGGTGTAGCCTTGGCAGGCAGCCTCACTACCCAGCAGCAGACTGATTGCAGACAGGTGCTCAATCAGTTCAGACACATATTCTCACTGACACCCAGTCAGACTACCTGGTGCACTCATGAAGTGGACACTGGGGACAGTCTGCCTATTAAAAATAAGATTTATAGGCAACCTGACCAAGTCAGGGACTGTATCAGGACAGAAGTCCAGAAGATGTTGGATTTGGGAGTTATTGAATCCTCAGATAGCCCTTGGGCTAGTCCAGTGGTCCTTGTGCCAAAACCTCACACCAATGGTGGGAAAAGAGAGATGAGGTTTTGTGTGGACTACAGGGGTCTCAATGCAGTCACTAGGACTGATGCCCATCCAATACCAAGGGCAGATGAGCTAATAGACACATTGGCCTCAGCCAAGTATCTAAGCACATTTGACCTGACAGCTGGCTACTGGCAGATCAGACTAGCTGATGATGCAAAGCCAAAGACAGCATTCTCAACCCCTAGTGGGCATTATCAATTTGTGGTGATGCCCTTTGGTCTGAAGAATGCACCTGCCACTTTTCAGAGGTTGGTGAATACAGTCCTTACAGGTCTGGAAGCCTATAGTGCAGCATATCTAGATGATATTGCTGTCTTTAGCTCCACCTGGGAGGATCACCTGGTCCACCTCAGAAATGTTTTACAGGCCCTGCAGAAAGCAGGCCTGACTATCAAGGCCACCAAGTGCCAGATAGGGCAGAGTCAGGTTGTGTACCTGGGCCACCTTGTGGGTGGAGGCCAGGTTCAACCACTGCAGAGCAAGATCCAGACCATCATGGACTGGACTGCTCCAACTACCCAGACTCAGGTGAGAGCCTTCTTAGGCCTGACTGGGTACTATAGGAGATTTGTCAAGGGGTATGGATCAATAGTGACACCCCTGAATGACTTAACTTCCAAGAAAATGCCCAAAAAGGTTCAGTGGACAGTTAGCTGTCAAAAGGCATTTGATGACCTGAAGCAGGCCATGTGCACTGCTCCCATTCTACAGAGTCCTGATTACTCCAAGAAGTTCATTGTTCAAACTGATGCATCTGAATTGGGGGTAGGGGCTGTACTGTCACAATTGAATGATGAAGGTCAGGATCAGCCAGTAGCTTTTATTAGCAGAAGGCTGACCCCTAGAGAGAAACGTTGGTCACCCATTGAGAGGGAGGCCTTTGCTGTGGTCTGGGCTCTGAAGAAGTTGAGGCCATACTTGTTTGGTACTCACTTCCTTGTTCAAACAGACCATAAGCCCCTCTTATGGCTAAAACAAATGAAGGGTGAAAACCCCAAACTGCTTAGGTGGTCCATTTCCCTACAGGGGATGGACTTCACAGTGGAACATAGACCTGGGAGTAACCATGCCAATGCAGATGGACTCTCTAGGTACTTCCACTTAGAACATGAAGACTTAACTGGGCAAGGTTAGTTTAATGTCCCTACGTTTGGGGGGGGTTGTGTAGGAGAGTAGGATCTGCTTCACATGGGTACCCCCACTTTTGCTGATGCTTCACTGTTTTTCGACCTTAGTCTGGCTGGGGCCCTGCTAATCAGAACCCCAGCCTAGCTGCTTCCTCTTTAAAATGGTTTCCATGTGCCTTAGGCACATCTCTGATTGGAATCTGGAGTGCCCTTATAAGTCCCTAGTATATGGTATACTATGTACCCAGGGCATAGGTACCTCAGAGGGCTACCAGGGGCTGCAGCATGTATTGTGCCACCCCTGGAAGGCCATCCAAACTGACACCACAGGTCTGCTACTGCAGCCTGGGTAAGGTGGTGCATGCACCCCTTACTGTGATATAGGCTACCTATATCACTATATACATACACACATATAAACCTATAAGTCACTGCTATGGCAGGCCTTATCAATCCTGAAGGCAGAGTGCGTGGTTCCTATGTGAGAGGGTGCCCCTGCATGAGCAGGGCCCCTCTGCAGCGTTCGGAGACCCTTCTCTGATGCTGTTTGTAGTGCAGCCTGACCATATACTCTTAAGCGCATTATAACCTCGCGTTAAATGCTAACTTTGGGATGGCTGCACGGAAACATGTCGTGTTTGGTGTCAAACATCTTGGAATACTACCTCCCCCGCCAGTTCTGGCGGCGGGGGTAGCATTCCACCCTTCTAGAGGGAAAGACATGTACACACCGGTATACCCGGTACTGACTTTCCAGAGCCCTGGCATCACAAAATGGATGCCGCTGCCACAGACACGAGTCTGGCCTCCTGCTGCTGACCGAAACTCCGGCAGGGGAGGCCTGGACAATAGGTTTCCTGTCCCAGGGAGGTGTGACCACCTCCCCAGGCAGGATAGTGTGTATTGGGGCTGGGCGGGAGCACTCTCGGGTGCTTTGAAATCCTGCACTGGGGGCACACTTGGTGTCCCTGTGCATACCCCAGTTCAAACTGGCTCAGGGGCTTCCAGCCCCTGCTCTGGCACGAAACTGGACAAAGGGAAAGGGGTGTAACCACCCCTCTGCCCTGGCCCTCCCATAGGTGGGGCCACAGAGTATGTCCAACCCCCTACCTTAGTATAAGTAGGGGAACCCAGTCCT
Source organism: Calotriton arnoldi (assembly GCA_963921515.1). NCBI lineage: Eukaryota > Metazoa > Chordata > Amphibia > Caudata > Salamandridae > Calotriton > Calotriton arnoldi. Next base: position 417,349 of record CAWUFW010007196.1, on the reverse strand, counting down.
TAGGACTTTAGATTTACCTGGACGAAACGCTGACACAGAATCCTGGACCTTCGACGCTCTACTTCAAGATTAGAGGACTGAAGAATCTCCCTTGGGGTCAAGGAGTGACTCCCCTGCTTGGCAGGCACCAAAGAAGCAATTGTCCAGCCTGCATCGCTGAAGCTCCCGTCGGACACCAAAGTCTTTGCATCACCAGAGGTGGATTTCCAGACTTCCCCGAGGCTGCCCTGAGTCCCCAGCAAAGCTGAGGCCCGTAGCTGTCGTGGGTAACGTGGAACCGTGACCCCTGGACACCAATTGCATTTGCAAGTGCATCCTCTTCTGGGTCTCCCACGAAGTCGTGCTTTGGGCTCCGAGTAGCCCCAGCCTCCAGCACCAACTGCACTGAAGATCACTGGCCTCCACTCCACGAGTGTCCTGTGAGCCAGCTCCACGTGCACCGTCTCGAGGCTCCTTTGCGGTCGCTAGTCTGTTAGCTAGTAGGCCCTCCCAAAGGCCAATCTTTTTCTGCTTGGGCTCCCTGGTTGGTTGAGGTGTGCCCTGACTTATCCTCGCTGGGTGAGTCCCCCAGATCTTGCTGGTCTGCAACATTGTCCTTCTTCTATTTCCATGAGACTTGCCGTTGCCAAGGCTTGTTGGGTCCAATCTGGTCACCGATACCCCTGCAATCGACACACGTCGTGCGACAGCTCAAATCCAGCTCCTGGTTGTCGTCGACGCCTCCTGGACCTCGTGGCTGAAGAGTCAAGATGACCATCAACCTACCTGAAGCACTCGACATCGGTGGGCATCTGCTCATCGCCTTCCTGGTCACTGGCTAGTGACCCAGACTCTGTCCCCTCTGCTTTCAGGTTCTTCAGATCTTCGATCCACCTTTGGATCCACCCGAACACTTTCGACTTGGCCGCGAGCAGCACTTTGCAGCAGATCGCCATTGAAAGCGACGACGAAACCCGACCCCGAAAGACACCTATGCACCCGGCTCCCCTGGGTGAGGTAACTCGAGTTCTCCGGTGCTCCCATGGGTATTGACACTAGAACAGCCTAGTTCTCAAAGGGTTTGCTCCAAGTCCTCCTCTAAGTGTCCCTTTTCTTTTAAATTCTAATCGCGACTTTCCCCATAGAAGATAACGGTGGTTCGCGGCTGTGTTCATACACTGCACGCGTCCCCCGTGGGTCCCCTGTGTCACTGCCTTGGGTGGTTCCTTGTGGTCCAAGCACTTCTACAGGCTCTAAGCCTTGTGTCTAGCTCAGTCGTGGTTCTTATACCACTTTATTGGTATATGGTTTGGTACGCCCCTGGGGCTCAAACGTGTATTTGTGCTATTACTGTAGATAACTAACTTATAATTTATGTACTTCGAACTCTAGCCTCATAAAGAGACTAGAGGGGTGTGGTTAGTAATAAATATATATATTTTGAATATATACCTGGTGTGGACCTCTTTCATTTGGTCACTCAAGAGATTATAGACTGGTAAAACAAGCTGCTTTACATTCCTTCAAGACTTAGCCTGAAGGCTGCTCTCCATAGCTACCACTAGGATAGCTTTCAATAAAGGTTGTCTTTAACCTATCTCCAATAAGGGGTTGTTTGGACTGGTGCAAGGTGCCCACTATAATTAGTGGACAGCATATGTCAGGCCAACTTCTCACACCATCATCTCTTCCGCTATAGGACTGCCATTCTTCATTTCATAACACCATCCTCTTTCATCAATAGCATGAACTAATCTGTTATCCTGCAGATAGCTTTCTTCATTAAAGAAAGGCTCTGTACTAGAAGTATGTATCCATTCTCCACTGTAAACTGTACAAAGGTTATTCACTAATCCTTTCTTCTGGTTTTGTCTCCTCATGCACAACACCATTTTGTCAAGAGTCTTCATTCTATTTAGAATCAAAATGAAAAGCTTCCTCTTCAAAGCAAAGGCCTTATCAGCTACTCTCTCAACTCATTTCTCAGTAGATTTACAACCATTCTACTACGGAACATCCTGGCTCTGATTTCCTTAAACTGCTTCTGTCTCCTAATTAAGGTGTGCCCATCATTGTTACAATATTTTCTATTCTTGCAATGTACACTTTGTCCACTCTTATTGTTTCTCATAGTCATAATTGTATTTTATTTATTTTGTAATCTTTGCAAATGTCCACATATATTTTGAGGAAATGACTTTGTCCTCTTACCAGTAGCTCTTTTTTCTTTCACCACTTTTTCTGCATTTTGCCCCTTTTGTAACTCATTTCTGCAGAGATACTGTAGTTGCTTCTGTTGCTTTTTCATCCAAGCTTTTGTAGGCATTCTAACTGTGTGTAGTATGTCGATATTGTTCTGTGAAAAAAAAAGTATATTTTAATTTGTACCATAGCCAATGTACCAACTATTTTACTACTGACTTACACTCAATACAAAAACAGTTTTCATGCTATGTTGCAGTTTTAAATCTACAGATGAACCTAGATATATTAATACATGCACTTACTTCAATATACCAAATCCAAAACAAAACACAAAACTTTATTTATTAGTTACCTTTTAACATTTTAGTACCCTGTCGTACAACACAGCTGTACCATACCTCACTTGTCACTTATAGATGGTGAAAGAACAGTTCATCCCTTCTGTAGTAAATTTTAAAATGAAAATCAAGCCAAGGTGGCGTATTTGCAAGCCCCATGCACCGCCTGTGCATTACTTTGTTTGACACACTGGCGGCCTACTGTGGTGCTCCATATTTACAAGGCCATGTAAAGCCACTCTGTGTGACTTTTCATGGCCTTGGAAATACGGGCCCTTTTCACGCAGCACTTTGCGTGAAAGAAGCGTGCCTAGAGTGTTGCTGTATGCATTCAAACACCCATGGATTCTGCTGCATTCCCAGATTCACAACGATTCGTAAACCTGGGAATATGTCAGAATCCAACGCCTCCCCAGGGAAGGTGTAGGGAGGCGCAATGAGGAGAAATACTTGTATTTCTCTTCGTTTTTTCCTCTTTCTATGTGTGCTGCAATCTGCAGCACACATAGAAAGAGGAAACTACCTCTCGTGATTGTTTTTGCACAGGAAGGTGTCCCTTCCCGCACAAAAAATCTCTTCCCCGCAACACAGGCACCCTTACACCATGGTGCAAGGGTGCCTCAGTTGGCACATGGCAGCCAGTTTTGCACCTGCACTGGGGACAGCATAGGGATCCGTCATATTGTTGTAAATATGACGCATCCCTGTGCTTTGAAAGTAATGCAGCACGGCACAGGTAAATGATTTGCGGCTCTGTGCCGCATTACTTTCTTGTACATTTAGCCCCAAGTGTAGAAGTAAATACAGTGTCTCAAAACTGTAAATCTGAAAACACAGCATAAGAGCTATTTGCATACCTCTCTACTACTGTGTCACTGGTGTATTTAGTATCTCAGTACTTTTCTACTTAAATGTATCAGATTAAAAGTTTGGGAAACGGTGCATAAAACAATCTGCACATTATTCTCTATCAAATCATATAGCTCACTAATTCTTCCAAGTACATGCAAAGAGTGTTTCATAGCTTGCATATATAATTCACCAGATAAATCTAAAAGACTACGGGGCTTATTTACAAGCCCATTGCGCCACTTTTGCGCCATTTTTAACATGGGAAAAGTGACGTACGGGTGGCGCAAGGGGCTTGAAAATAAGCCCCTACATATTCCTCACTAAAACTCGTAAATACATGTGTTTGTGATTAAATACATGAATACTCCCTGGATAATTGAATTGGTGCATAGGTAATGCCTCGTTGATTCTCTAAGGATACAGGTAGTGCCTGGATGATTCCCTGAGTATATGAGAATGCCATGGGTCATTTCATATCTGCATAGTTACTGCCTGCATGTTTGCATGAGTATATCACTACTATCTGGGTGTTTGGATGAGTGCATGAGTAGTGCCTGAATGATTAGATAAGTGCATGACTAATGGTTCAACAATTCAATACATGCATAGATAGTGGTTGGATGATTAAATGAGTGCAAATCTAGTGCCTGGATGATTGCAGGAGTGCATAGATAGTATATAGGTGATTTATTGAGTGCATGCATAATGCATACATGAATGTTTAAGTACATGCATAGCACCTAGCAGATTGGATGAGTGCATGAGTACTGTTTCAGTCATTGTATGACTACATGGCTGCTGCCCATGTGTTTTTGGTTCAGTGAACAGGTAATGCCTGGCTGTTTAGATAACTACATGGGCAGTGCCTGGATAAATGAATGAGTTCATCAGTAATGCCTGTCTGATCAAATGAGTGCATGACTAGTGTCTGAGTGATTGCATGACTCGATTGTTAAAGCTTGAGAGATTGGATGAAAGTAAGTGTACTGCTGGGGTGATTGTGTTAGTGCAAAAGTATTGCCTCAGTAATTAAATGCCTGTATAGGTTTTGGATGGATGATAGGTTTACTACAATGGTACTCTCTACGTAATTAGATGAGCGCATGAGTATTGCCTGAGTGTTTGCATGAGTGCATGCGTGTGCCTCAGTGTTTCAATGACTGCATGGGTTGTAAAGGGGTGTTAAGATGACTGCATAGGTTCTGAGCAAGGGTTATAATGACTGCATAGTTACAGCCTTGTCAATTGCATAAGTAAATGGTTAGGGCCCGATTCACAATCTAAATATACGACTTTTGGTATTCACAGAAGGCACTTACGAGTGTTTGGTATTCACAGAAATCACTTACGACTCCTATCTTTACGTCCGCACTCGGGCCAGAATCTCCGCCTCTGGGCTGGAATACCCGCATTCGGGCCGGATGATCATTTTCATCAATGCTAAACACCTCTCGAAGTGCCTACCATCCCTTCACATACTCCAGATGAAGCCAATTAACAACAACTGCAAGACCAGCACCACAAACCACTTAAAAGCAGCACACATTCAAGGAACAGGTTTGGCCACAGAGAGTTCCTGTTTTTTTATTTGCTGTGCATCGCTACTGGAAAATGTACCAACTGAGGAGGACGAAAAACTTTACAAATGAGGAGACCACCATGATTGTGGAGTTCATTGTGAGGCACCATAAACGGCTATATGGTCTCCCCCCTTACTGCACCAGTCGCACACAGAAGGCAGCTCTATGGCAGCATTTAGCCGATGCTGTAACAGCATTGGGGGAGGATGTGCGCACAGTCTGTGACATCAAGAAGAAGTGGCATGACGAAAAGGCGCTGGTGAAGGAGAAGTACTCCAGGATTGAGTTGGCCAGAATTCTCCCTGCCCCACAATCTGGAACCCGCCTCCACCTCACCACATTTGAGGAGGATGTCCTCACTACAATACACCCCCACATGCTCCATGGGCTGTCTGTGAGTGATGTCCGTAACGTGGTACTACGTAAATGTGATAACAAGAACAAGCATATAAAACGACAGTCTGTGTTGCACCCCCATTGTGATTAATGAAGTTGTCCAAAGTTTAAATACATCTATAGTCAGTCAGAGGCTCATGTGTTTCCCTCTGTATGTTGCACCACAAGTCCCAGAATCCTTTGTATAAGAAAAGGCAAATCCCATTCCCACTATTGAAAACATGGGCCCAGTACTGCTGCCGTAGATACCTAATACTGTTAAGTAGCAATAGACAAAGTGCCCCTCCCACTTATCCAGAGGTGGCCGAAACAGTCAAGAACGTCAGGGGGGGTGGTGCGGTGCAGAGGAAATTCTACAGACAACAGAATAGGGAAATCAAAAAACAATCATCCAAAAAATAACTCACCTTGTGCTTGCTACATCACTGAGCACAAGGTGAGAGAATCCTTTTCTGAGACATTTCTTTTCACTATTCCGTTGTCTGTTTCCCACCCTGACCCACCATGACACCCCTAACGGCCCACTGCTCCTACCTGCACCAGCCGCGGCAGTGCTTCACAATACTGTTAGCATGCTGAAGATATGAGGAAATGTCAGTCAAGTTACACATGTACATTTTCGATTTGGTCACTTTTCTCTCTTCTCACCTATTGACACATTCAGCCAGAGTACAGACAACCACAGTAGCAGAGGTCCCTACATCTTCTGGGAGGAAACGACATAATCCAGCACAAAGCATACCACCCTCACAAACAGGTAGGTCAAAATGGTCAGGAGATGGTCAAAATGCATACATTGTCAGCAGACAACAGAGGGACTTATCGGGCCCGAATCTTAAAGGTAACCGGAGATGAAAACCTAACTTTAAAACTATTGGAATACTCAAAGGACATTTACCTTTAGCAAATTACATTTGTGAATAGCGAAAGACAAAAATCAAGATATCTAGACTCATCATCCCCTTGTGATTTGGGTACATTACATGTATTCCATCAACAGTTCCAGAACTGTGAAATCAATACTGGAATTGAGTGGCACAGAAAGTAAAAGAGGAGTCTCCACTAGATTGTAATTGTTTTTGTAGACAAAATCTAGAAATCCAATGTTAACAAATAAAACAATGATGAACAAGAAGTGAGATTCAGTTGTCAGGAGTATTGAGAATGTGTCCAGTGTCTAAATTATAATGTTTTTTCAATACATGAATTTGTCCAGTCAACCCAACTGGTCATATTTGTTAATAGTGGATGGCATGTTTATTGGCCATAAAAAAAACACGATAGTGGACCTTACTTTAGGAATTGTTGTGGTGTAAATTTGATAGACATTGTTTCTAGGCAGTGGGGCCATTATAAGTTGAATGTTGTATCACTCATGATATTTATTGCCACACACTTCTGCAACGGTAGTGCCCACACTGCTTGTGCTCATTCTTTGTGCCTGAAATTGAGTGCATCACATGTGACAGCTGAAATGTAAAGTTGCAAACACACTTATCATTGTAGGTCCAATGATGTCGTCCCAGATTCCAGTACCCCCAGTGACTTCTGCTACAAGATTGGCTGTTACATCTTGTCAGGGACCACATACTGGTCAGGTGCGGGCCATGGTAAGTAAACCCAAGAATAATGTACCTGAATGCTCATGCTTATTAAATGTGCCTTTAATCTCCGCTGTATGTTGTATATGTTCTACATCACTGATGTCCTGCATCTCAACATGACTAGATATGGCATTTAATCACATACCAGATCACACCATGGTGGCTAGTGAAAGGATGACACAAAATGTATGCCAAGTGAATGCAGAATGGATACAAAATAGTATATAGTGTCATATCAAGTGTACTAGACACAACTGGATTGTAATCCAATGATATGATATCTCACTTGCAAAATATCAATGGACAAATCCTATTGAAATTGGTGTGGATGAGGGTCGCACTGATGCCAGTTGTGTACTTTTGTGATGAATGTATGGGCTGCTAAGGTGAATCTTGAGGAAGTGAAATATTCTAATCTCTTGGCTGACAAGCACAACGCAAATCCAGTGTAGGCGGCAACCATCAAAGCTTCTCAACTTACCCACAATGTGGGATCCTAGTCAGATGTTGCATTCTGCTTGCCTCCTCTTCTACTGTATTCACCTATAGAAGTGAGTGTATGACATATGAGGTTAGGATGTCTGCTAAGTCAGGTAAGTACTACCATGATGTTGTAAATGGATTATGGGAACAGAGGACACTCAAAGGATGGACATAACAAATTTGTGATCTCTCAGTCCAAAATGAGCTTTGTGACTTCATGAGTAGGTAAGCACAAATGAGCTACAAAATGTACCTAAATATTGCACATCTCACATATGAACCCTGCAATGCAATGTTTGATATGATGTGCAAATGTGAAACTGCTCAGCCTGGTGATGTACAATCATTTCGACTTTTCAACAGACAACACCATACTCATGAGGCATGATGGACTTAACGGTGAAGGTGAAATCAATGTGCTGCTGGAGGCGTCCTGATTATTACTCCCCTTCCTTCAAATATCATTAACCTTCTCATACACGTTTGTCTGTTGATGTGTCATCTCATTGTTGTCAGTGCTGTGTGGAGATAACAGCTGACAACTGCTGGATGTGAGCAGGGGCCCTCATGTGTAGTCCATGAGGTAAACATGCTGCACATTGGCCAGGAATATCATATCAATGGTAATTGAGAATGACACATACATGTTAGCTCATAGCTACCATCTGGTGTACTGAAATATGGATATGTATGTCTCATCACAGCTGCTGAGAGGATGACACCAGTGCAGTGTACAACACCATCCTGGGGAATGCAATACTTCCTGGCTGTAGCAGTGAAACCCTCTCGCACCTGTCCATCAGGTAAGTGTGGCGTGAAGTGTTTCCCTATCTTAAATTCCAAACCATGACAAAGATCCAAATCCCCTTCTGCATAGAATCTGCAATCGGTGTTTACAAACTTACATACATACCATTTCATTTTTATAAGTGTCACATGTGCCTGTTTGTAAATTAGTAATGCAGATCATTGAGTATGGTGTCACTTCCTTCTCCAGCTGCTGGATCGGGGACCGCTTCATCAACTACACCTATGTGGAGCCAGGTTCAGCAGCTGACATCAGGGGGGATCGCAAAGGGACACAAAGCTGTGGCTGGAGCTGGTGAGTTTCATTGTGCATCGTACATATCCGTTCAATACCTCAGTGCTATGGTGTGAGCTGTCACGTGTAGGGGTACCCAAACCGGGTCACATGTGCTTCTTCTGTTGGTGCAAAGTACAGTAGAACTACCCCTTGTGTTGCACCACATCTTATACTAGGTCAATTACTTATCCTGTTGCAACCTCTGTGTTCCAGGTGATGATGACGAAGAGGAAGATGGACCTTTCACCAGTGTTGGGCGACGGGCAATCAAAAGGGAAAATCCACTGCTCCTGCAAGCAGAAATGTCAGCTGCAAGTACTGTGCAAGAGGAGGAGGATGAAGTACCTGAGGAGGATGAAGAATCTGAGAATGATGAAGAATATCTGTCCATCCTCTCAGAGGATGAAGATTCAGGTTCCATGGCCAGATAATTTCCCACATCTGCCAGATTTGGCAAGGCCTCACACCCTCCGCACAGCAAAGTGCCTCTGCCTCAACAAAGAAAGATTGCCTGTCCTCAGCATAAAGCTAATCAGCCACAGCTCACACGCAACCCAAAACATACATCACTCCCTCACAGCCCTCACATCCAGTACAGACCTGGTGGTTCCCCTAAAAACTCCTCCCTATACAGTGCATCCCAGGCATTCTCTCCACCATCTGAGGGAAGTACTAACTCTGTTGTGGTGCAGGTATCCCCTGGGTACCATTCTCCTGTTCACAGGCTTCCATCTGCCACCCTCCCCCCTGCTGTTGGACATGGCGGTCTCATCCATGGCCGACCCCTGCAGAGAGGGCGTGCACCTGGCCATGGTGGCCAGTGGTAGCAGGACTTCTTCAAACAGCAGGCAGATGTGAGGCAGGACATTCGTGCTATAGGGGCTACCCTGTCAGACATGTCTGAGGCCCTGCAGGACATGTGCCAAATCCCTCAGGTGGGGAACAGACTGACCCATGCTTTGGACAGGATGGATAGATCTTGGCAAAACATGTCCAAGAATATCGGAGCCATTATATCCATCCAAAATGAAGAGAGTGCAAGACACCATGCCTTGGCCATGAAGATGATGGAGGGCATGCAAAGTCTCCCTTCATGGTCAACGCAGGGAGGGGAGCATCACATCTGCCTGCAGCACATCACACCCACACACCTGTACCACAAACTGCACAGGACCACAGCAAGGTGACACACCCACCACCACCCCCTATCCAGGCACTCCACCAACTGCACAACCATCACCACCCCCAGAACAGGCCCTCCCCCAACATGCATACCCACCACCACCCCCTATCCAGGCACTCTCCCAACCTGCACATCCACCACCACCTCCTGAACAGGCACTACCACCACCTGCACAACCAGCCCCTGTCCACGCACAAACACCAACTGTACAGACACCATCCGCCCCTGCACATGAACGTCACCCTGTACAGGCACATGCACCACACCAACCTGTACCTCAGCGACAACCCAGACATAATCCCTCACAGCGATCCTCACCTCCAAATTTGCAAAGTTGCAAGCACGATCCCCATTGATCACATCCAATAGTTTTTGACCAGTGAGAATATGTGTAAATAAAAATAAAATCTCATCACAAGTCAAGACTATGTTGCGTATTATGTCCTGATAGGCAATTGTTTTACAATTGTGGTGGCGTGGAGATGTGAGGATGTATGTGTGTGTGTGACACATGTACAAGTGTAACCCCATCATTGCAACAAGCTCTCATGTGCAGAGCAGATGACTCCCAAAATATATGTCCATATTTTGTACAAGAGATTCACAATGAAGTTAAACAAGATAGAGACAGTATGATTCAAAATAAAGTTTTATGTAAAAAAAGTGTGGGATTAGAAAAACAACAACAGTACGTTTGGAAGGGAGAAAGGAAAACAAATGATGTTCTTACTACAGAAGGAGAAGGGAACTTGAATTGTGTGGGGCAACATAAATATAACACATCAGGGAGCGTCAGGGGAATCAGTCTATGAACAAGGGGCAAAGTAAATAAATGTCCAAATTAGAAAAATCTGTTCAACAGGTCAAGTGCCCTTCTGGTCATCCTCTATTTGCACAATATCCAGATCCTCTGAGTCCGATGCGGGCTCCTGGCTGGCCGGTGCAGGACCAGGCACCACACGGGTTTGGGACACACGAGGAGTACGGGGGAAACAGTGTGGCACAATGGACAGGGGGAGACATTAACGGTGGTGTGGGAGGGGGTTTGGGAATGGACAGACAACATGTCTGGAGTCAGGGAAGTGACACTGGCAGTGAGGGTGGCCAGAGCTCTTGAATTTTCCTCTGCAACATGATGCGAGAGGCCGTGCCTGGCTGACCCTCACATGCCCACATCAAGTCCGGTGGTACAGCCACAGGTGTAACAACACAGGGAGGGGTTAGGGTGAAACATGAGGGGTGTGGTGCCTCTGGTTTGGAGCTAATGTTGGTGTCTGCCTGTAAGCCACGATGAGGCGGACTGGTTGCAGGGGATGCTGCAGTAGGCCCGATGAAATGGGGGCCTCTAGAGTTAGGGAGGGGCTGATGGCAGGCCCAGGTTGTGTAGTGGCCTGTCCTGGGGACACCTCGCAAGAAGTAAGTGTTGAATGGTCTGGGGGAGGGTCGATCTCCCCCCCTGGCCAGAGGTGTCCAGTTCTTCCCCCCTTCATTGTCCTCAGCCTCCAACCGGTCCATAGCACCAGCGGTGTCTTCCTGCTCAGTACGGGTGGGCACAAACCCCCTGCCTCCTGATGTAGATGGTCCCGCCTCATCCTCACTTGTGGATAGAGGTCGTGGCCGCCGGTGCACCAAAGATGTCCTGCTCCGAACAGGGTCCTGCTGTTGGTCCTGTTGGCCAGCTGAGCCTACTGAAATGTAAGACAAATCAAGATGTGGTGGTTGTACACATCAGAACAAGACACATACCTATATGAGCCAAGGGCAGACTTTGTTCTCCTCTGATCACACTATACAGTTGTCAGTGATTAGGAGCTTAAATTATCTGTATGTTCCACGGAGTTGGGAAAAAACTTTGTGCAACTCTGCTCTGCTCCGCTCCACTCCGCTCCCCGCCTCCCCCTAACAAAACAATTTGAAAAAGAATTAAAGAAGAAAAAAACAAACTTACCTCTACTGTGGCATCTCTGGGCTGCCCTCCTCCTCCTCGCCATGGTCTCTCTCCTGCAAACCCCTACATTGGACGTACATCTGGTAAATAGTTTTATTAGGGGGGGAGGCAGGGAGCCTTTTTTTAGCAGGGTGGGCTGGCTAACTCTGCTCCGCTGCAGAGTCATAATTTTGCCTAAACTCTGCGTTCTCAGCGGAATGCACAGTAGGCAAAGCTCTGCGCACTCCGCTGGCGGAGCGGAGTTCTCTGCCCGCCCTTAGTCATCTCCTGATTTGAGTCAGACATGGACATCTCACTTGAATTTTAGTGGCTTACACATCTGTACTGATCAACCCTCAACTGTGGCATTCCTGTGATCTGTGTGTCCTGTCACTGCTACATGGGCAGTTTCCAAACCCAGTCTACCAAAGGGGATCAGAGAGAGTGCCTGGTGAACAGTTATGGCTAGTTGTTGATGCTACCTGGACTTGACAAATGGCATACAAGCCACTGAGGAAAAGACGTGTGTCTGTGGACAGACTTTGCAAAATTGCAAACACTTAAGAGTGAGGCAAGGATCTCAAAGTCTGTCTTGACTCCATGGCACATGAAGATCTGACTTAGTCAGAACCCAAACTCACCGAATGCAATGCACGTCACAGCATACAATCGCCATTGGCCTCTCATACACACACTGGACAGTGTCTGTACCATTCCTCATCCAATGCACACATCAGTTATGATGCCCTTGGTTCACTCTTAGTGGTGCTCGCAGTGTAAATTTCTGTACTAATGCGCGTGTGTGGCTCAATTCCCAAGTTGTCATAATAAAATTACCACTCCCAGAATGCACTCTGCCCTATACAGTCAATGTGCTACAGTGATCCTTTTGCTTCATGATAACTGCTGCATTAACACAGAAAAGGTAAATGGAGGCATGGGACACATGATGGTAGAACTCTGTCTTCACTCACATCATACTTCTAGACACATATTGCATATAATGCACTTACCAGGTCTCTGCTGCTCATGCTCCTCCAGCTGAGCATGGAGGGTCGGCCAAGCTGCACGCACGACCCTCCTGTACAGTGGCGAGAGGCAGGGATCATGCACATGGTGCTGGGAAGACTTGCCCAGTAGCTCCTTGGCCTTGTGCCGGGGCCAGCGTTTTAGGTCCTTCCAGCGCTTGCGGCATGCCCTAGCCTTCCTGGTGTAAACGCCCACTGCACTGCAGCGCTCACCAATGTTGGCCCATAGTGTGGCCCATGCTGCATTGCTCAGCTGGTCCTCTGGCCTCCCATAAAGCTGAGAATATTTGTTTAGCACCCCCTCAGCTAAGATGTCTAATTCCCTGTCAGTGAAAGGGGGTGCTTTCTCCTAATAACCCTCAGACATTTTGGGGGAAATTCGGTTGAAATGAGCAGCAGGATGACAGAGGATATGATCAGAGAGAGGATGACTCAGAATGAACACAAAATGGCTGCCAACTACTTCCTGTGATGTATTTCCTGTCTACCACTTCCTGTATGTCATTTCCTGTATGTAAGAATGGGTTCCGGTTCATTTTCGGAGCTTCCGGCCTGAATGCGTAATCTCCGGTTGCGGAGCGTAGGGTCCGCATACGAGGCTTACTCTCCGCAATCGGAAAGCATGCAGTTGTACCGGAAGTTGCGAAAACGGACCGGAACCTATTCTTTCATACAGGAAGTTGACGACAGGAAATACATCACCGGAAGTAGTTGGCAGCTGTTTTGTGTTCAATCTGATTCATCAATCATCACTGATCAAATCCTCTGCCATCCTGTTGTTCTGTAGCGTGGAAACCTGAAATGACAGTGTAAGTGAAATTCATAGACATGAAACTAAAGGTAGAAAAGACAATTTAATGAGATTTTGGCTGGGACAAGGGTGGGGGCTGGCACAATGTCACACCCCAGTTTAGTTTTCTCCTCTTTTGCAAAATGGTACATGTAGTCCATATTTAGTGCTCCACACAACAGTTGTATGTTGTGTTACGGAAAATTGGGTGGAAACAGTGCTGTCTATCCCAGACACTTAGTGCCAGATTCTCCCGGGACATCATCACCCACGTTGTGGGCCCATCATTTGTGGGGGAGTCAAATCTGTTGGGGGCAAAAACTCTGACAATGCGATAGTTAGGCCCTCATGTGATTCAGACACCCATTCTCATAAGGTCCGGTAAGGTCTCTCAGAACATATACATCTTATCCTCTGAGTCAATAGATTCCTTAGGGACATCCACTACACTGATTGCTGACATGGGCACTTGACCTGATGCATGGTCAATCTTTCGACTACTGTCAACAGCTGTGGTTACATGCGGTTAGTGTGGCTTACAAAGTAGTCTCTGGATGGAATTTTTGGACAGAGTCGTAATTATCCAACTTTCATCATTGACAACAGACTGCAAACCACATTTTGTCGATGACACAACAGGTTGCTCATGTGAAAAACGTGGCATCCAGCTGATCACGGACTGCATACTCTGACATCTGTCATGTGCAATGGCCCGGTTGCCCAGATTCAGAGATAGCTGAGATACAAGAGATATGTGTAAGCCATGGGTTAAAGCTATATTGTGCAAAACACAACAGGCTAATATGATCTTGCACACGACTTCAGGGGAGTACATCAGCACACCCACTGTATGGTCAAGAGATCTGAATCGCAACTTCAACAGACCAAAAGTGCGCTCTATGATGGCTCGAGTTCGTATGTGTGCCCTCTTGTACCTACGCTGAGGTACAGTGGTTAGATGTCTGTAAGGTGTGTGGAGTTGTGGGGAGAGTGCATACCCAGCATCACCTGAGGAGGGAAGAAAGGGCAATTGGTTACATTTCCCTCTTTAAGTTACACAGAAATTGATCTATACTTTGGTACATGCAGTGTCTGTTGAGACCGTGTATGTTGCTTGATGATTCTTATTGTACAATGGTTGTTAATGTAAGGTGGCATTCATACATTTCATTTACACATATCCTCATTTTTAGTGCTTGGTACTTACCCAGTATCCACATGTTGCCAAATTCTCCTGCAGCCACCTTCCGGGCCAGAAGTGACATGCGAAATACAAAGCTGTCATGGGTACTGCTTGGAAACACTGCATGCACATCAATGAATCTCCCACTGGCATCACAGACACCCTGCACATTGATGGAATGCCATCAGTGTCTATTGCAGAATATGTGTGCAATGCGGCGGGGTGGCTGAAGGGCCACGTGGGCACAATCAATTGCACTCAGCACACATGGGAAGCGAGAAATGAGATAGAAATCTCTAGCTGCCCTTTGTCTCATGTCCAGCGTATGGGGCATTCATATGTGGAGGTGGGCTCTTGAATTGATGCAGCTCAGTACCTGATGCAAGCACTGCAACTGGCTTGTCTGTGAGATGCCCAAAAGGTCACTGGAGACCCTTTGGAATGACCCTGTCGCCAAAAAATGGAGAGCAGAAAGTATCTTTAGATATGCTGGAATGGCATGGGAGCAGCAGGTCACAGAGTCAAGTTCCTCTTCCCACTCACATACCATCTCCAAGATGACTTCGGGAGGGAAACGGTATCTGGCCCTGACATCTTGGCTGGACATCCCAAATAGGTTTATCCTTTGTCTGAACATCCTCTCTACTCTCCTCCTCCCTTCCTTCTCCTCCTCAAGTCTTCTTGTCGCATGGCAAGGGGCAGAGCAACATACACATTCAGCTACATATTTGAAGACTTGGGTGTGTTTGCTCTGCTTACATATGTGCTGCAGGGCTGGGATTGGCTGTTGGGCTGCAGTGTTTCAGCTGGAGCATGGTGGGGGATGGTAGGCACGTGGATAGGTGTTTAGCATTGATGAAAATGATCATCTGGCCCGAATGCGGGTATTCCGGCCCAGAGGCAGAGATTCCCGCCCGGGTGCGGAACTTCCGGCCCAAGTGTGGGATTTCCGGCCCGGGTGCGGAAATTCCACCCCGGATGCAGAAATTCAGCCCGAGTGCGTACGTAAAGATAGGAGTCATAAGTGATTTCTGTGAATACCAATCACTCATAAGTGCCTTCTGTGAATACCAAAAGTTGTATATTTATAATTTAGTCTCAGATTATTTTTGTGAATCGGGCCTGTTGTGCCTGGGTGATTAGATGAATGTAGAGGTAGTGGCTGCATAGTTCAATGACTACATAATTTCTGCCAGCCTGATTCCAAGAGTACATGTGTAGTGTCTAGGTAATTGAATAACTCCATGGATAGTGAATCACTGATTTGATGACTTCCTGACTAGTGGCTGGGTGATTGCATGAGTACCTGAATACTGCCTGACTGACTGTGAAAGTACCTTCATTGCTGTTAGATACATAACAGTTGTAATTACATCTCTGACTCATTGGTTATCTCCTTCCGTCAGTATCAAACTACCTGTTTTACTGTATATATGCTTTTCTACTGAGCTATGTGTGAGTGAAGTCTAGATATCACACTTGATATATAATTGCATACATGGCTCTCTAGGAGTATACATTGCTTTGTTACTGAGCGTGTACATGCATCAGTAAGTTTCTAAAATAGAAAACAACATTTAAAAAATTTCAAAGCACAAAACCTTTTGTGAATGGCATACCTACATCATTTCTCAAATATTTCTTCTGCTTCTAAAACATATATTCAGCATTTCTCAAACAAAAGTTACACTCCAAATGAAGCTAGCACAAGAACTCTCAAGGCATTCTGCACTATTAATCCTCCTCAATTTTAAACAAACCATGTTTAAAGAAAAAACACCACTGTCACCATATACATGACATTTTCATCAGTCTTACTGAACATAGATCACCATGTAAACATATATGAAATTTCTTAATAAATGTACACCTTCTAGCCATCTTTCCAAAAATATATACCTCTCTGCATCTTAAAGTAAACTCAAAAGTTCCACCGTATATATTGCTATCTGCAAACACAAAAACCATATCTCACCATCTAAGCATATGCAAAGCGGTCATATAAGTTGAAAATCACATTGACAAACACTTCCCAGTACATACCTAGCAAGTATTACTTCTTTCTAATTCATATTCAAGCGGACAACATGTTCTCATCTTTTATTTGTGACTACACTACTCCTGTTTAATAATGTTACTAAAACTACTACAACTCCCAGAATTCAGTAACAGATGTAGCTATGATGTTTAGACATTTAAAACATTCTTAGTTTCTCATTGCAACTTTCCACAATACTATACTGTTATTTTTCAATAAAGTACAGAATGTAATAAAGAGGCACTAATTCATTTTTCTCTTGCTTCCCAAAACATTCACAACTAACCTCTTAAACACATACCCTCTAATAGATACAGTTGATCTGATATATTATTTGATATCACTGTGATACTTTTTTTTATCAAACTCCTTTATACATCTTTATTTCTAATGTAATTTTTATAAAGGATTAAAAAGTTATGTACGTACCAGTGAATTCAGTTTGTAGATTATATTGTTGTTGTAGCTCTTTGTGGATATTTTTGACACTGTTAGGATTTATAAAATCTAATCACAAGAATGGTACACCACTCCCATACAAAGCAACCATAAAGTGGCAACCTCTTCAACTTTGCATTCTGGTTAGAATGGTAGCAAATGAAATCATGTCTTTCATTTTAGACATGCTTCTTCCAAATAAGATACAGCGGGTGTGCTTTACTCCACAGATTCAAAAGCACATCCATGTCTGTATTACATTTCTTTTTTTAAACAACAGCCAATAATAAGACTTCTTGCTAAGGCATCCAACACACTACCAAGTTTTATTCACTTTCATGCTAACAGCATCCAATGAAATATATCTTTTTTAAAACAAAACTCCATTTTAACTGATTTACCTTTGGAAAACTACCTCATTCAGCTCCAGCCTTCTTCTGACTACTATTGCTCCTTCACTTCAAAATGCTTAGAGTATGTATTGTGGGCCACAGATATATTTATTTGGCTAAAGAGGCTGCAAAAAAGAGAGGTATTGACAGGGACTTGGGTTTGCCAAATGTGCAGATTACTTGGTTTGGCCAGAGAGGGTTAAAGTTTCATCAGTTGTTGGCTTTGGTTAAATCCATCGTGGATTCCCAAGCTCCTCACCTCATAATTGTGCACTGTGGTGGCAATGACCAAGGCACATTGACTGGGGTAGGGCTGGAAATCCTAATGAAAGAAACCTTTGCAGAACTGATGTCACTTTTCCCTCACACTGTCTTAGTGTACTCTAATACATGCCAAAGACAGAAATGGAAGTGGTCAAATCAATTCTGTCCACAGATTGACAAAGCCAGGAAGCATGTTATTAAAACTGTTTCTGCATTCCTCAGAGACTATTGCATGGGCTGTATCTATAACAACAATCTGCGTTTTGACATGCATGGAATTCATAGAATTGATGGAGTGCACTTTACAGATGAAGGCAACAGGGTGCTTCTAAGTAGCCTGAAACTCTGCATCCGGTCTTATGTGTAGCAGCCATTTATGTCAGAGCCACCCTAGTACCCGAAATATTGTGAAGTTTTTTTCTAAAGGTTTTTTTTTTACAATCTTCTCGGCGATGTCGCGAAAATGGAAAACAAAAGCAGACATTCAATGACCACCAACACATCCAAAAATAATATGTAAAAAAATCCATTCTGAACATTTCACTACACAAATTACTATAAACATACTTCTTTCAAAGCATGTTTAAACTCATATTTTTGTACTAAGTTTCTTTAAACGTTGCAATGACACCGTTAACTGTGACAATGACGCCTTTTCCATAAAGTCTAAAACACATATATACACACATAATACAGCATATTACACACTAAGGGTTTCTTACAGTATTCTGTAAAATCATGTTTTTCTAGAGTTTCTATAAAAACCATCTCTAAAACCTACTTTCTGTGTTCGCGGTGACTCCGGAGATCGCGTTGATGTCGGTAATCGCGATCCCCACGGATACATCACAAAAACGGAAAGCAAAAGCAGACATTCAATGACCACCGAACATCCCAAAATAATATGTAAAAAAATCCATTCTGAACATTGCACTACACGTATTACTATATACATACTTCTTTCAAAGCATGTTTGAACTCATATTTTTGTACTAAGTTTCTTTAAAAACCATCTTTTAGACCAATTTTCAGGTTTCACGGTTATTCGGGACATTGCGATGATCACGCCTTTTCCATATAGTCTAAAACACATATATCCACACATATTACAGTATTTTACACAATAAGGGTTTCTTAAAGTATTCTCTAAAGTCATGTTTTTCTAGAGGGTTTTTATAAAACAATCTCTAAAACCTATTTTCTTTTTTCGCGGTGACGTCGGAGATCGCGATGACGTTGGTACCCGTGATCATCACGGATATGTTGCGAAAATGCAAAGCAAAAGCAGGAATGTGAGTGCATGCATAAGTCTCTTAATGGGTCTGTCACTGCATATATAAGTCTATGAGTGGATATCAGAGTAGACTCATGGGTCTTTCAGTAAGTGTTTCACTGGCTGCATAAGTCTCTGAGTGCATCTCTCTATCAGTAAATGTATGAGTGGATATATAAGTCCCTCAGTGGCTCTGTGAGTCAGTACGTAATTGTCAGGCTGGATCTGTGACTGAGTCAATCAATGTCTCCGTGGGTCTGTGAGTGGAATTATAAGTCTCTCAGTGGGCCTGTGAGTCGATGCCTGAATGTGAGTGAGTCTCTGACTGGGTGTGTGAGTGTCTGAGTAGGTCTCTGAGTGGGTGCATGAGTGTCTGAATAGGTCTGTGAGTGGGTGTGTGAGTCTCTGACTGCATATGTGAATGGGTACATGAGCCTGTTACTAGATCTATGAGTTGGTGCATAAGTCTCTGAGTGGGTCTGTCTATCAGTGAGTGTGTCAGTGGAAGCAAAAGTCTCACACTGCATCTGTAACTGGGTGTTTGAGTGTCTGAGTGGGTCTGTACATGGGTGAGTCACTCTCCAAGTGAGTCTGTAAGTGCGTGCATGAGTACCTGAATGAGTATGACAGTGGGTACATCAGTATCTGAGTGGGTATGTGACTGGATATACAAGTGTGTGAGTGGGTAGAGTGAATGGGTGTATAAGTGTCTAAGTGAATATGTGAGTAGGTACATAAGTGTGTGACAGTCACCGGCTAGTGTGTACAAATATACATATTTTTTCATATTTCCACCAATATTCGCGATGAAGACGGTAGTCACGACGTCCTCGCAATGGTACACGCGGGGGCCGCGCTGGTGGTCACGTCGTCATTGCTAATATTGCGCACGATTAAAAAAATCAATTTTGGACACATAATTTGTGTCACTTACACCCCCATTTCTCAAAAAGGTGGTCAGAGTACCTCTACTCTGACCACTTATGTTAGCTTTTTCAGAAAGTTTTAGCTCCGGGAACCATTCCCGATCAATAAAATGGCAGCTGCAACTTTCAGTTCAGGTTCCATCCAGCCAATCAGAGCATTCCCATTAGCGCATGCATCCGCGATTAATGGTGGAATCGTCACAAAATATCCACGGCAGGAGATATTACTATAATTTTTGCCTTAAATTTCTTAAAATCTACTGAACAGATTTAAACCAAAGTGCAAAAGGCACTTCCTTCAACCAACATCTACCTCCCTGGCAAATTTGGTGTAAGTCAGTTCAGCAGCTCGGGCTGTAGGTGTGGTTAAATGTTCCTATAGGAATTAACATTACAAACGCACCCTTATTTCGCATCCCAAATTCTCGGTCTCCACTGCACAGATCACCCCCAAACTGACAACCAGAACCTACCTTGACACTTTGTTGGGAAAGTTTCATGAAGATTGGTCAATCAACGCCAGAGTTATAGGCAAGTCAAAAAATGCTCTTCCTATGGAAACTAGGTCCTAACTATAACTACCTACTGGCGACCGCCAGTAGGTAATATATATATATTCACTGAAAAAAACTTGTTGTATGGGGGTGTGAGTGGGTGCGTTATTGGTTCTGGGATGATGTCATCAGTTATGTCATCAGTGATATAATTTGAGATGTCATCAGTAATGCAATCAGTGATGTCACTGACCATGTTAGTGATTTAATATGTGAGGTCATAAGCAGTGCATTGCGGGGGCATAAGATATAGTTAGTTCAGGTGATTGTAACTGGTGAATTTCATTTGTTTTGCACGAGTGAAATCTGAGCCTAACTATAACATTCCTGTAACCTTTGTTTTTTCATTGAATTTCTATGTTTTTTTAACTTGTCGTCGCTTTTGCAGAGTGGTGGAGAAAAGGGGGTGGGGCCTCTGACCAGCTCTCAATAATCCTGCTGTGTGGGATTTACTGGAGGTAACCTTGAGGGGTGTTGGTCCCCAAGGACCCTCAAGAGTCAAGGGGACTTCATCCCCCAACCAGCAGTGCACCAGGAGGCACATTTGCAGAGTGCTAGAGAAAGGGGGCGTGGCCTCCAAAGTCCTCTCAGAAATCCTACTGTTTGGGACTTATTGGAGGTTACAGTATAGCTTGCTGGCCCCCAAGGACGCTCTGCAGACAAGGAGACTTCTTCCCCTAACCAGTTGTGCGCCAGGAGGTACGTTTGCAGAGTGGTGGTCAAAGGGGGCAGGGCCTCTGGAGACTTGCGTGCTGTTTTTATTATCATTTTTAAAACAATTATTATTGGAGGGGGGTCTCGTGGCCCCCCTTCCCTGGGCTGTTTTTGGTACCAGGGGACCCTATCCCTCAGGGCCACAACTTTTTTCAATGGGGGACGGGGGCTGTTTCTTTTTAGCTCTGTGGCACTGTGCTAATCCTATGCTTAAAAACTTTGCTAGAAAAACAGACATTTGAGGTGAGCAGATTCAGAATTTCGGAACTACCAGAGCTCTCTGCTTCCTATTTTGCATAATTTATTCGGCACTCTAAGCCTGAAAGGGTATTGTTTTGACTTATACTGGGTGCTCCCTTGGTCTGGACAAAGCGATACCTCTCTGAAGAACCCTAATGAGAGCGAAACACATGTCAGTTGTTGCTGTTATGCATTCAAAGTTGTCTTGGATAGAATTTTACCAGCCCAAAGCTGTAATACAGTGCCTGGAGTGGTGAAAGGTTTTTGTCATTTTACAGCTCGGCATGGATAGCACTTTGCTAATCCTATGCTTAAAGATTTTGCTGCATAAATGTCAAAAGGCTTTGCCCCTTTCTAGCTCAGTGTGGATGGCACTGTGCTAATCCTATGCTTAAAAACTTTGCTAGCAAAACAGACATTTAAGGTGAGCAGATTCAGAGTGTCGCTGGTGTTGCAGGGTGCTCTATATAAGAGCTGCGCTCCACCTAAATTTTGGAACTACCCAGAGTTCTCTGATTCCTATTTTGTATCGTTTATACAGCACTCTAAGCCTGAAAGGGTATTGTTTTGACTTATACTGGGTGCTCCCTTGTGTCTGGAGAAAGCTATACCTTTCTGAAAAGCTCTAATGAGAGCGAAACATGTGCCAGGGATTGCTTTTATGCATTTCAGGTTGGCTTGGATGGTATTTTACCTATCCAAAGCTGTAATAATGTGCCTGGAGTGGTAAAAGGTTTTTGTCATTTTACAGCTCGGCATAGATAGCACTTTGCTAATCCTATGCTTAAATACTTTGCTGTATGAATGACAAAAGGTTTTTCCCTTTTCAAGCTCGGTGTGGATAGCACTGTGATAATCCTATGCTTAAAGACTTTGCTAGAAAACCAGATATTTGAGGTGAGCAGATCCAGCGTGTCGCTGGTGCTGCAGGGTCATCTACCCTGGAGCTGCTCTCCATCTAAATTTGGGAACTACCCAGAGTTCTCTGCTTCCTGTTTTGCATAATTTATTAGGCACTCTAAGCCTGAAAGGGTATTGTTATGACTTATACTGGGTGCTCCCTTGTGTCTGGACTAATCTATACCTCCCTGAAGAGCTATAATGAGAGCGAAACACATGACAGGGGTTGCTTTTATGAATTCCATGTTGGCTTGGATTATATTTTACCAATCCAAAGCTGTAATATTGTGCCCGGAGGGGTAAAAGGCTTTTGTCATTTTACAGCTCGGCATGGAAGGCCCTCTGCTAATCCTATGCTTAAACACTTTGATGTATAAATAGCAAAAGGCTTTGCCCTTTCCTAGCTCGGCATGGATAGCACTGTGCTAATCCTATGCTTAAAGACTTTGCTAGAAAACCAGACATTTGAGATGAGCAGATTCAGCTTGTCACTGGTGTTGCAGGGTGCTCCACACTGGAGCTGCTCTCCACCTAAATTTGGGAACTACCCTGAGTTCTCTGCTTCCTGTTATGCATACTTTATTAGGCACTCTATGCCTGAAAGGGTATTGTTTTGACTTATATGGAGTTCTCCCTTGTTACTGGACAAAGCTATACCTCTCTGAAGAGCTCTAATGAGAGTGAAACACGTGCCAGGGGTTGCTTTTATGCATTCCAGTTTGGTTTGGATGGTATTTTACCTATCCAAAGCTGTAAGACTGTGCCTAGAGTGGTAAAAGGCTTTTGTCATTTTACAACTCGGCATGGATGGCACTTTGCTAATCCTATGCTTAAAGATTTTGCTGTATAAATAGCATAAGGCTTTAACCCTTTCTAGCTCAGCGTGGATGGCACTGTGCTAATCTTATGCTTAGAAAGTTTGCTAGAAAAACAGACATTTGAGGTGAGCAGATTCAGAGTGTCACTGGTGTTGAGGGGTGCTCTACACTGGAGCTGCTCTCCACATAAATTTGGGAAGTACTCAGAGTTCCCTGCTTCCTGTTTTGCATCTATATATATATGGGGAGAGGATGTAGCCTAACGGTTAGGGCGGTCAACTTCAAATCTGTGGAACTGGTTTTGAGTCTCGGCAACGGCGCTCAACATCCTGTGATTCTGGGCAAATCACTTAATCTCCCCATGCCTAACAAAAATGAATGTGTCCTCATGTAATGCAACTGGTGCTCATGGAAAGCGCTCTGATACTTCATTTCGGGTCAAGTTCGCGCTATATAAAACTTCGAGAAGAAAAAGATATATATAGATATATATACACACACACACACACAAGTTTTACGGGTTCCACCACAGCTGCCACTCCTCACACAGCGGGTGCTGCAAGAATGTGAGAGTGGACTCGAGCATACATCCAATTGCTATTTTACCAGGAAACAGAATTCGCTCACTCATGGGGGTTTCAAAGAGATATGTTTATTGTTCCAACAAAATATGACAGATTCTTTCGGCTTGCTGCCTTTGTCAATGTCGCAGCATCCTGTCCCAGTTTCTAATATATATATATATACATGTGTAAATCACTGTACGTTCCGACCCACAGAGAGGCTTGAAAAAAATCAAACATGAATGATGGACCTGTCAGGTCTCCAATTTGAATCCTGCTATCTTAGCACTGTAATGCATTACTATATCATGGTTTAACGTCAATTTTGTGTATTTCATAGTATCAGGGTATGTCCACACTTCAATAACAAAGTTGATACAGTTATAATCTGGGCCCCAAGTCACAGAAGTGGCATGTTTTCATATATATTTTGCTGCCTAGTGTGTGATAATAGTCATTAGTTTGTGGAATGCAGAATTCTCGTGAGCTCTGCATATGAATGATTTATACAGCATTGTGTGGGTCCTATGGCCCTTCTTGACAGTATGAGGTTGTGTGTATTTTCATGACGCCCTGTATGGGCTTCCACATTCCCTGTTGTAAATTCCCAACTGCAATACATCGATGATGGGAATCCTGTTCCCTCAGAATAAATAATCAGATAAAAAACCTTGGGCCCGATTCACAAAAGTAATCTGAGACAAAATCTTAACTTTACGACTTTTGGTAGTCACAAAGGCATTTAGGAATAGTAAAGTTAGGATTTTGTTTTAAGTTTGTCTTAAGTTTTGGTCTTAAGACAAAATCCTAACTTAAGTTTAACTTAAGAGAAAATCCTAACTTTACTACTCCTAAATGACTTTTGTGAATACCGAAAGTCGTAAAGTTAGGATTTTGTTTCAGATTACTTTTGTGAATCGGGCCCCTTGGGTCCAAATGCTGGATTTGCCTAGAAAAGAGAAGGAGGGGGGTCAACCACCCTCGGGGGCAAATCGCGGGCCTATACATACCCTGACCATCTTCTGGACAAATCACCTTCTCCTGTATTTCTATGTGCAAAGAAATATTATTAGTTATGTCACACCCCCAAAGAAGCCCCATTGGCTCAAAACGGATTGCTAACCACTATTGTGTCTGTGATGACAATCTTATCTCAGTAAGTGATCCTGTCAACAGCCAAAATAAATCATGGAAATTGCCATAAATAAAAAATTAACAAAATCAAAAGATTAAAAAATTATAACCAAGTGCAACTGTAATACACAGAGCGCAGTCAGGGTAGGGACCTAGACAAAACAATCTAGCCCTGGATGGGCATATATAGTGCAATGCTTTCCTAATGTGTGCATAAGGCTTTAGAGCCTGGATTTCCTTGTGTATATTCTAGCCTTTCAGTGGGGAAAAGACTATTTACATTTCTGGAACGAATGGTGCATGATGCTGATTAACCTATGTCAACCCAAAGTTCCTAGTCACAGTTCAGACCAATAGGAATTTTGGTTTGCAGTGTGATTATATATTTAGACTCCAACTGTCTAAGCTTTCTTATCCTATCACCTCCTCCCTCTCCTCTCTGTACCCGATCCAAACAGTAGAATCTTAATAAGCTGCGGCTGATGTCATGATGAGCTTCGAAAGGTCTTGCGACAGG
Organism: Calotriton arnoldi; assembly: GCA_963921515.1. NCBI lineage: Eukaryota > Metazoa > Chordata > Amphibia > Caudata > Salamandridae > Calotriton > Calotriton arnoldi. The sequence continues at coordinate 391,946 of CAWUFW010007196.1, read as the reverse complement.
ATATGCTGGGTTTCTATTTGAAATCGCCCGTATGTGCTCAAGTTTCTTAGTTGTATGGGTCGTACTGCCCACTTATTTTTTCTCACCTGGGCACACTAGGCAGTACACTATGGGACATATTCTCAAGGACACATCGCCGAGTTATCGGCACTTTACCACAGCCAAATCCGTGATAAAACTATCGCCCCATTCCCAAGCTGGTGCTAACAGCCCATAACACCAGTTTACCTGCGAAAGCAGTCGCAGAAAACATCGCCACAGATGACCCAAGCAACTAACGCTAATGAGATGCAGAGTAGGCGTTCCCGTGCAAAAAGCCGCGACAACACCACTCCACCACATTCTCAACGACCAGCCCGATCTGCGATAAGACCACAAAACATGCGATAAGGCGCGTTAGCAGCAGGAAATTAACACCTGCTCTGACCTGGTGTAAAGTCGGACGACAACCTGCACCAGACAAGGGAACACATCCCATAGCCACACATGAAGAACAACAGATGCCCTGGAGCAACCCATCATGCAGCCCGGAGCCCCAATAGGCCAACAACACCCACGCCACCACCCCCAGGACCCCACCACCACAACCCCCCCCCCGTGGCCCTACCCCGGGCACCCCCACAACCTGGCCTTCCTTGTCCTGGTCCTCCTTTTCCTACTTATCCAGGTCCTGCTTGTCCTGTTATGCCAGGTCCTGATACTCTGGACCTTAGTGAAAGGAGCTTCCTTTTCCCCTTAGTTGTGGTGCCACTGGATCTCATTGCCCTGGTCCTCTTAGCGCTTGCCATGGTGGCTCTGGTTGCCTTGCCATCTCCTCTTTATTTTTCAGGTCTAGCTCTCCTAGTCTTCCTCACTCTCAGTCTGATTTGCCTAGCAATACCTGTCCTATTCCTGGTCCTCACAGTCCTTGTTTTTTCTGGTTTTTCCTAGTCTCTTCCTGGTTTTGTGCCCACTAAACCTGATCTTTTTATTTTTGATCCTTCTTGTTTGGGCCTTTGTATGCCTAATCCTCTTGGTTCCCCGTCCTTCTGGCCATCCTGATCCTTTCAGGCCCCCTTCTCCTAGCTCTTTCTTTTCTTTCCTGCTCTTCTTGTATTTCATAGTCCTTGTCCTTCTCGAGATTCTGTGCCCATTGTCTCTAATCCCTTTGGTCCTGTTCCTTATAATTTGGGATCTCCTGGACTTGACCCACCTGCTATCTTAGTCTTTGTCTCCTTGGTCCTAGTCCTTCTTGTCCTTTTGTGATGTTGTCATAAACTTTGCCTTTAGGCCATCATGCCCCTTCTTGCATTACCAAGTCATGGCCCATCTGGCCCTGTTCCTTTGTGGTCCTCTTGGCCCTAGTCAGCTTGTCCGTGTTCTCCTCACAGTCAACATCCTTGCCTTGGTACTGCAGGTCCTGGTCCATTTTGCTTCTCATGACTGTCTTAGTCTTTGACCTCCTCATTTGGGATGTTCTTGTTCTCCTGCATCTGTTCCTTCTCCATTTAGTCTTACTAGTACTGCAGCCATTGATCCAGGTTCTCCATGTTTGGGTCCTCCTGAGTCTGTTTCTTTTGGTCCTGGTCCTCCTGTCCGCCACTGCCCATACCACTTGGTCTTCCAGATGATGTTTCTCCATCTTACATCAGATCCTCCTCACCCTGGTCCTGCTACTTGTCCTGATTGCTCTGCCCCACTTGGTAATCCGAGCCCAGGTCCCCTAGGTCCTGATCTTCATGACCCTCTTACCACTTTTTATGATCTTCCGTGTCATGGTCCTTTTAATTCATGTAGTCCTCTTGTTCTGGTCTTTTGGGTGCCCTTGGTACTGCCCTCTCAGTCTTCGTAAACCCTGTCCTGCTTATCCTAGTGTCCTGGGCATACTGGCCATTGCCCTTCCGGTCTTGATCATTTTAGTCCTCTTCAATCTGGTCCTGATCCTCCTGGTCCTCGTACTCCTGCATCTTGCCCGCATGGCTTTGCAATGCCTTGTCCTGTGTCAGAACCTCCTAGCATTTCCTAGTTCTGAAATTCATTGGCCTCTGGTTCATGCTTATCTAAGAACTTCCTACCCTATACTTCCTGGTCATGGTTTGACTGGTCATCATTCCCATGTACTCCGGTCCCTTGTTTTTTGGATCTTGGGAGTCCTGTTTCACAGGCTCCTGGTCCTCGACCTTTTCATTTTCTTCACCCAAATTCTTGTCCATCTGTCTTCCTGGTCCGGCTTCGCTGGTTTATCTAGTCCCCTCAATTGCCTGTTCCTAATCCTTCTAATTCTGGTCACCTTGGTCAATTCAGTCTTGATTCTCCATTGTCTAGCCCTCGTGTATAAGGTCTTCTGATGCCAGTTCCACTAGCCTTGGTTTCCCTAGCCCTTCTAGTTATCAGTCCTCCTGGCTCATCCTTCTCTTACCATTCCTCCTGGTTTCCTGAGTTGCCTATTCTACATTGTTCTTGTCCATCTGACCATGGTCCTCTCAATCATGGTCCTCCTAGTAATTATTGATCCTATTGAGTCTGGTCTTCTTCATCCCTCTGGCCATGAACCTCCTAGTTCCTATGTTCTGGGTCACCCTGGTTCAAGTAATTCCTGGCACCCTAGTTTAGGATCCCCACGAGTCTGATACTCCTGGAACTTCCGATTCTCGTCCCACTGGACTTAGACTTTCTCATCCTTTATAACCCCTGTCATTCTAATCTAGCATCTCCAGGTTCTGCTAGCCCTGATCCTTTCTGGTCATGGTCTTCCTGGTCCTGGTCTTTTTGCTTCTCGCCCTTGGTCATTCTTGATCTGATGTCTGTGGTCTTGGCTCTCCTGTCACTGGTCATTCTCACCATTGGTCTCCTGGTACTGGCCCTTTTTAGTCTCTCCACTTGGGTCTCCTATGCCCTGTTGTCCTCATCCCTCTGGTCCTGGTTGATGCGGACAGGCCCTCACATCCCTTCTTGTCATTATGGTACATGGCCGTGTGTTCCTTCTACCTCTGGTCCTTCTGTACCATTGGGTCTTTGTCAACTGGGTCCAGACCCCCCTGTTCCACATGCTGTGACCCTCCTGATCCTTCTCACCCTGATAGCCCTAGTGCTGATTCTCATTGTCCTGTTCCTCATCATATATTTGTTCCCGGTCCCCTCTGGCATTGGTAACTCTGGTCCTCATAGATTAGGTTTCACTGGGCCTGGTTCTTCTTGTCCTGATCCTCATGACTCTGGTTGTCTTAGCCCTCCCAGTGGTCCACCAACTGGCACTTATTATCCTACTTTTCATCCTCCGGCTCCTACTGCTTTCTTCCCTAGCACCCATCCACAATGACTTTAGTCAGGTACAGCCTCCATTCAGTCACATAGATTTTAATGTATTCATTTATTTATTTATTGCTACCAGATTTCTGAGACAGGACTGTCAAGTACAGAAGTGAGGGACCACTAAAGACCAAACCTTGCCCACTTAAAGCACTGCTTAACATGTTAAAGGTCAAAATTACAATTTTCCAGAAAGATTGTGTAGGTGTCTAAAATGTCAGTGTGGCTGAAGGGGCACTCATGACATGGGACCGATAAGCATAAATGCCCCAAACCTACTCTGCCTTGTGAATAGTATGGACATTGTGTTTATTCATAGGCAGCAGAGTGAAATCCTCCTCTGAATTACCCAGCTGCATTACTTACCTGTCTCCTGCTTTCACTTACCCATTCCACAGAAGCCACATTACATTGTCTTACTCAATTTTACTCCTGCAAGTGCTCCAAAGTACTGTGGCCCCAAACACCAATTACCTACTGTACCGTTCTCTTCCTCTGTTTGCTGCTCCTTTTTAACTACTGGTGTGTTGCTAGATTTCAAATGCTAAGCAAGCACAATCTCCTTTAAACCAAAGCCTAAAGCTAGCCCAAGGCCTTCCATATGAAGCCCAAAAAAAGCCCAACCCTCAAACACCATTAAAAGGAGCATTATGAACATTAAAAAAACAATGTATTCTCATTAGTGAATAAAACATGTACTTAACGTGCTTTTAAACCATACTCAGTTTTCTTTGATGGTGGCCAAATACTCCCTGACGGAAGCGTCAAATATCTGTATGCCATTTTCTGAAGCTTCTGTTTTATTTCCACATGTTGTATTTGAATATTAATATAACATAAATGTTTTTATTCAAAATTTATATTATGATTTTCTCATCTGTAAACAGCTCAGCATAATCCATGCACATACCTTTATACAAATTGTTGTACATTTGTACATGCACTTACTTTCAAATGCTTCACATATGTTGCATCCTCATTACAAGATGGCCACCATACTACCATTGCTTAGAGTCACTTTTTTATGGCCATCTAATTAAAGTCTCAGTCACATTATTTTTCTGGCCACTGTTCAAGTTCTACATCATCTCTACTATTTAGTCTATGGCTGGCTACCCAGCAGAGATTATGTACTATTTTGCTGAGCGCTAGGTAAATAGCAGAGATTTTGTATTATTTGGCCGGCTGCCAGTCAAATAGACACTTTCTTCACATAAATTTAGCACAGGTAGTGCTAAAAATCCTTTAGTACATAAATAAACATCAATATCCCTTTTTTTGCACAGTACAAAACAAATTTTAGGTGTCATAAAACTTTGCTCGACCCATACTGAATTACAGTTTGTAATGGGCGTAAAAGGGATCATCCTTACAAATAGCAATATGGTATGCTATCATTGGTTTGCGACCACAATTCTGATTGCAATCCATGAACACTACATGAAGCTTCAAATGAGGTGCTAACTAATTCACAAATGGGAGGCAACTTCTTCCCTTTGGTGACAGAATCATGGAGAGTAGTCAGTGGTCTATTGGACCACTACCTACTCCCACTGAGGCTTTTCTAAACTGAAAACATTTTTTTTTTTTAAGCAATACCGGTTCCTTTTAGGAAAACAGCCTGCTTTTTAAAAAAAAGTTGTCATTTGGAAATTGAAATTTAGGAATGTTAGGATGCTGTCCCTTGCAGGCTACTATCCCTGTGATTTTTAACCAGTTGCAGAAGGCCACAAATTGTGACCTGCCTAATTAACGTGCGATAGGCAGGTCTTTCTTGGACTCCCTTTTCACAACAGTTTTTACAATTTTCTAAGTGGTAATCAAACTTTCCTATTTTTGTGGTTTATGACTCTTGAATTATGTGTGAAACAACCTGAAAAGTTGTCCCTTTCTGAACAGTAGACAAAATACTGAATTCAGCCAGGTATCATTTGTGCAGATCACTCATGGTTTTCCCAAACAAACTATCGTCTGAAATCAAAATCAATCAGTAGGAAAAAATGGAAATATTTGACAATGTTTCCATCTTTAATTTTCCACTCCGATGGCTGATTTACTAAACTAGCATACCATTATCTCTGTCATACTCTTCTGGTTGCAGGGATATATTGTGTTTGTTGGATGTTCAAAAATACTCAATACTCAGAGCCATCAACTGACCTGCAACTTATAAATATGTTTCATTGTGTACGACCATGCATCAACTTATAACATAAAACTTAATGTACAAAGAAACATGGACAGACATCACCCCGTCCCAAGACCTCTGCGACAAGCTTGGAACCTATTTCTACCTCAAGACCAGGACACTCTACAACAACTTCGTTGACCACCCACAAGATGCCACAGCAGGCCCCCCGCCCGCCAGAGACACCAGCCAGCCCACCATCTCAAACTGGACACCAATCACGACCGAGGACACCACCACGACCATGAAAGGCATCCACTCAGGGGCCCCCACCGACCCCTGCCCCCCGCACATCTACCACAGGGCCGCGGACACCATCGCACCCGAACTACAACGGACCATCAACACCACCTTCACAACAGGCACTTTCCCAGATGACTGGAAGCGCGCGGAAGTCAGGCCCCTGCCCAAGAAGCCCAAGAAGCCCACGGCCGACCCCTCCGACCTCAAAAACTACCGGCCCATCTCGCTCCTCCCCTTCGCAGCCAAGGTGGCAGAGAAGGCAGTCAATAGGGAACTGACACGATTCATCAAAGAGAACGCCGTCCTCGACCCGTCCCAATCCGGATTCCGAAGCAACCACAGCTTCAAGACTGCCCTACTCGCCACCACAGACGACATCTGCACCCTCCTGGACCAAGGCTACTCCACAGCCCTCATCCTCCTCGACTTGTCTGCAGCCTTCCACACTGTCTCCCACTGCACACTAGTCGACAGACTACACAACACCGGCATACAAGGAACTGCCCTGGACTGGATCCGATCGTTCTTCACCGGAAGAAGCCAAAAGGATCAGACTACCACCCTTCCTCTCTGCCCCCACGGAAATCACCTGCGGAGTCCCATGGGGGTCATCACTGAGCCCGACCCTCTTCAACATCTACATGGCCCCCCTCGCAGCCATCGTCCGACAACAGGGCCTCAACATCGTATCCTATGACGACGACACCCAGCTCATCCTCTCCCTCACCAGAGACCCCACTACCGCAAAACTCAACTTCTAGAGAGGAATGCAAGATGTCGCAGTCTGGATGACCAACAGCTGCCTAAAACTCAATGCCGAAAAGACAGAAGTCCTCATCCTTGGAACCACCCCCTCAGCATGGGACAACACCTGGTGGCCCACCGCCCTCGGAAGCCCACCTACCCCCTCAGACCACGGCAAAAACCTCGGCATCATACTCGATTCATCACTCGCCATGAACCAACAGGTCAACTCCATCACCTCCAGCTGCTTCAACACCCTCCGCATCCTTCAAAAGACCTTCAAATGGATCCCCCCGGAGTCAAGAAAAACAGTCACCCACGCACTCATCACTAGCAAGCTGGACTATGGAAACACTCTCTACGCTGGCATCAACAAGTCCCTACTCCGCAAACTCCAGACAATACAGAACACCGCGGCCAGACTCGTCCTCGGCATCCCCCGGCACGAACACATCAGCCAACACCTGCGGAGACTCCACTGGCTCCCCGTGGAGAAGAGAGTCACTTTCAAAATCCTCACTCACGCCTACAAATGCCTACACAACAACAGACCCAAACACCTCAATGATAGAATAAACGTCCACGTACCGAAAAGAAACCTTCGATCTGCCAACCTCGCAATAGCCGTAACCCCGCGCATCCATAGAACCAGAGCAGGCGGAAGATCGTTCTCTCACATTGCAGCCAAAACCTGGAACGAGCTACCGACAGACATCAGACACGCCCCCTCCCTAAACACCTTCAGGAAGACCCTCAAGACCTGGCTCTTCGGCTGAACGGAACTGCGTAATCCCCCCCCCCCCCCAGCGCCTTGAGACCCTCACGGGTGAGTAGCGCGCTTACAATACCCTGATTGAGTGAAAGAAAAGCTATGAATTTTTTAAATGTACCCAAAAATCTTAGTATAGAAATGTTCTTATTTTTATGAATACTAGCTATTTGTACAATTCACAATGTCAGCACTGTATATGAATTTGGGTTTACCCATAGTATCATGTTATTCAGGGGTGATTTGCAAAATGTATTCTTTTTACACTCTGACATTTGGAAGCCAAAATGGATTGAAAATTAATAGATGATAACAAATGTTCTGAAATTCTGTATTTCCCCTCTTCTCCAGATTACAAAGGTACCTGATTAGAGTGGGTGGGCTAGCCACTCACAACATGAAAGGCCTTAAAATACATGTGAAACATTCAGATTTGTCCTTGGAATTTCCAATATTTCAGGCTATGTGGGTAGTTGTGGTATTTGCTTCCAGTTTGGGCCCAGTGTCGGTCACCTCACGCAGAAATCTAAAACATCAGATATTCCTGAAAACTAGACTCCCAGGGGAGTCCATGTTTGTCTTCCTCACTATGTTTTCCTACTCAGAATGTGCTACAAACGTCAGATTTTGGCTAAGATCACATATTTTACTCATATTTCTGTGAGGGGAAGCATCAGCAAACTCAGGGGATCAATTAAAATCCTACAACCCATGATTCCACATTCCTCTCAATAAAAATGTTTGCCCAAGTTTGTGACTAACCTATCACCTGCAGCAGGAAATACCCTCAACTGCAGCATGGAGGGGAAGCATCAGCAAACTCAGGGGATCAATTAAAATCCTACAACCTATGATTCCACATTCCTCTCAATAAAAATGTTTGCCCAAGTTTGTGACTAACCTATCACCTGCAGCAGGAAATACCCTCAACTGCAGCATGGAGTCATCAAGAATTTTCCCTGGGATTTGAGTCTTTATGGTGAGGTGGACAGCTGCAGTATTTGGTCAAAGATTGGCAAGCACCCGTGGAAACCTCCTAATCCTAGACACCTTTGATAATTAGACACCCTGGAGTGTCCAGAGTTGTGTGGCTCATATGAATTTCTCTAAATTTTCTTAAACATGATGCCTTGTAAAAGTCAAAGGTTTGGATAAAATCACAAATTCTTCTCACATTTCTGTGAGGGAAAGTTATACTATCTGCAGGTATCTACAAAAGCCATACCACTCAGCATTTCCACACTTCCCCAAATAAAAACAGTACCCCATATGTGTGGCTAGGACAATCACATGCAGCATAAAAAGCCCCCAAATGCAATGTGAAGACATAAAGATTTGATCTTTGAATTTCATTCTTTTTGGTAATGTGGGCAGTTGTAGTATTTGGCAACAGGGTTGGCTAACACCCATGGAAATCTACCAACGCCCACAATTCTGACAACTAGACTTGCATGGAAACCCCTACGGTTTCATACTGAGAATCCCCTGCAAGCAACAAACTTCAGATGAAATCATGAATTTTCTCATATTAATGTCCACTGAAGTTTTCAAGCCAAGTGTTTCCAAACTTCTCTTATTAAAACGGTACCCCACTCATCCACCCCAGTGGGTGGGTCTATTGGCTGTGACAAGAAATGTATAAAATGCAACATGAAAAAATCACAAAGCTTCCTTTCAGGTTTAATCCCTCTGGTCTGGCAATGTGGTTAGCTGCAATATTTGGCCTGAGCTCGGCTGACACCAATGAAAACCTACCAACCTCAGACATTTCTATAATGTGACATCCAGGGGAGTTGAGTGTTGTGTGATGTGCATGGATATCACTAAGTTTTCTTACGCAATATGTCCTGAAGATGACTAACTTTGACTAAAATCATAGATTTTTCCCACATTTCTGTGAAGGAAAATTACGGATCCATGGGATTCATAAAAGCTCAACCACCCACTGCTTCCGCACTTCTCCCGATTAATCAGCACCCAACTTGTGTAGATGGCCTATCACTTGTGACAAGAAAGGCCCAATAATACAATGTGAAAACAAGTATATTTCTTTTGAAATTCACTCATTCTGAGAATTTGAGTAGGTGCAGTGTTTGGGTCCTGTTCGGCCACCACCCAGGCAAATCGAAGGCTGCATGGCTTAAGTAGAAACCCACAAATTCTTTTTGGTGTTGAATGCCCTGCAAACATCAAACTTTCGCTAAAATCACAGATTATCCTCACATTTCTGTATGAGAAACTACTCAACTCTGTGGGAATCAGCAAAAGTCATACCACCCAGGATTCTCACATTCCTTCCGACATAAAGGTACCCCACTTGTGTGAGGCTGCAAAGGAAACCGGCCATACGTTTCACCCACACAAGGAGGGGCAGTTTTTCAATTGGGAGAAGTATGGAAACGCAGGCTGGAAGGCTTTGGTCACTGGCTCAAAGTGTCCAGGTTGTCTGTTGAACAATGGGATAAATTTGGCCTAATTTATAAGGAAGTCTTGCAGAGCAGCAAGTCACCTTGCTGCACTGCACTGCATGACATGGAAAGGGCAGGAATGCACAGTATTTAAGGCAATACGGCACATTTCTGTCCTTTCCCTTGCACCCTTTTGACAGCCTAGCGCCAATGCAGGCACCCTTGCACCACGGTGCAAGGGTGCTTGTGTTGCATGCATGATTGTTTTTGTGAAGGAAGAGGCACCTTTCTGCACAAAACCAATTCTGGGAGGCATATTTCTCTTTCTATGTGTGTTGCATAGTGATGAAAGTTGCTTTGGCACACTTCCTTTGATAAACAAGCTAGTGAGTGTCCCTGCAATTTTGTATGCATTCTCAGCATGCAAGGATCCAAACCTTGTAAAGTACTTATTTTGTGTTTTAAACTTCGCCTTGGAAGTATTTAGGAATTTTCTTAATATTTCAATGGATTGCTGTCTAATACTACAAACACTACTATAGTTCCATTTATATACAGGGGCCTGACTACGCCTTCCTTGTACCTCTTCTGTGATAACTTATTCTACATTTCTAGGTACCATCTGTAGGAGAGTAGGATCTGCTTCACATGGGTACCCCCACTTTTTGCTGATGCTTCACTGTTTTTCGACCTTAGTCTGGCTGGGGCCCTGCTAATCAGAACCCCAGCCTAGCTGCTTCCTCTTTAAAATGGTTTCCATGTGCCTTAGGCACATCTCTGATTGAATCTGGAGTGCCCTTATAAGTCCCTAGTATATGGTATACTATGTACCCAGGGCATAGGTACCTCAGAGGCCTACCAGGGGCTGCAGCATGTATTGTGCCACCCCTGGAAGGCCATCCAAACTGACACCACAGGTCTGCTACTGCAGCCTGGGTAAGGTGGTGCATGCACTCCTTACTGTGATATAGGCTACCTATATCACTATATACATACACACATATAAACCTATAAGTCACTCCTATGGCAGGCCTTATCAATCCTGAAGGCAGAGTGCGTGGTTCCTATGTGAGAGGGTGCCCCTGCATGAGCAGGGCCCCTCTGCAGTGTTCGGAGACCCTTCTCTGATGCTGTTTGTAGTGCAGCCTGACCATATACTCTTAAGCGCATTATAACCTCGCGTTAAATGCTAACTTTAGGATGTCTGCACGGAAACATGTCGTGTTTGGTGTCAAACATCTTGGAATACTACCCCCCCCGCCAGTTCTGGCGGCGGGGGTAGCATTCCACCCTTCTAGAGGGAAAGACATGTACACACCGGTATACCCGGTACTGACTTTCCAGAGCCCTGGCATCACAAAATGGATGCTGCTGCCACAGACACGAGTCTGGCCTCCTGCTGCTGACCGAAACTCCGGCAGGGGAGGCCTGGACAATAGGTTTCTTGTCCCAGGGAGGTGTGACCACCTCCCCAGACAGGATAGTGTGTATTGGGGCTGGGCGGGAGCACTCTCGGGTGCTTTGAAATCCTGCACTGGGGGCACACTTGGTGTCCCTGTGCATACCCCAGTTCAAACCGGCTCAGGAGCTTCCAGCCCCTGCTCTGGCGTGAAACTGGACAAAGGGAAAGGGGTGTAACCACCCCTCTGCCCTGGCCCTCCCATAGGTGGGGCCACAGAGTATGTCCAACCCCCTACCTTAGTATAAGTAGGGGAACCCAGTCCTTAGGACTTTAGATTTACCTGGACGAAATGCTGACACAGATTCCTGGACCTTCGACGCTCTACTTCAAGATTAGTGGACTGAAGAATCTCCCTTGGGGTCAAGGAGTGACTCCCCTGCTTGGCAGGCACCAAAGAAGCAATTGTCCGGTCTGCATCGCTGAAGCTCCCGTCGGACGCCGAAGTCTTTGCATCACCAGAGGTAGATTTCCAGACTTCCCCGAGGCAGCCCTGAGTCCCCAGCAAAGATGAGGCCCGTAGCTGTCGTGTGTAATGTGGAACCGTGACCCCTGGACACCGATCACATTTGCAAGTGCATCCTTTTCTGGGTCTCCCACGAAGTCGTGCTTTGGGCTTCGAGTAGCTCTAGCCTCCAGCACCAACTGTACCGAAGATCACTGGCCTCCACTCCACAAGTGTCCTGTGAGCCAGCTCCACGTGCACCATCTTGAGGCTCCTTCGCGGTCGCTAGTCCGTTGGCTAGTAGGCCCTCCCGAAGGCCAATCTTTTTCTGCTTGGGCTCCCTAGTTCCACCAGGTGTGCCCTGACTTATCCTTGCTGGGTGAGTCCCCCAGACCTTGCTGGTCTGCAACATCGTCCTTCTTCTATTTCCACGAGACTTGCCGTTGCCAAGGCTTGTTGGGTCCAATCCGGTCATCGACATGCCTGCAATCGACAGACGTCGTAGGACAGCTCGAATCCAGCTCCTGGTTGTCGTCGACGCCTCCTGGACCTCGTGGCTGAAGAGTCAAGACGACCGTCAACCTACCTGAAGCACTCGACATCGGTGGGCATCTGCTCATCGCCTTCCTGGTCACTGGCTAGTGACCCAGACTCTGTCCCCTCTGCTTTCAGGTTCTTCAGATCTTCGATCCACCTTTGGATCCACCCGAACACTTTCGACTTGGCCGCCAGCAGCACTTTGCAGCAGATCGCCATTGAAAGCGACAACGAAACCCGACCCCGAAAGACACCTATGCACCCGGCTCCCCTGGGTGAGGTAACTCGAGTACTCCAGTGCTCCCGTGGGTATTGACACTAGAACAGCCTAGTTCTCAAAGGGTTTGCTCCAAGTCCTCCTCTAAGTGTCCCTTTTCTTTTAAATTCTAATCGCGACTTTCCCCATAGAAGTTAACAGTGGTTCGCGGCTGTGTTCATACACTGCACGCGTCCCCCGTGGGTCCCCTGTGTCACTGCCTTGGGTGGTTCCTTGTGGTCCAAGCACTTCTACAGGCTCTAGGCCTTGTGTCTAGCTCAGTCGTGGTTCTTATACCACTGTATTGGTATATGGTTTGGTACGCCACTGTGGCTCAAACGTTTATTTGTGCTATTACTGTAGATAACTAACTTATAATTTGTGTATTTCGAACTCTAGCCTCATAAAGAGACTAGAGGGGTGTGTTTAGTAATAAATACATATATTTTGAATATATACCTGGTGTGGTCCTCTTTCATTTGGTCACTCAAGAGATTATAGACTGGTAAAACAAGCTGCTTTACATTCCTTCAAGACTTAGCCTGAAGGCTGCTCTCCATAGCTACCACTAGGATAGCTTTCAATAAAGGTTGTCTTTAACATATCTCCAATAAGGGGTTGTTTGGACTGGTGCAAGGTGCCCACTATAATTAGTGGACAGCATATGCCAGGCCAACTTCTCACATTGGTGTGCAGCGTGTGGGATTCCAGCTTGCTATTGTTTTACCAGATAATCTCAATTGAATTGATCAACTGAAAACCACTAAGGCTACCTAAGGTACATATAAATCAAGCTTAGTAATACAGTAAGTTCTACTGAACTTAGAGTTGTGTGTTAAGGGACAGCACACCCTTTCTACAACTCAAGAGAGTTTAGTAGGCCACACTAGAGTAGGTAGTGCATACACCACACCTCACTAGTAATGTCTTCAAAGCCAGGACCCAGTGAGTCCTTGCCAGAAGCCAGTGGGCTTCTTCCTCCAAGTATGATAAACTCCCATTCTTGGAATTGAGAGCATTATGCAATACTAGGAAGTTGAAGGCAGGCAAAAGTGCTAGCACCCAACACCTCAGGGAGGTGTTACTAGCTGATGATCTCAGCAGGCCCCTAGGGTCTGAAGGGGTAGGCAAAGAGGGTGGGGCAGAAGATGAGGAAGGGGCCAGGGGTGAAGAAACCCAGGCCCCCCCCTCTGAAACTGGCCAGGAAGGTGAAAATGACCTTGTCCGGGAAAACACAATTACTCCTGTGGAGGAGGAGGAGGGAGAGGATCAGAATGACCTCCCCTTTGTCCCCCCAGGAAGAGTTCTGAGTGTGCCCAGAAGGTCTAGGTCTCCTTCTCAGGAGTCTAACCACTCTGACACCTCAATAGGGACCTCTGTCTCCTCTCATAGGAGGGAATCCTCTCATGAGAGCAGAAAGAGACTGATTCAATATGAGCAAACTCAGCTTGAACTCAGGAAACAGCAATTGGCTATAGACAGGGTGTCCCTAGATCTCTATAGAGAGAGACAAAAGTTGGGACTAGAGTCCCATGGTGGCAGCAGTTTCCCCAAAGATAGGGAAAGGTCTTATGACCATAGAAACCTGAGCAAGATTGTCCCTCCCTACCAGAGTGGGGATGACATCCACAAATGGATAACTACTCTAGAGAGGGCCTGTAAAGTACAGAGGGTCCCTCAGGAGCAGTGGGCAGCAATCTTGTGGCTCTCCTTTGCAGACAAAGGTAGAGACAAGCTCCTCACTGTTAGAGAGGAGGATGCTGATAATTACAAAGTCTTGAAGAGTGCTCTAATTGATGGGTTTGGCCTAACCACTGAACAATACAGGTTAAAGTTCAGGGATACCCAAAAAGCACAGACTCAAGACTGGGTGGACTTTGTTGATTGTTCTGCCAAGGCTCTGGAAGGTTGGTTATTGGGCAGTAAGGTATGTGACTTCACAGGATTGTACAATCTGATAATGAGGGAGCAGATTCTTAATAACTGTCAAAATCAGCTGTTGCATCAGCACCTGGTAGACTCTGATCTGACCTCTCCCCAAGAATTGGGAAAGAAGGCAGACAAATGGGTCAGAACCAGGGTGAAGCAGAAGGTACAGAACCAAGGTGGTGACCCTAAGAAGCAAGATTCGAAAACCTCTGATAAGGGTGGGGAGAAGGGTAAAGATCAAAAGTCTTCACAAGGCCCCCAAAAATCTTCTTCAGGTGGGGATTCACAGTCTACCAAAGGGAAAGGCCAAAGGAAACCATGGTGCAAGGTCTGTAAGCAAAAGACCCACTGGACCAGTGATTGCACCAAGTCCAAAGACTCTACTCCAGCCCCCACCAATGCCCCTAAGGCACCTGCTCCCCCTAGTGCAGTTACAGTTGGTGGTGGGACTACACAAGCCAAGGGTTTAGTAGGGTTGACCCTGGGTAAAGAGATGAGCTCTGACCTAGTCAGAGAACTCACTCAGGCTGTCCTAGTCTGTGATGGGGGCATAGATATGACCTCCTCTGTGAGTCCCAGTAATCTGGGCAAGTACAGACAACAGCCTTTAATCAATGGAAGAGAGGCTTTGGCATTTAGGGACACAGGGGCAAGTGTCACCATGGTGACACAAGACCTTGTGAATCCTGGGCAGATAATACTTGGTGAAATGTACCAAGTGACCAATGCTAGCAACGTCAGAAAAGACCATACTCTGGCAGTTGTTAACTTCTCCTGGGGAGGGGTAGCTGGCCTTAAGAAGGTTGTGGTAAGTGCAGACCTACCCTTTGAATACTTGCTTGGCAATGACTTAGAAACTTCCGCTTGGGCAGAAGTGGAGCGCAGGACCCATGCAGAAATGCTGGGCATCCCTGTAGATGTGTTTGCTGTGAACAGGTCACAAGCCAAAATGTCTAGCACTGAACAGGCCTTGGATTCTGGAATAATGGACCAAGTGCCCTCCAAGAAGAGGAGTAGTAGGGTAAAGGCAGTGCCTTCCCCCTTGGCTCAGAAGGAAGATCAGTCCCTTGAGGGGGATGATCTCAGTCCTGAGGAAGGAACTGTCCCAGAGGAGCTTGAACCTGACCAGGTTGAGTTCTTGGGGACAGGGTGCCCTTCCAGGGCAGATCTGAGCCAGGAGCAGCAGAGCTGCCCCTCTCTTGAACCCCTCAGACAGCAAGCTGCTGCTGAGGCTGCTGGGAAAGCTAGTGGTCCCCATACTGTGTATTGGGATGATGGACTCTTGTACTCAGAGTGTAGAGACCCCAAGCCTGGTGCTACCAGGAGGTTGGTTATACCTTTGAAGTTCAGGGGCTTCCTATTGACCCTAGCCCATGATATTCCCTTAGCAGGTCACCTGGGCCAGAACAAGACTTGGGACAGCATTGTCCCTCATTTTCACTGGCCCCACATGTCTGAAGACACCAAGGAGTTTTGTCGCTCCTGTGTAACCTGCCAGGCCAGTGGCAAGGCAGGTGGCACTGCAAAGGCCCCCTGATACCACTACCTGTGGTGGGGGTTCCCTTTGAAAGGGTGGGGATTGACATTGTTGGTCCCATGGATCCCCAAACAGCATCTGGGCACAGGTTTATCCTGGTGGTAGTGGATCATGCCACCAGGTACCCAGAGGCTATTCCCCTTAGGACCACTATAGCACCTGTGGTGGCAAGGGCCCTCCTGGGAATTTTCTCAAGAGTGGGCTTCCCTAAGGAGGTTGTATCAGACAGGGATGCAAACTTTATGTCCGGATACTTAAAAGCAATGTGGAAGGAGTGTGGAGTGACTTACAAGTTCACCACACCCTATCACCCACAATGCAATGGTTTAGTTGAGAGATTCAACAAAACCTTGAAGGGCATGATTAAAGGGCTCCCAGAAAAGCTTAGGCGAAGATGGGACATACTCTTGCCCTGCCTTTTATTTGCATACAGGGAGGTGCCTCAAAAGGGGTTGGCTACAGCCCTTTTGAACTTTTGTTTGGTCACCCTGTCAGGGGTCCACTGTGCTTGGTGAAGGAAGGATGGGAGTTATCTCTCAAGCCCCCAAAGTAAGACATAGTGGACTACGTACTTGGTCTCCGCTCCCGGATGGCTGAGTATATGAAAAAGGCAACTAAAAACCTTGAGGCTAGCCAGGAACTTCAAAAAGCCTGGCATGACCAAAAGGCTGTACTGACTGTTTACCACCCAGGACATAAGGTGTGGGTGTTGGAGCCAGTGGCCCCAGCAGCTCTCCAAGACAAATGGAGTGGACCCCATACCATTGTTGAACAGAAGGGTGAGGTTACCTACTTAGTAGACCTAGGAACACACAGGAGTCCCCACAGGGTTCTCCATGTCAACAGGTTAAAACCATATGTGGACAGGGCAGACATGGGCTTGCTCATGGCTACTGATGAGGGACAGGAGGAAGAGAGTGACCCACTCCCTGACCTGTTCTCACAGAACCCTGGTGATGGGTCAGTGGATGGTGTAGCCTTGGCAGGCAGCCTCACTACCCAGCAGCAGACTGATTGCAGACAGGTGCTCAATCAGTTCAGACACATATTCTCACTGACACCCAGTCAGACTACCTGGTGCACTCATGAAGTGGACACTGGGGACAGTCTGCCTATTAAAAATAAGATTTATAGGCAACATGAGCATGTCAGGGACTGTATCAGGACAGAAGTCCAGAAGATGTTGGATTTGGGAGTTATTGAATCCTCAGATAGCCCTTGGGCTAGTCCAGTGGTCCTTGTGCCAAAACCTCACACCAATGGTGGGAAAAGAGAGATGAGGTTTTGTGTGGACTACAGGGGTCTCAATGCAGTCACTAGGACTGATGCCCATCCAATACCAAGGGCAGATGAGCTAATAGACACTTTGGCCTCAGCCAAGTATCTAAGCACATTTGACCTGACAGCTGGCTACTGGCAGATCAGACTAGCTGATGATGCAAAGCCAAAGACAGCATTCTCAACCCCTAGTGGGCATTATCAATTTGTGGTGATGCCCTTTGGTCTGAAGAATGCACCTGCCACTTTTCAGAGGTTGGTGAATACAGTCCTTACAGGTCTGGAAGCCTATAGTGCAGCATATCTAGATGATATTGCTGTCTTTAGCTCCACCTGGGAGGATCACCTGGTCCACCTCAATCAATCAATCAATCACAGAATTTGTAGAGCGCACTACTTACCCGCGAGGGTCTCAAGGCGCTGGGGGGAGGGAAGGGGGGGGATGCTACTACTGGTCGAACAGCCAGGTCTTGAGTAGCCTCCTGAAGGTCAGCAGGTCTTGGGTCTTTCGTAGGCTTAGTGGAAGGGTGTTCCAGGTCTTGGCGGTGAGGTGTGAGAAGGATCTGCCGCCGGTGGTTGTTCTTCGAATGCGGGGGACGGTGGCGAGGGAGAGGTCGGGCGGAGCGGAGCTGGCGGTTGGGGACGTAGAAGAAGAGTCGTCTGTTGAGGTAGGCTGGGCCAGTTTTGTGGAGTGCCTTGTGTGCGTGGGTGAGGAGTTTGAAGGTGATCCTCCTGTCGACGGGGAGCCAGTGCAGGTTCCTCAAGTGGGGGGTGATGTGGCTGTGGCGTGGTACGTCGAGGATCAGTCGTGCGGAGGCGTTTTGTATGGGTTGCAGTCGCTTGATGAGCTTGGCCGGGGCTCCCGCGTAGAGGGCGTTCCCATAGTCTAGTCTGCTACTGACGAGGGCCTGGGTGACTGTTCTTCTTGTGTCTGTCAGGATCCACCTGTAGATCTTGCGAAGCATGCGGAGTGTGTTGAAGCAGGAGGAGGAGACTGCGTTGACTTGCTTGGTCATGGAGAGCGTTGAGTCGAGGATGACTCCCAGGTTGCGTGCGTGGTCGGTGGGTGTCGGGGCTGCTCCCAGCGTCGTTGGCCACCAGGAGTCGTCCCAGGCTGAGGGGTTGGAGCCGAGGATGAGGACCTCCGTTTTGTCCGTGTTCAGCTTTAGTCGGCTGATCTTCATCCAATCGGCGACGGCCTTCATTCCGTCATGGAGTTTGGCTTTGGCGGCGAGGGGGTCCTTGGTGAGGGAGAGGATCAGTTGAGTGTCGTCGGCGTAGGAGATAATGTTGAGGTCGTGTTGTCTGGCGATGCGTGCGAGCGGGGCCATGTAGATGTTGAACAGTGTTGGGCTGAGGGACGATCCCTGGGGTACGCCGCAGATGATCTCGGAGGCTTCGGATCGGAAAGGTGGGAGGCGGACTCTCTGGGTTCAGAAATGTTTTACAGGCCCTGCAGAAAGCAGGCCTGACTATCAAGGCCACCAAGTGCCAGATAGGGCAGAGTCAGGTTGTGTACCTGGGCCACCTTGTGGGTGGAGGCCAGGTTCAACCACTGCAGAGCAAGATCCAGAACATCATGGACTGGACTGCTCCAACTACCCAGACTCAGGTGAGAGCCTTCTTAGGCCTGACTGGGTACTATAGGAGATTTGTCAAGGGGTATGGATCAATAGTGACACCCCTGAATGACTTAACTTCCAAGAAAATGCCCAAAAGGTTCAGTGGACAGTTAGCTGTCAAAAGGCATTTGATGACCTGAAGCAGGCCATGTGCACTGCTCCCATTCTACAGAGTCCTGATTACTCCAAGAAGTTCATTGTTCAAACTGATGCATCTGAATTGGGGGTAGGGGCTGTACTGTCACAATTGAATGATGAAGGTCAGGATCAGCCAGTAGCTTTTATTAGCAGAAGGCTGACCCCTAGAGAGAAACGTTGGTCAGCCATTGAGAGGGAGGCCTTTGCTGTGGTCTGGGCTCTGAAGAAGTTGAGGCCATACTTGTTTGGTACTCACTTCCTTGTTCAAACAGACCATAAGCCCCTCTTATGGCTAAAACAAATGAAGGGTGAAAACCCCAAACTGCTTAGGTGGTCCATTTCCCTACAGGGGATGGACTTCACAGTGGAACATAGACCTGGGAGTAACCATGCCAATGCAGATGGACTCTCTAGGTACTTCCACTTAGAACATGAAGACTTAACTGGGCAAGGTTAGTTTAATGTCCCTATGTTTGGGGGTTGTGTAGGAGAGTAGGATCTGCTTCACATGGGTACCCCCACTTTTTGCTGATGCTTCACTGTTTTTCGACCTTAGTCTGGCTGGGGCCCTGCTAATCAGAACCCCAGCCTAGCTGCTTCCTCTTTAAAATGGTTTCCATGTGCCTTAGGCACATCTCTGATTGGAATCTGGAGTGCCCTTATAAGTCCCTAGTATATGGTATACTATGTACCCAGGGCATAGGTACCTCAGAGGCCTACCAGGGGCTGCAGCATGTATTGTGCCACCCCTGGAAGGCCATCCAAACTGACACCACAGGTCTGCTACTGCAGCCTGGGTAAGGTGGTGCATGCACCCCTTACTGTGATATAGGCTACCTATATCACTATATACATACACACATATAAACCTATAAGTCACTCCTATGGCAGGCCTTATCAATCCTGAAGGCAGAGTGTGTGGTTCCTATGTGAGAGGGTGCCCCTGCATGAGCAGGGCCCTTCTGCAGCGTTCGGAGACCCTTCTCTGATGCTGTTTGTAGTGTAGCCTGACCATATACTGTTAAGCGCATTATAACCTCGCGTTAAATGCTAACTTTGGGATGGCTGCACGGAAACATGTCGTGTTTGGTGTCAAACATCTTGGAATACTACCCCCCACCAGTTCTGGCGGCGGGGGTAGCATTCCACCCTTCTAGAGGGAAAGACATGTACACACCGGTATACCCGGTACTGACTTTCCAGAGCCCTGGCATCACAAAATGGATGCCGCTGCCACGGACACGAGTCTGGCCTCCTGCTGCTGACCGAAACTCCGGCAGGGGAGGCCTGGACAATAGGTTTCCTGTCCCAGGGAGGTGTGACCACCTCCCCAGACAGGATAGTGTGTATTGGGGCTGGGCGGGAGCACCCTCGGGTGCTTTGAAATCCTGCACTGGGGGCACACTTGGTGTCCCTGTGCATACCCCAGTTCAAACTGGCTCAGGGGCTTCCAGCCCCTGCTCTGGCACGAAACTGGACAAAGGGAAAGGGGTGTAACCACCCCTCTGCCCTGGCCATCCCATAGGTGGGGCCACAGAGTATGTCCAACCCCTACCTTAGTATAAGTAGGGGAACCCAGTCCTTAGGACTTTAGATTTACCTGGACGAAACGCTGACACAGAATCCTGGACCTTCGACGCTCTACTTCAAGATTAGAGGACTGAAGAATCTCCCTTGGGGTCAAGGAGTGACTCCCCTGCTTGGCAGGCACCAAAGAAGCAATTGTCCAGTCTGCATCGCTGAAGCTCCCGTCGGACGCTAAAGTCTTTGCATCACCAGAGGTGGATTTCCAGACTTCCCCGAGGCTGCCCTGAGTCCCCAGCAAAGCTGAGGCCCGTAGCTGTCGTGGGTAACGTGGAACCGTGACCCCTGGACACCAATTGCATTTGCAAGTGCATCCTCTTCTGGGTGTCCCACGAAGTTGTGCTTTGAGCTCCGAGTAGCCCTAGCCTCCAGCACCAACTGCACCGAAGATCACTGGCCTCCACTCCACGAGTGTCCTGTGAGCCAGCTCCACGTGCACCGTCTCGAGGCTCCTTTGCGGTCGCTAGTCTGTTAGCTAGTAGGCCCTCCCAAAGGCCAATCTTTTTCTGCTTGGGCTCCCTGGTTGGCTCACATGTGCCCTGACTTATCTTCGCTGGGTGAGTCCTCCAGACCTTGCTGGTCTGCAACATCGTCCTTCTTCTATTTCCATGAGACTTGCCGTTGCCAAGGCTTGTTGGGTCCAATCCGGTCGCCGACACCTCTGCAATCGACAGACGTCATGGGGCAGCTCAAATCCAGCTCCTGGTTGTCGTCGACGCCTCCTGGACCTCGTGGCTGAAGAGTCAAGACGACCGTCAACCTACCTGAAGCACTCAACATCGGTGGGCATCTGCTCATCGCCTTCCTGGTCACTGGCTAGTGACCCAGACTCTGTCCCCTCTGCTTTCAGGTTCTTCAGATCTTCGATCCACCTTTGGATCCACCCGAACACTTTCGACTTGGCCGCCAGCAGCACTTTGCAGCAGATCGCCATTGAAAGCGACGACGAAACCCGACCCCGAAAGACACCTATGCACCCGGCTCCCCTGGGTGAGGTAACTCGAGTACTCCGGTGCTCCCATGGGTATTGACACTAGAACAGCCTAGTTCTCAAAGGGTTTGCTCCAAGTCCTCCTCTAAGTGTCCCTTTTCTTTTAAATTCTAATCGCGACTTTCCCCATAGAAGTTAACGGTGGTTCGCGGCTGTGTTCATACACTGCACGCGTCCCCGTGGGTCCCCTGTGTCACTGCCTTGGGTGGTTCCTTGTGGTCCAAGCACTTCTACAGGCTCTAGACCTTGTGTCTAGCTCAGTCGTGGTTCTTATACCACTTTATTGGTATATGGTTTGGTACGCCCTGGGGCTCAAACGTGTATTTGTGCTATTACTGTAGATAACTAACTTATAATTTATGTATTTGAACTCTAGCCTCATAAAGAGACTAGAGGGGTGTGTTTAGTAATAAATACATATATTTTGAATATATACCTGGTGTGGTCCTCTTTCATTTGGTCACTCAAGAGATTATAGACTGGTAAAACAAGCTGCTTTACATTCCTTCAAGACTTAGCCTGAAGGCTGCTCTCCATAGCTACCACTAGGATAGCTTTCAATAAAGGTTGTCTTTAACCTATCTCCAATAAGGGGTTGTTTGGACTGGTGCAAGGTGCCCACTATAATTAGTGGACAGCATATGTCAGGCCAACTTCTCACACCATCATCTCTTCCGCTATAGGACTGCCATTCTTCATTTCATAACACCATCCTCTTTCATCAATAGCATGAACTAATCTGTTATCCTGCAGATAGCTTTCTTCATTAAAGAAAGGCTCTGTACTAGAAGTATGTATCCATTCTCCACTGTAAACTGTACAAAAGTTATTCACTAATCCTTTCTTCTGGTTTTGTCTCCTCATGCACAACACCATTTTGTCAAGAGTCTTCATTCTATTTAGAATCAAAATGAAAAGCTTCCTCTTCAAAGCAAAGGCCTTATCAGCTACTCTCTCAACTCATTTCTCAGTAGATTTACAACCATTCTACTACGGAACATCCTGGCTCTGATTTCCTTAAACTGCTTCTGTCTCCTAATTAAGGTGTGCCCATCATTGTTACAATATTTTCTATTCTTGCAATGTACACTTTGTCCACTCTTATTGTTTCTCATAGTCATAATTGTATTTGATTTATTTTGTAATCTTTGCAAATGTCCACATATATTTTGAGGAAATGACTTTGTCCTCTTACCAGTAGCTCTTTTTTCTTTCACCACTTTTTCTGCATTTTGCCCCTTTTGTAACTCATTTCTGCAGAGATACTGTAGTTGCTTCTGTTGCTTTTTCATCCAAGCTTTTGTAGGCATTCTAACTGTGTGTAGTATGTCGATATTGTTCTGTGAAAAAAAGTATATTTTAATTTGTACCATAGCCAATGTACCAACTACTTTACTACTGACTTACACTCAATACAAAAACAGTTTTCATGCTCTGTTGCAGTTTTAAATCTACAGATGAACCTAGATATATTAATACATGCACTTACTTCAATATACCAAACCCAAAACAAAACACAAAACTTTATTTATTAGTTACCTTTTAACATTTTAGTACCCTGTCGTACAACACAACTGTACCCATACCTCACTTGTCACTTATAGATGGTGAAAGAACAGTTCATCCCTTCTGTAGTAAATTTTAAAATGAAAATCAAGCCAAGGTGGCGTATTTGCAAGCCCCATGCACCGCCTGTGCATTACTTTGTTTGACACACTGGCGGCCTACTGTGGTGCTCCATATTTACAAGGCCATGTAAAGCCACTCTGTGTGACTTTTCATGGCCTTGGAAATACGGGCCCTTTTCACGCAGCACTTTGCGTGAAAGAAGCGTGCCATGATGTTGCTGTATGCATTCAAACACCCATGGATTCTGCTGCATTCCCAGATTCACAACGATTCGTAAACCTGGGAATATGTCAGAATCCAACGCCTCCCCAGGGAAGGTGTAGGGAGGCGCAATGAGGAGAAATACTTGTATTTCTCTTCGTTTTTTCCTCTTTCTATGTGTGCTGCAATCTGCAGCACACATAGAAAGAGGAAACTACCTCTCGTGATTGTTTTTGCACAGGAAGGTGTCCCTTCCCGCACAAAAAAAATCTTCCCCGCAACACAGGCACCCTTACACCATGGTGCAAGGGTCCCTCAGTTGGCACATGGCAGCCAGTTTTGCACCTGCACTGGGGACAGCATAGGGATCCGTCATATTGTTGTAAATATGACGCATCCCTGTGCTTTGAAAGTAATGCAGCACGGCACAGGTAAATGATTTGCGTCTCTGTGTCGCATTACTTTCTTGTACATTTAGCCCCAAGTGTAGAAGTAAATACAGTGTCTCAAAACTGTAAATCTGAAAACACAGCATAAGAGCTATTTGCATACCTCTCTACTACTGTGTCACTGGTGTATTTAGTATCTCAGTACTTTTCTACTTAAATGTATCAGATTAAAAGTTTGGGAAACGGTGCATAAAACAATCTGCACATTATTCTCTATCAAATCATATAGCTCACTAATTCTTCCAAGTACATGCAAAGAGTGTTTCATAGCTTGTGTTGGACTTGGCCCTTTTTGCAGGGTCATCCCTGAACTTTTTGCCTTTCTCCTATATTTTCTCTGACCTGTTTTTGTTGGTTTTATGACTCTGGGCACTTTACCACTGCTGATCAGTGCTAAAGTGCATATGCTCTCCCCATGATAAATTGTGTTATGGATTAGTGACTCCATGATTGGATGATTGGTTTACTTGTCAGTCCCTAGTACAGTGCACTGCGTGTGCCCAGGGCTTGTAAATCCAATGCTGCTGGTGGGCTTGCAGCACTGGTTGTGCCACCCACAGAAGCAGCTTGTAAAATGTGTCTCAGGCCTGCCATTGCAGAGCCTGTGTGCAGCCTAGGACTGCCATGTCGACTTGGCAAGTGCAGCCACTTGCCAGTCCCTAAACCTTCCCTTATCTTCATATCAGACACCCCTAAGGTAGGCCCAAGGGCAGGGTGCATTGTAAGTATAAGGTAGGACATGCCCTGGTGTGTGTGGCATGTCCTGATAGTGAATTACAGCCATTTTCGTTTTTCACTATTGCAAGGCTACCTGCTCCCCATAGGCCAGAATGGGCAGACTGACTATTACACCTTATAGTCAGAACTGACCCAGGGAACATGGTAGAAAAACGAATTTAGTATGCCTGAACTCAGGATGATAAAATACATCTTTTAGTGAAGTTGGTTTTAACATTCTTTGTTTGAAAATACCACTTTTAGAAAGTAGGTATTTTCTTGCCTAAACCATCCAGCTGCCTCTGCTCAGGTTGTGTATTGTGTGTCTGGGTTTGTGAGTGACAGGGGCTGGGGGATTCCAGGAGGCAGGGTGAGTCAGCACTAGGCTGAATAGGTCTGCCTGAAGGAGGATGGGTGGGAGGAGTTGCACCTGGGTCTGAATAGGGCTGTGCCTGCCTTCCACAATGCTGGCTCCACCTCCTGCCGGGCGTCTGATGGCTCTGCCCCTCACTCTCAAAGGAAAGAAGGAGTCAGAAAAACAAAGTGCTCCAGGACTGACCAGAACTGGTTTGGACTAGGCAAAGGCCTCTCTGCCTTCAGAGAACAAAGGGAAAAGGTGTATAAAAGGGGACCCAGACCCCTAGGAAATTAGATCACTTCTGGGAAATCAAGAAACCTGTTGCCAAGGAGAAGAACCGGAGAAGCTGAAGGAGGAGTACTGCCCCTGTGCTGTTTTGCTGATTGGGGTTGGCCTGCAGTGGTTGCTTTCTGCCAAGGACAGGAGAAAAGACTTTGCTGTGCTTTGTCATCTTGAAGAAGAGAATCTCCAAGGGCTTGAACTAGAGCTTGCCTCCTGCCTGAAGTCTCAGGGATACAAGACTTCACCAACCAGCTCCCCCTGCATTCCCTTGCTGGGAATTGAAGTGCCTGCTGTTGTGCTGGGCCTTCTGAGAGACTGCGTGTCGCTGGGAGCTGGAAGCGCGACGCAACAACGAGAAGCGTGTCGCCGCCGCAGCCGCGGTCATCGCATCGCCGAGGAAGCGAGACGCCGCTGCCGCTGTCATCATCGCATCGCCGAGCGCGGTGCATCACCGGAGAAGCGAGACGCTGCCACAGAGGTCATCGTCGCATCGCCGGAGAAGCGCGTCGCAGGGCCTGTCGCGGCTCCAAAGATCATCGAGTCGCCGCACGGCCGCCGGGCGTGCACGCATCACACCAACGTTGTCGCATCGCAACCAAGACGCCATTTTGTCGCATCGTACCGGAGAAGAGTATCGCATCGAGGTGCTATCTTGTCGCATCGCACCGGAAAGCAGTAAGAAACCGACGCATCACCTCCCACACAGTAAGGAAGCGAGCATCAACTCCCCTGCGCAGCAGTAAGGAACCGACGCATCCACTCCCTGAGTGTAAGGAACCGACGCATCACCTTCCCTGCGACCCTTTTGTTTTCTTTGCGTTACGCATTCGAGGTACATTGAGAGTAAAGTGTCGCATTTACAACTTGAGAGAACTGAACTATTTTATAACCTTTTAAAAGCCTATTTTTGAGTACAGTATTGTGGATTTTTGCTATTGGGTCTTGTGATAAGTCTATATAAAGATTACTTATTTTTACATAAACAACCTGTGTGGTGTCCATCTGTAGTGTTTTCACTGTATTACTGTATGTGGTCACAAATGCTTTACACACTGCCTCTGAGATAAGCCTGTCTGCTCGTGCCAAGCTACCAGGGGGTGAGCAGGGGTTATTTTAGGAGTGTTTCCCCCTTATCCTGACTAGAAGCAAGGGTCCCTATTTGGACAAAGGTGCAAACCATTGCCAACTAGAGACCCCCAGTTCTAACATTGGTGGTCAGCGGTGAGGATTTGGACTTGCATTTGTGATTCATATACAGTGATTGGTGTACACTACTAGTGAGTGCAGACCAATACGCGACCACATACATTTTGATAGGACTTTTTTTCCTTGGAACCTTTATTTTTGTTGAGAACTGCCAATTTTCACCATGAGCAAAAAGGATCCATTGCACCTGCAGATATTGAATTTGAAGAAGATAGGGTTGATACCTACACTGTGCCAGAACTCAAAGCTGTTTGCAAAAAGTTTAAAATCTCTATGAGAGGCCTCACCAGGAAGGAGGAGTTTCACAAGGCGCTAAGGGCCTGGTTGGAAGCACGGAATGCCAGTGGGCAGTCCGAGGAGCCTGTGGAGGAGGCAGAGAATTTAGATGGGCAGCTTGAGGGGCCATTGGGCTTACCTGGGAGGGGAGTGCCTTCCAGGGAGGGCAGCAGTGTTTCTCAAAGGGCCTGTCTCCAGAGGAGCTGGAGGACAGGGACAAAAGCAGGATGCATGAAATGGAAATGGCCAAACTAAAACAGGGAAGCCATGATAGCCTTGAGCATAAGAAATTGGAGTTGGAAAGTAAGAGGTTGGCCATGGAAGAAAGGAAGATGCTTTTAGAGCATGAGAGAATGATGAGGGTGTTGGAGTTCAAAGCCAGGGGCTTAGGGATTCCTCCCTCTGGTGGCAGCAAAATTGTATTACCTAGTGCTGAGGGAGTAGTACACACACCCAGAGATGTGGTGCCTGACTTGGAGGGGGTTAATATACACCAGGAGGTTCAAGGACATGAGGTAGCTCCAGTAGTGCGCAGTGTCCCTGAGAGGAATAGGGAAACTGACGCAGGGATTCATGGTCCTAGTAGCAGGAGGGACACTCTACTGACTCTAGATGGGAGGTGCAGGGAGAGTGGTTCCCCCATGTTTGAATTCCTGGGGTGTGAGTGTGAAGACCGCCCAGAAGAGTGTGGGTTGAGTGACAGAGACAGTCAGATACTGTCTTGCCAATCTCAGCAGAGTGGTGTGGGGTACATGTGTGAGGCACTGGATGGTGAGGTGAAGGATAACTTGGTTAACACCTGTGAGGGGTTGTGTGATCCAATTGTGGGAGAGCATATTGTAAGTCCCTGTTTTCCAGAGCTATGCCAACGCCTGTTGGAGAGTGAGTTCTCTGACCCCAGGGAGCTCACGAGGGAGGAAGACCTTTTGGTGGTTTCCAGAGGGTCTGAAAAGGCATTGGGGAGTGACCCTAAGAGGAGTGGCTCAGGTATCTTCCAGCCCAGAGTGGTGGAAGTGGTTCAGAGTAGCCCAGCTAGGTCCCGGTGTAGTGGGAGGGGTGTAGGGGCTCACGTCCTGTCTCAGTGGAGAAGGAGTGAGTGTGGGGCTGCGTGTCCCAAGGTGCCCGAAACCCAGTCTCAGAGAGTGGATGGTTCTTTAAGGGAACACCAGGTAGGGAGCCTAGGCTGTCCTGATGGGCCGCCTGTTGAGGAGGATCTCCTAGTGTCTAGAGAACCTGGAGCGTCTGTAAATGGAGCTCCAGTGTTTCTGGTATCTGGCAGTGCCGCTCCACTTGGGAGGGTGCAGAAGTCCAGAGTGAGGGGTGAGAGGGGGAGAGAGTCCCCAGTGGAAGAACCAGTGGGTCAGGGACCAGCCAGAAGGGCTGAGTCACCAGTGAATGACCATGGTGACACCACTTCTGTCCTGGGGGATCTTCGCGCGCTGTCAGATGGACAGGGGTCGGGAGATCTGCGCCAGGCGGACTGTCACACAACACATGAGAGATGTGTTACCCTCTGGGGGGCATGCGTGCTCCCCAGGAAGTCCTGGTGCGCCAGGCAGATTATTACACAACTCTAGAGGAGTGTGTTTCCCTTGGGGGGGTTGGTGTACCCTCCCGGAAGTCCTGGGTTGCCAGGCACAGGTCCAGCCTAAGGGTACAGACCCTGGGTTGGAGGACCAGGTTCAGGGTGTCCCCCTGACCTGGAGGAAGGGGCAGCTGCTAACAGTGCCCCTACCAGTTTGTCTTCTGGGGGCACCGCTCCAGGTGGGAGGGTGCAGGACCCCAGTAAGGGGGCGGGGAGAGGACAGCCTCACCCCTGGCCTCTGCCCAGTCTAAGGGTACAGACCCTATGCTGGGATCCCAGTTGCAGGATAGAACCCCTGAACTGGTGGGCGAGCTGTGCAGGACCCCTGCCACAGGTGCCCTGACAATTCTGGAAGGGGTACAGCTCCAGGTGGGAGGGTGCAGAGCCCCAAGGAGGAGGACCAGGTGTGGGAGAGCCCACCCCAGTCTCCTGTCCAGCCGCCGGTTACAGGCCCGGGGCTTGTGGGTCAGTGTCAGGATGTCATACCTGACCTGACGGTTGGGAGAGTGGACAAAGGGTGCCAGGCACCTGGGGCTACTGCCCCCGCTCTCTGACACCACAGAGGTTGGAGAGCCATGAAAGGCCTGGGGCCTGGCTCTCATCACTGACGGCTGTCAGTGGCCACTGTGGCTTGCTGTCCTGGTGGACAGAGTTGCCCCTGGGAGGGGACAGAAGTCACACCCCGGGGTGGACTAGGCCACACATCTGTGTTGGCCATGTGGGTACTGTCTGTCGGTTGGGACACACCTGTGAGCAAGCTAAGGTTAGGTGCTGCACAGGTGGTGTCCACAGTTGAGGAGAAGGGTTCCCCATGGGTTAGCTGGGTGGGCCCTGAGAGTATGGACAGAGGGATCCAAATAGGTTCAGATTGGCGTAGAACTGGAGTATGCCCCTGCTGTTGTGGGCCAGGGTCCAGGTTCTATCGCCCAAAGCAGAGAAGCCCATCAGGGTAGTGATTGGTCTCCCCTGCGTTTTGGCTGGAAGGGGTTGTGTTGGACTTGGCCCTTTTTGCAGGGTCATCCCTGAACTTTTGCCTTCCTCCTATATTTTCTCTGACCTGTTTTTGTTGGTTTTATGACTCTGGGCACTTTACCACTGCTGATCAGTGCTAAAGTGCATATGCTCTCCCCATGATAAATTGTGTTATGGATTAGTGACTCCATGATTGGATGATTGGTTTACTTGTCAGTCCCTAGTACAGTGCACTGCGTGTGCCCAGGGCTTGTAAATCCAATGCTGCTGGTGGGCTTGCAGCACTGGTTGTGCCACCCACAGAAGCAGCTTGTAAAATGTGTCTCAGGCCTGCCATTGCAGAGCCTGTGTGCAGCCTAGGACTGCCATGTCGACTTGGCAAGTGCAGCCACTTGCCAGTCCCTAAACCTTCCCTTATCTTCATATCAGACACCCCTAAGGTAGGCCCAAGGGCAGGGTGCATTGTAAGTATAAGGTAGGACATGCCCTGGTGTGTGTGGCATGTCCTGATAGTGAATTACAGCCATTTTCGCTTTTCACTATTGCAAGGCTACCTGCTCCCCATAGGCCAGAATGGGCAGACTGACTATTACACCTTATAGTCAGAACTGACCCAGGGAACATGGTAGAAAAACGAATTTAGTATGCCTGAACTCAGGATGATAAAATACATCTTTTAGTGAAGTTGGTTTTAACATTCTTTGTTTGAAAATACCACTTTTAGAAAGTAGGTATTTTCTTGCCTAAACCATCCAGCTGCCTCTGCTCAGGTTGTGTATTGTGTGTCTGGGTTTGTGAGTGACAGGGGCTGGGGGATTCCAGGAGGCAGGGTGAGTCAGCACTAGGCTGAATAGGTCTGCCTGAAGGAGGATGGGTGGGAGGAGTTGCACCTGGGTCTGAATAGGGCTGTGCCTGCCTTCCACAATGCTGGCTCCACCTCCTGCCGGGCGTCTGATGGCTCTGCCCCTCACTCTCAAAGGAAAGAAGGAGTCAGAAAAACAAAGTGCTCCAGGACTGACCAGAACTGGTTTGGACTAGGCAAAGGCCTCTCTGCCTTCAGAGAACAAAGGGAAAAGGTGTATAAAAAGGGGACCCAGACCCCTAGGAAATTAGATCACTTCTGGGAAATCAAGAAACCTGTTGCCAAGGAGAAGAACCGGAGAAGCTGAAGGAGGAGTACTGCCCCTGTGCTGTTTTGCTGATTGGGGTTGGCCTGCAGTGGTTGCTTTCTGCCAAGGACAGGAGAAAAGACTTTGCTGTGCTTTGTCATCTTGAAGAAGAGAATCTCCAAGGGCTTGAACTAGAGCTTGCCTCCTGCCTGAAGTCTCAGGGATACAAGACTTCACCAACCAGCTCCCCCCTGCATTCCCTTGCTGGGAATTGAAGTGCCTGCTGTTGTGCTGGGCCTTCTGAGAGACTGCGTGTCGCTGGGAGCTGGAAGCGCGACGCAACAACGAGAAGCGTGTCGCCGCCGCAGCCGCGGTCATCGCATCGCCGAGGAAGCGAGACACCGCTGCCGCTGTCATCATCGCATCGCCGAGCGCGGCGCATCACCGGAGAAGCGAGACGCTGCCACAGAGGTCATCGCCGCATCGCCGGAGAAGCGCGTCGCAGGGCCTGTCGCGGCTCCAAAGATCATCGAGTCGCCGCACGGCCGTCGGGCGTGCACGCATCACACCAACGTTGTCGCATCGCAACCAAGACGCCATTTTGTCGCATCGTACCGGAGAAGAGTATCGCATCGAGGTGCCATCTTGTCGCATCGCACCGGAAAGCAGTAAGAAACCGACGCATCACCTCCCCACACAGTAAGGAAGCGAGCATCAACTCCCTGCGCAGCAGTAAGGAACCGACGCATCCACTCCCTGAGTGTAAGGAACCGACGCATCACCTTCCCTGCGACCCTTTTGTTTTCTTTGCGTTACGCATTCGAGGTACATTGAGAGTAAAGTGTCGCATTTACAACTTGAGAGAACTGAACTATTTTATAACCTTTTAAAAGCCTATTTTTGAGTACAGTATTGTGGATTTTTGCTATTGGGTCTTGTGATAAGTCTATATAAAGATTACTTATTTTTACATAAACAACCTGTGTGGTGTCCATCTGTAGTGTTTTCACTGTATTACTGTATGTGGTCACAAATGCTTTACACACTGCCTCTGAGATAAGCCTGTCTGCTCGTGCCAAGCTACCAGGGGGTGAGCAGGGGTTATTTTAGGAGTGTTTCCCCCTTATCCTGACTAGAAGCAAGGGTCCCTATTTGGACAAAGGTGCAAACCATTGCCAACTAGAGACCCCCAGTTCTAACAGCTTGCATATATAATTCACCAGATAAATCTAAAAGACTACGGGGCGTATTTACAAGCCCATTGCACCACTTTTGCGCCATTTTTAACATGGGAAAAGTGACGTACGGGTGGCGCAAGGGGCTTGAAAATAAGCCCCTACATATTCCTCACTAAAACTCGTAAATACATGTGTTTGTGGTTAAATACATGAATACTCCCTGGATAATTGAATTGGTGCATAGGTAATGCCTCGTTGATTCTCTAAGGATACAGGTAGTGCCTGGATGATTCCCTGAGTATATGAGAATGCCATGGGTCATTTCATATCTGCATAGTTACTGCCTGCATGTTTGCATGAGTATATCACTACTATCTGGGTGTTTGGATGAGTGCATGAGTAGTGCCTGAATGATTAGATAAGTGCATGACTAATGGTTCAACAATTCAATACATGCATAGATAGTGGTTGGATGATTAAATGAGTGCAAATCTAGTGCCTGGATGATTGCAGGAGTGCATAGATAGTATATAGGTGATTTATTGAGTGCATGCATAATGCATACATGAATGTTTAAGTACATGCATAGCACCTAGCAGATTGGATGAGTGCATGAGTACTGTTTCAGTCATTGTATGACTACATGGCTGCTGCCCATGTGTTTTTGGTTCAGTGAACAGGTAATGCCTGGCTGTTTAGATAACTACATGGGCAGTGCCTGGATAAATGAATGAGTTCATCAGTAATGCCTGTCTGATCAAATGAGTGCATGACTAGTGTCTGAGTGATTGCATGACTCAATTGTTAAAGCTTGAGAGATTGGATGAAAGTAAGTGTACTGCTGGGGTGATTGTGTTAGTGCAAAAGTATTGCCTCAGTAATTAAATGCCTGTATAGGTTTTGGATGGATGATAGGTTTACTACAATGGTACTCTCTACGTAATTAGATGAGCGCATGAGTATTGCCTGAGTGTTTTCATGAGTGCATGCGTGTGCCTCAGTGTTTCAATGACTGCATGGGTTGTAAAGGGGTGTTAAGTTGACTGCATAGGTTCTGAGCAAGGGTTATAATGACTGCATAGTTACAGCCTTGTCAATTGCATAAGTAAATGGTTAGGGCCCGATTCACAATCTAAATATACGACTTTTGGTATTCACAGAAGGCACTTACGAGTGTTTGGTATTCACAGAAATCACTTACGACTCCTATCTTTACGTCCGCACTCGGGCCAGAATCTCCGCCTCTGGGCTGGAATACCCGCATTCGGGCCGGATGATCATTTTCATCAATGCTAAACACCTCTCGAAGTGCCTACCATCCCTTCACATACTCCAGATGAAGCCAATTAACAACAACTGCAAGACCAGCACCACAAACCACTTAAAAGCAGCACACATTCAAGGAACAGGTTTGGCCACAGAGAGTTCATGTTTTTTTATTTGCTGTGCATCGCTACTGGAAAATGTACCAACCGAGGAGGACGAAAAACTTTACAAATGAGGAGACCACCATGATTGTGGAGTTCATTGTGAGGCACCATAAACGGCTATATGGTCTCCCCCCTTACTGCACCAGTCGCACACAGAAGGCAGCTCTATGGCAGCATTTAGCCGATGCTGTAACAGCATTGGGGGAGGATGTGCGCACAGTCTGTGACATCAAGAAGAAGTGGCATGACGAAAAGGCGCTGGTGAAGGAGAAGTACTCCAGGATTGAGTTGGCCAGAATTCTCCCTGCCCCACAATCTGGAACCCGCCTCCACCTCACCACATTTGAGGAGGATGTCCTCACTACAATACACCCCCACATGCTCCATGGGCTGTCTGTGAGTGATGTCCGTAACGTGGTACTACGTAAATGTGATAACAAGAACTAGCATATAAAACGACAGTCTGTGTTGCACCCCCATTGTGATTAATGAAGTTGTCCAAAGTTTAAATACATCTATAGTCAGTCAGAGGCTCATGTGTTTCCCTCTGTATGTTGCACCACAAGTCCCAGAATCCTTTGTATAAGAAAAGGCAAATCCCATTCCCACTATTGAAAACATGGGCCCAGTACTGCTGCCGTAGATACCTAATACTGTTAAGTAGCAATAGACAAAGTGCCCCTCCCACTTATCCAGAAGTGGCCGAAACAGTCAAGAACGTCAGGGGGGGTGGTGCGGTGCAGAGGAAATTCTACAGACAACAGAATAGGGAAATCAAAAAACAATCATCCAAAATAACTCACCTTGTGCTTGCTACATCACTGAGCACAAGGTGAGAGAATCCTTTTCTGAGACATTTCTTTTCACTATTCCGTTGTCTGTTTCCCACCCTGACCCACCATGACACCCCTAAAGGCCCACTGCTCCTACCTGCACCAGCCGCGGCAGTGCTTCACAATACTGTTAGCATGCTGAAGATATGAGGAAATGTCAGTCAAGTTACACATGTACATTTTCGATTTGGTCACTTTTCTCTCTTCTCACCTATTGACACATTCAGCCAGAGTACAGACGACCACAGTAGCAGAGGTCCCTACATCTTCTGGGAGGAAACAACATAATCCAGGACAAAGCATACCACCCTCACAAACAGGTAGGTCAAAATGGTCAGGAGATGGTCAAAATGCATACATTGTCAGCAGACAACAGAGGGACTTATCGGGCCCGAATCTTAAAGGTAACCGGAGATGAAAACCTAACTTTAAAACTATTGGAATACTCAAAGGACATTTACCTTTAGCAAATTACATTTGTGAATAGCGAAAGACAAAAATCAAGATATCTAGACTCATCATCCCCTTGTGATTTGGGTACATTACATGTATTCCATCAACAGTTCCAGAACTGTGAAATCAATACTGGAATTGAGTGGCACAGAAAGTAAAAGAGGAGTCTCCACTAGATTGTAATTGTTTTTGTAGACAAAATCTAGAAATCCAATGTTAACAAATAAAACAATGATGAACAAGAAGTGAGATTCAGTTGTCAGGAGTATTGAGAATGTGTCCAGTGTCTAAATTATAATGTTTTTTCAATACATGAATTTGTCCATTCAACCCAACTGGTCATATTTGTTAATAGTGGATGGCATGTTTATTGGCCATAAAAAAACACGATAGTGGACCTTACTTTAGGAATTTTTGTGGTGTAAATTTGATAGACATTGTTTCTAGGCAGTGGGGCCATTATAAGTTGAATGTTGTATCACTCATGATATTTATTGCCACACACTTCTGCAACGGTAGTGCCCACACTGCTTGTGCTCATTCTTTGTGCCTGAAATTGAGTGCATCACATGTGACAGCTGAAATGTAAAGTTGCAAACACACTTATCATTGTAGGTCCAATGATGTCGTCCCAGATTCCAGTACCCCCAGTGACTTCTGCTACAAGGTTGGCTGTTACATCTTGTCAGGGACCACATACTGGTCAGGTGCGGGCCATGGTAAGTAAACCCAAGAATAATGTACCTGAATGCTCATGCTTATTAAATGTGCCTTTAATCTCCGCTGTATGTTGTATATGTTCTACATCACTGATGTCCTGCATCTCAACATGACTAGATATGGCATTTAATCACATACCAGATCACACCATGGTGGCTAGTGAAAGGATGACACAAAATGTATGCCAAGTGAATGCAGAATGGATACAAAATAGTATATAGTGTCATATCAAGTGTACTAGACACAACTGGATTGTAATCCAATGATATGATATCTCACTTGCAAAATATCAATGGACAAATCCTATTGAAATTGGTGTGGATGAGGGTCGCACTGATGCCAGTTGTGTACTTTTGTGATGAATGTATGGGCTGCTAAAGTGAATCTTGAGGAAGTGAAATATTCTAATCTCTTGGCTGACAAGCACAACGCAAATCCAGTGTAGGCGGCAACCATCAAAGCTTCTCAATTTGCCCACAATGTGGGATCCTAGTCAGATGTTGCATTCTGCTTGCCTCCTCTTCTACTGTATTCACCTATAAAAGTGAGTGTATGACATATGAGGTTAGGATGTCTGCTAAGTCAGGTAAGTACTACCATGATGTTGTAAATGGATTATGGGAACAGAGGACACTCAAAGGATGGACATAACAAATTTGTGATCTCTCAGTCCAAAATGAGCTTTGTGACTTCATGTGTAGGTAAGCACAAATGAGCTACAAAATGTACCTAAATATTGCACATCTCACATATGAACCCTGCAATGCAATGTTTGATCTGATGTGCAAATGTAAATCTGCTCAGCCTGGTGATGTACAATCATTTCGACTTTTCAACAGACAACACCATACTCATGAGGCATGATGGACTTAACGGTGAAGGTGAAATCAATGTACTGCTGGAGGCGTCCTGATTATTACTCCCCTTCCTTCAAATATCATTAACCTTCTCATACACGTTTGTCTGTTGATGTGTCATCTCATTGATGTCAGTGCTGTGTGGAGATAACAGCTGACAACTGCTGGATGTGAGCAGGGGCCCACATGTGTAGTCCATGAGGTAAACATGCTGCACATTGGCCAGGAATATCATATCAATGGTAATTGAGAATGACACATACATGTTAGCTCATAGCTACCATCTGGTGTACTGAAATATGGATATGTATGTCTCATCACAGCTGCTGAGAGGATGACACCAGGGCAGTGTACAACACCATCCTGGGGAATGCAAGACTTCCTGGCTGTAGCAGTGAAACCCTCTCGCACCTGTCCATCAGGTAAGTGTGGCGTGAAGTGTTTCCCTATCTTAAATTCCAAACCATGACAAAGATCCAAATCCCCTTCTGCATAGAATCTGCAATCGGTGTTTACAAACTTACATACATACCATTTCATTTTTATAAGTGTCACATGTGCCTGTTTGTAAATTAGTAATGCAGATCATTGAGTATGGTGTCACTTCCTTCTCCAGCTGCTGGATCGGGGACCGCTTCATCAACTACACCTATGTGGAGCCAGGTTCAGCAGCTGACATCAGGGGGGATCGCAAAGGGACACAAAGCTGTGGCTGTAGCTGGTGAGTTTCATTGTGCATCGTACATATCCGTTCAATACCTCAGTGCTATGGTGTGAGCTGTCACGTGTAGGGGTACCCAAACCGGGTCACATGTGCTTCTTCTGTTGGTGCAAAGTACAGTAGAACTACCCCTTGTGTTGCACCACATCTTATACTAGGTCAATTACTTATCCTGTTGCAACCTCTGTGTTCCAGGTGATGATGACGAAGAGGAAGATGGACCTTTCACCAGTGTTGGGCGACGGGCAATCAAAAGGGAAAATCCACTGCTCCTGCAAGCAGTAATGTCAGCTGCAAGTACTGTGCAAGAGGAGGAGGATGAAGTACCTGAGGAGGTTGAAGAATCTGAGAATGTTGAAGAATATCTGTCCATCCTCTCAGAGGATGAAGATTCAGGTTCCATGGCCAGATAATTTCCCACATCTGCCAGATTTGGCAAGGCCTCACACCCTCCGCACAGCAAAGTGCCTCAGCCTCAACAAAGAAAGATTGCCTGTCCTCAGCATAGAGCTAATCAGCCACAGCTCACACGCAACCCAAAACATACATCACTCCCTCACAGCCCTCACATCCAGTACAGACCTGGTGGTTCCCCTAAAAACTCCTCCCTATACAGTGCATCCCAGGTATTCTCTCCACCATCTGAGGGAAGTACTAACCCTGTTGTGGTGCAGGTATCCCCTGGGTACCATTCTCCTGTTCACAGGCTTCCATCTGCCACCCTCCCCCCTGCTGTTGGACATGGCGGTCTCATCCATGGCCGACCCCTGCAGAGAGGGCCTGCACCTGGCCATGGTGGCCACTGGTAGCAGGACTTCTTCAAACAGCAGGCAGATGTGAGGCAGGACATTCGTGCTATAGGGGCTACCCTGTCAGACATGTCTGAGGCCCTGCAGGACATGTGCCAAATCCCTCAGGTGGGGAACAGACTGACCCATGCTTTGGACAGGATGGATAGATCTTGGCAAAACATGTCCAAGAATATCGGAGACATGATATCCATCCAAAGTGAAGAGAGTGCAAGACACCATGCCATGGCCATGAAGATGATGGAGGGCATGCAAAGTCTCCCTTCATGGTCAACGCAGGGAGGGGAGCATCACATCTGCCTGCAGCACATCACACCCACACACCTGTACCACAAACTGCACAGGACCACAGCAAGGTGACACACCCACCACCACCCCCTATCCAGTCACTCCACCAACCTGCACATCCATCACCACCCCCAGAACAGGCCCGCCCCCAACATGCATACCCACCACCACCCCCTATCCAGGCACTCTCCCAACCTGCACATCCACCACCACCTCCTGAACAGGCACTACCACCACCTGCACAACCAGCCCCTGTCCATGCACAAACACCAACTGTACAGACACCATCCGCCCCTGCACATGAACTTCACCCTGTACAGGCACATGCACCACACCAACCTGTACCTCAGCGACAACCCAGTCATAATCCCTCACAGCGATCCTCACCTCCAAATTTGCAAAGTTGCAAGCACGATCCCCATTGATCACATCCAATAGTTTTTGACCAGTGAGAATATGTGTAAATAAAAATAAAATCTCATCACAAGTCAAGACTATGTTGCGTATTATGTCCTGATAGGCAATTGTTTTACAATTGTGGTGGCGTGGAGATGTGAGGATGTATGTGTGTGTGTGACACATGTACAAGTGTAACCCCATCATTGTAACAAGCTCTCATGTGCAGAGCAGATGACTCCCAAAATATATGTCCATATTTTGTACAAGAGATTCACAATGAAGTTAAACAAGATAGAGACAGTATGATTCAAAATAAAGTTTTATGTAAAAAAGTGTGGGATTAGAAAACAACAACAGTACGTTTGGAAGGGAGAAAGGAAAACAAATGATGTTCTTACTACAGAAGGAGAAGGGAACTTGGATTGCGTGGGGCAACATAAATATAACACATCAGGGAGCGTCAGGGGAATCAGTCTATGAACAAGGGGCAAAGTAAATAAATGTCCAAATTAGAAAAATCTGTTCAACAGGTCAAGTGCCCTTCTGGTCATCCTCTATTTGCACAATTTCGAGATCCTCTGAGTCCGATGCGGGCTCCTGGCTGGCCGGTGCAGGACCAGGCACCACACGGGTTTGAGACACACGAGGAGTACGGGGGAAACAGTGTGGCACAACGGACAGGGGGAGACGTTAACGGTGGTGTGGGAGGGGGTTTGGGAATGGATAGACAACATGTCTGGAGTCAGGGAAGTGACACTGGCAGTGAGGGTGGCCAGAGCTCTTGAATTTTCCTCTGCAACATGATGCGAGAGGCCGTGCCTGGCTGACCCTCACATGCCCACATCAAGTCCGATGGTACAGCCACAGGTGTAACAACACAGGGAGGGGTTAGGGTGAAACATGAGGGGTGTGGTGCCTCTGGTTTGGAGCTAATGTTGGTGTCTGCCTGTCAGCCACGATGAGGCGGACTGGTTGCAGGGGATGCTGCTGTAGGCCCGATGAAATGGGGGCCTCTAGAGTTAGGGAAGGGCTGATGGCAGGCCCAGGTTGTGTAGTGGCCTGTCCTGGGGACACCTCGCAAGAAGTAAGTGTTGAATGGTCCGGGGGAGGGTCGATCTCCCCCCCTGGCCAGAGGTGTCCAGTTCTTCCCCCCTTCATTGTCCTCAGCCTCCAACCGGTCCATAGCACCAGCGGTGTCTTCCTGCTCAGTACGGGTGGGCACAAACCCCCTGCCTCCTGATGTAGATGGTCCCGCCTCATCCTCACTTGTGGATAGAGGTCGTGGCCGCCGGTGCACCAAAGATGTCCTGCTCCGAACAGGGTCCTGCTGTTGGTCCTGTTGGCCAGCTGAGCCTACTGAAATGTAAGACAAATCAAGATGTGGTGGTTGTACACATCAGAACAAGACACATACCTATATGAGCCAAGGGCAGACTTTGTTCTCCTCTGATCACACTATACAGTTGTCAGTGATTAGGAGCTTAAATTATCTGTATGTTCCACGGAGTTGGGAAAAACTTTGTGCAACTCTGCTCTGCTCCGCTCCACTCCGCTCCCCGCCTCCCCTAACAAAACAATTTGAAAAAGAATTAAAGAAGAAAAAAACAAACTTACCTCTACTGTGGCATCTCTGGGCTGCCCTCCTCCTCCTCGCCATGGTCTCTCTCCTGCAAACCCCTACATTGGACGTACATCTGGTAAATAGTTTTATTAGGGGGGGAGGCAGGGAGCCTTTTTTTAGCAGGGTGGGCTGGCTAACTCTGCTCCGCTGCAGAGTCATAATTTTGCCTAAACTCTGCGTTCTCAGCGGAATGCACAGTAGGCAAAACTCTGCGCACTCCGCTGGCGGAGCGGAGTTCTCTGCCCGCCCTTAGTCATCTCCTGATTTGAGTCAGACATGGACATCTCACTTGAATTTTAGTGGCTTACACATCTGTACTGATCAACCCTCAACTGTGGCATTCCTGTGATCTGTGTGTCCTGTCACTGCTACATGGGCAGTTTCCAAACCCAGTCTACCAAAGGAGATCAGAGAGAGTGCCTGGTGAACAGTTATGGCTAGTTGTTGATGCTACCTGGACTTGACAAATGGCATACAAGCCACTGAGGGAAAGACGTGTGTCTGTGGACAGACTTTGCAAAATTGCAAACACTTAAGAGTGAGGCAAGGATCTCAAAGTCTGTCTTGACTCCATGGCACATGAAGATCTGACTTAGTCAGAATCCAAACTCACCGAATGCAATGCACGTCACAGCGTACAATCACCATTGGCCTCTCATACACACACTGGACAGTGTCTGTACCATTCCTCATCCAATGCACACATCAGTTATGATGCCCTTGGTTCACTCTTAGTGGTGCTCACAGTGTAAATTTCTGTACTAATGCGCGTGTGTGGCTCAATTCCCAAGTTGTCATAATAAAATGACCACTCCCAGAATGCACTCTGCCCTATACAGTCAATGTGCTACAGTGATCCTTTTGCTTCATGATAACTGCTGCATTAACACAGAAAAGGTAAATGGAGGCATGGGACACATGATGGTAGAACTCTGTCTTCACTCACATCATACTTCCAGACACATATTGCATATAATGCACTTACCAGGTCTCTGCTGCTCATGCTCCTCCAGCTGAGCATGGAGGGTCGGCCAAGCTGCACGCACGATCCTCCTGTACAGTGGCGAGAGGCAGGGATCATGCACATGGTGCTGGGAAGACTTGCCCAGTAGCTCCTTGGCCTTGTGCCGGGACCAGCGTTTTAGGTCCTTCCAGCGCTTGCGGCATGCCCTAGCCTTCCTGGTGTAAACGCCCACTGCACTGCAGCGCTCACCAATGTTGGCCCATAGTGTGGCCCATGCTGCATTGCTCAGCTGGTCCTCTGGCCTCCCATAAAGCTGAGAATATTTGTTTAGCACCCCCTCAGCTAAGATGTCTAATTCCCTGTCAGTGAAAGGGGGTGCTTTCTCCTAATAACCCTCAGACATTTTGGGGGAAATTAGGTTGAAATGAGCAGCAGGATGACAGAGGATATGATCAGAGAGAGGATGACTCAGAATGAACACAAAATGGCTGCCAACTACTTCCTGTGATGTATTTCCTGTCTACCACTTCCTGTATGTCATTTCCTGTATGTAAGAATGGGTTCCGGTTCATTTTCGGAGCTTCCGGCCTGGATGCGTAATCTCCGGTTGCGGAGCGTAGGGTCCGCATACGAGGCTTACTCTCCGCAATCGGAAAGCATGCAGTTGTACCGGAAGTTGCGAAAACGGACCGGAACCTATTCTTTCATACAGGAAGTTGACGACAGGAAATACATCTCCGGAAGTAGTTGGCAGCTGTTTTGTGTTCAATCTGATTCATCAATCATCACAGATCAAATCCTCTGCCATCCTGTTGTTCTGTAGCGTGGAAACCTGAAATGACAGTGTAAGTGAAATTCATAGACATGAAACTAAAGGTAGAAAAGACAATTTAATGAGATTTTGGCTGGGACAAGGGTGGGGGCTGGCACAATGTCACACCCCAGTTTAGTTTTCTCCTCTTTTGCAAAATGGTACATGTAGTCCATATTTAGTGCTCCACACAACAGTTGTATGTTGTGTTACGGAAAATTGGGTGGAAACAGTGCTGTCTATCCCAGACACTTAGTGCCAGATTCTCCCGGGACATCATCACCCACGTTGTGGGCCCATCATTTGTGGGGGAGTCAAATCTGTTGGGGTCAAAAACTCTGACAATGCGATAGTTAGGCCCTCATGTGATTCAGACACCAATTCTCATAAGGTCCGGTAAGGTCTCTCAGAACATATACATCTTATCCTCTGAGTCAATAGATTCCTTAGGGACATCCACTACACTGATTGCTGACATGGGCACTTGACCTGATGCATGGTCAATCTTTTGACTACTGTCAACAGCTGTGGTTACATGCGGTTAGTGTGGCTTACAAAGTAGTCTCTGGATGGAATTTTTGGACAGAGTCGTAATTATCCAACTTTCATCATTGACAACAGACTGCAAACCACATTTTGTCGATGACACAACAGGTTGCTCATGTGAAAAACGTGGCATCCAGCTGATCACGGACTGCATACTCTGACCTCTGTCATGTGCAATGGCCAGGTTGCCCAGATTCAGAGCTAGCTGAGGTACAAGAGATATGTGTAAGCCATGGGTTAAAGCTATATTGTGCAAAACACAACAGGCTAATATGATCTTGCACACGACTTCAGGGGAGTACATCAGCACACCCACTGTATGGTCAAGACATCTGAATCGCAACTTCAACAGACCAAAAGTGCGCTCTATGATGGCTCGAGTTCGTATGTGTGCCCTATTGTACCTACGCTGAGGTACAGTGGTTAGATGTCTGTAAGGTGTGTGGAGTGGAGAGTGCATACCCAGCATCACCTGAGGAGGGAAGAAAGGGCAATTGGTTACATTTCCCTCTTTAAGTTACACAGAAATTGATCTATACTTTGGTACATGCAGTGTCTGTTGAGACCGTGTATGTTACTTGATGATTCTTATTGTACAATGGTTGTTAATGTAAGGTGGCATTCATACATTTCATTTACACATATCCTCATTTTTAGTGCTTGGTACTTACCCAGTATCCACATGTTGCCAAATTCTCCTGCAGCCACCTTCCGGGCCAGAAGTGACATGCGAAATACAAAGCTGTCATGGGTACTGCTTGGAAACACTGCATGCACATCAATGAATCTCCCACTGGCATCACAGACACCCTGCACATTGATGGAATGCCATCAGTGTCTATTGCAGAATATGTGTGCAATGCGGCGAGGTGGCTGAAAGGCCACGTGGGCACAATCAATTGCACTCAGCACACATGGGAAGCGAGAAATGAGATAGAAATCTCTAGCTGCCCTTTGTCTCATGTCCAGCGTATGGGGCATTCATATGTGGAGGTGGGCTCTTGAATTGATGCAGCTCAGTACCTGATGCAAGCACTGCAACTGGCTTGTCTGAGAGATGCCCAAAAGGTCACTGGAGACCCTTTGGAATGACCCTGTCGCCAAAAAATGGAGAGCAGAAAGTATCTTTAGATATGCTGGAATGGCATGGGAGCAGCAGGTCACAGAGTCAAGTTCCTCTTCCCACTCACATACCATCTCCAAGATGACTTTGGGAGGGAAACGGTATCTGGCCCTGACATCTTGGCTGGACATCCCAAATAGGTTTATCCTTTGTCTGAACATCCTCTCTACTCTCCTCCTCCCTTCCTTCTCCTCCTCAAGTCTTCTTGTCGCATGGCAAGGGGCAGAGCAACATACACATTCAGCTACATATTTGAAGACTTGGTTGTGTTTGCTCTGCTTACATATGTGCTGCAGGGCTGGGATTGGCTGTTGGGCTGCAGTGTTTCAGCTGGAGCATGGTGGGGGATGGTAGGCACGTGGATAGGTGTTTAGCATTGATGAAAATGATCATCTGGCCCGAATGCGGGTATTCCGGCCCAGAGGCAGAGATTCCCGCCCGGGTGCGGAACTTCCGGCCCAAGTGTGGGATTTCCGGCCCGGGTGCGGAAATTCCACCCCGGATGCAGAAATTCAGCCCGAGTGCGTACGTAAAGATAGGAGTCATAAGTGATTTCTGTGAATACCAATCACTCATAAGTGCCTTCTGTGAATACCAAAAGTTGTATATTTATAATTTTGTCTCAGATTATTTTTGTGAATCGGGCCTGTTGTGCCTGGGTGATTAGATGAATGTAGAGGTAGTGGCTGCATAGTTCAATGACTACATAATTTCTGCCAGCCTGATTCCAAGAGTACATGTGTAGTGTCTAGGTAATTGAATAACTCCATGGATAGTGAATCACTGATTTGATGACTTCCTGACTAGTGGCTGGGTGATTGCATGAGTACCT
Source organism: Calotriton arnoldi (assembly GCA_963921515.1). Classification (NCBI taxonomy): domain Eukaryota; kingdom Metazoa; phylum Chordata; class Amphibia; order Caudata; family Salamandridae; genus Calotriton; species Calotriton arnoldi. Next base: position 348,161 of record CAWUFW010007196.1, on the reverse strand, counting down.
GAATACTGCCTGACTGACTGTGAAAGTACCTTCATTGCTGTTAGATACATAACAGTTGTAATTACATCTCTGACTCATTGGTTATCTCCTTCCGTCAGTATCAAACTACCTGTTTTACTGTATATATGCTTTTCTACTGAGCTATGTGTGAGTGAAGACTAGATATCACACTTGATATATAATTGCATACATGGCTCTCTAGGAGTATACATTGCTTTGTTACTGAGCGTGCACATGCATCAGTAAGTTTCTAAAATAGAAAACAACATTTAAAAAAATTTCAAAGCACAAAACCTTTTGTGAATGGCATACCTACATCATTTCTCAAATATTTCTTCTGCTTCTAAAACATATATTCAGCATTTCTCAAACAAAAGTTACACTCCAAATGAAGCTAGCACAAGAACTCTCAAGGCATTCTGCACTATTAATCCTCCTCAATTTTAAACAAACCATGTTTAAAGAAAAAACACCACTGTCACCATATACATGACATTTTCATCAGTCTTACTGAACATAGATCAACATGTAAACATATATGAGATTTCTTAATAAATGTACACCTTCAAGCCATCTTTCCAAAAATATATACCTCTCTGCATCTTAAAGTAAACTCAAAAGTTCCACCGTATATATTGCTATCTGCAAACACAAAAACCATATCTCACCATCTAAGCATATGCAAAGCGGTCATATAAGTTGAAAATCACATTGACAAACACTTCCCAGTACATACCTAGCAAGTATTACTTCTTTCTAATTCATATTCAAGCGGACAACATGTTCTCATCTTTTATTTGTGACTACACTACTCCTGTTTAATGATGTTACTAAAACTACTACAACTCCCAGAATTCAGTAACAGATGTAGCTATGATGTTTAGACATTTAAAACATTCTTAGTTTCTCATTGCAACTTTCCACAATACTATACTGTTATTTTTCAATAAAGTACAGAATGTAATAAAGAGGCACTAATTCATTTTTCTCTTGCTTCCCAAAACATTCACAACTAACCTCTTAAACACATACCCTCTAATAGATACAGTTGATCTGATATATTATTTGATATCACTGTGATACTTTTTTATCAAACTCCTTTATACATCTTTATTTCTAATGTAATTTTTATAAAGGATTAAAAAGTTATGTACGTACCAGTGAATTCAGTTTGTAGATTATATTGTTGTTGTAGCTCTTTGTGGATATTTTTGACACTGTTAGGATTTATAAAATCTAATCACAAGAATGGTACACCACTCCCATACAAAGCAACCATAAAATGGCAACCTCTTCAACTTTGCATTCTGGTTAGAATGGTAGCAAATGAAATCATGTCTTTCATTTTAGACATGCTACTTCCAAATAAGATACAGCGGGTGTGCTTTACTCCACAGATTCAAAAGCACATCCATGTCTGTATTACATTTCTTTTTTTAAACAACAGCCAATAATAAGACTTCTTGCTAAGGCATCCAACACACTACCAAGTTTTATTCACTTTCATGCTAACAGCATCCAATGAAATATATCTTTTTTAAAACAAAACTCCATTTTAACTGATTTACCTTTGGAAAACTACCTCATTCAGCTCCAGCCTTCTTCTGACTACTATTGCTCCTTCACTTCAAAATGCTTAGAGTATGTATTGTGGGCCACAGATATATTTATTTGGCTAAAGAGGCTGCAAAAAGAGAGGTATTGACAGGGACTTGGGTTTGCCAAATGTGCAGATTACTTGGTTTGGCCAGAGAGGTTAAAGTTTCATCAGTTGTTGGCTTTGGTTAAATCCATCGTGGATTCCCAAGCTCCTCACCTCATAATTGTGCACTGTGGTGGCAATGACCAAGGCACATTGACTGGGGTAGGGCTGGAAATCCTAATGAAAGAAACCTTTGCAGAACTGATGTCACTTTTCCCTCACACTGTCTTAGTGTACTCTAATACATGCCAAAGACAGAAATGGAAGTGGTCAAATCAATTCTGTCCACAGATTGACAAAGCCAGGAAGCATGTTATTAAAACTGTTTCTGCATTCCTCAGAGACTATTGCATGGGCTGTATCTATAACAACAATCTGCGTTTTGACATGCATGGAATTCATAGAATTGATGGAGTGCACTTTACAGATGAAGGCAACAGGGTGCTTCTAAGTAGCCTGAAACTCTGCATCCGGTCTTATGTGTAGCAGCCATTTATGTCAGAGCCACCCTAGTACCCGAAATATTGTGAAGTTTTTTTCTAAAGGTTTTTTTTTTACAATCTTCTCGGCGATGTCGCGAAAATGGAAAACAAAAGCAGACATTCAATGACCACCAACACATCCAAAAATAATATGTAAAAAAATCCATTCTGAACATTTCACTACACAAATTACTATAAACATACTTCTTTCAAAGCATGTTTAAACTCATATTTTTGTACTAAGTTTCTTTAAACGTTGCAATGACGCCGTTAACTGTGACAATGACGCCTTTTCCATAAAGTCTAAAACACATATATACACACATAATACAGCATATTACACACTAAGGGTTTCTTACAGTATTCTGTAAAATCATGTTTTTCTAGAGAGTTTCTATAAAAACCATCTCTAAAACCTACTTTCTGTGTTCGCGGTGACTCCGGAGATCGCGTTGATGTTGGTAATCGCGATCCCCACGGATACATCACAAAAACGGAAAGCAAAAGCAGACATTCAATGACCACCGAACATCCCAAAATAATATGTAAAAAAATCCATTCTGAACATTGCACTACACGTATTACTATATACATACTTCTTTCAAAGCATGTTTGAACTCATATTTTTGTACTAAGTTTCTTTAAAAACCATCTTTTAGACCAATTTTCAGGTTTCACGGTTATTCGGGACATTGCGATGATCACGCCTTTTCCATATAGTCTAAAACACATATATCCACACATATTACAGTATTTTACACAATAAGGGTTTCTTAAAGTATTCTCTAAAGTCATGTTTTTCTAGAGGGTTTTTATAAAACAATCTCTAAAACCTATTTTCTTTTTTCGCGGTGACGTCGGAGATCGCGATGACGTTGGTACCCGTGATCATCACGGATATGTTGCGAAAATGCAAAGCAAAAGCAGGAATGTGAGTGCATGCATAAGTCTCTTAATGGGTCTGTCACTGCATATATAAGTCTATGAGTGGATATCAGAGTAGACTCATGGGTCTTTCAGTAAGTGTTTCAATGCCTGCATAAGTCTCTGAGTGCATCTCTCTATCAGTAAATGTATGAGTGGATATATAAGTCCCTCAGTGGCTCTGTGAGTCAGTACGTAATTGTCAGGCTGGATCTGTGACTGAGTCAATCAATGTCTCCGTGGGTCTGTGAGTGGAATTATAAGTCTCTCAGTGGACCTGTGAGTCGATGCCTGAATGTGAGTGAGTCTCTGACTGGGTGTGTGAGTGTCTGAGTAGGTCTCTGAGTGGGTGCATGAGTGTCTGAATAGGTCTGTGAGTGGGTGTGTGAGTCTCTGACTGCATATGTGAATGGGTACATGAGCCTGTTACTAGATCTATGAGTTGGTGCATAAGTCTCTGAGTGGGTCTGTCTATCAGTGAGTGTGTCAGTGGAAGCAAAAGTCTCACACTGCATCTGTAACTGGGTGTTTGAGTGTCTGAGTGGGTCTGTACATGGGTGAGTCACTCTCCAAGTGAGTCTGTAAGTGCGTGCATGAGTACCTGAATGAGTATGACAGTGGGTACATCAGTATCTGAGTGGGTATGTGACTGGATATACAAGTGTGTGAGTGGGTAAAGTGAATGGGTGTATAAGTGTCTAAGTGAATATGTGAGTAGGTACATAAGTGTGTGACAGTCACCGGCTAGTGTGTACAAATATACATATTTTTTCATATTTCCACCAATATTCGCGATGAAGACGGTAGTCACGACGTCCTCGCAATGGTACACGCGGGGGCCGCGCTGGTGGTCACGTCGTCATTGCTAATATTGCGCACGATTAAAAAAATCAATTTTGGACACATAATTTGTGTCACTTACACCCCCATTTCTCAAAAAGGTGGTCAGAGTACCTCTACTCTGACCACTTATGTTAGCTTTTTCAGAAAGTTTTAGCTCCGGGAACCATTCCCGATCAATAAAATGGCAGCTGCAACTTTCAGTTCAGGTTCCATCCAGCCAATCAGAGCATTCCCATTAGCGCATGCATCCGCGATTAATCGTGGAATCGTCACAAAATATCCACGGCAGGAGATATTACTATAATTTTCGCCTTAAATTTCTTAAAATCTACTGAACAGATTTAAACCAAAGTGCAAAAGGCACTTCCTTCAACCAACATCTACCTCCCTGGCAAATTTGGTGTAAGGCAGTTCAGCAGCTCGGGCTGTAGGTGTGGTTAAATGTTCCTATGGGAATTAACATTACAAACGCACCCTTATTTCGCACCCCAAATTCTCGGTCTCCACTGCACAGATCACCCCCAAACTGACAACCAGAACCTACCTTGACACTTTGTTGGGAAAATTTCATGAAGATTGGTCAATCAACGCTAGAGTTATAGGCAAGTCAAAAAATGCTCTTCCTATGGAAACTAGGTCCTAACTATAACTACCTACTGGCGACCGCCAGTAGGTAATATATATATATTCACTGAAAAAAACTTGTATGGGGGTGTGAGTGGGTGCGTGATTGGTTCTGGGATGATGTCATCAGTTATGTCATCAGTGATATAATTTGAGATGTCATCAGTAATGCAATCAGTGATGTCACTGACCATGTTAGTGATGTAATATGTGAGGTCATAAGCAGTGCATTGCGGGGGCATAAGATATAGTTAGTTCGGGTGATTGTAACTGGTGAATTTCATTTGTTTTGCACGAGTGAAATCTGAGCCTAATTATAACATTCCTGTAACCTTTGTTTTTTCATTGAATTTCTATGTTTTTTTAACTTGTAGTCGCTTTTGCAGAGTGGTGGAGAAAAGGGGGTGGGGCCTCTGACCAGCTCTCAATAATCCTGCTGTGTGGGATTTACTGGAGGTAACCTTGAGGGGTGTTGGTCCCCAAGGACCCTCAAGAGTCAAGGGGACTTCATCCCCCAACCAGCAGTGCACCAGGAGGCACATTTGCAGAGTGCTAGAGAAAGGGGGTGTGGCCTCCAAAGTCCTCTCAGAAATCCTACTGTTTGGGACTTATTGGAGGTTACAGTATAGCTTGCTGGCCCCCAAGGACGCTCTGCAGACAAGGAGACTTCTTCCCCTAACCAGTTGTGCGCCAGGAGGTAAGTTTGCAGAGTGGTGGTCAAAGGGGGCAGGGCCTCTGGAGACTTGCGTGCTGTTTTTATTATCATTTTTAAAACAATTATTATTGGAGGGGGGTCTCGTGGCCCCCCTTCCCTGGGCTGTTTTTGGTACCAGGGGACCCTATCCCTCAGGGCCACAACTTTTTTCAATGGGGGACGGGGGCTGTTTCTTTTTTGCTCTGTGGCACTGTGCTAATCCTATGCTTAAAAACTTTGCTAGAAAAACAGACATTTGAAGTGAGCAGATTCAGAATTTCGGAACTACCAGAGCTCTCTGCTTCCTATTTTGCATAATTTATTCGGCACTCTAAGCCTGAAAGGGTATTGTTTTGACTTATACTGGGTGCTCCCTTGGTCTGGACAAAGCGATACCTCTCTGAAGAACCCTAATGAGAGCGAAACACATGTCAGTTGTTGCTGTTATGCATTCAAAGTTGTCTTGGATAGAATTTTACCAGCCCAAAGCTGTAATACAGTGCCTGGAGTGGTGAACGGTTTTTGTCATTTTACAGCTCGGCATGGATAGCACTTTGCTAATCCTATGCTTAAAGATTTTGCTGCATAAATGGCAAAAGGCTTTGCCCCTTTCTAGCTCAGTGTGGATGGCACTGTGCTAATCCTATGCTTAAAAACTTTGCTAGCAAAACAGACATTTAAGGTGAGCAGATTCAGAGTGTCGCTGGTGTTGCAGGGTGCTCTATATAAGAGCTGTGCTCCACCTAAATTTTGGAACTACCCAGAGTTCTCTGATTCCTATTTTGTATCGTTTATACGGCACTCTAAGCCTGAAAGGGTATTGTTTTGACTTATACTGGGTGCTCCCTTGTGTCTGGAGAAAGCTATACCTTTCTGAAAAGCTCTAATGAGAGCGAAACATGTGCCAGGGATTGCTTTTATGCATTTCAGGTTGGCTTGGATGGTATTTTACCTATCCAAAGCTGTAATAATGTGCCTGGAGTGGTAAAGGTTTTTGTCATTTTACAGCTCGGCATAGATAGCACTTTGCTAATCCTATGCTTAAATACTTTGCTGTATGAATGACAAAAGGTTTTTCCCTTTTCAAGCTCGGTGTGGATAGCACTGTGATAATCCTATGCTTAAAGACTTTGCTAGAAAACCAGATATTTGAGGTGAGCAGATCCAGCGTGTCGCTGGTGCTGCAGGGTCATCTACCCTGGAGCTGCTCTCCATCTAAATTTGGGAACTACCCAGAGTTCTCTGCTTCCTGTTTTGCATAATTTATTAGGCACTCTAAGCCTGAAAGGGTATTGTTATGACTTATACTGGGTGCTCCCTTGTGTCTGGACTAATCTATACCTCCCTGAAGAGCTATAATGAGAGCGAAACACATGACAGGGGTTGCTTTTATGAATTCCATGTTGGCTTGGATTATATTTTACCAATCCAAAGCTGTAATATTGTGCCCGGAGGGGTAAAAGGCTTTTGTCATTTTACAGCTCGGCATGGAAGGCCCTCTGCTAATCCTATGCTTAAACACTTTGATCTATAAATAGCAAAAGGCTTTGCCCTTTCCTAGCTCGGCATGGATAGCACTGTGCTAATCCTATGCTTAAAGACTTTGCTAGAAAACCAGACATTTGAGATGAGCAGATTCAGCTTGTCACTGGTGTTGCAGGGTGCTCCACACTGGAGCTGCTCTCCACCTAAATTTGGGAACTACCCTGAGTTCTCTGCTTCCTGTTTTGCATACTTTATTAGGCACTCTATGCCTGAAAGGGTATTGTTTTGACTTATATGGAGTTCTCCCTTGTTACTGGACAAAGCTGTACCTCTCTGAAGAGCTCTAATGAGAGTGAAACACGTGCCAGGGGTTGCTTTTATGCATTCCAGTTTGGTTTGGATTGTATTTTACCTATCCAAAGCTGTAAGACTGTGCCTAGAGTGGTAAAAGGCTTTTGTCATTTTACAACTCGGCATGGATGGAACTTTGCTAATCCTATGCTTAAAGATTTTGCTGTATAAATAGCATAAGGCTTTAACCCTTTCTAGCTCAGCGTGGATGGCACTGTGCTAATCTTATGCTTAGAAAGTTTGCTAGAAAAACAGACATTTGAGGTGAGCAGATTCAGAGTGTCACTGGTGTTGAGGGGTGCTCTACACTGGAGCTGCTCTCCACATAAATTTGGGAAGTACTCAGAGTTCCCTGCTTCCTGTTTTGCATCTATATATATATGGGGAGAGGATGTAGCCTAACGGTTAGGGCGGTCAACTTCAAATCTGTGGAACTGGTTTTGAGTCTCGGCAACGGCGCTCAACATCCTGTGATTCTGGGCAAATCACTTAATCTCCCCATGCCTAACAAAAATGAATGTGTCCTCATGTAATGCAACTGGTGCTCATGGAAAGCGCTCTGATACTTCATTTCGGGTCAAGTTCGCGCTATATAAAACTTCGAGAAGAAAAAGATATATATAGATATATATACACACACACACACACAAGTTTTACGGGTTCCACCACAGCTGCCACTCCTCACACAGCGGGTGCTGCAAGAATGTGAGAGTAGACTCGAGCATACATCCAATTGCTATTTTACCAGGAAACAGAATTCGCTCACTCATGGGGGTTTCAAAGAGATATGTTTATTGTTCCAACAAAATATGACAGATTCTTTCGGCTTGCTGCCTTTGTCAATGTCGCAGCATCCTGTCCCAGTTTCTAATATATATATATATACATGTGTAAATCACTGTACGTTCCGACCCACAGAGAGGCTTGAAAAAAATCAAACATGAATGATGGACCTGTCAGGCCTCCAATTTGAATCCTGCTATCTTAGCACTGTAATGCATTACTATATCATGGTTTAACGTCAATTTTGTGTATTTCATAGTATCAGGGTTTGTCCACACTTCAATAACAAAGTTGATACAGTTATAATCTGGGCCCCAAGTCATGTTTTCATATATATTTTGCTGCCTAGTGTGTGATAATAGTCATTAGTTTGTGGAATGCAGAATTCTCGTGAGCTCTGCATATGAATGATTTATACAGCATTGTGTGGGTCCTATGGCCCTTCTTGACAGTATGAGGTTGTGTGTATTTTCATGACGCCCTGTATGGGCTTCCACATTCCCTGTTGTAAATTCCCAACTGCAATACATCGATGATAGGAATCCTGTTCCCTCAGAATAAATAATCAGATAAAAAACCTTGGGCCCGATTCACAAAAGTAATCTGAGACAAAATCTTAACTTTACGACTTTTGGTAGTCACAAAGGCATTTAGGAATAGTAAAGTTAGGATTTTGTCTTAAGTTTGTCTTAAGTTTTGGTCTTAAGACAAAATCCTAACTTAAGTTTAACTTAAGAGAAAATCCTAACTTTACTACTCCTAAATGACTTTTGTGAATACCGAAAGTCGTAAAGTTAGGATTTTGTTTCAGATTACTTTTGTGAATCGGGCCCCTTGGGTCCAAATGCTGGATTTGCCTAGAAAGAGAAGGAGGGGGGTCAACCACCCTCGGGGGCAAATCGCGGGCCTATACATACCCTGACCATCTTCTGGACAAATCACCTTCTCCTGTATTTCTATGTGCAAAGAAATATTATTAGTTATGTCACACCCCCAAAGAAGCCCCATTGGCTCAAAACGGATTGCTAACCACTATTGTGTCTGTGATGACAATCTTATCTCAGTAAGTGATCCTGTCAACAGCCAAAATAAATCATGGAAATTGCCATAAATCAAAAATTAACAAAATCAAAAGATTAAAAATTATAACCAAGTGCAACTGTAATACACAGAGCGCAGTCAGGGTAGGGACCTAGACAAAACAATCTAGCCCTGGATGGGCATATATAGTGCAATGCTTTCCTAATGTGTGCATAAGGCTTTAGAGCCTGGATTTCCTTGTGTATATTCTAGCCTTTCAGTGGGGAAAGACTATTTACATTTCTGGAACGAATGGTGCATGATGCTGATTAACCTATGTCAACCCAAAGTTCCTAGTCACAGTTCAGACCAATAGGAATTTTGGTTTGCAGTGTGATTATATATTTAGACTCCAACTGTCTAAGCTTTCTTAACCTATCACCTCCTCCCTCTCCTCTCTGTACCCGATCCAAACAGTAGAATCTTAATAAGCTGCGGCTGATGTCATGATGAGCTTCGAAAGGTCTTGCGACAGGATATGCTGGGTTTCTATTTGAAATCGCCCGTATGTGCTCAAGTTTCTTAGTTGTATGGGTCGTACTGCCCACTTATTTTTTCTCACCTGGGCACACTAGGCAGTACACTATGGGACATATTCTCAAGGACACATCGCCGAGTTATCGGCACTTTACCACAGCCAAATCTGTGATAAAACTATCGCCCCATTCCCAAGCTGGTGCTAACAGCCCATAACACCAGTTTACCTGCGAAAGCAGTCGCAGAAAACATCGCCACAGATGACCCAAGCAACTAACACTAATGAGATGCAGAGTAGGCGTTCCCGTGCAAAAAGCCGCGACAACACCACTCCACCACATTCTCAACGACCAGCCCGATCTGCGATAAGACCACAAAACATGCGATAAGGCGCGTTAGCAGCAGGAAATTAACACCTGCTCTGACCTGGTGTAAAGTCGGACGACAACCTGCACCAGACAAGGGAGCACATCCCATAGCCACACATGAAGAACAACAGCTGCCCTGGAGCAACCCATCATGCAGCCCGGAGCCCCAATAGGCCAACAACACCCATGCCACCACCCCCAGGACCCCACCACCACAACCCCCCCGTGGCCCTACCCCGGGCACCCCCACAACCCCCAGGACAAAGATACCGCACATCAACTCCACAAAACCATGAACCAAACAAATCACCTGAAGTCGCACAAGCACAACACCCAACATACATGTGTGTTCGGAAAATAGGGAAATCATACATCCATATCATAATATCCAAATAACACATTTATTACAGAACATAACAAAAACTGAAAATCAGAAGAGGCATGACGGGCCGTCCCATGACATCCAGTAAGTCACAGCCTGCAAAACAGAAATCTGTATAAGAAGGAGTGCCATGCGCCCATCAAATCATAGAGAGAGAGTGAAAGAGAGAGGGAGAGAGAGAGGGAGAGAGAGTGCCGACACTGCGGACCTATATCCCACTGCTCACCTGCTGCCACCGGTGTGTCTCCAACCACGTGCCGGGATTCACAGCAGTCCCCCAGGTCCTTCATCTGAAACAGTTCCCAGAGACATGGATGTCAGAGTCCATACAGTTGCACACGCCACCATCGCATGCCCGCCCCTGCGCACACAGGCAGCTGCACCCCAGCCCCTCCCGATGTCCAGCGCTGAATGCCCGCCCCTGCGCAACCAGGCCTCACTGCTCACCTTCCGCCATCGGCGTGTCTCCAAGAGGGCCCACCACGTTCCGGAGGGATTTCCAAGCCCGGGGCCCGCGACCATGGCACCCTCCACATCATGCAGCCCCGCGCCGCGGCCCACCAGGTCACACACATGTTCCTGGGTCTTGATTTCGCAATGGCAGAGACCACATCTGTGGACACAGCATCATCACAGGCTGCACACCCGCTCAGCGCTTGAGGTGCCACTAACTCTGTGAACCGCAATGCAACGCCACGTGGCGGGAGGCCCGCCCTGCCCTTGCCCAGGCCCACACTGCGCGCCAGCAGGTCTCACACAAACCCATGCCAGTCCGGACCGACAGGACGGCGCATCATCGCAGGCTGCACACCCGCTCAGCATTTCAGGTGCCCCTATCTCACTGCACTGCAGACACCGTCCTGTGGCGGGGTGCCTGTGCCTGCCACAGTGTATCCGGTGCCACCAAGTCTGTGCCCCGCCAGCCATGGACCCTTAATGATTGAGTCCCGTGGTGCGGATGCCATCATGTCACCCATGGCACTAGGCAATGTGAGGTGGCAGGGCCCTAGGCCCTCATGCGGAGATGAGAACTACACGGAGACACCCAGTTGTAGAGTTGAAATGGCATCCAGCACGTGCGCCAGGCCCTATTTATTGGCAGTGTCACATGTCCTGTGACGCCTGTGCTGGATGGGTGTGGTGCGGGTGTACACCAGCCGTGAGGGAGTGGCTGTGGCATGCTGACAACTAGACCTGTGAGCTGCAGATCCCTGCAGTGAAGACCTGGGACATGTAGCGTTGTTGTCGTGCCCTGTGTGCGTAAGCGGAGTGGGCTGCCCTGGCGTATGCCAGTCCAGCGTAAGGGTGTGAACAATGACCCCGGGGCTCTGGGCCCGGTTCCGTCCACGGCTGGACAAGGAAGTGACTAATGGATGTGTCTCTGTTGTAGTGTCGGCAACCCCCGGCCCGTAACGGAAATGTGCCACCCTGTGACAGAAGTCCCACAACATGTGCAACATGGACGTAAGGGGGAATCACTGACCCTACATTCATCCATACTTCCTCACTTGAACGATCATAGACATGACACACCAGAGTGAATATGAATGTTTATTGCACATTCAAGGAAGTGTTGCAGCTGGAGCAGTACAGGGCCATGCCAACCCCACTACACATTGTCGGGCCGTGTAGGGCCAGCCAGAGTCCTTCAGGGAGTGACCGGGACAGCAGGAGAGGAGGAGTTCAGTCCGCAGTCTGATAGCTGTGTCATTGGTGAACAAACAGAATATGGCAGTCCATGTCGAGGTCCGAGGTGAGTGTGGCAGAGTGCATCGGGGGACAGTGGAAGGTGATGATGCAGAGGGCAGCACCAAGCAGAAACAGGCCACATGGCGGAGATGCATGCTACTGCGTCCTTCTGACCACGAAGTCAGATTCATTCGCCTCCTCGTCCGCTTCTGTTGCCTGTCCCTCACATGTGGGTGGTGGTGTTATGTCTGCCGCACTGGGTGGCACTGACACATCAGGGGTTGTAGATGTGGATGGGGTGGTAGCAGCAGCATGCATCAGCACCAGGCCTTGTGGCAGCAATGCCATGAGGGTGTTCCCTATGGCATGGAGGGACCCAGCTAGATCTCGTTGGTGTGCAGCCGTGGCAGCCGCTCTTTCCGCCTGCGTCCGCTCCATGTTCTCCATGATCCTCCGCATGTGTCCCAACTCCCAAGCGAGATCGCTGGAGACACTCGGACTAGACAGTCGTTCCTGTCTCAGAGTCAGGACTCTAGCGATGTCAGCCATGGTTTGTTGGAGAGCATGGAGTGGGCTGTGGATGTCCGTTAGGGACTGTGAGTGGTCCCTGATGGGACTTAGACACCCACGTATGGCGTCTAGTCTGGCTGCCATGCGGTCGAACCCCACCTGCACCTCTTCAGCCAGCTTCTCCTGGCACCCCAACACACGGCGTTGGAAGGCCATGTGTTCATCGTGGGGGTCCTGGGAGGTGGCCATGGTGGTGGGTGCTGCCTGCTGTGTGTACTGTGCAGGGGGTGGGTTCTCCTCGTGGCAGCTGGGCTGCCCTGCTCCTGGAAGTGAGCTGCGGAGGCTGTCCACGAGCTGTTGGAGGGCGTCGGAGTCGAAGGTTTGGTGGTCATCTTCATCATCAGAGAAGAGAGGTTCGGACTGCTCTGCAGGAGGTGTTGGATTTCCCCCTGCAATGAGGAGGGGAGATGTAGTTTAAAAACGTGTTCACATGTATGTTGCCGCATTGTACAGGTTCACATACAGACTGCATGACAGTGTATATTGTGACTGTTTGGGGGGTGCTGCCTATTTGATGGGGGGCAGTGGCCATTCAGACTACATCACGGATGTGTGTTTGTACTTGTACATTGTCAACTCACATTTCCCTGCAATGCCAAATGTGATTGTCCAGTTACTATGCACATGCAGCACCAGTTGTGTCCTCTGTTCTGTTGTGGACGAGTTGCAGTTTGTACCACGTCATTGTCAATGTTGATGTGCTCTGCATGTAATGTGTGTGTGCCGCATTTTGGGTGATTCGCCCCTGCAGCTCTGATTTCGCTGCCATACATGCGGTGTGCCACTGGGTTCTGTGCTTATGCAGTGCTGAGGTGTTGCATACCTGTGTGCATTGGTCTCTTGGTGGGAGTTGTGTGCCTGGGGCATGGTTTGTCCGCAGATGTGGTCTGCTTAATTGTGCATGTGTGCCATTGTGCCCATCTCCCCCCGTCCCCCCAGTCCCTGGTGGTTACTCACCCTGTTGTTGTTGTGTCCGGTCATGTTGAGCAGTGTCCAGTCCCCCCACTCCTGCCACCGTCTCCCCACTGATGACTGTGGAGACCATTTCCTCCATCTCGTCCAGCTCCTCCTGTGTCGCTGGGCTCCCACCTCCAGTCTGCATTGCTGCCTTCAGGTTGTTTGCGAGTTTCAGCTTTGTTTTGCGCTTCACATCATTCCAGCACCTCTTGCCCTCGTCCATTGTCCTCTTCAGCACTCCGACTGCATTCACCTTGTCCACGATGGACTGCCATATTCCATTCTTAGTTGCCAGTGACACAGTGGAGGTGACGAACAGTAGTTGATGGTGTTCTATCACCTCCATGATCAGAATCCTGTTTTCCTGCGGACTGAACCGCTTCTTCTGACTCTTCTTGTCCTTGCCCTTCCCTGACTCAGAGGTCCCAGGCTGGTCCTCCATGGGGCTTGTGGGGTTCTGGTTGTCCTCTGTGTTTGCTCCGGGTGCCTCCATTGTGCTTCGCTGTTGTTTGTCTTTTGTTTGTGTTTTTTTTTCTGTTTTTATGGTGCATTTTCCCGCATGACGCATGGGAATTGCAGGCCTGTGGCTGGTTTTCGCAGATTTTTGTATCGCGATTGGCGTCATCGCTACTATTTTCGCGTTGGGGTTTCGCGTCTTTGCGGCGTCGCGTTGCTTTTAATGCGTTAATTTGTCGCGTTCTCGTGTGTCTATCGCATGGTACTGCCGGGTTGGGAATACCACGTTAACACTGCGTTATTTTCCCGTGATGGACTGCGATGTGCGGAGTTGCGTTAAGCTACACTTGCGGTGGTTATCACACGTTCTTGTGAATATGCCCCTATGTAATCTGAATTGCAGTTCAGTAATTTGTTGATCATGCCTGAGGAATTTCGTACTTTCATATTTTACAACTGTACTTGCATGCTTGGCATCACATGCAATGAAAGAATGCTGCAACTGCAATTCTCTTGTAGGTGGAGTCTGAGTAGTGACTATGCACCAGTAAATCTTTAAGTGAGGCACTACGTCTGTATGTTACCTGGGGTGAAGTGGTCAACTTGAGACCAATAATAGAATCCAGCCTAAGAATCTGATACCCACTGTTTGAACTTGTGAAATAGATGGTAGGCATTCTAACAGAATCCTGGCCTGCTGTTGTTTTCTGCCCTCTGTCTTGGTCTATCAGCAGTTGCTGTTGAAGCATGTTTGTGCTTTTCTGGCAGCCTGTCTCAAAATTGTTGATGGATATCCCCACCAAAGAATCCTACCATGTGTGTCATCCTCAGTCTGTTGGAAATTCTTGAATGTCAAACAATTGCACTTAACGCATAGTAGTTCCCCATATCGGATGCTGTTGATCAAGTTACGTGGGTGGTGACTACTGGTGTGTAAAAGTGAATTGACAGCGGTAGGGATCCTAAATAGGGTGGTCTGCAATTTGTTGTCCTCCACAAAGACCGTCACATCTAAAAAGGGGACACTGGTGTTGCTAAGGAAGCTAGTGAACATTAAATTAAGGGAATTGGTATTCAAAATGTCAATGTACTGTTCTGCCTTCCGTTGGGTGCCCTTCCATATTATAAACACATCATCAATGTCACGGCCCCATAGGACAAAGCAATTCAACCATTGGTCATTCCCCTCTGCACAGGCCACGTGCTTCTCCCACCAGCCCACGAAAAGGTTCACGTAGCTGGGGGCGAAGCACATGCCCATGGCAGTCCATTGCTTTTCTTGATACAAATGGACTGAAAAGAGAAAAATATTATTGTTCAAGCAGAACTCAGTGAATTGTAAGATCATTGTGTTGTGTTCCTGATATTTAAGATATCTAATTTTTAGAAAATTCTGGACTGCTGTAAATCCATACTGATGTAATATACACATGTATAGTCTAGTGATATCTAAAGTTATCAATAGAAAACCTTGTTCCCTATGTATCCCATCAATCCCTCTTAGGAAGTCCTTAGTGTCCTTAATGTATGAACTTTAGTTCTTTACAAAGGGCAAAAGAAAGGAGTCCACAAAATTGGAAGTGTTTTCAAGTAGCCTCCCCTTTGAGGAGACAATCGGATGCCCAGACGGGGAGGTGGCATTTCTGTGGATCTTGGGGATGTGGTAAAAAGTCGGTATTTGTGGGTATTCTCAGCAAAGAAATTGGTACACTTCATAGTCCAATGTGCCTCTATCCCTCTAGTATACAAGTAGATCATGAAATGCTGCAATGCTTTGTGAATATACCGTTCTAGAAATTGGTTGGTAACATTCCCTATCTGTCAATTGTCTTAGGGCTTCATTATAGTAATATTCCTTTGTAAGTAGTACCACATCCCCCCCTTGTCCGATGGCTTAATGACTATAGTATTGTTATTTTTTAATGCTAATAATGCCTATCATTGTTTCTGTGAAATATTTTTACTCCTACTGTTGTAGTCTTTTTTTCCTCCATGTCGTAGTCTTTCCAGTTCCTTGATTACTGCTTCATTGAAGCTATTGATTTCATCATGAGGTGTCTGTGGGATGAGTCTCGATTTGGCCTCAAACTTTCTCTTTCCACTGACTTGTACAATTCCTGCTTTCTCAAGAATCTCCAAAACATCTTCGGCCCCATCACTGGTACTTGCAGGAGCTAATTCTTGCAAATTGTGAAGCATGATCAAGGCTTGGAGGTCGTCTCCTGTGAGAGTGTCAGTTGGTCTGATGGTTTCTCCTTCCAGAGAATTTTTCTTTCAAGGATTCAATGTGTGAATTTTCAGTTTCAGTTTACAAATGAATTTGTAAAGGTCTATCCTGGTGGCTGTGTAGTCAAAGCATAAGCTTGAGCAGAACATGAGGCCTAATTGTAAGACCTGTTTCTCCTCATTGGTTAAAGTTCTCCTAGTAATATTTACAACTGTTAAATCCATTGTTGTTAGTTTCATTTGACATTGTGCGGGCTTCTTGCTACCCTTTGTGGTGCCGGAGACACTGCGTCCTGGTTTGCCGCATCTTGCTTTCGTGCTGTGAGGAGTGGGGGACATGTGCATTGTGATGTTCTCTGCCATGTTTGTCTCATAAGCTGCTATTCCTGAAAAAAGTGGTGTTGCCACTGTTATTTGGTCGGGCTGAGCCACCTGAGTATTCACCTTCTAACAAGTCAGTTTCCACTTCAGATTCTGATATATTCTTGGTAAGTGCTACATTCAGGTTTTTGGTCTCATTCAACTGTGTTCTCGGGATATCAAACTTCTTCATAAAGGTTCTGATTATACCTGACTCAAAGACACATTGATCCCTTTCAAACCTGCTTTGTTTCTTTGCTTGATCGAACTTCATATGCCACCAGTTGTGTTTTCATCTGTTGTCGTAAGGTTTCATTAGCCTGAGAGTCTTTTTCTTTTGCGATGGATTCTTTAATCTCTTTGATTTGTTCCAAACGTTTCGGCCTCTCTCTCCAGGATGTTTAACATTCCCTGCGCTGATGCTGTTGTGTTTTCTGCCCATTCTTGTCGGAGAAGGGGGTCAGGATTCTCATATTAAGGAATGATGTAGATTTTAAGCCCTCTTGGTATTCTATGCACATCCAAATAGCTTTGGAGGGATGTAGCCTCTCACCACTTCCTTATTTCTTTCTCTTAGGATCTTTCTAATTGTAGGACAAGCCCCCTTAAACTGCTGGATGAAGCTTTGTTATTGGTTGAGTGTACGAAGCAGGCTCTCTATACAGTGCACTAAAATGATGCACACTGTGCAGAGAGACCAGAGAATTCCCAAATGCCATAGAGAGATAAACGCAGATAAATCAAATGCTCTTTTTGTGGTAGTATGGGTAAGCATGTAGGCTTACCGGAGAGTAGTGCTAAGCATTGTTGTACTCCACAGAGTCCACACATCAGCCCTGTCATTGTAGGGTTTGAGGCAATTTACATGTATCCCCCTCTCAGGGTTTCTGCATGTGTCAATGTCAATTACAATATTAATAATTAGGAAGGTGACCTCCACTTTTCGCTCAAGGATAGCGTAGGGCCCAGCCCATTTGTCCAGGTTCCAAAACCCACACCTTCTGCCCTGGTTGGAACTCCACCATGGCAGCCCTTTTATCATACCAGAGCTTCTGGAGCTCTTGGCTGGCTTTAAGGTTTTTGTTTGCTTTTTCCATATATTCAGACATCTTTGAACTAAGGCCAAGTAAATAATCCACAATGTCTTACTTTGGTTCCTGGAGGGGGCTTTCCCATCCTCCCTTGACTAGATAGAGGGGCCCTCTTACAGGGTGTCCAAACAAAATTTCAAATGGAGAAAACTCCAATCCCTTTTGGGGCTCCTCTCTGTAAGCAAAAAGCAGGCAAGGTATGAGAATATCCCATTTCCTTTTTTCCAGGGAGTCCACCAATCATGCCTTTCATGTTAAGTCTTTCAACAAGCCCATTTGTCTGCAGATGGTATGGTGTGGTGAAATTATAGGTTACCCCACACTCAGCCCACATGTGTTTCAAGTATGGAGACATACATTTTGCACTTCTGTCTGATACTACCTCCTTAGGAAAGCCAACCCTAGTAAAAAATAACAAGGAAGGCCTTGGGCACTGCAGGTGCAGTGGTGGTCATTAGTGGAATTGCCTCAAGGTAACTGGTGGTATGATCCACTTCCAACAGAATACATTTGTTCCCTGATGCTATTAGAGGGTCAAGGAGACCAACAATGTAAATCTCTACCCATTCAAAGGGTACCCCAACCACTGAAAGTAGAATTAAGGGGTTCTTCAGGTGGCTAGCTCTCTTGCCACTGGCCTGACAAATGGCACAGGAGTTGCAAAACTCCTTCATTTTCTGGGACATTCCTGGCCAGTAGATGTGGTTGGCTAACCTACTCCAGGTTTTTGTCTGGCCAAGATGCCCAGCCAGGGGAATGTCATGGGCCAATGTTAGGAGGATTTCTCTAAACTGCTGAGGCACTACCACTCTCCTAGTAGCACCAGGTATTTGGCCTCAGTGTATTGGAGTCCCTCCTCCCAATAGGTCCTGTGGGATCCACTGACAATTCCCTTTTCCTGATCAGCGGCTTGCTGCCTCAGGTTTTCAAAAGTGGGACAGGTCCTCTGCCCCTGGCACAGATCTTCTCTTGAGGGTCCTCCTGGACCTAAGATCTCTACAGTCTAAGGCCCAAGTTCCTGAGGCTCAATTCCCTCTGGGGCTGACATGTCTTCTCCATGAGGAGGGGGGACTTGGGCTGGTGTCTGTTTCGAAGCTGGTTTCCCAGACTTCTAGTCCTTTCTCTTGGAAGGCTGGTCCATAATTTCAGGATCCAACACTTTTTCACCTTGGGCTTTTCTTTCTGCTCTGGTTTTCATACACACCCATTCTGGTATTCCCAGCATTGCTGCATAGGTTTTCCTCTCCACCTCAACCCATGCTGAGCACTCCAAATCATTTCCAAGCAGACACTATATAGGGATAGCAGGAGACACCAATACCCTTTTGATGCCACTAACCCCTCCTCAATCTAAGGTCACCAAGACCATTGGATGTTCCTTTGCCTGATTATCAGCATTGAGGACTGTATAGGTTTGTCCAAGGAGACATTGATCAGGGGACACCAGTGGCTTCACCACCGTGGCGATGCTGGCACCAGTGTCCCTCAGGGCTTCCACCCTAGTTCCAATGATATTTGGCTCTTGTCTGTATCTTTCCAGGTTCCCGGGCCAGACAGCCAGGATTGCTATATCTACCCCTCCCTCTGTCTGTAGAGTTGCCTCAGTGAGCCCCTTGACATGGTCAAGGCTTAACTGTGAACCCATCTGGAGACTCACAAGTGCAGTTACTGTAGGTTTCCTGGAGGCATTTGTTTTTGTTTTTACCACTTCGGTCTCCAGTTTGGTCTCCAGTTGCCTTGCAATCAAAACACCAAGGGCCAGATGTACGACCCTTACATTTTGCGACTTGCAAATTGCATTGCTTTGCGACTCGCAATGTACGACTCACAAAATGCAATTTACAACAGTGTCTCAGACACTGTTAGCGATACCTAATGGGGTCGCAAATTGCCTGCCTCATTAATATTCATGAGGTAGGTGCTATTTGTGACCCCATTAGGAATGGCCAGCACTCACAGGGATGGTGGCCTGCTGGGGTCAGCAGACCACCATGTCTGTGACAGCTTTTTTAATAAAGTAGTTTTTTTTAATTGTAGCCCGTTTTCCTTACAGGATAACGGGATGCATTTAAAAAAGAAAAATGAAACATTTCTGTTTCATTTTTTAAGGGCAGGCAGTGGTCCCTGGGATCACTGCCTGCTCTTAAAAAATATTTTTGCATCCATTCACAAAGGAGAAGGGGTCCCCTGGGGACCCCTTCCCGTTTGCAGTGGCTTACCACCTACTTGAAGTAGGTAGTAAGCTGCGAGTGTTTTGCAGCCGCAAATGCGGTTGCAAAACAATGGTATATTCCATTGTGACTCGCTATTAGGAAGGGACGCCCCTTCCTAATAGCAAGAGTCGCAAGCCCTATTTTGCGAGTCACCGACTCGCAAAATAGAGTTTGTACATTCCAGGACCCTTTTTTGTGGTCGCAAACAGGCCGCTTTCCCGTTTGAAAATGGTCGTTCATCTGGCCCCAAGCCTTCTTGGGATCCCAGTTCTTACCCTGGTACCCAGCCTTTGGCTGTGAAGAATTTCAGGGCCCACCCTCCTGAACAGGTTTTTGGGGGCCTGAAGAAGACTAATTTTTGATTTTCTCTTTTTGGTTACCATCTTTCCCTTGAGGGGTCTTTTTGGCATCTTTCTTTTGTTCCCTCCCACCAGTGGTGATTTTAGTCACCCTTGTTTTGATCCAGTGGTCTGCTTTCTTCCCCAACTCTAGAGGAGAAAGTGGACCTACGTCTACCAGATGTTGATGTAACTTCTCATTGAAACAATTACTTAAAAATTCTCCTTCATAATCAAATTGTGAAGCCCTTCATAGTCATTCACAATATTACCTGTTAACCAACCACCTTGTGATTTCACTGAAAAGTCATTGAATTTCACCCACAACTGACTCTGGGTTTTTCGAGTCTCCCTGAATCTTGTTCTATACTCCTCAGTGATAAGGCCAAAGCCCTCAATAAGTTTACCCTTCATGAGGTCATAAGACTCAGCATCTTTTTGAGGCAATGTCAGGAGTCTATCCCTGTATTTCCCTGAGAAGAGGAGCCCTAGACATTTTTCGTGCTACACAGGCTCTCTCCAATGCAGTGAACCATTTGGTGATGTCATCACCTTTTATATACTTAGGGACAATCAATTTGAGAGTTTTGAGTCATAAAACCCTTCACCCGCCCTATTTATTTGTATGCTGCCAGCAGAGATAGGTCCTAGGCATATCTTTTTCCTTTGTCTTGCTATTTCCAGGAGCCTTGCTTCTACGTTCAGTCTCCTGGTCAATCGTTCTAGCATGAGGGACTCATCTGAGGGGTCTTCAGCTGTGTCTGAGCGGACTGACTCATGTCCATTCTTAGCATAATCCTCATTAACATTCTCATCATTCTCAGACTGGGCTACCAGTTCTGGGTGATCTTTCTCAAACTGAGCTATCAATTGTCTTAGATATTCCTTCTTAGGACTTTTGCCAGGTTTGATACAATAACCCTTACAGAGGGCCCTACATTGAGCATGGCTCCGTCAATGTAAGGAGTCAGGTAGAGCTCCTGAGCTTGGCTATTGGTATCAGGCATTATTTTACTAATGTTGGGACCTTTTATGAAGTTAATAAAAAACTACACACTAGATATTTTGTCCTAACTAAAGTACATATTTTTAAATCAGTTAGTTTCAGGAACATAACCAAGGCCCTAGCAGTTAATTTTAGAAATTTAGAAAAAATGGACCAATTGAAATATTGACAAGGTAAAGACAACTTTGGGATTTACCCATGTGGTCACTTATCAACAAAGTGGTTCCAGGAAATACAAAGTCTTCTATCCTACTGCTGAACCACCAAATGTAGGAAGCTGGCTCTCAATGTAGGATACTAAAATTAAGGACACTGTGCAGAGTCCAGAGAATACACAAATGGTATACAGAGGTAAAAGCAGATAAATCTATTGCTCTTTTTGTGGTAGTGTGGGCGAGCAGTTAGGCTTACCGGAGGCTAGTGCTAAGTATTTGTTGTACTCCACAGAGGCAATAAATGAGACACACACTCAAGACAAATCCAAATACAATTGATAAAAATAATGTACATTTTTATAGAATTTGTAAGACCATGAACACAGTTCTAAGGTAAGTATTTTCTGAGTTATGTTTTTGCAAAGATCGGAACAAATATCACTTTTGTGCGCAATTACGCACCATAGGAAACAATGGAGAAAAAAGCATATAAATTCAGGCAATGCTTTCACTCAGTTCACCTTCTCATTTTAGGGTGATGTTGGGACCAGGTCCAAAGTTCCAGCAGGGGAAGGTCGGGAGCGTCCCGGATTGGGTGGGAGCTGAGTGCTGAGGGTCTTGGAAGTTGGTGTGCAAAGACGAAGGGGGCCACTTGAAAAGACACTGCACTGGAGGACTTACAGGTAAGTCCGATGGGGCTCCTTGGAGGGAGGAGGTTGCAAGGGCTGTGGGACCACAGGAGCACAGCAGGTTAGTCGATTCCAGGGCCGGTGGGGCCAGGTACAAAGCAAACAGGTAAGCCGGGCATTGTGCGTCCTGAAATCCTTGCAGTCAGGAACAGGCAACTTGGAGAGGCGATCTCGGGACAGTTGGGCACATCAGGAAGTAGGTCTTGGGTGTCTCGATGTCCCTCAATATGTGCTTGCTTCTGGTGCTTTGGGAGTCTGGTATGGACTCTTCTTCTTGGTGTTTGCCATTGGGGGTCTGGTACCCCTGGTATTGCTGCACCGGGGCTCCAGTAGGACCTAGTGCCTCCAAACTTGGAGAGGTGGAGAGGCAGACCTGACCCTCCGGAGCTGCTGTACATTTTCTTGCTTTGGTGCTGCGTCAAGGTCATTGGGGAGCAGCAAGTCAACAAACCGGACTACACAGGATTGGTGTCTGTGGGGTGCAGGGGGAGTGATATCTTCACACCAAGGGAGCTTCTTTGGTGATTTCTTGAAGACTGGAGGTGCCCCGGGATTCTTGGAGTCCTTTCAGGTTCAGGATAACACAGCAGGCAGTGATTGTGGAGTACTTGGTACTGTTATGTCCCGTATAGAGGCCCTAATGTAGACCCGTTCATACATGCCCTAAAATGGACGTATTCATATTTGCCCTAATACGGTCATATTCGTACTTTCCCTATTATGGTCAAAGACGCATATGCCCTATTACGGTCATAACCGTACATGTCCTATTATAGTCATGATTCCTTATATAGGCATGATCTTTCACCTACATTGGTCCTCACTAGTACACAACGTGCTCTGAGGGCTGAACGTTATTTATCCTGTGGTTTTGAATACAGCAGGGTTTTTACCAAACACAGGCCCACACTGTACTCATCAATTATGCATGGCTCTCTAGGAATACACCACCTGCATAATATGTATGTACAAAGTTCACCCCTGACGTCTTCCTCAAGTCTAACGACAGACCAATACAATCCATACTGAGGACCGAGACTCTTTAGGGTATAAATACACCACATCTTGCCATGGTAAGACAGAGGCAACCGAGACTTTCATGCTGACACACTGACCAGAGATGCTGAGGCTCCTGCATGCAGTCGCTCCAGCTAACAGCGGTCTGACACAGCCCTTGCGGGGTGTCCAACTCGAGACCAGGACGGGGTCCCACACTCTCTCTATTCAGGTATGGGGGTCCGACTAGATCCTAGAAGGATTCTTGGCTCTTAGGCTTTTAGACCTACACATATGCAAGGTACACTCAGGTACATCTAGTTAGGCATCGTAGGAGTACGCGCACTTTTCATAATGCTTTTCATATTCATGTATGTATCCATGATTATTGCAATATGGTAGAACTGTTCTATCCCTTTGCTTTTATCGTACTGCTGATAATATATCTCTGCTATTGTCTGCTGGTTGTCGCAGCACATATATTTTACACTAGAATAACAACTGTTCAATAAATACGTATTGAAACGCCCGACTGTTTATTCTGTGTAACTCTCTGAGACAAACCGAATAAGTAGGCACGAGTGACTGAGCGAAAGTTAGTATATTTTTTCCACGATTCTGAGGAATTTGGGATGTCATGATCTAAGGTTGCCAGAAACTAATCTCTCCCAGAGGAGAGGAGATTTTAGTGGAACTGTGAGCTAGCTAATGCAAAACAATCTAACATACGCGGTGAGGGCACACAGAGTCAGTCTGCCACCAAGCCCACAGCTTATGTTGTACAAACGTGCAGGTCCTGCATGGGTACTATAGGAACTAAACGACATGGCGCCACCAACGTTGGTTTGGTACTTATTTAACAGTAGAATCTGAGTAGTTCAGTCATGCTATTCTCAGAGAGCCTACTCACAAAACCCCAGAGACGTCTGGAGTGGGTGGACACAAACTCCGCCGCAGCTGAGTAGTACGAAAATACTATTTATTGGCTGTTGGTTATTCAAGCTTGAAGGACATTTAGTTCCTAAATTGTGCATAACACCTCATCTTAGTTCCCTTTGAACACTTCTTCCTCTAAACATGTCTGATAACGAGGCAGGGGACCAAAGAGTTGATCTGAATCTCTTAACAGGAGAAGAAGATCCTGAGGATGCAATACAAATTGCACCAAAATTCAGAAGGACAGTCACCATAAGACTTTTAGAAAATGGCTTACCAGCCACGGGTGGCATAGGAGTTTTCGTGATTGAGGCACACGAATCAAACAAAACAGAGGTATTCTATTCATGGGTTACATTCCCAGCAGCGAATGCCATAACAAAGACATTTCACTACTACATAGCAGGAGATGCACCAGCGGAATATGCTCCGTTTGAGGAAATAGAGATTCCACTCACTTACCAGGAACATTTTTACTGGTTTAAAGGTGCCCTACCCCACGTAAAACAAAGAGTAAGATTAGGGCCGCTCGGAGGAGACGGGGCCACATGGCCAATACTAGCGGCTTACACACCGCATCCTGGCATTAACACAATGCCACAGCCAGACTTACTAGTACAACACAAAGATTTAATTAAAATCTACAGAAACCTGACACAATTTGTCATGAGGACTTTAACAATCCAACCTGCACCAGCAGGTGCAGCAAACAGTACTCCAGTTCAGGGTACAGGAAATAAAATTACTCCACAAACATTACACGCGGTAATGGGCAAAATACCCGCAAAACGCGAACAAATACCATTCTGGATAGCTCAGAAAATAACTCAGCTTGAGGCAGTATTCCCGAATACTACCACCTATGAAAAACACAGAATTCTAACAATCTGCTCGCCCATGGGGATCACATCACAAGTAGAGGACTGCACCTCTTGGGGTTCAGTCTTTGCTGCCATATATACCAGAACACATGGTATCCCGTCCTTAGCAGTAATACCTGATGTATTGAGGCAGATACAAAATGAGTACTGAGCAGAGCCTGCCCTTAACTTAGGGATGAAGTTACTAAATAACTTTGACCAGGTATCAGTCATAATACTAGCTAACATTAAGGGGGAAGCAGCTTCAGTGGCTATCCGCCAACGCCTAAGGGAGTTCAGTCCAGAGGATCATCAACACGAACTACCCAAAATAATTGAAACTGCATATGCAGAACTAGGCAGAGACAGTTTAGGTGGGAAAGCATTAAAACCACAACTAGTGGGCAGTCCTGAAAAGGACACTACAAAGCAGACGCCTACTTCTTCTAAAAAGAAGTGGGAAAATAAAAAACAACAAAAGTCTAAAGACAGCAGATCTCAATCCAGAGGTAGGTCTCCTCAACAGGAGCCCTCTGAAAGGAGGTATAATCTCAGGAATAGGGATAATAATAAAAAACCTGACAGGTATCAGGATACTGATACTCGTTCCTCTCGTTCCTTTCAGGGTTCATCAAAAAACTCCAAGAGGGAAGGACGGTCAGAGGAGCATACAAAGTCCAGAGACACGCAACGCGCTGCGGACTACGCACCTAAAAAAGAAGATAAACAAAAATCAAAACATCAGTTCAAAAAGAAGAAGGTAGCAGGTCTCAAGATAAGACATGCCCAGAATTCTGAGGACACCGCTTCTGAACGGGGAGTGGGCTCTGAGGATGCTAGACAGCGCAGCAGAAGTAACGATAGCTCGCCAGAACCTGAAGGAATTTCTGGTGACAGCGGAGTTGAGTGAGTATATCACGGTGGAAACACCTGATACTCGGGTAAGTGTCCCACATAAGTTACATGAGATAACACTCCGGCTGGAGGGGGACCAACGCAAAAAAGTTAAAGGTCTCTTTTGGAAAAATCTGTCATCTGGTTTTGACATTCTATTAGCAGAACAAGACTGGCCGCCAGCATTCGTCATGGAGTGCCCTAGGGGAGAAACTGTAAATTTTCCAGCCTTTTCCGACCTCGTTCCCATACATTTAAAACATGCATATGCGCAGGAGTGGGCGGTTGCCCTAGCTCCAGCATTGTATAAAAATCATGTTGGTTGGGATGAGGATTCAACCCACCACGTAATCCTGTTAAAAGTTTCCCCAAATGCTCAAAGGCAATACCCTATAAAGCAGGAAGCTAAAAAACAAGTCAGGGAGATTCTAGACCAACTAGAATACCAGGGGGTGATAGAAAATTGCACTTCACCTATGAACAATCCTTTGTTTCCCGTAATGACACCTGACAACACATATCGTTTAGTTTTGGATTACAGACATTTAAACACTTGCACAAAGACATTTGCAATTCAAAATGCACACAGTGCCACATTAATGAATAACATTGTGCGCAAAAAATACAAAACAACACTTGATATCTCAAATGGATTTTTCTGCCAAAATATAGCGCCTGAAAGCAGGTATCTGACCGCCTTCAGTGCGTTAGGGTCCCAGCGACAATTTTGTTGACTAGCCCAAGGGTATAAAAACAGCCCGGGGTATTTTCAGCACGAGTAACAGAGTTACTCCAAAATTTGGATTAAGAAG
Organism: Calotriton arnoldi; assembly: GCA_963921515.1. Lineage (NCBI taxonomy): Eukaryota > Metazoa > Chordata > Amphibia > Caudata > Salamandridae > Calotriton > Calotriton arnoldi. The sequence goes on along the minus strand of CAWUFW010007196.1, from coordinate 321,718 downwards.
CACTGTCCTATGTGGATGATATTTATCTGACGGACGATGACTTAAAGAGGCACTTGACCAGGGTGAGCACCATTATTATGGGATTCGCCTCTGAGGGCTACAAATTTAACTTTAAAAAATCAAAGATTGCCCACCTCAGTGTCCTGTTTTTAGGATACAAGCTGTCAAGTGAGGGAAAAAGCCTAGCAGCAAACTTTTTAGAAAAGTGTGCGCTGCTCCAACCTCCAAAATTATTAAAGAATTTACAGTCAATTCTGGGATTCCTAAATTTTGGTCGAACATACATTTTGAATTACGCAGAAAGAGTAAAACCTTTCTACGACTGAATAAAACCTGATTTTTCAGTCAGACAATGGACACAGGAACACACAAATATCCTGCGTTCCCTACAGGAAGTCAGGATAGCTTCTAAACATTTACAGACACACGTAAACGCACAGAACTTAGTGATCCGAGTAATAGAGGGTCAATGCGGGTACACTTATTTAACTTTTAATGAAGGTGAAACAGTACCAATCGCATACAAATCACACCTGTACACAAACGCAGAGATGCGTTTCACTTCAACAGAAAAAATTCTGACTGCAGTGCAGACTGCTGTAGCAAGAGAAAGAGCTCTGGCTCAGGGTAAACGCATAATTGTCGTGACCCCAGTACCAGCTTTAGAAGCTATTACAAAAGCTAGCATTCCAAATGCGAAAGCCTTACATCCCAGATGGATACAATGGGCTAATTCTCTTACTGCAACGGATGTTGAATACAGATTTGATCCAAGTTTAAAAACACAAGCATTTCTGCAATACGAACAAGAATATCCTCTACCAAATGAAATTTTGCCTCTAGACCAGTATGAATACATTATTTACACTGACGGTTCTGCTCAACCAGCCATAGGGAGTAAGCAAGCTTACAGCGCGGCGTGTGCGATTGTTAAAGGTTGCATGCACGATGGAAAGTTCCATCCGAGTTGCACTAAAACGCAATCTCTAGGAGACTGCACGGCTCAGTTGGCAGAACTCAAAGCACTTATACTCGCACTTATAAATACGGATCACGAATTCCCCACACTAATTGTGTGTGATTCCTTTTACTGTGTACAGTCGTACAATGAATATCTACATCATTGGGAACAAAACGGGTTCAAAGATGCAAAAGGTGGCACAATTAAGCATAAAATGCTATGGGAACAGGTAGTGGAGTTGAGAAACGAACTACCAAGGGCTCATGTGATACATACACTGAGTCATCAGCGTGATGGCATTCACGTAGAAGGGAATTCATTGGCTGATGAAGCCGCAAAGGGGGCTTTTCGCACAGCCGCCGTAGCTGCAGTTACTCGTTCAAAGACGAGAATAGACGGCGAGATAATGGTAGCTGTCAATGCTTCACGCAAAGGCAGCACAGCAGTACCAAAAAAATTTCCACTCAAGTACTCCTACAAGTTAGATGCACAAAACATTCCATATGCTCAGATTCCTGGAGTGGGGGATAGAGTAATACCAAATATGGATCGTAGGCAAGGCTTAATTGTGGCGGCATACGAAGGGGAAGGTTCTGTACATAAGGGACTTAGGGAGACTGTTTCTTTGTTGAAACAACGCTACTGGTGGCCCGTGATGAGAAGGCAGATTAGAGACTATGTCTGGAACTGCAACATCTGCAAGCAGATGGAAGGGTCCACCGCAACACGTCCAGTACAGATACCATTGTTAGACAGCATTAGGTTGTCCGTTCGTGTACGTCCAGCTCAAGTTTCCTCAAACTGTTATAAAAGATTTGCGAGTCTTTATCGGCACATACGCAGTTGGCACGTTACATTCTGACCATGGTCTGGCGTTTAGCTCTCGGGCTTACAAAGAGGCCATGGAAGGAATGGGCATAGCATTGCGATACTCCTCTCTGTACCATCCCGAGGGAAATTCTGTTGTGGAGAGGAAAATCCGGGACTTAAAGCAATCTTTAACAGCTAGGGTATTAGGCAAGGGCGGTAGATGGGTCGATCACCTTTATGGGGTACAGCGAGCGATCAATAACCAGCCAAGAAGCTCTCTAGGGGGTGTCACTCCTTACGAGGTCCTATTTGGGACAAGAATGTGGGTACCTGATCTTGATTGTGAAGGCACAGTGGCGGATGAAAAACCATTTGATATCCATGATCGTTTGGCTGTTTTACAGGATCTAAATGAATCCAGAACACAACAAAGTAACGTGCTCCAAAAACAGACCGCCACTGAGGAAGTCAAGGCAGTAACTGCAAGACCTGTATGGATCCCAAAAGTCGGGGATCTGGTCAGAGAGAAGATTGCTGAAAAGAAAGAATTTGGGCCATCCTACAGAAAGCCTGTACCGGTCCTAGCAATCCAAGGCACAAGAACTGTACTTCTGCCGCCTCTTGCCGGGAAAAAGGAGAAAAGATTTGTCTCAATCGACTTAATCAAACCACACTATGTGGCCGATACTAAACAGTAGGCCTCGTGGACTCCACAGTAGCAGACGCCCTCCTCTCGCTACAATCCAAGAAGTCCAAACAGAAAGACTCATCACGTTTGAAGAGCCACCTGTATGGAATGAAGAACTAAGCAACAATGCTATGGAACTCGTTCCACTTCAACAAGAAATTCATCTTCAAAATGAAATTCAACTTAACAACGAAGTTGCAATCAGACCGACTACAGACATTTACGTCAACATACCTCGTCAAGAGCAAAATCCAATTTCAACAAATCCCGATGCAATTCCAACAATTGATCGAACTGCTTCTGGCTATTTCATGAACTTTGATACGTTTTCGCTGGATCCAAGCGAGCCGGAAACGACGCCAGCCAAAAAATCACTCAAACAGAAAGTCACTGACTTTTTGAACTTTTTTAGAAAGACTTACCTGGTGTCACCTTGGATTGAACTATGGTATATCACTGGGATTTTCTTTTTCTTTTCTGGGTAGGCTTAATAATAACTTTTAGTATGCTTATTAATGGACGATACCTCCAGCAGAGCTCTAGAGCCCAAAGAGTCAATTTGATTTTAAAACCACACTAGTCCTCACATCGTGAACCAAGAGACTTGTCTTCAGTGAACATTACAGCAGTTCCTATACCAGACGGTATAGTATGGGACAAGATTGATTATGATGTATTCGGTCCGACTGAACTTTTAAAGCTAAAACATGTATTTAAAATTTCTTTAAGTGATATAATTACCTCCAGTACATTTTCTGATGATTGGGACACTGAAACTGTAAATGCTATGATGTCTGATTTAGAAAAAACTGCTGCATTTCCGAACAATGAAATGTTAGAAGGTATTTCAGATTATGATACATTGTACTGTTACCAGCAATATGGTCATCATTTCTTGCACAAATCTATAAAACCTAGAAATGTATTTGAGTACCACCAGTGGGAACACTGCCCAACACCACCGAAAGGTAGTTCACAGGCATTTGCACAGAAATTCACATACTTCTCAGGGTTTAACACATCCGACGTGAAGTCATTTTATTATAAAGTGGCAAAAATTTCAGCTCAGAAAATTATGTTAACAAACACCAAACATATTTACTCTGCTTCCTTTATGGCCCAGTTGTCTACACAGGGTTTCGACCTATGGAAGAACACTATAGATTTAAAATCGATCTGGGGTTCTAGGGACTGGCAAGTCCGGGGAATAGAAGCACTTTTTAGAGCATGCATCATTCCGCAGCAGATGTTATTTCTGAATGAAACTGTGCAACAACCAACCTGTCTTGGTTTAGCCAAAGGCAAGGAAATGAACACATCGGGGTTTCCAACACCATCACAGATGGGTGGGGGGCAGAATTCAACTACACAAGGGTAGGATTAGATGACATTCTCCAGTACAACAGATCAGATCCTGATTGGACGAAATGGCTGATTTGGCCCATTGACACAAACACCTGTCAACAGAGATTTATGAATACAACCGAAGGGTTTAGTATCCATAGGCCAGATACTCGCTATGTACAAAGACAATACCCAGGAGTAGTGACATCCTATAGTGTTGGGAAGTTGTGCCTTGATTGGCTAGAGACCTCAACACTCACAGAAGTAAAACATCACTTAACCTTACTCACACCTGATGTAGACCTTAGGTATTTTTTACTAGGCCAAAGGAAGACACGTCAGAAACGTTTCATATATGCCGGCATTTATGCCTATTATAATGAAAACTGGAAAATATCCCAACAAGAGGCCGCAGAAAGAATACGGGAAATAGACCGTATTAACCTAGAAAAGGCATTAGCTGTAGTGGATAATGGGTTAACAACTTTGACCTCCAGGATTTACTCCTTAGGCAACATTGTGTCTTCGGCAATCGACATATTAGAACAAGATCTGGCCTTGTTACAACACGGCCAATCTCAGCTACGTTCTATTATGATGCTAAGCTGGACGCTACAATCTTTGCGTGCAGGCTATGTGCCCTGGCGTTTTATAAACACCACGTCTCTGTTTTCAGAATACAATCTAACTGATAAACAGACAGAAATGGCACAAAGGGGAGCAAAATATACAATGCTGCATATTGAGAAACTGGAAAGGTTACCATTCACTGTAGCCAAATCACCATCAACAGAATGGCTAATTCATAGCCAAATCACTCTGCAGGTCACTACGTTTCAGTTTCAATATTGCCTTGAGCAAAGGCAGGCAGGCAAATATGAAAAGATGGGTAAGGGTTACATTAAGGAAACTTGGGAGTTACCATATAGATATCGATGCCGGAATGGGGATCGAGAAGTGTATCTGAGTGGTACAAACTGCAAGAACGCTTTAAGCGGTTCTATCATGTGTCAGGATATTTCACTACACGGAGCCTGTAACGGTTCAGTAGCGAACCTATCGTGTCACATGACTGGGACCCCAGCTGCTGTGGTCACGCCGGTTTTCGAGCTGCTCTCAAATGGGAGTTACTTGATGCTAAATGATCAAGGTTGCTGTGGGATGCTTCCGGGCGTCGCATATCTGGTCACTGTTAACTCCAGGGTTACTTGCTGTTTGCAAGTATTGTTTCCACCACTGAACACAGTCAGGGAGGTGCCGTTATGGCCTAAGGTGAATGTTTCTTTCATACAATTTGATACTCTGAGCAGACTGCAAGCCATGCTTTTACAGCAACCTGTGCCCTTAACCTCTGCTCGAGAAACCTATGAACTTCAAGTTGCAAGGACCTCGACTGAGATACAGGCGCTTATACGTACAAACTGCCCCTTTAATTTCATAGAAATGGTGGGACGTATCTTCAATATGTCTGATACGAGCGGTATTGTACACCTATTTAAGACCATAGAGTCAGGACTGTTAAGCACCTTTCAGACAGTCCTCGGAGTAATCCCAAATGTTATACACTCCGTATTGGGAAGCGTATTTGGAGGATTCCCGCTTATCCTATTGCTGGTTGCAGGGGTCCTATTCATAATACTGCTGCTATGCAATGGACAGCTGTTGGACTTGGCCCTTATTGTCCTAAAATTTTTCGCTTTTCCCCCTAGCCTTTTTACTGACATGGTGTGTCTGAACTGAAAATAATAAATGCTGTGCAATGGTGTACGCACCTTATTTCCACCATTGTAGAAATGCACCTTTGTAAAATGTTACTTTTAAAATGGACGCCATGGCTGTGTGCTTGTGCTTGCCTGCCAGAGGTGGGTTACCAGTCTAGTCGTTTGTTTCCCAGCACCCCCAGCTTTTGGAGGGAAGTCTGGCAGACAGGTTGCTCTACACCTCCCCCTAAACCAGTTGGGACCGGTTTCCCAGGGAACCTTCCAGAAGCTTCCAGCCCTTTCTGGTAGGTGGGGTGAGGGGGGCTGTGCCTCCATGTGCTCAGACTGAGCGTTGACCTGAATGAGAGGAGACACTCTGCCAGTAGGTACCGCCACATTGGGCCTGTGTGCTGGCCCCTGTGCCCATCTGCACCCCTCCGCTGTCCACAGGGCCAGTGAGAGGCCTTTACTGGAGTGAAGACTGCTGTGTCAGGAGGAGTGCCACTTTATGGGAGAGGACTGCTTCTAGGAGCTGCTGTCCTGTTCTGATGAGTACCCACTGCCTGCTGATCCTGCCGTCCTAAGCCCAGCACCTGGTGAGCACTATATCTTACTGCCAGCTGCCTGCTGCCTAGCACCCTGTGAGCACGTGGTCTGCCCAGGAGAAGAGAGGAGCTGATGCCTGCAGCGCTGTGCTGCTAAAGCGCTATAACTGTGCCACAGGGGAAGAGGAGCGCTGCAACTTTATTTTGTGGGACTTAGCGCTACAGCCTTATTCCTGCACCAGGAGAGCGCTGCCTCCAGCCCTGCCCAGGAGAAGAAGGTGCGTGGGTCCTGCAGTGCTGGGCTGCCGGAGTGCCATATTTGCATTGACTGTGCTCTGCTTGCTGCGAGAGCGCTATAACTGTGCCCAGCAGAAGAGGAGCGCTACATTTGAAGTGACTGACCATCCCTGCCTGCTGGCTAGCGCCTGGAGAAGAAGAGCGCTTTATCTTATTGCCCAGGAGGTGAGGAGCTGACATCTGCAGCGCTGTGCTGCGAGAGCGCTATATTTCCAGTGACTGTGCCTTCCTGCCTGCTCCCTAGCGCCTCGGGAGGGCTATATTTCATTGCCAGTGAAGGGGAGCGCTACCACTTTATGGTGTAGGACCTAGCGCTTTGTGGTCGCTACAACTTAATTTCAGCCCAAGAACTTTCCTGCCGCCTAGCGCCTCATGAGCGCTCTATGTAAATTGCCAAGGAGGAGTCCTGCGGCGGAGGGGGCCCGAGGCACATTGTCGGTGCCTGTCCCTCCGCGCTGCTGACGAGGAGAAGGCTCCGCTGAGGATGAAGCCAGGAGAGGTCCCAGAAGCGGGACCTGTCGGGGCACATTGCCGGTGCCCGGAGACTGCAGAGACATCCAGAGGGGCCTCAGACTGCCGGTGAGTGGGGCTCAGTCATCCTGTGGTTGGGGGGTATGTCGGGGCACATTGTCGGTGCCCGCCCCCGGTGCCAGTATTCTTTGGAGGGCATTGGTTGTGTTTAGAGTCCCATAGGAGGGGGGCTCCAACGTGCCCAGTACTTGTTTCCTCCCTCAGCTGCACGACAGAGGCATTTTGGGAAATTCTAGAGTCCCAGAAGAGGGGCTCCACCGTGCCAGTGTTCTTGTGGGCAGATTCCTGTTAGAGCCCGGAGTGGGGCTCCCATCGCTGCATTGTTGGCGCCAGTGCTTGTTGGGTTTACCCAGCTACCCCGCAGGACATGGGGCAGCTGCCACGCATTGGGGGCATTGGTTTACCCAGAAGGGAAAGAGAGAGGAGTGAGGGACCCTCCTACCCTAGCGCTTTGCGCACCTTTGTTTTCGCTGCCCTTGCAGCCAGCCCTGACTTTGCGGGATATAGGGCTTCTGAGCCCCTGAGAGAGGCCAGTTGGCCTGGGCCCAGTTTCAGAGTGTTGTGCCCCTGATTGGGACGACTTGGGCTTATGCTTGTGAGGCCTAGCGCCTCTTATGATTTATGTACAGGTGATTTATGCTAAGGCTATGCCTGCGCTAAGGGGTCTACGCTAATGCATTTATGCTGGTAATGTTTTCCCCCAAATTGCTAATGTGTTGTTCATGCTTTCACCCTAATGGTGTCGCCTCCATGCCCACATGTTCAGGCCTAATGCTGTGTCGCTAATGATGGTGGTGCCTCTATGCTCACCTGGTTTTGCGTAATGCTAATGTTATGTATGCACAGTGTGATGGTATGCCTAAGGTTGCATTTTATGCTAATGCCAATCTGAATATGCATGTTGCATTTCCATGCCTAACCTAAGGTTCTCATCCCAGGCCTCCTGTTAAAGTGATTTATTCAGATGTGTTCATACCTAGGGTTATGCTAATGTGCCTAATGCTTTTTCCTAGGGTGGACATTGCTGAGGTTTATGCCCCGCCTAAGGTGGCCTACCCCTAATGAGAGTGTCTCTTATGTTTCCATGCCTAATTGTTGCCCACAATGTGTTTTTATGCATATTGAGATGCCTCATGCAAGTTGCCTAAAGTTATGCCCACAATGATCCTGCCTGTAAGTGCGGGTTGTTACACAGTTACTGATGCTTGCACATTTATCCTGTGTACTTGTGATGATTCCGGCAGCGGCCCAATTGGCCCTGCCTTGTAAATAGTCCCCCTCTGTAAATGACTACCTGGTGCCAGTTGGCTCCGTGTTCACCATGTGATTGCATCCTACTGTATTTGGTATAATACACAAGTTATTTTTCATGCAACCTGGTGTGGTCTCCTTTTGTAGTGTGCCTGGTGTGTCGCCTGTGAGTGTGCTGCGCAGATGCTTTACACATTTCCTCCGGAGTTTGGCCCACCCGCTCTGCACCACGCTACCCGTTTCTAACAACGGCCCAATTCCCGAGGGAATGGCGAACATGCTCCAGGAGCGGAAATACTGTGAACGCATGGTACAACTTCTGGGCATTTCTGGCCTGCAAGAACTCAATGCCTCCTGGTTTCTATCCTTTTGACCCGTCTGAGTAGACTGCATCTTACCTGTTCTTCGATGCCTGTTTTGCGGAGAAGAATGCACGTTGGATCTTTGTCTAACATTTCCATCAGATGCGCCTCCGGACACGGATGCAATGCTGGACCCCATAAAGGCCCATGCTCTGCATTGTCCCCAGCGTCTTCTGATTCTGATGAATGCATTCCTGGAGAATCCACAGGTGCCGTTTGATCCTGCTGGGTTAGGTGACTCCTCCACAGGCACCCAGATTACAACTGCCGCACAAGCTGCCGCAGCACCGACTGTTGGCAGTACTACATTCCATCTATGTGCGATTGACGTTCTCCGTGAGGCATTGGATTTGTCGTCTGCAGCAGCTAACACTGATAATATTGTGCTTCCCAGCCAGGACGCTTAATCTTGAATTGGCTCATCGTGTCCTGGGAAAGAATTCAACTTCTTCACTCGTTTCAAAACAAACGAGCAAAATTGGAACGTTTCCTAAATTGACACTTTCGCTTGAGAAAAGCATGGCCTTCTTCCGCTTTGAGTGTAGCAACTTATATAGAGAAACAAAATAGACATTTCTTTTTTAGTGGCAATTGGAAATAGCTGAATTGTAACATTTTTGGAAGTTTTTTTATAACAATTTTAACACCATGTTTTTACTTGCTTTTAAAATGTTTTTAAATTGTCCAGATTTTAAGTATGGTCATTGTCATCCTGTTCGGAAGAGGAGTGGGTGTTATGTCCCGTATAGAGGCCCTAATGTAGACCCGTTCATACATGCCCTAAAATGGACATATTCATATTTGCCCTAATACGGTCATATTCGTACTTGCCCTATTATGGTCAAAGCCGCATATGCCCTATTACGGTCATAACCGTACATGTCCTATTATAGTCATGATTCCTTATATAGGCATGATCTTTCACCTACATTGGTCCTCACTAGTACACAACGTGCTCTGAGGGCTGAACGTTATCTATCCTGTGGTTTTGAATACAGCAGGGTTTTTCCCAAACACAGGCCCACACTGTACTCATCAATTATGTATGGCTCTCTAGGAATACACCACCTGCATAATATGTATGTACAAAGTTCACCCCTGACGTCTTCCTCAAGTCTAACGACAGACCAATACAATCCATACTGAGGACCGAGACTCTTTAGGGTATAAATACACCACATCTTGCCCCGGTAAGACAGAGGCAACCAAGACTTCCATGCTGACACACTGACCAGAGACGCTGAGGCTCCTGCATGCAGTCGCTCCAGCTAACAGCGGTCTGACACTGCCCTTGCGGGGTGTCCAACTTGAGACCAGGACGGGGTCCCACACTCTCTCTATTCAGGTATGGGGGTTCGACTAGATCCTAGAAGGATTCTTGGCTCTTAGGCTTTTAGACCTACACATATGCTAGGTACACTCAGGTACATCTAGTTAGGCATCGTAGGAGTACGCGCACTTTTCATAATGCTTTTTATATTCATGTATGTATTCATGATTATCGCAATATGGTAGAACTGTTCTATCCCTTTGCTTTTATCATACTGCTGATAATATATCTCTGCTATTGTCTGCTGGTTGCCGCAGCACATATATTTTACACTAGAATAACAACTGTTCAATGAATACTTATTGAAACGCCCGACTGTTTATTCTGTGTAACTCTCTGAGACAAACCGAATAAGTAGGCACGAGTGACTGAGCGAAAGTTAGTATATTTTTTCCCCGATTCTGAGGAATTTGGGTTGTCATGATCTAAGGTTGCCAGAAACTAATCTCTCCCCGAGAAGAGGAGATTTTAGTGGCACTGTGAGCTAGCTAATGCAAAACAATCTAACATACGCGGTGCGGGTGCACAGAGTCAGTCTGTCACCAAGCCCACAGCTTATGTTATACAAATGCGCAGGTCCTGCATGGGTACCATAGGAACTACACGACAGTACAGCAGGCAGGGTTTGGTGCCTTTTTCTTCAGTTGTCGTGCAGCGGGTCTTCTTTGTCCTGGTCTTCTCTTGTCTGTCGATACTGATGTTCAGGTCTTGGGGTGCCACCTAAATACTGAATTTAGGGGTGTTACAAGGGGAAACAGGTAGTAGCCAATGTGTTACTTACCTTTAGGGTGTCTACACCCTCTAGTGACCATGGTAAGGGGAACTACCCTAGCCCAGATAGGTTGTTTCTCCACCATCCCAAGATGGTGGAATTTCAGGAGAGGGGTTCACCTCACCGGCCCCACCCTAGGGGTGGTGCAGGCTTAGGGGGGACCCTCCTCCTAATCTAACTAATGTTCCCACCTTTCCTGCTGCCAAGGGTGGAACAGGAAAGGGGGCTTGACTTCCCTCACTATCTTGAGGTTCCTGGGTTGGGTTTCAAAAGCGTCATTACCTTTGAAGCACCCACCCAGGAAGGCCATCCCATCCTGGGGATTGTGTGAAGCACCTCCGACCAGGGCAGGCTTTGTCTCTGTCCTCTGAGAACACTGGCTCTCACCCCATGAGGTCAGAAACATGTCAGGTGGTGGCAGACTGGTAAAAACAAGTCAGAGACCACACCAGTGCTTGGTAGATTTTCAGGGGACCCTCTAACAGGGTGTCCTGTGTGAATTTATTAATAGATTCAACACTGGTGTCAGTGAGGATTTTTTAAGGCAAGATGTTTGGTACCAAAAATCTTTCGAAATCAGTGAAGCCATCATGGAGCTAGGAAACTCGTATTGACAAGTATCCAGCGCATGTACTCTTTATGGCTTCCCTGTGAACGTACAACATCTCAGAAAAGACTGGACATTTTAGGGGTATATCTGCTCATGCTGATATGCCCTCACATAGGATTTAGTGCACCCTGCCTTAAGGCTAAAGTACTGCTGTAGGGGTGACTTACCTACATATTATGCAGTGTATGGGTGGCATGGCACACATGATTGTGTGCCATGTCGACTCTTCGTATTTCTCTGCACCAAGACACACAGCCTGCAATGGCAGAGTGCATAGCCTTGGTGAGGGGTCCCTGGGGTGGCACAACCAGTACTACAGCCCCAGATGACCATCTTCAGTACCCATGCTCTAGGTAAGAGGGAAAAGTGGGGACTAACCATTCAAAAAGAGTCACTTTCCTACATTGAGTCTCTCAATTCACTAGATGCATTGCTTGATATTGCACCAAAACAATCGGCGCTGCTGTTAGGATCTCAGTATTGCTGAATATCCTCTACTTAACTTAACAATCTCTTTGTGATATCTTTGCTGTTGGCTGGCCCCTCGCTGTTGCTGTGTAAACATAAACACGAGAAGGCTGCATTCCATGAACTAATGACTATTATCGCAAACTAGGCAGCAAAATATGTATGAAAACAGGCCACTGCTGGGACTTGGGTCCAAGATTATAATTTTATCAACTTTGGTATTGAAAGGTGGACATACCCTGATACGAAGAAATGCACAAAATTGACGTGAAACTGTGATATAGTAATGTTTTTCAGTGCTAAGATGGCCGCCACAGGATTTGAATTGGAGGCTTGACAGAAGTATTGTCCATCATTTATTTTTGTTATTTTCAAGCATTTCTTTGGGTCTGAACAGTGATTTACACATGTATATATACAAGAATTTGGTGCAGGACGCTGTGACATTGATAACGTCAGCAAGCCGAAACTCGCCTGTCATATGTTGAGTTAAATGTATATGCGAAGTTCAGCAGTTATAGTCACCTGAGCTGACTATCACTTACGCCCCGCAATGCCCTGCTTATGACCTCACATATTACATCACTCATGACATGGTCAGTGTTAGAAATGGGGGTCTCTAGCTGGCAGAGGTAGGTACCTTAGTCCAAATAGGGACCCTTGCTTCTAGTCAGGGTAAGGGGGATACACACTTTAGATAACCCCTGCTCACCCCCTTGGTAGCTTGGCACAAGCAGACAGGCTTATCCCAAAGGCAATGTGTAACATAGTGCAAACACCACAAATGGACACCACACCAGTTTAGAAAAATAAAATATCTTTATCTAAACTTAACAAGACCAAAACAACAAAAATCCAACATACACAGTTAAAAATATGACTTTCAAAAGGTTTCAAGAACTTTTACCATAGAAAACTATGGATGCGTGACTTTTACACAAAGTACCTGTAGTTGCGTCAAAATTCACAAGGCCGAACAGCCGCAGAGTGAAGAAGCGTTGAAAAGAAAGAGATGCGTCAGTTCCTGAAACTTTGGGGAGGCGATTCGACAGTTCTGATGCACGCAGGAGAAGTGATGCGTCAAATCCGGTCTATAGGGAGAAGTGATGCGTCGATTCTTCGTGATGGTTCCGGTCTGCAGGTGATGCGTCGGGAAAACTTGTCGCACAGGTACGTTGCGTGGAAATCTGGGATGCGCCGGTAATCGAAGCTGTGGCGGCGAGTGGTACTGCGTCGGTTTTCTTCAGCCGCGGCCCCTCGAGGCGTCGATTCTTGCAGAGGCTACAGATGCTGCGTCGGTTTTTGTAGCAGCACAGCGATGTATGGAAATTCTTCTCGCGCCGTGGAGATGCGTCAGAGAAACAGCTGCAAGAAGAGCGATGCATCGTTTCTGTAGTTCTTCAAGTTCCTTCTCTCTTCCAGCTCCCACACAGCCTCCAGAGGTCCAATACTGGCACAGGCACCTCCTGGCAGGTCAAAACTCACAGCAGCAGAGTTCAGGGGAGCTGGAGGTGAAGTCTTTGTGTCCCTGAGACTTCAGAACAGGAGGCCAGCACACACAGGTCCTTGGAGATCTCCTTCAAGCAGGGGACACAGCGCACAGCAAAGGCCTTCTCCTTTCCTTGGCAGAAATAGCAGCTGCAGGCCAACCCCACACAGCACACAGTAAAGGAGCAGTACTTCTCCTCAATCTCTCCAGCTTTTCTCCTTGGCAAAGGGTCCTCTTGAATTCCAGGGATGATCTAAAGATCAGGGGTTTTAGGTCAAATATTTATACCCCAAAATGTCTTTGTTCTCTTTGTGCAAGGGTCTCTGAGCCCAGTCCAAACCAGTTCTGTCCTCTCTGGTGCAGCTGCCCGGCAGGAGGTGGAGACAGCATTGTGTAAGGCAGACAGGTCCTATTCAGGAGCAAGGGAATTCTCCTCCTACCACTCTAAATGCAGACTGGGCCTATTCAGGTGCTAGTGAGAACTCCTCCCCTACTCTGAATGCAGCCCAGGTCTATTCAACCCAGCCCTGACTCATTCAGGAAAAGCAGGACACACATCAACCCCCACCCCCCCGGTGGCTGTCTGAGAAAATGCACCTCCCCAGCCCCTGTCACTCCAAAACCAGACAGTCAATACACAAACAAGCAGAGGCAAACAGAATGGTTAAACAAGAAAATGCCTACTTTCTAAAAGTGGCATTTTCAAACACACAATTTAAAAACCATCTTTACTAAAAGATGTGTTAATAAATTCTGAGTTCAGAGAGCCTAAACTGTATTCCTCTATCTTGTCCCAATGGGAAGTTATACTTGTAAGATGTTACAAAGCATTTCCAATTCTATCCTATGGGGCAAGATAGCCTTTCAATAGTGAAAAACGAAATTGGCAGTATTTCACTATCAGGACATGTCACACACACCAGTACATATCCTACCTTTCACATACACTGCACCCTGCCCAGGGGGGTACCTTGGGCCTACCATAGGGGTGTGTTACATGTAAGAAAAGGGAAGGTTAGGGCCTGGCTAGTGGGTGCACTTGCCAGGTCGACATGGCAGTTTAAAACTGTGCGCAGACAGTGCATTGGCAGTTCTGAGATACCTTTTCAGAGCTACTCGTGTGGGTGGCACAATCAGTGCTGCAGGTTCACTAGTAGCATTTGATTTACAGGCCCTGGCACACTCTGTGCACTTTACTAGGGGCTTAAGAGTATATCAAATATGACAATCACGGATAACCAATCATGTTCACAATTCACAATTTACACAGAGAGCATATGTACTTTAGCACTGATCAGCAGTAGTAAAGTGCCCAGAGTCCTAAAACCAACAACAACAGGTCAGGAAAAAATAGGAGGAAGAAGCCTGAATGCTTAGTTCCTGGTGCCACACCAACTGACCCGAGTGGAAACACAATAGACAGCACGAGGAGTAACCTCTTGAGACCTAACACTGATGTTCTGAGTTTACCTCCAGCCACCTGCCCTTATGTATTAGTTCTGGCCGGTGTCCCCACTCTCTTAGGGGACCCGAGGGAGTCTTGGGTTGACCTTCGCAACAAGACTGTTGATTGGTTAATAAAACACAAAAGGTTTCATCCATCCGACATGAACGAGATCCTTATGGTCCGCAGAGTTGGGTGGGTTGGTCAATCCCCTAAAAACATTGATGGTGACTGTATCGTGGTCAACTTTCTCAGGCCCCATATGGTTCGTTGTTTATTAAGATTCTGTGAGCAAACATTCATCCAAAGCTCCGGTATTTGTGCGCTCCCTCTGGGTTACTTTTACAAACCACAATTTAGGCCCATTGTAAGCATGCCTCCCCCCATCCTTGTATCCAACAGGTTTCAGACCTTATCAGATCTAGATACACAGGATTGACATCCATCCTTACCGGAACACCGACCTTACCCCTCGGAAAATCTTCAGGCCTTTGTACTTCCCCCTCTCACTGATACGTTAGATGATCAGCAAGCTATACCCAAAGTTAAGGGTGACACAGACTTGAGTATTTTGAGCTGGAATGTAGCAGGCCTCCAGCCGAGGCTTGGTGATCCGGACTGGCTACATGTAATAAAGGAACAGGACATAGTTATGTTCCAGGAGACCTGGGCTACCCAAGAATTATATATCGACGGGTTCCATTGCTATAATATTGTAGCCCCCACTCCTAAATTTGGTCGCCCCTCGTGGGGCTTATTTATTGGGATTAACATTGGTGCCAGGGGCGGCATCAAGGTTATACCAATCAATAGTCGTAATTTTTAAGTTTTATTGTACAAAAGGAGAGTCTCTTTTTATCTGATTAATTTTTACAATAATGATTTCAACTCCATCCCTAATGAGAATTTCAATAAGCTTTTTGATTTTATTTCCAATCTTGATTGCCAGCAAAACTATTGGTATCCCTTTGGGCGGTGACTTTAATGCAAAATTAATAGATACACCATATAGCTCAGGGGCTTTTAAACCCAGCTCTACCTGTCGTAGGGGTGCAGAGCTGGCTATGTTCTTGAGCATGCATAACCTCACCAACGCTATGGATATCATGGGCGCAACATACGTAAATAATCATCCTGTGCCAACATTCAGAGGAAGGGGGTGTGCCTCCACCATAGATTTTGTTTTTATTTCTCCTCTTCTTGCAGACCACCTAATGGAAGCAGAAGTTATCGCCATGAGTGAAGGGGACCATAACCCAATTAAAACAGTGTTGAGACTATATCCCCGGCATATGTTTACGTCTGAATGTGGGGCCAGGAATTTAACGCCCTCAACCGACAATTTGAGACTGGTATGGAGGGGTATTGATAATAACGACCTGACAATATGCATCTCATAAATTCATGTTTATCAGCCCAAGATCCATCCCCTGAGGCTGTCCATGATTTTAACAAACTCTGCCTAGCTATTAAAACTATTTTGTCAAAACCTATTTCCACAGTGAAACTAGGGCCCAGATGGTTCCATCATGAGTGCTCTGAGGCAAATAGACAATTACGCAGAGCCCTATCATCTAATCCTAGGAGCAACCTCGAAGTGAAACTGGCAAGGCTGAGGTATAAAACCGCGATTTCTAATCGGAAAGGGGAAATCCTAAAAAAACGCTGGGAGGCACTAGCAATAGCCGCAAATATAAAAAAGGGCGATACATTTTGGTCAGTCGTGAGGGATTTGCGATCCATGGGGCAGCTTCTCACTCCCATTAGCTGCACCATTGCGAGCGAGTTGTGGGAAAACCACTTCACAAAAATGTATGCAGCTCCCGCACAAGAGGCGGACTACTTCAAGCCTGGGCCACTAACCAGAATACAGATAACCCTGTCTGAGGTGGAAGAAGCGATTCAGCAGAGTGTGGGCAATAAAGCTCCAGGCCCAGACGGGCTACCTATTGATCTTATTAAATGCAAACCAGACTTTTGAGCGCCCCTTCTTTTAAATGTTTTTAACAATTTAATGCATGCTCCATTACCCAGCTCCTGGTCCACAAGCATTATTGTGCGGATTTTCAAAAAGGGGGATCGTTCCCAACCCAATTGTTATAGGCCCATCTCCCTAATTGACAATACTTTAAAAATTTGGGGCAGAGTCCTATATAACAAGATACTAGAGTGGTCTGAGGAAAGTGGTATTTTAGAGCCCTGTCAATTGGGATTTCGAAACAAGGTTGGCACCAACGAACAATGCCTAAATCTTAACCTAATTATGGGCAAATACACCATTGCGATGGCCTCGCCAATCTATTTGGCCTTCATGGATTTGACCTCTGCTTTTGACCTTGTCAATAGGTCAAATCTCTAGTCTATCCTTTTGGCCTATGGATTGGACGAGCCCTTGGTGCATTTCTTGGCGCACCTACATAAAGACCTTAAAGCCCGGGTCAGGATTGGCAGTGGGGGCGAGGTCACTGAAGCTATTAAGGTAGGCAGGGGGGTTAGACAGGGCTGTGTGCTAGCCCCCCTCCTTTTCATTATCTACATTAATGGACTGAATAAAACATTAAAATCATTGACCCAAGACGTCCCAAAAATCAATGGAAAAACACTCCCAGTACTACTCTATGCGGATGACGCAGTCCTTATGGGCCGCACTCCGAATTCTTTACGCACCTTAGTGCAGGGTTTTTTCAACCACATGGATAGCTTGGACCTATGTACTAACTTTAAAAAGTCTTTTATAATGTCGTGTGGTCCCAGGAAACGCCAACTTAGTTTTATATCTGTGGGTATTCAGAAGTTGTTGAGCACTAGCACCTTTCCTTAACTTTGGGTGGTCTTTGCTGCGAACGGCTCCTGGACTGAGCACATGGCTCACTCCAGGAGCAAGTTCTCAAAGACCACCAGCTCGATCCTCAGTCTTCCACGCCCAAAGAGGACAGGTGCCATTTTAGATATTTTAAAACTTTTTAAAGCGCAATGCGTGCCAACAGCCACGTACGGCGCTGAGGTTTGGGGCATCGCCAACAGTTCCTGTATCCAACAGGAAGAGAATAGATTCTGCAGGAAGCTACTAGGCGTCCCAATCTCCACACCCTAATACATTTGCCATAGGGAACTCAACCTCAATTTTATAGAAGATTTTATTAAGGCCCGCCCCGCCCTCTTTTGGTTATCTGTTTGGAAAAACCTGGCCGCATCCCTAGCAAGAGAGATCATTAGTGACTGTATTGGATGTGAGAAAAGGAAGGATATCCCTTGGCTAGCAGGGGTACATCAGAGCCTACGTAGCGTTAACAAGGGAAGTATCTTCCTAAATCCTAGCACAGCAGTGACTATGAATAAAAATGAGCTTAGGAGTGCCCTCTATTCGTTATACAGAGTGGAAAGGATTGAAAAGGAATCCAAAAAATCCCTTGTCCATAGTTACATGGCTACTGAACATCCTGTGCACCTGCTGGCTAATTACCTTACCCTGTCTATGAGCCATTGGGAGAGGAGCCTTTTATTTCGACTAAGGGCAGGCACTATTACATTTGTTTTATGTTTTCCCCCTGGTCACCACTCGGGCCTTGATCATTTACCTTGCCCGTGTGATGGTCAGAGTGGCAAATCTATTTTACATTTTTTGTTCTTCTGTAAATACTATTTAAAGTATATTAAGTGGCTTTTAACCCCGTATTCTGGAAAATACTTACCTGAGGTTACTTACCATGGATGACGAAGAGCTGGTTTTTCGCAAAGGCACTTTTTTGAGAATTGCTGTTCGACCACGTCAGATGATGTCCAATCTTTGAGCTTTTACATTATTTATTCATGTATTTTTGCACAAATCTGAAGATTATTGTATACTGTATGTTGCTAATGGATTTTATTATGACTCTCTTACTTGTAATTTTTAACCTGTTGTGCTTTTATGGATACGACATTATCCGAATAAAGGGTCTTTGATCCTTGAAGGAGGAAGAAGCAAAATGTTTGGTGATAACCCTGCAAAAAGGGCCAAGTCCAACAGTCAGTGTCATCACTGATGACATCTCAAATGGCATCACTGATGACATCATCCACAAAACCACTCACACACCCACTCACACCTTCATACAACCTCTCATATGCCCACTCATACTCCCACACAGCCCCTCATATAGCCGTTCACAGACCCATACCAGTATTCACATACCCACTCACTCCTCCATAGATTCAGTCACACATCCACTCACTCACTCATACATTCACTCACACAACCAGCCACTCACCCATATAGCTAGTCACGTAGCCTCACATTCACCTATATAGCTATTCAAACACCCACTTATTTACAATCACTCACACACCCACGCACTCGCCCATACAGCCTCTCAGTACAGCCACTCACGCACCCATACAAACGTACATTCACTCACACACCCACACAACCACTTGCATACCCATTCATACACCCGTACATGCACTCACACATCAGCTCACTCACAAATACAGCCATTCACACAGATACTCACTCTCAAATGCAGCCACTCAGATACTACACACTTAACCAAACAGCCTCTCACTCACCCATATAGCCACTTAATCAATCAATCAATCAGGGGTTTGTTAAAGCGTGACTACTCACCCATAAGGGTCTCAAGGCACTAGGGGTGGGGGGTGCAGGTTCCATCCATCAAGGAGGGGGTCTGTCGAAGAGCCAGGTTTTGAGGTTTCTTGCGAAGATGGGGAGCGATGTTGTCTGTCTGAGGTGGAGCGGAAGGGCGTTCCATGCTTTGGCCGCGAGGAAGGAGAAGGAGCGGCCTCCCGATCTGGTCTTTCTGGTGCGGGGGACCACGGCGTAGGAGAGCTGGGCTGATCGTAGGGTCCTTTGGGGTGCGTGGAATTTGAGTCGGCTGTTCAGGTATGCTGGTCCGGTGCCGTGGAGGGCCTTGTGTGCGTGGGTGAGCATCTTGAAGGTGATTCTCGCCTCGACAGGGTGCCAGTGGAGTGTGCACAGGTGCTGGGAGATGTGGCAGTGTTTTGGCAGGTTGAGGACCAGTCTTGCGGCGGCGTTCTGGATGTTCTGTAGCTTGCGGGTGAGGTTTTTGTTTATTCCGGCGTAGAGTGCATTGCCATAGTCGAGTCTGCTGGTGACCAGGGCGTGAGTGACGGTCTTTCGGTGTTCGAGGGGGATCCATTTGAAGGTCTTATGAAGGAGGCGGAGGGTGTGGAAGCAGGAAGACGAGACAGAGTTGATCTGGCGGTCCATTTTGAGCTCGGAGTCCAGGATGATTCCCAGGTTGCGTGCGTGGTCCGTGGGGGTTGGCGGGTTTCCGAGGGCGGGGGGCCACCAGGTGTTGCTCCAGGCATCCAGCCAGCCAATCACTCATACAGCACTTCAGATACCCACTCACTCAGCCATACAGTCACTACACACCCACTTACTCACCCATAAAGCCACTCACACCACCACTCACTCACCCATACAGCTACTGATACACCCACTAACTCACCCACACAGCTACTCACACACCCACTTATACACCCATACAGCCACTAATATACCCATACACACAAGGATACATACAGTCACACAGCCACTCACATAATATATGTTAGAAGTAGTATCACTCAGTAGTATGTTAACTAATTTAACTTTTATTGTAGGTTAGTATATATGTTTAACAATCATAATCTCTTAGAAAACACTTCTACACACTAGATGATGTCATCAGTGATGCCATTTGAGATGTCATCAGTGATGTCATCAAGGATGTCCCTGACCATGTCATGAGTGATGTAATATGTGAGGGTATAAGCAGTGCATTGCGGGGGCATAAGTTATAGTTAGCTCAGGCAAGTATAACTGCTGAATTTCACTGGTTTTGTATGAGTAAAATCTGAGCCTAACCATAACATCTCTGTGGTCATGCCCCCTTTTTTTGCATTCCAGTACAGACCTTCTTGTTGGTGTCAAGTAGTTAACCTTGTCCACTATAGCTTACCATTAAGCATCCTTCTTGAATATTTGCAATTTAGAGGTGACAAACAAAATATGTTCTTTTTTGGTAACCTTACTTATCAATATTTGGTTTTCCTCCTCTGTAAAGTTTAGCTTTCTCTTCCTTTTGGCCTGGGTTTCAAGAACATCTTCAGGGATGGTGCCCTTCTGCCTTCCTGATGCTCCTTCCTTGGTGCAAGATGGAGGGGTGTTGGTAGGAACAATTGCAATGCAATGCGTGGCTTTCTAAAATGTTCATGCCATGTATTGCACTCCTGCATGATGCAATGCTGACTTGTGGCACGTAAAAGTGTATTGCAGCACACAATTCAGCTTTGCGTCATGCAGTTCGTAGTTGTGTTATGGCGTGTTGCGTTGCAACTGCAACTTTGCGTCACACTGCATGACACATCTCTTGGCCCTGTGCCATGGCGTGCCAAATGGATAATATGGGGCATCCAAGACACAGGAAAGTGGCATTACGCAGTTCCACACATTCTCATGCAATGCTGTGTATTGCAGTGCTGCATGAGTCTTGACAAATCTGGTCCTTAATGTGTACTCCAACGGTTGTGGATTTGTGCTAAATCATTCATAATGATTTATTTTCTCTAAAACATATTTAAGTTCATGCTAATTTCTGTCCAGGTCCTGTGAAATGTGATATTAAATGTCCAACTTTTAATGCAATCTTAAGTCCATTACCGATGCATTTCAGATGGTTGTATGATACAACCACGCATGCCTTAACCATGCATGCCTAAACAATGCAGTCTGAACCACAACCATGTCTTTACCACGCATGCCTTTACCACGCATGCCTTTACAATGACTTTTGTTGTAAAGGCATGATTGGTAAAGAGATATGCATGGTAAAGTGCACACCCCAGCCTCCCACCCTGTGCCCTAAAACCCGATCCCCCGCCCCTGCAATCCACCCTGCCCTTGCCCTAAAAACAACCCGACTCCCCACACTGAGCCCTAAAATCCGGCTCCCTACCCAAAAACGACCCCAAATCCAGCCCCTCTGCCCTGAGCCCTAAAACTGCCCCCAGTCCTAGACAACTGCCCTCCCCTGGCCCTGAGCCCTAAAATCCGGCCCCCAGACCTAAAAAATGACTCCAATCCCCCTGCCCTGAGCCCTAAAACCCGGCCCCTGCCTTAAAAAACTACCCTGACCCCGGACCCCCGCCCTCAGCCCTAAACCTGACCCCCAGACCTGACAACTGCCCATTCCACTCACCCTGAGAGCTAAATCCCAGCTCAAGGGCCCAAAACAAACCCTACCCCCTGCCCTGAGCCCTAAAACTGCCCTCCAGCCCTAAAAATTACCCCCACCAAAACCCAGCTCCACTTACAAGGCCGTGTCCCAGTCCTTCCTCTCCTGATCCTTCCTGTTCCTCTCCCCGCCTATCTGCACATCTAGACCACTGACTGCCTTAACAATGCATCTGCTTGGTTAAGGCATATGTGTGGTTCAGGCAACCGTTGTTCTGCTTGCGTTGAAACTGCACGTGTGGCTCAGCCCGCGTTGTAAATTCTGTTTCCCATTTCAGACTTAATGGGCTTCCTCAGGGGAATTTGTAAAATCCATCTGGTAATTTTAAAGTCTGTGGTAAATGGGAAACCAAAACAAAGCAATAAGTCTAGTCTAAAGCTACTGAACACAAAAACATGTAAACAATGGAAATAGGTACCTCTCTGTTAAAGTCCAATTCTTCTCTCTGCGTTGATAATTGGGTAATCTTGAATGCTGTTTCTTCATCAAACCTGTTCTGGAAACCCTGATTCCTCTTGTTCAAATACTGTCTGATCTCTGAACTTGGACCATTTTGGCACATCTTCAGTTGCAAGATTGCAGCACCTATGGACTTTTGAGGAGGACAACAGTCTTGTTTCACTGCAGTGGCCAAGACATTTGGCAGTGTCAGTTCTTAAGTTGAGCCAGTGGTTTACAATTCTCGGCACCAGCACATATGACAGTCCGCCACATGGTGGCACTGTCTGTCTAATTCTTAGATGAGCACAACAGTTGTTTAACATTTTGATATACATTAAATATGAATAATTCCTGTTGCCAGTGTCTTTTATATAGTTCTGGGTCACCTAGAAGAGTCTGAATTGTCACACTTGGATGAGTATGATGTCTAGCAGTTGTGTTGGAACTATCATTGGCAGTGCTGGCAGTAGCAACAAGCGGTTCACGCTGCAGTGGCCTCCTGAGAAGGGCCCTGGTACTTACTTTTTTTTTTACAAGTTATGCACTAGTCAGCGTCATATCGCCTACCAGGTCTCCCCTTGACTGAGATTTACTTTCTGCTAACAGCACACTGTATCTGTTTTCAATAGCACTTTAATTGTTTTAATTAAAGTATATCTTTCTGTATTCTAACCCTAGTAGAAACTATGATTTATAACATTTTAGTTCGTTTTTTGAAGTGCTTCTGCATTTCAACCTTTCAGTCATTTTTGTAGTGACACTAACAAAATATTGGCAGAGTAAAGAGGACTAGAAGTACATTTTGTAAATTGAGTAGGATGTAAAGCAAATTAAATTAAAAGTAAGAATAGTTGACATTATGATTGATGAAGTAATAGAGCTGATTGGCATGTACATATTATGGATGTAGGAAATTTCCCTTTTCTGCATGGTCAACAGTGGACTGCTGCACCTATCGTGCCATCCACTACAGTAGCAGTGCAAACATGGTTTCACGCCTACCCTGTGTAGCCTGACTGTAGCAGTGTAAAAGTACAATTTGACCTTTTTAATATTAATAAGACACCTCTATGTAGGCTTTGGAGCCTACAAGGCAGGGTGCATGGTGTTTAAAAGTAGGACATGTAGAAATGTAATGTTATCAAGTCCTTACAGTGACTAGCACCCAAAAGCTATTTCTCCATGTGACAGGCCCAGCTGTCCTATGTAGTAAACCAGAGTACACATTACAAATCTTTATACTGTATTTTGGGAAAAGGATTAGCAAGAAAAATAATCAGGCAAATATTGTTAATACTTATTGACAATCCAATTTAACAGTGAAGTCAGACGTTTAATACATATTAAGGAAAAGCAGCTTTCAGAAAGGTACATTTTCTTTGCCTTAAGTTTCTGGAGTCCAAAATTAGCATTTGCTCTCACACTTCTGCCAGTCAGTAATTAACATTAGAGTAGGTGTGAAAAAGGTGTGCATTGCATCCCAGCAGCAAACAATAAGCTAACCCGAATAAGTAGATATGACTTCCATAAACTTGACAGACTATTCAGGGCATGGCTGTGAGCATCCCTTTTGACATTACCGTGTCAAATCCTGCTTGAATATGAAGCATGCTGGACAGGTCTGCTGGGTTTTACATATAACACTGGGGTGCCTTTAAAAGAAGGGGAAGCAGGATGCCATAATAATTCTTATGTAGTTTTAGATTTGGGAGGACAGTAGGATTACCATAGTACACTCCCCATATAAACACCCAGCACTCAGAGCTCAAGTGCAGTATGGCCGAAAACTTTTGCCACCTTGAAAATGCCCAATGTGGGTAGAATGGCCACAGGATCTTTGAACCCATCGGTAAGGGTATGCTCAGGAGTCAATTCCATCCACTAACTCATGACAGTCATAAATGTGGCACCGCCAGGCACCGACTACAGAAGTCTTCTGGACCAGAAGAATATCAGAAAAGACTAAAGCTGCTGTCTGTGACATATGTGGAACCCAGAAGGACTGGACTAGCTCTCCTTCTTGTACCTAGTACAAAGTAGTGGACTTCAGTGGTCAAAAAGGTGAGCTCCTGTTCAAGCAACTGGTATACAATAAGCTACAAAAGGCCTTCCCTGCAACTGCCCAGCTGATCAGTAGCAACCGGACTTGTACTGGACCCTGTGAGTCTCTAAGTGCCTTCCCTGAGGTCCCGGGGGCTTTAGAAATATACTTCTCTGGTAGATTGGGGCTGAAAGGACTAAGGTCAGAAGTTAAAATCTTTGACCAGGATGAACCTAGTTAGAGTATCCATCGCTCCATCACAGTTAGCATCAAATTGCACCTAGGTCCCAGTCTACTGAGACCATTAACTGTCATTGGCTCTTTGGTGCTATTTTATTGTTAGTTTGGTGTCATTTTGTGTATTACATTTTATTGTATTTTTCTGATTCAGTTAGGGATTTTTATTGTTTTGAATTTCAACTCTATTTCTCTTTTGGTTCAGCATAAATGCTTTTCACATTCCCCTAAATTAATCCTATCTGCTCTGTGCCATAGCTACCAGGGGGCTGAACTCAAGTTAATTTTGTGACTTTGCGGGTTCACCTTGGCAAGGGCTGTGATTTCACCCCTCCAAATAATAATCCAATTTCTTACAACGGAGGACTTCAAAGTAACATAAAACCAGTACCAGTACTCATATCGGTCACTTATGATGTCAAAAAGTGAAACCTGTATTGTACCCTTGACCTTCATCCTGATGTTTCCATTTGACTAATGCTTTGTTCATGTTAGAAGTTATTGTGAAGCCTCTTGCTGGTTTGTGGTTTGTCTTCATCTATTCCCAGTAAGGTGATGTGACATGATTATGGAGGAACGAGTTGAGCCATTTACATGTGATTACAGCAATTATTATTATTATTAAATTTATATGGCGCAACAGCTACCCGGAGGTTTCCCGGGTGCCGCTAGGTGTCTAGAAGGGTCTTGGGTGCTGTGCTGTGTTGAACAACTCCAATACATTGGGGAGGATGAGCAGGTATGCCTCTCGATTTTCAAAGAATCACAGATAATCATCAAAACCATGAGGGTAGTAGTTGCGCTGGTAAAAGCCCAATCGAAAGCTTGAGTAATAATTACTGAATAAATTGATTCCAGCAATCAATGAGTTCAATTGAGTGCCATTCCAGCTCTGGGTTGCTTTTTGCTAAGAATGACAACGAGTTATGTGCCAACAACTGCTGAATACTGAAATAACATCTGATAGGATAATCTAGGATAACTTCGAACTAGTGAGGTTTTTTATAGGGATGATTTTAATTCAACATGTGTCCTAGTGTTCTGAAGTGGTGCAGATAATGTAAACAATAGGTTGGAAAGATGCGTAAACCTTGTGCATGCCCAATCTCAAATTTGCCACATATCTATCCAGTGCTGCAAAGGAAAAAAGGCAGCCACCACTCCCTTCTTTTATCAGGAGAAGAAACTCCTGAAAACAAATATACAATTTCCTGAGCACCTATAAATTCAATAAATGTCCAGTTCTGTAGTTGTCTACAGTATGTAGTTTTCTTTTTCTTCTTTATTTAGTTCCAAAAAAGTCTTGATAGTTGTAAATAATAATAGAAGTAGCAAAAGTAGCCAACACGTGTTTCATCGATGTGGCAACATTCGCCACCGACTTCCTCCGGGCCTTATTCTACAATCATTTAATGCAAATGTGTCTCTTTCAGCCATCAAAAATGAGTAAAATCAGGTAGGAATATATCGTTCCGTAATATCCAAAGGTTTCAAATAAATTAAAAATGAACCGTGTGTTTCCTATAGCATGACGGGGAGAGTACGTACGCACCCTGCACCAGCAGCGTTCTCGTGCAGCACGAATGATATGATTGTGGATAAAGGAACCTGTCAAGACTTTTTTGATGCAAATGATGTGTCACCAGCACATTCCTGCCTGGATCCGTCTTTGATTTTTTTTTTTACCAATTTAAGCGATAGAAACATGTGAAATACTCAATCAGTGTTTAGGAATTTTCTCAGTGAACTATATAAAAAAAATGTAAGTCCGTTTTTATATAGCGCAGCTACTCACCCAAGTAGTAGCTGGGGGCCGGAGTGGAAATTAAGTGAGCTATTGCCCAGAGTCACATGGTGCTGAGCTGCCGCTGGGGATTGAACCGTGAACCCTGTGCTCCGAAGTCAGCTGCCCTGGCCGCTGCACCACACCTCTCCAATGTACAAATTCCTCCATTGAGTTTGTGAATTTTCACTTAAGGTTATGGGTTTGGAGGCTTGAATTACCACTCTAGATTGTGAAGTTTTTGTTTAGGAGTATGGGATTCGAGGCTTGAATTACCACTCTAGATTGTGAATTTTTTGTGCTATGGGATTGGAGGCTCGAATTAACACTCTTGATTCTAGGTCTGGTTTTCCCTGAGTTGAGTAGACTTACAAATAGGGTGACCAACCGTCCGTAAATTTCACTGACCGACGGTGATTTGGATCTCACGTCCGTTGTCCGTGATGATCCCTTGTACTGACGCCTTTTATCTGTAATTGTGGGCATTGGGGAACAGCACTGTTCCCCTGCGAAAAGCCTCAACTCCCTGATGGGGCAGCCTTGCACTCCTCCTCTGAGCACAAGAGCATCCCCACCCGCCCATTGCTGTACTTGCTGATTGTCACATACAGAATGACAATGTGCCAGTCTGGGCTGTTAAAGCATGTGGTGGCCTCCTCCAGCCTCCAGCCTCAGTCCAGGGCAGGGCATTCTGTTTTAACAGTACAGGAAGAAAAATGTTGCACCTCACCAGATGGAAGTAATGTACAAAATCCAGTTCATGAAAAGAAGCCAGCAAATGCAGTTAAAAAGAAGGGGTTATAGGGGCATATTAGCAAGAAGAGGCGATAATCATCGCTAACCCTGCTTAGCGTGATTTGTTTTATCGCCGGCTATCGCTGGAATATATCGCCACGCTAACGCTGTATTAGCAACGATTAGCGCTATGGCGATGAATATTCCAGCGATAGCGGGGAAATGGGCCAACATCGCTGAAAAACCAGCGATGTTGCATGGAGAAGGGAGAACACCTTGCTGATACGACCCTGTGGTCGTATCAGCATAATCCACCCCCCATGTTAGGTATGGCTAACACCTGCTAATTGCAGGTGTTAAATAAATGGCGATGACCCCGGTTAGCGCGACTGTTCACGTCGCTAACTGGGGCCATGGCCACCTTGCTAATAGGCGATAGGCCTGTTAGCGAGTGTTTCCCAGGTTTGTTCGTTGGGAACGCCCACTTTGCATGTCATTAGCGATAAATATCGCGGACATGCAAAGCGGTAAAAAAACGGGCGCTAATGCCCGCAAACTGTCGCTAACTGCTGTTAGAGACAGTTTGCTGATAGGGCGATATAAATATCGCCGCTTTAGCGGCAAAAAGTGCCGCTAAAGCGGCGATAGTGCCCTTGCTAATATGCCCCATAGTTCTTTCACAGTCTCATCATTTTAAAACTGAAGCATTTTCAATATTATATACAACGAGGCCATAGTTGTTGCTTTTTTATTTTATGCAACTAACAACCACTGACAAAGCCAATAGTCCTGGCTTGTTGTAGGTGTAATGCATTATATATCTGGATGCAATAACAGAAGAAGCAGAATACCTGTCGGGCAGCACACTATGCTAAGCACAGATTTTTAGCTACCGTGTTTTAAGCCACACCCTTAATTACATCGGACACACCCTTTGGAGAGACCCTCAAGTTTTTTCAACCCACATAAAGTCCTGGAAACAACACCATGTCACAATCTCCTCACGTCCTGGCACTGTGCATCATGCATGACTCATGGTTTCCAAGTTTTCAGATTGCCTATGTGCAGGGGCATAGTGAACCCTCCCCCTCCCCACCGCTTGCTTTAGGAACTACAGCAAGGGTTATGTTCTTGATGGGCCTCTTCTGTCTGCAACTCTGCAGACACAGGTTCAGCTCATAATTAATGTGAAAAGGTGGGTGAGTAAATAACTGAAGGAATGGGTGAATGGCTGGATGGATTAGTGAAAGGATGAATGAATGAGTGAAAAGTAAGGGTGGACGGAGCTGGCGTAGTGCCTCTATGCGTAGTTCCACGGAGTTTGAAAAAAACTCTGTGGAACTACGCTCCGTTCCCAAATTAATTTAAAATTTAAAAAGAAGGCACTTACCTGTGTGGCTGCCTCCTCCTCTGCCTGGCCGCTCTCCTTCCTGCTCCTCGCCGTCCTTCTTCTATGAAAAAACTCCATGCCAGTTCTGAAGGGACTCAGGAGGGGATCAGACCTTTCAACTCCAAACGGTTCTTCATCTAGAGAGAATCGGGCTGAAAAATGATAGGTTCGAGAGCAGAACACAAGTTGAAAGTCAGCTTTGCAATGGCCTATGAAAATAATTTGACTTTGAGATGATGCAATGTTAGTGAACCCAATGTCAATATTAGGAAGCAGTGAAATCCCACGTTTCCTCAGGATAGAATCAGTTGAGTAGGTATATGATCAAAGCATTAATCAACAAATGGATTTTTACCCGATAGGGGTGTTTTTTGGGGGGGTGCTGGCTAAACGATGATGGCCTGTAAAGATTCTGAGTGAGAGGGTTTTAATCCACAAGACATTTGAAGGAGGCGAGTACAGAATACTTCAGTCTGAAACGGTATGCAATTGAGATCGGTTTGCAGAGAGTAATGGAACATTGACCAATGCCTGTTAAGCCGGACGAACTTGAGGGAGTTGAAAGGTAATTATAGTCAATGCGGCCGGGCTGAGCCAAGCTTCATTGTTTCAATGAGCAAGAAATGGCGTAGGAAGCCTTATGTTACAGAGTCGATGCAATTCGTTATAATGTGCTCTGTCACATAGGAGTTTACAGGAAACCCAGACACGTGCAGAAATGGTTACAGCGTGCCATATGATGATCCGGGGACCTAATGTTTACAGGTTTCATTTTAAGATTAAATACACTAATTCATGTCAATCCCATTGCAGTTTGTTGCTTTTAACTTACGTTCTGTCTTTCCTGTCTACTCAGCTTTATTTATTTTAGCTTTTTTGCTCCTATACCAAGCAAGTACGAACTATCATGCATTCCTCTGAATTGTAAGACCATGTGCGTTAGGGTTACAGGGGCTTATTTACAAGCCCCTTGCGCCACCCGTACGTCACTTTTCCGATGTTAAAAATGACGCAAAAGTGGCGCAAGGGGCTTGTAAATAAGCCCCACAGGGGCATATTCTCAAGGACTCATCGCTGAGTTAGCACTTTATCGCAGCCAAAGTGGCGATAAATTCATCGCACCATTCACAAGCAGGTGCTAACAGCCGATATCACCAGTTTACCCGCAATAGCAGCCGCAAAAAACATCGCCACGGATGACACCGGCAACTAACGCTAATAATATGCAGAGTAGGCGTTCCCGTGCAAAAACCCGCGAAAACACCATTCCGCAACATTCTCAACGACCAGCCAGATCGGCGATAAGAGTCAAAAACATGCGATAAGGCGTGTTAGCAGCATGGATTTAACACCTGCTCCTACCTGGTGCTAAGTCGGACGACAACCTGCACCATAAAAGGGAGCCCAGCCGACAGCCACACCAGAAGAACAACAGATGCCATGGAGCTACTGATCATGCAGCTCGGAGCCCCAAGAGGGCCACAACATCCACCGCCACCACCGCCAGGACCCCCACCCTTCCCCAGGACCCCCCCGGACTACCACAGAGGCAGCGCAGACAAAGACACCGGACCTTCCGAAAACGCACCAGCTTCGGAGACTTAACGCCAGAGGAAGTCATTGCCTACTACAGGCTCAAAAGGACAACCATCCTCCGCATCCTGACCCTCATTGCCCACAGGCTGACGGTACCAACACAGCGGAGAACCAACATCCCTCCACAGACAAAGCTGCTGGCCTTGCTGCACCTGTTGGCCTCTGGGACCTTCCAACCAACAACTGCCACAGTCGGAGGAGTCTCACAGCCAGCCCTGTCAAAGTTCCTCACACCTGTCTTGGATGCCATCATCAGCTTGGTACCCCAGCAACTTTACTTCCCACACACTGTGCAGGAACAGCTGGAGATCAAGCAAGGCTTCTACGCCATAGCTGGCTTCCCGCACGTGTTGGGGGCAATCGACTGCACACATGTACTCCTCGTGCCCCCTGCCGCCACTGCACACAATTACCGCAACAGGAAACACACGCATTCCATCAATGTGCAGGCAAAAGTGGACCACCAGGGACTCTTCACCAATGTCGTCGCCAACTACCCAGGCAGTGTGCATGATTCCTTCATCTTCCGACAGTCCATCATCAACCAGCGCTTTCAGGATGGCACCTATGGAAATGCACTGCTCGTCGGTAAGTAACAACTGAACACATACAACTCACAACTCTGGGAATGCACACGTCACAAAATCACATACAACATGACAACCAACATCCCCACATTCCAGACACGACAACACAACTTACTGTGGCAACCTGGGCTAGCCATGTACACAAGCCATCAACGACATGGCACCTCAGCCACACAATAGCAGAATGTGGGGAGAGGTGGGAACCAGGCATGTGCGAAGGAGGCAAGTGACCCATGAATGTGAATGTACACAACGCCAAGTGTGGTGTGGATGTGCTGGACAGACTTGAGTATGCAGACAACAGACATTTCCATGTCGACATACACTGCTGGTGTCTGCAGTGTACTGGACAGTGGACGCAACCATGTTACCGCAGCCAGGGGGAAGAATGCGGAAATGTAGCTTGTTACGTCCCCCCGTGTAAGCGTGAGCGGAGTGGGCTGGTCCGGCGTACGGCAGGCCAGCGTAGGGGTGTGAATAAAAAGCCCGTTACTCTGGTTGTGGTTCTCTTCCGGAATGGCTAACGTGTCTGCCAGGGCGGCGCATCTCACCCCGCCACGAGGCCGATGCCGAGAGCGGCGTTGCCTGCAATCCTGTGCACCTGCTGCACCCCAGGCCGCTGGTCCCAAGACCCGTCTTGCCCGCCCCAGCGCACAAAGGCCTCACTGCTCACCTGCCGACACCGGCGTGTGTCAAAGAAGGCCCACCACGTGCCGGTGCAAGCTCCAAGCCCGAGGCCCGCGACCATGGCAGCCTCCTCAGACCATCACGGCCTCCGCGACACAGGCCCCCAGTACTCCTTTCTCATTGACGTACTCCACCGCTGCCTCCGGCCTACACTGCGGTCCAGTAGGTCACACATTTGGAACTGAGTCTTGATTATGCAATGGCAGAGTACATATGTTTATGGCAGATTTTATATCACCGTACTCCCTTCGATGTGGTGCCACCAACTCTGTGCATAGCATTCCAACGACACGTGTCTGTGGGCCCTTGATAACTACTGCCTTCGGCCTACACTGCGGCCTAGCACCACGGGGTCACCTGTGTACTGCCTACACTGCGGTCCAGTAGGCCTCACACCAATCCAATCAAGTCTGGACCAGGCAGGGCACGGCATCGTCACAGGCTGCACACACGCTTAGGTCTGGTGCTTCTACCTCCGTCAACCACAAATCATCGCCACATGGCATTCCAACGTCGTGTGTGAGAGTACCAGGAGGAGCTGCCTGAACAGCGGTTGGCCCGCGCTGACCGCTGCCTCCAGCCTACACTGCGGTCAAGTAGGTCACACATTTGGAACTGAGTCTTGATTGTTCAATGGCAGAGTCCATATCATTGCACGCAAGGAGAGGAGTAAGAGGAAGACGCGGTTCAGTCCGGATGAAAAAAGGATCCTCGTTATGGAGGTGACCGAACACTACCAACAACTGCTCTGGTGCCACTAACTCTGTGCATCGCAAGCCAACGACACGTGGCTGGGGGCCCCTGCTGACCGCTG
Source organism: Calotriton arnoldi (assembly GCA_963921515.1). Lineage (NCBI taxonomy): Eukaryota > Metazoa > Chordata > Amphibia > Caudata > Salamandridae > Calotriton > Calotriton arnoldi. The sequence goes on along the minus strand of CAWUFW010007196.1, from coordinate 289,564 downwards.
CCTCGGGCCCACACTATGGTCAAGTAGGTCACACATTTGGAACTGAGTCTTGATTTATTTATGGCAGAGTTTATAGCATTGTACAGGCCTCATCGCAGACTGCATCCCCTTTCAGCTCTGGTGCCACTGACTCCGTGCCCCGAAATTCATGGACACTCTCTGGTTGAACTTTGAGGCGTCTGAGTCTATGGCCTGGGGGTTGTCTTCATCATCATGTAGCTGATACTGACTTGGTGTCAAAAATGAGTCTGTAGCATTCATCTCCTCCATATTGCCTGTGTCTGCTTGGTACTGCCCTCTGTATCATGCCCTGGAAGATCACCTTCCACTGTCCCCCAAAACCCTCCACGACATTCACCTTGGACATCGACGAGGACCCGCTCAGCTCTCGTGGCCCTACCTCAGTGCACCGGTAGTCACCGTCCTGTGGCGGTGTTCCATGTGCCGGCCGCTGTGCATCCGGGGCCACTAACTCCGTGCAGCTCAAGTCATGGACCCTTGCTGTTTGAACTGTGAACTTCTGGTTGTCTGATCACTGTTGTAGTTGTTGCCAGCACCAACCACTCCTTGAGGGCTGGCTCACACTCACCCCACACCCATCCAGCACAGGCATCAATCAATCAATCACAGAATTTGTAGAGCGCACTACTTACCCGCGAGGGTCTCAAGCCGCTGGGGGGAGGGAAGGGGGGGGGATGCTGCTACTGGTCGAACAGCCAGGTCTTGAGTAGCCTCCTGAAGGTCAGCAGGTCTTGGGTCTTTCGTAGGCTTAGTGGAAGGGTGTTCCAGGTCTTGGCGGCGAGGTGTGAGAAGGATCTGCCGCCGGTGGTTGTTCTTCGAATGCGGGGGACGGTGGCGAGGGAGAGGTCGGCGGAGCGGAGCTGGCGGTTGGGGACGTAGAAGAAGAATCGTCTGTTGAGGTAGGCTGGGCCAGTTTTGTGGAGTGCCTTGTGTGCGTGGGTGAGGAGTTTGAAGGTGATCCTCCTGTCGACGGGGAGCCAGTGCAGGTTCCTGAAGTGGGGGGTGATGTGGCTGTGGCGTGGTACGTCGAGGATCAGTCGTGCGGAGGCGTTTTGTATGCGTTGCAGTCGCTTGATGAGCTTGGCCGGGGCTCCCACGTAGAGGGCGTTCCCATAGTCTAGTCTGCTACTGACGAGGGCCTGGGTGACTGTTCTTCTTGTGTCTGTCGGGATCCACCTGTAGATCTTGCGAAGCATGCGGAGTGTGTTGAAGCAGGAGGAGGAGACTGCGTTGACTTGCTTGGTCATGGAGAGCGTTGAGTCGAGGATGACTCCCAGGTTGCGTGCGTGGTCGGTGGGTGTCGGGGCTGTTCCCAGCGTCGTTGTCCACCAGGAGTCGTCCCAGGCTGAGGGGTTGGAGCCGAGGATGAGGACCTCCGTTTTGTCCGTGTTCAGCTTTAGTCGGCTGATCTTCATCCAATCGGCGACGGCCTTCATTCCGTCATGGAGTTTGGCTTTGGCGGCGAGGGGTCCTTGGTGAGGGAGAGGATCAGTTGAGTGTCGTCGGCGTAGGAGATAATGTTGAGGTCGTGTTGTCTGGCGATGCGTGCGAGCGGGGCCATGTAGATATTGAACAGTGTTGGGCTGAGGGACGATCCCTGGGGTACGCCGCAGATGATCTCGGAGGCTTCGGATTGGAAAGGTGGGAGGCGGACTCTCTGGGTTCTGCCGTCGAGGAAGGAGGTGGTCCATTCCGGGGCCTTGTCTCGGATCCCTGCGTCGTGGAGGCGTGCGCGTAGAGTGCGGTGGCAGACAGTGTCGAAGGCGGCGGAGAGGTCCAGCAGGATGAGGGCTGCGGTCTCACCATTGTCCAGCAGGATCCTGATGTCGTCGGTGGCGGCGATGAGGGCAGTCTCAGTGCTGTGGTTGCTGCGGAACCCTGATTGGGATGGGTCCAGGATGCTGTTTTCTTCGTGGTATCGGGTTAGCTGTTTGTTGACGATCTTCTTGATGACCTTGGCTGGGAACGGAAGCAGAGAGATGGGCCGGAAGTTCTTGAGGTCTCTCGGGTCCGCCTTGGGTTTTTTGAGTAGGGCGTTGATCTCTGCGTATTTCCAGCTCTCTGGGAAGGTCGCGGTCTCGAAGGAGAGGTTGATGATGTTGCACAGGTGGGGTGCGATGGAGCTGCTGGCTTTGTTGAAGATGTGGTGCGGGAAAGGGTCTGATGGGGAGCCGGAGTGTATTGTGCTCATGGTCTTGATGGTGTCCTCGATGTTCACGCTGGCCCAGGCTGGCAGGGGGTCGTGGTCGATGGTGTGTGGTGGGTCTGGTGTATCGATCTTAGTTGGGGTTGTCTGGGTGTTGAAGCTGTCGTGGATGTCGGCGATCTTGCGGTGAAAGAAGGTGGCGAGGGAATCGCACAGGGGTTGCGACGGCGGGATGTCGTTGGTGTTGGAGCTGGGATTGGAGAGTTCCTTCACGATGTTGAAAAGCTCCTTGCTGTTGTGTGCGTTGTTGTCGAGGCGGTCTTTGAAGGAGATTCTCTTGGCGGACCTGATGAGGTGGTGGTGGTTACGGATGGCGTCTTTGTGGGCTGTGTGGCTGTCCGGTGTCTTATCGCTGTGCCATTTCTTCTCTAGTTTCCGGCAGGTACGCTTGGAAGCTAGGAGTTCCGAGGTGAACCAGCTGGCTCTTTTGGTGGTGTCGCTGTAGGTGTGAGGGTGTTGGCGCAGTCGTCCATCCATCGTCTGAGGTTGCAGGCAGCGTCGTCGGTGTTGGATGGGTCGGAGGGAGGGCTGAGAGCGAGGGTTGCCCGGAGATGGTCTTCGGTGACTTTGCTCCAGCAGCGGCGTGGGATCTGTTGGGTGCGGTGGTGTGTGGTGGGTTTCTGGAAGGTGAAATGGATGCAGCGGTGGTCGGTCCAGAGGAGTTCCGTGGTGTGGCTGAAGGAGACGTTGGAGCTTGAGGAGAAGATGGGGTCAAGCGTGTGGCCGGCGGAGTGGGTCGGTGTTGTGACTAGCTGGCTCAGGCCGAGGTTGGCGAGGCTGTCGATCAGGGTGGTGGAGTTGCTGTCGTTGTTGTTCTCCAGGTGAAAGTTCAGGTCTCCGAGGAGGATGTAGTCGGTAGAGGTCAGGGCGTGTGTGCTGATGAAGTCGGCGATTGAGTCGCTGAACTGGGGTCGGGGCCCAGGGGGTCTGTAGACAAGGGTGCCTCTAAGGGTGGTGTTGGGGTCCGTGTGGATCTGGAAGTGCATGTGTTCGGCGGTGCTGAGAGTGTCGTCGGTGCTGGTCGAGACCCTGATGGTGTTCTTGTGGACGATGGCGATTCCTCCTCCTACTGCGTTGACGCGGTCTCTGCGGGTGATCTTATAGCCGTCTGGGATGGCTATGGCGATGTCGGGGGCGGAGGAGTCGTTCATCCAGGTCTCTGTCAGGAAGGCGACGTCTGGTGATGATGTGTCGAGCAGGTCCCAGAGCTCGACTGCGTGTTTGCGTGCGGAGCGGGTGTTCAGTAGGATGCACCGGAGGTGGTTGAGGTCCTTCTTGGCGGGCGCTTCGGTGGCTCTGAGGCTGGTGTAGCTGCAGTTCCGGCAGCTGAAAGGACCATGGGTGCGTTTCGGGGCGGCCTTGAAGCAGTTGTGCGTCCGTCCGGGGTTGAGGGCGTGGAGTGTGATGGCATCGTATCGGCGTCGGTCCTCGAGGCTGGAGCGGGGGGCGCGCGGTCCAGGGGTTCTGGCGCTGGGCGCGGTCCGGTCGCGGACGGGCGCAGACGGGCTTGCCTTTGGCGCGCCAGCGGCGCGGCCGCACAGCGGCCGCCATATATGGGGAGGTGGGAGGGAGGAGCAGCTGGGAGGCGGGAGGCAGGGGCAGCGAATGGTCAGTCAAGGAGGCGGGGCCGCAGGGGACGCAGCGGCGGGAATGGAGAGAGGCAGCGGGGGCACAGAAGGAAAAATGGGGAGAAAGCAAACAGAGAAATACGGGCACAGTACAATGGGGCAGCGAGGGGCACAGAAGGAAAAAAGGAGAGAAAGCAAACAGAGAAATACGGGCACAGTACAATGGGGCAGCGAGGGGCACAGAAGGAAAAAAGGAGAGAAAGCAAACAGAGAAATACGGGCACAGTACAATGGGGCAGCGAGGGGCACAGAAGGAAAAAAGGAGAGAAAGCAAACAGAGAAATACGGGCACAGTACAATGGGGCAGCGAGGGGCACAGAAGGAAAAAAGGAGAGAAAGCAAACAGAGAAATACGGGCACAGTACAATGGGGCAGCGAGGGGCACAGAAGGAAAAAAGGAGAGAAAGCAAACAGAGAAATACGGGCACAGTACAATGGGGCAGCGAGGGGCACAGAAGGAAAAAAGGAGAGAAAGCAAACAGAGAAATACGGGCACAGTACAATGGGGCAGCGAGGGGCACAGAAGGAAAAATGGAGAGACAGAAAGCAAGAAATACGGGCACCGAGGCCACAAGCGGAGGGGCGAGCTTACCAGCAGCAGCAGCGGGCGGACAACACAGGCGGAGCTGTGTGGTGGGGGAGCGACCTACCTGGCAAGGTCAAGGGTCGCTCTCCTCACCGCACAGCGGCCGCCATATATGGGGATGTGGGAGGGAGGAGCAGCTGGGAGGCGGGAGGCAGGGGCAGCGAATGGTCAGTCAAGGGGGCGGGGCCGCAGGGGACGCAGCGGCGGGAATGGAGAGAGGCAGCGGGGGCACAGAAGGAAAAATGGGGAGAAAGCAAACAGAGAAATACGGGCACAGTACAATGGGGCAGCGAGGGGCACAGAAGGAAAAAAGGAGAGAAAGCAAACAGAGAAATACGGGCACAGTACAATGGGGCAGCGAGGGGCACAGAAGGAAAAAAGGAGAGAAAGCAAACAGAGAAATACGGGCACAGTACAATGGGGCAGCGAGGGGCACAGAAGGAAAAAAGGAGAGAAAGCAAACAGAGAAATACGGGCACAGTACAATGGGGCAGCGAGGGGCACAGAAGGAAAAAAGGAGAGAAAGCAAACAGAGAAATACGGGCACAGTACAATGGGGCAGCGAGGGGCACAGAAGGAAAAATGGGGAGAAAGCAAACAGAGAAATACGGGCACAGTACAATGGGGCAGCGAGGGGCACAGAAGGTAAAAAGGAGAGAAAGCAAACAGAGAAATACGGGCACAGTACAATGGGGCAGCGAGGGGCACAGAAGGAAAAAAAGGAGAGAAAGCAAACAGAGAAATACGGGCACAGTACAATGGGGCAGCGAGGGGCACAGAAGGAAAAAAGGAGAGAACGCAAACAGAGAAATACGGGCACAGTACAATGGGGCAGCGAGGGGCACAGAAGGAAAAAAAGGAGAGAAAGCAAACAGAGAAATACGGGCACAGTACAATGGGGCAGCGAGGGGCACAGAAGGAAAAAAGGAGAGAAAGCAAACAGAGAAATACGGGCACAGTACAATGGGGCAGCGAGGGGCACAGAAGGAAAAATGGAGAGACAGACAGCAAGAAATACGGGCACCGAGGCCACAAGCGGAGGGGCGAGCTTACCAGCAGCAGCAGCGGGCAGACAACACAGGCGGAGCTGTATGGTGGGGGAGCGACCTACCTGGCAAGGTCAAGGGTCGCTCTCCTCACCGCGCAGCGGCCGCCATATATGGGGAGGTGGGAGGGAGGAGCAGCTGGGAGGCGGGAGGCAGGGGCAGCGAATGGTCAGTCAAGGGGGCGGGGCCGCAGGGGACGCAGCGGCGGGAATGGAGAGAGGCAGCGGGGGCACAGAAGGAAAAAAAGGAGAGAAAGCAAACAGAGAAATACGGGCACAGTACAATGGGGCAGCGAGGGGCACAGAAGGAAAAAAGGAGAGAAAGCAAACAGAGAAATACGGGCACAGTACAATGGGGCAGCGAGGGGCACAGAAGGAAAAAAGGAGAGAAAGCAAACAGAGAAATACGGGCACAGTACAATGGGGCAGCGAGGGGCACAGAAGGAAAAAAGGAGAGAAAGCAAACAGAGAAATACGGGCACAGTACAATGGGGCAGCGAGGGGCACAGAAGGAAAAAAGGAGAGAAAGCAAACAGAGAAATACGGTCACAGTACAATGGGGCAGCGAGGGGCACAGAAGGAAAAAAGGAGAGAAAGCAAACAGAGAAATACGGGCACAGTACAATGGGGCAGCGAGGGGAACAGAAGGAAAAAAGGAGAGAAAGCAAACAGAGAAATACGGGCACAGTACAATGGGGCAGCGAGGGGCACAGAAGGAAAAAAGGAGAGAAAGCAAACAGAGAAATACAGGCACAGTACAATGGGGCAGCGAGGGGCACAGAAGGAAAAAAGGAGAGAAAGCAAACAGAGAATTACGGGCACAGTACAATGGGGCAGCGAGGGGCACAGTAGGAAAAAAGGAGAGAAAGCAAACAGAGAAATACGGGCACAGTACAATGGGGCAGCGAGGGGCACAGAAGGAAAAAAAGGAGAGAAAGCAAACAGAGAAATACGGGCACAGTACAATGGGGCAGCGAGGGGCACAGAAGGAAAAAAGGAGAGAAAGCAAACAGAGAAATACGGGCACAGTACAATGGGGCAGCGAGGGGCACAGAAGGAAAAAAGGAGAGAAAGCAAACAGAGAAATACGGGCACAGTACAATGGGGCAGCGAGGGGCACAGAAGGAAAAATGGAGAGACAGAAAGCAAGAAATACGGGCACCGAGGCCACAAGCGGAGGGGCGAGCTTACCAGCAGCAGCAGCGGGCGGACAACACAGGCGGAGCTGTGTGGTGGGGAGCGACCTACCTGGCAAGGTCAAGGGTCGCTCTCCTCACCGCGCAGCGGCCGCCATATATGGGGAGGTGGGAGGGAGGAGCAGCTGGGAGGCGGGAGGCAGGGGCAGCGAATGGTCAGTCAAGGGGCGGGGCCGCAGGGACGCAGCGGCGGGAATGGAGAGAGGCAGCGGGGGCACAGAAGGAAAAATGGGGAGAAAGCAAACAGAGAAATACGGGCACAGTACAATGGGGCAGCGAGGGGCACAGAAGGAAAAAAGGAGAGAAAGCAAACAGAGAAATACGGGCACAGTACAATGGGGCAGCGAGGGGCACAGAAGGAAAAAAGGAGAGAAAGCAAACAGAGAAATACGGGCACAGTACAATGGGGCAGCGAGGGGAACAGAAGGAAAAAAGGAGAGAAAGCAAACAGAGAAATACGGGCACAGTACAATGGGGCAGCGAGGGGCACAGAAGGAAAAAAGGAGAGAAAGCAAACAGAGAAATACAGGCACAGTACAATGGGGCAGCGAGGGGCACAGAAGGAAAAAAGGAGAGAAAGCAAACAGAGAATTACGGGCACAGTACAATGGGGCAGCGAGGGGCACAGTAGGAAAAAAGGAGAGAAAGCAAACAGAGAAATACGGGCACAGTACAATGGGGCAGCGAGGGGCACAGAAGGAAAAAAAGGAGAGAAAGCAAACAGAGAAATACGGGCACAGTACAATGGGGCAGCGAGGGGCACAGAAGGAAAAAAGGAGAGAAAGCAAACAGAGAAATACGGGCACAGTACAATGGGGCAGCGAGGGGCACAGAAGGAAAAAAGGAGAGAAAGCAAACAGAGAAATACGGGCACAGTACAATGGGGCAGCGAGGGGCACAGAAGGAAAAATGGAGAGACAGAAAGCAAGAAATACGGGCACCGAGGCCACAAGCGGAGGGGCGAGCTTACCAGCAGCAGCAGCGGGCGGACAACACAGGCGGAGCTGTGTGGTGGGGGAGCGACCTACCTGGCAAGGTCAAGGGTCGCTCTCCTCACCGCGCAGCGGCCGCCATATATGGGGAGGTGGGAGGGAGGAGCAGCTGGGAGGCGGGAGGCAGGGGCAGCGAATGGTCAGTCAAGGGGCGGGGCCGCAGGGACGCAGCGGCGGGAATGGAGAGAGGCAGCGGGGGCACAGAAGGAAAAATGGGGAGAAAACAAACAGAGAAATACGGGCACAGTACAATGGGGCAGCGAGGGGCACAGAAGGAAAAAAGGAGAGAAAGCAAACAGAGAAATACGGGCACAGTACAATGGGGCAGCGAGGGGCACAGAAGGAAAAAAGGAGAGAAAGCAAACAGAGAAATACGGGCACAGTACAATGGGGCAGCGAGGGGCACAGAAGGAAAAAAGGAGAGAAAGCAAACAGAGAAATACGGGCACAATACAATGGGGCAGCGAGGGGAACAGAAGGAAAAAAGGAGAGAAAGCAAACAGAGAAATACGGGCACAGTACAATGGGGCAGCGAGGGGCACAGAAGGAAAAATGGGGAGAAAGCAAACAGAGAAATACGGGCACAGTACAATGGGGCAGCGAGGGGCACAGAAGGAAAAAAGGAGAGAAAGCAAACAGAGAAATACGGGCACAGTACAATGGGGCAGCGAGGGGCACAGAAGGAAAAAAGGAGAGAAAGCAAACAGAGAAATACGGGCACAGTACAATGGGGCAGCGAGGGGCACAGAAGGAAAAAAGGAGAGAAAGCAAACAGAGAAATACGGGCACAGTACAATGGGGCAGCGAGGGGCACAGAAGGAAAAAAGGAGAGAAAGCAAACAGAGAAATATGGGCACAGTACAATGGGGCAGCGAGGGCACAGAAGGAAAAAAGGAGAGAAAGCAAACAGAGAAATACGGGCACAGTACATTGGGGCAGCGAGGGGCACATAAGGAAAAATGGAGAGACAGAAAGCAAGAAATACGGGCACCGAGGCCACAAGCGGAGGGGCGAGCTTACCAGCAGCAGTAGCGGGCGGACAACACAGGCGGAGCTGTGTGGTGGGGGAGCGACCTACCTGGCAAGGTCAAGGGTCGCTCTCCTCACCGCGCAGCGGCCGCAATATTTGGGGAGGTGGGTGGGAGGAGCAGCTGGGAGGCGGGAGGCAGGGGCAGCGAATGGTCAGTCAAGGGCGCGGGGCCGCAGGGGACGCAGCGGCGGGAATGGAGAGAGGCAGCGGGGGCACAGAAGGAAAAATGGGGAGAAAGCGAACAGAGAAATACGGGCACAGTACAATGGGGCAGCGAGGGGCACAGAAGGAAAAAAGGAGAGAAAGCAAACAGAGAAATACGGGCACAGTACAATGGGGCAGCGAGGGGCACAGAAGGAAAAAAGGAGAGAAAGCAAACAGAGAAATACGGGCACAGTAAAATGGGGCAGCGAGGGGCACAGAAGGAAAAAAGGAGAGAAAGCAAACAGAGAAATACGGGCACAGTACAATGGGGCAGCGAGGGGCACAGAAGGAAAAAAGGAGAGAAAGCAAACAGAGAAATACGGGCACAGTACAATGGGGCAGCGAGGGGTACAGAAGGAAAAATGGGGAGAAAGCAAACAGAGAAATACGGGCACAGTACAATGGGGCAGCGAGGGGCACAGAAGGAAAAAAGGAGAGAAAGCAAACAGAGAAATACGGGCACAGTACAATGGGGCAGCGAGGGGCACAGAAGGAAAAAGGAGAGAAAGCAAACAGAGAAATACGGGCACAGTACAATGGGGCAGCGAGGGGCACAGAAGGAAAAAAGGAGAGAAAGCAAACAGAGAAATACGGGCACAGTACAATGGGGCAGCGAGGGGCACAGAAGGAAAAATGGCGAGAAAGCAAACAGAGAAATACGGGCACAGTACAATGGGGCAGCGAGGGGCACAGAAGGAAAAAAGGAGAGAAAGCAAACAGAGAAATACGGGCACAGTACAATGGGGCAGCGAGGGGCACAGAAGGAAAAAAGGAGAGAAAGCAAACAGAGAAATACGGGCACAGTACAATGGGGCAGCGAGGGGCACAGAAGGAAAAAAGGAGAGAAAGAAAACAGAGAAATACGGGCACAGTACAATGGGGCAGCGAGGGGCACAGAAGGAAAAATGGAGAGACAGAAAGCAAGAAATACGGGCACCGAGGCCACAAGCGGAGGGGCGAGCTTACCAGCAGCAGCAGAGGGCGGACAACACAGGCGGAGCTGTGTGGTGGGGGAGCGACCTACCTGGCAAGGTCAAGGGTCGCTCTCCTCACCGCGCAGCGGCCGCCATATATGGGGAGGTGGGAGGGAGGAGCAGCTGGGAGGCGGGAGGCAGGGGCAGCGAATGGTCAGTCAAGGGGGCGGGGACGCAGCGGCGGGAATGGAGAGAGGCAGCGGGGGCACAGAAGGAAAAATGGGGAGAAAGCAAACAGAGAAGTACGGGCACAGTACAATTGGGCAGCGAGGGGCACAGAAGGAAAAAAGGAGAGAAAGCAAACAGAGAAATATGGGCACAGTACAATGGGGCAGCGAGGGGCACAGAAGGAAAAAAGGAGAGAAAGCAAACAGAGAAATACGGGCACAGAACAATGGGGCAGCGAGGGGCACAGAAGGAAAAAAGGAGAGAAAGCAAACAGAGAAATACGGGCACAGTACAATGGGGCAGCGAGGGGCACAGAAGGAAAAAAAGGAGAGAAAGCAAACAGAGAAATACGGGCACAGTACAATGGGGCAGCGAGGGGCACAGAAGGAAAAAAGGAGAGAAAGCAAACAGAGAAATACGGGCACAGTACAATGGGGCAGCGAGGGGCACAGAAGGAAAAAAGGAGAGAAAGCAAACAGAGAAATACGGGCACAGTACAATGGGGCAGCGAGGGGCACAGAAGGAAAAATGGAGAGACAGAAAGCAAGAAATACTGGCACCGAGGCCACAAGCGGAGGGGCGAGCTTACCAGCAGCAGCAGCGGGTGGACAACACAGGCGGAGCTGTGTGGTGGGGGAGCGACCTACCTGGCAAGGTCAAGGGTCGCTCTCCTCACCGCGCAGCGGCCGCCATATATGGGGAGGTGGGAGGGAGGAGCAGCTGGGAGGCGGGAGGCAGGGGCAGCAAATGGTCAGTCAAGGGGGCGGGGCCGCAGGGGACGCAGCGGCGGGAATGGAGAGAGGCAGCGGGGGCACAGAAGGAAAAATGGGGAGAAAGCAAACAGAGAAATACGGACACAGTACAATGGGGCAGCGAGGGGCACAGAAGGAAAAAAGGAGAGAAAGCAAACAGAGAAATACGGGCACAGTACAATGGGGCAGCGAGGGGCACAGAAGGAAAAAAGGAGAGAAAGTAAACAGAGAAATACGGGCACAGTACAATGGGGCAGCGAGGGGCACAGAAGGAAAAAAGGAGAGAAAGCAAACAGAGAAATACGGGCACAGTACAATGGGGCAGCGAGGGGCACAGAAGGAAAAATGGGGAGAAAGCAAACAGAGAAATACGGGCACAGTACAATGGGGCAGCGAGGGGCACAGAAGGAAAAAAGGAGAGAAAGCAAACAGAGAAATACGGGCACAGTACAATGGGGCAGCGAGGGGCACAGAAGGAAAAATGGGGAGAAAGCAAACAGAGAAATACGGGCACAGTACAATGGGGCAGCGAGGGGCACAGAAGGAAAAAAGGAGAGAAAGCAAACAGAGAAATACGGGCACAGTACAATGGGGCAGCGAGGGGCACAGAAGGAAAAAAGGAGAGAAAGCAAACAGAGAAATACGGGCACAGTACAATGGGGCAGCGAGGGGCACAGAAGGAAAAATGGGGAGAAAGCAAACAGAGAAATACGGGCACAGTACAATGGGGCAGCGAGGGGCACAGAAGGAAAAAAGGAGAGAAAGCAAACAGAGAAATACGGGCACAGTACAATGGGGCAGCGAGGGGCACAGAAGGAAAAAAAGGAGAGAAAGCAAACAGAGAAATACGGGCACAGTACAATGGGGCAGCGAGGGGCACAGAAGGAAAAAAGGAGAGAAAGCAAACAGAGAAATACGGGCACAGTACAATGGGGCAGCGAGGGGCACAGAAGGAAAAAAGGAGAGAAAGCAAACAGAGAAATATGGGCACAGTACAATGGGGCAGCGAGGGGCACAGAAGGAAAAAAGGAGAGAAAGCAAACAGAGAAATACGGGCACAGTACATTGGGGCAGCGAGGGGCACATAAGGAAAATGGAGAGACAGAAAGCAAGAAATACGGGCACCGAGGCCACAAGCGGAGGGGCGAGCTTACCAGCAGCAGTAGCGGGCGGACAACACAGGCGGAGCTGTGTGGTGGGGGAGCGACCTACCTGGCAAGGTCAAGGGTCGCTCTCCTCACCGCGCAGCGGCCGCCATATATGGGGAGGTGGGAGGGAGGAGCAGCTGGGAGGCGGGAGGCAGGGGCAGCGAATGGTCAGTCAAGGGGCGGGGCCGCAGGGACGCAGCGGCGGGAATGGAGAGAGGCAGCGGGGGCACAGAAGGAAAAATGGGGAGAAAGCAAACAGAGAAATACGGGCACAGTACAATGGGGCAGCGAGGGGCACAGAAGGAAAAAAGGAGAGAAAGCAAACAGAGAAATACGGGCACAGTACAATGGGGCAGCGAGGGGCACAGAAGGAAAAAGGAGAGAAAGCAAACAGAGAAATACGGGCACAGTAAAATGGGGCAGCGAGGGGCACAGAAGGAAAAAAGGAGAGAAAGCAAACAGAGAAATACGGGCACAGTACAATGGGGCAGCGAGGGGCACAGAAGGAAAAAAGGAGAGAAAGTAAACAGAGAAATACGGGCACAGTACAATGGGGCAGCGAGGGGTACAGAAGGAAAAATGGGGAGAAAGCAAACAGAGAAATACGGGCACAGTACAATGGGGCAGCGAGGGGCACAGAAGGAAAAAAGGAGAGAAAGCAAACAGAGAAATACGGGCACAGTACAATGGGGCAGCGAGGGGCACAGAAGGAAAAAAGGAGAGAAAGCAAACAGAGAAATACGGGCACAGTACAATGGGGCAGCGAGGGGCACAGAAGGAAAAAAGGAGAGAAAGCAAACAGAGAAATACAGGCACAGTACAATGGGGCAGCGAGGGGCACAGAAGGAAAAATGGCGAGAAAGCAAACAGAGAAATACGGGCACAGTACAATGGGGCAGCGAGGGGCACAGAAGGAAAAAAGGAGAGAAAGCAAACAGAGAAATACGGGCACAGTACAATGGGGCAGCGAGGGGCACAGAAGGAAAAAAGGAGAGAAAGCAAACAGAGAAATACGGGCACAGTACAATGGGGCAGCGAGGGGCACAGAAGGAAAAAAGGAGAGAAAGCAAACAGAGAAATACGGGCACAGTACAATGGGGCAGCGAGGGGCACAGAAGAAAAATGGAGAGACAGAAAGCAAGAAATACGGGCACCGAGGCCACAAGCGGAGGGGCGAGCTACCAGCAGCAGCAGCGGGCGGACAACACAGGCGGAGCTGTGTGGTGGGGGAGCGACCTACCTGGCAAGGTCAAGGGTCGCTCTCCTCACCGCGCAGCGGCCGCCATATATGGGGAGGTGGGAGGGAGGAGCAGCTGGGAGGCGGGAGGCAGGGGCAGCGAATGGTCAGTCAAGGGGGCGGGGACGCAGCGGCGGGAATGGAGAGAGGCAGCGGGGGCACAGAAGGAAAAATGGGGAGAAAGCAAACAGAGAAGTACGGGCACAGTACAATTGGGCAGCGAGGGGCACAGAAGGAAAAAGGAGAGAAAGCAAACAGAGAAATATGGGCACAGTACAATGGGGCAGCGAGGGGCACAGAAGGAAAAAAGGAGAGAAAGCAAACAGAGAAATACGGGCACAGAACAATGGGGCAGCGAGGGGCACAGAAGGAAAAAAGGAGAGAAAGCAAACAGAGAAATACGGGCACAGTACAATGGGGCAGCGAGGGGCACAGAAGGAAAAAAGGAGAGAAAGCAAACAGAGAAATACGGGCACAGTACAATGGGGCAGCGAGGGGCACAGAAGGAAAAAAGGAGAGAAAGCAAACAGAGAAATACGGGCACAGTACAATGGGGCAGCGAGGGGCACAGAAGGAAAAAAGGAGAGAAAGCAAACAGAGAAATACGGGCACAGTACAATGGGGCAGCGAGGGGCACAGAAGGAAAAATGGAGAGACAGAAAGCAAGAAATACTGGCACCGAGGCCACAAGCGGAGGGGCGAGCTTACCAGCAGCAGCAGCGGGTGGACAACACAGGCAGAGCTGTGTGGTGGGGGAGCGACCTACCTGGCAAGGTCAAGGGTCGCTCTCCTCACCGCGCAGCGGCCGCCATATATGGGGAGGTGGGAGGGAGGAGCAGCTGGGAGGCGGGAGGCAGGGGCAGCAAATGGTCAGTCAAGGGGCGGGGCCGCAGGGACGCAGCGGCGGGAATGGAGAGAGGCAGCGGGGGCACAGAAGGAAAAATGGGGAGAAAGCAAACAGAGAAATACGGACACAGTACAATGGGGCAGCGAGGGGCACAGAAGGAAAAAGGAGAGAAAGCAAACAGAGAAATACGGGCACAGTACAATGGGGCAGCGAGGGGCACAGAAGGAAAAAGGAGAGAAAGCAAACAGAGAAATACGGGCACAGTACAATGGGGCAGCGAGGGGCACAGAAGGAAAAAAGGAGAGAAAGCAAACAGAGAAATACGGGCACAGTACAATGGGGCAGCGAGGGGCACAGAAGGAAAAAAGGAGAGAAAGCAAACAGAGAAATACGGGCACAGTACAATGGGGCAGCGAGGGGCACAGAAGGAAAAATGGGGAGAAAGCAAACAGAGAAATACGGGCACAGTACAATGGGGCAGCGAGGGGCACAGAAGGAAATAAGGAGAGAAAGCAAACAGAGAAATACGGGCACAGTACAATGGGGCAGCGAGGGGCACAGAAGGAAAAAAAAGGAGAGAAAGCAAACAGAGAAATACGGGCACAGTACAATGGGGCAGCGAGGGGCACAGAAGGAAAAAAGGAGAGAAAGCAAACAGAGAAATACGGGCACAGTACAATGGGGCAGCGAGGGGCACAGAAGGAAAAAAAGGAGAGAAGGCAAACAGAGAAATACGGGCACAGTACAATGGGGCAGCGAGGGGCACAGAAGGAAAAAAGGAGAGAAAGCAAACAGAGAAATACGGGCACAGTACAATGGGGCAGCGAGGGGCACAGAAGGAAAAATGGAGAGGCAGAAAGCAAGAAATACGGGCACCGAGGCCACAAGCGGAGGGGCGAGCTTACCAGCAGCAGCAGCTGGCGGACAACACAGGCGGAGCTGTGTGGTGGGGGAGCGACCTACCTGGCAAGGTCAAGGGTCGCTCTCCTCACCGCGCAGCGGCCGCCATATATGGGGAGGTGGGAGGGAGGAGCAGCTGGGAGGCGGGAGGCAGGGGCAGCGAATGGTCAGTCAAGGGGCGGGGCCGCAGGGACGCAGCGGCGGGGAATGGAGAGAGGCAGCGGGGGCACAGAAGGAAAAATGGGGGAAAGCAAACAGAGAAATACGGGCACAGTACAATGGGGCAGCGAGGGGCACAGAAGGAAAAAAGGAGAGAAAGCAAACAGAGAAATACGGGCACAGTACAATGGGGCAGCGAGGGGCACAGAAGGAAAAAAGGAGAGAAAGCAAACAGAGAAATACGGGCACAGTACAATGGGGCAGCGAGGGGCACAGAAGGAAAAAAGGAGAGAAAGCAAACAGAGAAATACGGGCACAGTACAATGGGGCAGCGAGGGGCACAGAAGGAAAAAAGGAGAGAAAGCAAACAGAGAAATACGGGCACAGTACAATGGGGCAGCGAGGGGCACAGAAGGAAAAATGGGGAGAAAGCAAACAGAGAAATACGGGCACAGTACAATGGGGCAGCGAGGGGCACAGAAGGAAAAAAAGGAGAGAAAGCAAACAGAGAAATGCGGGCACAGTACAATGGGGCAGCGAGGGGCACAGAAGGAAAAAAGGAGAGAAAGCAAACAGAGAAATACGGGCACAGTACAATGGGTCAGCGAGGGGCACAGAAGGAAAAAAGGAGAGAAAGCAAACAGAGAAATACGGGCACAGTACAATGGGGCAGCGAGGGGCACAGAAGGAAAAATGGGGAGAAAGCAAACAGAGAAATACGGGCACAGTACAATGGGGCAGCGAGGGGCACAGAAGGAAAAAAAGGAGAGAAAGCAAACAGAGAAATACGGGCACAGTACAATGGGGCAGCGAGGGGCACAGAAGGAAAAAAGGAGAGAAAGCAAACAGAGAAATACGGGCACAGTACAATGGGGCAGCGAGGCGCACAGAAGGAAAAATGGAGAGACAGAAAGCAAGAAATACGGGCACCGAGGCCACAAGCGGAGGGGCGAGCTTACCAGCAGCAGCAGCGGGCGGACAACACAGGCGGAGCTGTGTGGTGGTGGAGCGACCTACCTGGCAAGGTCAAGGGTCGCTGGACATGTGACCCTGGCAATAAAAGGGGCCGGGCGCATGTGCCTGTAGCCAGTTCCACAAACTATCTAAGTGTGTCTGTGTGGTCATTGTGTATGCATGAGGGCCCCGGGCCCTACCACATTGCTTTGTGCTGTGTACAGCGGACGCAAACATGTCACCTCAGGCAGTGGGTGAGACCTGGGACATGTAGCTGTGTCGTACCCCCCTGTAGGCGTTGCCGGAGTGGGCTGGCATACGACAGTCCAGCGTAGGGGTGTGGATGTTCACCCCGGGGCTCTGGGCGTGGTTAAGTGTTGGGCTTGCCAATGAAGTACCTAATGCGTGTGTCTCTGTTGTAGTGTCGGCGCCACCCATCCCGCAATGGACAAAGTTGCAATGTAACATGCCCCCGGAGTTCGGGCTCGGCCAAAGGGATAAATGGAGGGGCGCAAGCCCGCTCGGGGTCTGGGATCATACATGCCAACTGTTGTGTGTGTATCGCTATTGCCGCAGCATAAGCCAAAGGGCTTGCCTCGACCGCATCGCGAGTTCAGCCAGCCATGAACTCTACATCTGTGTCCGCCCTATCCTTACCATAGGCCTACACACACGTGGCCGCCCACCTTCAACGCACAACATCACAGTGTCGTTGTCAGGCTTGTGGACATGCGCAGACAGGCATGACATGGTGTGCCGTAGGAGTGCAAGTGATGCAACCGCACAGTGCACACAAGTAATTAGGCTCGGGTGGAGGGAGGAGCAGCAGTGAGGCTACGTAATACACATTGATGGCACTCATTTGCTACAAGCAGTACATGTCAAACAGGAATCACTATGACACACATATCACATGCCAATCAACTAGTGAGCCTGCCAACACATCATGCAGAACCAACTATTGACTCATGTCTCTCTGCACTGTCACAGGTGATCAAGGATATGCACTCTGCCCTTGGATGATGACACCCCTCCGAGCCCCGAACACACAAGCCCAGAGGCAGTACAATGTGGCCCACAAACGCACCAGGGGCATCGTGGAACGCACATTTAGCGTGTTGAAGTCACGTTTCAGGTGCCTGGACATCACAGGTGGGAGGCTCCTGAACATCCCAGACATTGTGTGCAAGATGATCGTTGCATGTTGTGTGTTGCACAACATATGTGTACGCACCAATGCCCCATGGTTACAAGTGCCAGATGCACCGGACGATGATGAGGAAGATGAGGCAGGTGGACCACACCCCACTGCAGCTGCAGCAGGAATAGCCCATAGGAACAACATCATTGACAATTTCTTCACATGAGGACGTCACATTGTGACAGTCCTTAGCAATCATGAGACAGTACAAAATGACCACAGGCACAGCATGTGCAAATAAATTCATTTCAACACACATTCCCTCAGTTTCTGTATGTGTGCTGCAGTGTGGCACGGGGATCAGGGACATGATCCAGAGTCATTGTGGGTGTGCAGTGTGCTCTACTTAATTGTGCATGTGTGCCATTGTGCCCATCTCCACCGTCCCCCCAGTCCCTGGTCGGTACTCACCCTGTGATGTTGTGTCAGGTCATGTTGAGCAGTGTCCTGATCCCCGACTCCTGGCACCGTATCTCGACTGATGACTGTGGCCACCATTTTATCAATGTCATCCAGCTCCTGGTGTGCCGCTGGTCCCCCACCTCCAATCTGCGTTGCTGCTTTCATGTTGGCATCGAGTTTCTTCTTGGTTTTGCCCTTCACATCATTCCAGCGCCTCTTGACCTTTTCCATTGTCCTCCTCGACACTCCGACTGCATTCACGTTGTTCACGATGTGCTGCCATATTTCCGTTTGTGTTGCCGAAGACACAGTGGAGGTGACGAACAGTTGTTGGTAGTGTTCTGTTACCTCCGTGACGATGATCCGGTTTTCCTGCGGACTGAACCCCGTCTTCCTCTTCCTCTTCTCCTTGCCCTTCCCCGGCCCTGGGGTTCCTGGCTGGTCATCTGTGGGGCTTGTGGGGTTCGCGTTGTCCTCTGCACTCGGTCCGGGTGCGTCCATGGTGCTACGCAGTTACATTTTTTTTTCTTTTTTTTTTCTCTGCTTTTATAGTGCATTTTCCCGCATGTCGCGTGGGAATCGCAGGCCTGTCGCTGGATATCGCTGATTTTCGTTTCGCGATTTGGGAGATCACAACTTTTTGGGCGTTCGTGTTTCGCATTTTTTCAGCGTCGCGTTAATTTTAACGCGGGCATTTGTCGCTTTATCGTGAGACTATCGCATGGTGCCGCCGGGTTGGGAATACTGCTTTAACACGGTGTTATTTTCCCGCGATAGACTGCGTTGTGAGAAGTTGCGTTAAGCGAATTTGGCGATAGTTAACACACGTTCTTGAGAATATCCCCCACAGTGTTTTCACGGGTGTAAACTTTTTTTCATGAAAAAACACGGCACCTTTTACACCATCATTAACAAGCCAGTATTACAATGCATTATTTAATTTTAACATTAAACAAATCTTCCACGGCACTCACCAAGTGAGGGGATACTTATCTACATCACAAAGCGCAGAATATACCGCAAATAAAGGTTAATATTCGTTTTGCAATATTGACTTTTTCATTAACACCCGTCATTTACTAAAACATGGCGCTGACAGAAGAAGCCAGGAAGTTGACATTTGGATGCGCCTTCACACAAACCTGAAGTTTTCTCCTCCCTCTCTATTAAATGGAAAGCCTGTGCTGACATCTGCCATAGAAATCTGTGAACCACCAAAGTTATAGAGCGTCAAAAAAACCTAAACCCTGAAAATGAGAATTTATAATGGAAAAGATTGTTCAATCTTGTCTATAATGAGACCACTATTGCCGGCACTATAATACATCATATTTATTCATGCATGGGTCATGTTCCTGACTCATTTTGTATGCATGATTTCCGAAGCACATTTTCAGCGCATTAGAAATAGAATCGTACAATAATGTTGGGTTGCATTTTTCTAGGCATTCTTCCATCAAAAAATGTAATTTTGAAATTAAAAAGGCCACATAAATTATGAGTTCGGTCATATACGTGCAGAATCCTTTAGCCATGGAATGAAGGGTACACAAAGACTTGTTCAGAAGCCCTGAACAATGATTGCACTGATAGCAAACAGACAGATATTTTTCATAACTGAGACTTCAACATCATTGCTAACGTTTATTATGAATTTCCTTTGACAACTGCAAATAAGAAGCTACCTTGCACTTAATTCTGTACACTATATGCACATTTTTCTTAACTTAAATATATCCTCTTCATGGCAATTCTTAGCAGGACTTTGAAGAAAGAAAACAGAAAGATAATGATGATGGAATAGACGAAAAGACGACATCTGATCCATGCCATCTTCAAGCAATAGTCAAAGCTGTACGAGTTGACTGTCTACATGAAAATGCGAAAAAAGCACAAAGTTTCACTTTCTTAGATGTGTATGGAAAATGCCAGCTTGCGTTTTCAACTCTATTCTTTTGGTTCAATTGAATCAAAAGATAGAAGGGGCATATTAACAAGGCCCGGCGATAAATATCACAAAGCGCGCTTAGCGCATGCATATTTATCACCGGCTATCTCTGTAATTTATCGACTGGTTAGCACGTTATCAACAACGCGCATCACCGGGGCGATAACATTCCAGAGATAGCGTGGATATCGCCGTTTTCCATGGTGGAAAACGCCGATATCCTAGATGATAGGGCCTGTGGTCTTAGCCACAGAATCCACCCCCCATGTTAAGTATGCCTTAGTCAGGAATTTAACAGACGTTAAATTCCTGCGTTAAGGCATACTTAACGCGATTTAAATAATCGCTAACCCTCCTTGATATTATCGCGAAGCTGCCTTCGCGATATTATCCCTGTTTGGTTTCACAGCCACGCCTACTTTGCATCTCATTAGCGATGCAAAGTTAGGCGTGCTGGGTACGGGTGCTAAGTCAGCAAAACACGCGATAGCGTGTCTTTGCTGGTAAGGCAATGAAATTATCGCCGCTTTTCGCCCGAAAACGGACGCAAAAGCGGCGATAATTTCATATCGCCGCCTTGTTAATATGCCCCGAAGTTCTTTATTGAATGTCGAAGCCTGTGGCGTTATGGGAACAGCAAACATTCCGGGCCACATTCACAAGCAATTTTCACGCCTATGTTGAACTTAAACACTCAGGGGCAGATTTACAATTAACTAACGCAGCACGGCGCAGCAAGTCATTTTGCTGCGCCATGCTGCGTTAGTTTGGAAAGCACAGGGATGCGACATATTTACAAGAATATGTCGCATCCTTGTGCTTCCCCCTGCGCTGGCGCACAAACTGCAGCCATGCGCCGGCGCAGGCACCCTTGAACCATGGTGCAAGGATGCCTGCGTCGTGGGGAGATTGTTTTTGTGCAGGAAGGGGAACCTTCCTGCACAAAAACAATCACTACAACCATTTTCCTCTTTCAATGCGTGCTGCAGAATGCAGCACGCATTGAAAGAGGAAAAAACGAGGAGAAATGAAAACATTTCACCTCGGTGCGCCTCGCTACGCCACCTCTAGGGTGGCGTAGCTTTCAGACGCATCTCCAGAGTTACGATTTCTCGTAATTCTGGAGATGTGTCTTGTTCCATGAGTGTTGCGTGGGAACACCCACAGCAACACCCATGGAACGCCCCTTCACCGCAAAGTGCTGCGTGTGAAGGGGCCGTATTTACAAGGAGAGGAAAAGTCACGCAGGGTGGCTTTTCCTCTCCTTGTAAATATGGAGCAGCCCCCTGCGCCACCAGTACGTCACGAAAAGTGACGTACTGGTGGCGCAGGGGGCTCGTAAATCTGCCCCCCAATATACATTTTACAACCTAAAAAATCCCAGTCGCGACTCACAAAATTAGGATTAGTGAGAGTTCAAGTTCATGAAGGGAATTTATGAATATATAACTTAGAGCAGTGTGACGGTATTGTCCCTATTTTAGATGTAGGATTGAGGCAGAGTCCTACGAATTTCTGGATGGGCCACATGCCAAAGTAGTTGGGAGAGATCCAGGAAAGAGCAAAGAGGAGCAGAATCTAGATTCTCCACAGATCACCAGGAGCAGAGGACAAGCTCAGTCCCACAACCAACCTTAGTGTTGATTTGCTTGGTTTGCATCTTGAGCCCTATGAAGTTAAATGTACTTATAAACGTGTTGGGTCTCAATCCCATGTAAAACTATGACACCTTTACCACTACAGTAAGAATTTGAGATTTCTTCCTGACCAGAGATGAGATACTATGTTGTTTGGGTGTTCACCAGAAGCCGTAGTGATGATGAAATCTTTTGATACTCTGTGCAGAACGACAAGAGAACCTATGACTATTCCTTTGCATCATACGAAGGTTAGGATGGCCAGCTATTTTGATTCATCACACTCCAGACCACACAAAAATCTCATGCATGCTTAAAGAATATTCTATACAGTGTTGCAGAGTTACAGGCTTATGAAAAGGATCCAGAGGCTCGGAAAGATTGTGTAAGGGAAGAGTCCTTTGATTCTTTATTGGCTGCCAGTGTTATAAATGATAATAATACTTAGTGGAAACAATTAATTGCCCTTTTTTCAGAGACACCACTGTTTCTGTACTGGATATCTTGATTCTTGTGCATAGGGAGGTTGGCTTACTTTCAAGATGTTTATTACACGCCTCATCTAGGCTTACAACTGTTTCTTCAGGAGCTGAGCCCTTGGGACATTTTTCGATCCCAATGGTTTTTGAGATTTCTGGTGTGATTTGTGCAACCAACGGGTATGCCAAGCGCAAGGCCCCTGGTCCAGGCAGGGTTTCAATGAACATCTATAAAAATAATATTGACCTCTGGGCCCTCGCTCGAACAAATGGCCTGAGGTGTGCTGTTAAGAATGGTTTGCCTCCGTTTTGGTCTTATTACTCCATAGTACCTATATTTAAAAAAGGAGACAGGGGCGATCCCAAATGGCATTTCCATATTTCACGTCTAGTTTCCAAAGTCAAGATCATCGGTAGAATCTTATTGGACAGACTTGAAACTTTGGCTCCAGAAAAATGGATTCATTTAGATTTTCAGTTCAGTTTTTAGCAAGGGCTTGGCACTACTGAACAGTGTTTGAAGCTGTATTTACTGATTTACAAGTGTACCAAGGCGAAGAAAGGTTCTCTGCATCTGGCCTTCATGGATTTAAGTAATGCATTTGACGGTGTTAAACAGTCAAAGCTGTGGTCCATCATGTCCTTTAAGGATGCTGAAGAATCTATTATGTGCTTTTTAAAGAGCTGCACAGTGATGTTTCCAGTATTAGATTTGGGTCCAATGGGGAGTGTTCTGAGATGTTCAAGACTAGAGACTAGAGAGAGAGGCATTCACCAATGGTGTGTGCTGACATCCTTTCTTTTTATGTTGTATATTAATGATCTTGAAAGGTTTCTGGGTACCAAAGGCCATATAATGCCACATCTGGGTGGTTGGTCTATCCCTGAGCTTATTTATGGTAATGACATGGTCCTTATGGTTAGAACGGCCAACAGTCTCTAGAAACGTTTTGATTCTCTTGCTTTTTTCATGGAACAATTGGATTTAAGTACAAACTTGTCCAAAACATATGGTATGGTGCACACAATATGTAATGTTAAGTTCAGTGGTGTCCGGACTTTCTCGTACCATTAGATAATGCAGGTAATTGGCAGAATATTTTTAATATTAGGAAAAGCGAATATACTAGATCCATTAAAGCTATTTTAAAATGTGCTTCCAAATGTGGCCATAATGAGGAGAGTGAGTAACCACCTTAAATAATAACCGCAACCCTTGTCAGGGTGAACCCTTAAAGACACTAAATTATCCTCAACCCCCTCACAGCTATGGCACAGAGCAGACAGGCTTAATGTAGAGGAAATGTTTAAAGTATTTTTGAAGTACCAAAACAGTAATAAAGGCAAAACACAACACAAGAAAATCCCAGACCAATTTAGAAAAATTGAGTAAATGTTAATAAATAAAATTACAACAAATTATAAAAATCCAATACGGAAAACTGGAGCTATGAACTTTTAATGTTTAAATGTGAAAAAATGCCAAAAAGCTTTTAGCATCAACCACAAACATCTGGTTGTGCTTGAACAGTACCTAGGAACAAGTTAAGGCAAACACGATGGAGTGCCAGTTGAATACAGAAATCCTATTTGACCCGGCCAGAAGTATTACCTTTGGACTTAGGGCCTGATTACGAGTTTGTGGGACAGGGTTGCTCCGTCACAAATGTGTCAGATAGCCTATCCGCCATTTTGCAATTCCATCATGTCCTAAGGAACTTGCAATACAGTGGACAGAATATCCGTCACGTTCGTAATGGAGTATCCCACCCGCCAAACTCATAATCAGGTCCTTAGTCCCTGAAATGGATGCAAAAAATCCTCAGTGAGCAAAGGCAGCAGGCAGTGGCGAAAGAAGGCTCCATGAAATCCATGCTTTGACGTTTGGCAGGGAATCTCCAAGTGCAAGAACTCTGAATTTCGCATCTAGATATGGTCCCTCACCGCCAGGACACCTTTCGCTCCATCTCCCGGTGTATATTTCTACCATTGGACTTAGTCACATTTTTGGAACTCAGATTCTTACAGCGCAGCTATAACCGAAGAGGGCTCCTCAAGGCCAGATACTATCTCTGTGAGGTCCCACTGAATCGGATGTACTGCTGTGGAAAATCTCATCTTTGGCCCAGCAGCAATGCAACTTCCTCTTTCACCTTGACAGGTTGGTCCTAGTCCTCTGGTGGTATTTGAAGCCAGAAAGTTTATAAATCCCATGTTTCAGAAAAAGTTAGGCGGAGCACACTTTGATGCTATCCAATGGTCCAGAACCTTGGGGACAAATTGGTGGCGGGGTCAAGACTCACTCCAGCAGAGGCCAGCAGCAGGGTCCAAGGCAGGTTCAGATGGAACCAGTCAGCTGGGAATTTGCACAAAATGCCTCTTGTAACTTGTTGTGTCAATGTAGCTTGAACAGGATGCCAGCCTTATGACACTTGGTGTCAACTTCTTTGTCCTGTGTACCAGAGGAAAAGTAGGTCCAGACTTCTAGGCTCCTTTCAGGTCGCAGAGAGCAGCTCCCGTTCCCATCTTCCCTTCCACAGGTCCAAAAAGTGTTATGAGAAAGGTATTGTAACTGCCACATGTATGCCTGGGGCAAGCCTGTAGGTGGGGGAAACTCCTGGTCACTCCCTAACCAATGGAGTAAACGTTTCCAGCAGTGAACCTACCCACTTTTGCAGCAGATCATCTGTGCCAAACAATCCCACAGTGCCCCTTTCTGCCTGAAGCCAAAATGTCAGTGCCTTTCTTCCCCTGTACAGAGCTCCTGTGAATACCCTAGAGGTGTGGCCAGGGCACTAGGCAGTTTTTTCTATGTGGTCATTCAAAACCTGTTCTGGAGCAGCTCCTCTCCAATTGGGATTGGTGCCTGACTGACTAGAGAGACTAAGAAGGAGGCATGCTCAGGTGTTAGTTACATCTGTCTGTGACATGAAGGGCCTCTATGGAGGTAATAAAGTTCCTGTGCACAGCCCAGATAGTCATCATGCCAGAGGAACAGAACGCCTCTCCACACCCAAAGCCTTTGTCTCACCCCAGTGAGAAAGTGCACATGACATCAAGGGAGCTATTCAGCTCCTGCGTGACAGCTGTAGCTCATAAAAATGCAACTCTAGAGTAGTTAGGCAGGGAAAAGATAACATTCTAAAACTACTTTTTCCAAAATATTTATTACAAATCCAACTTTACCAGTGAATTCGGCTTGTAATAAATATTATAACAATATTAAATGTAATAATGTATCCCAATGCTTTCCTATTGAGCTGCCAATTCTGCTACAGTGAAAAAAGTTTTTAGAGTATTTTCTGTGTAAGGACATGCTTAACACTAAACTTTTACATGTCCTACTTTTAAATGCACCCTGCCTTATGGGAAGTAAGGTCTACTTAGCGGTGTTTTATTAATATTTAAAACATAGATTTAGGCACTGCAAACCTCTTGTGCCACTTAACTTACAGGCCTTGTGTATACTTTGGTACTATATACTAGGTACTTATAGGTAAGTTAAATGTATCATTTAGAAGTATTCCAATTTCATCATGTTGGAAGGGGGAGCATAGCCACTTTACCACTGGTTAGCAGTGGTAAAGTACACAGCCAGTAAGAACAATCAAGGCAAAGATTTGAAGGTACACCACATAAAAGATGGTAATTTCCAACAAGTATAAATCCTCTGAACAAAATGGCTGCCATCTGGAAGAACAAATGCTTGTTGGTTGGCACATTTGGTTCAGGACTGTAGGGATATACTGATGTTTCAGGCATACAGAAGATGGAAAATGCCTTCTTAAGGAGACTATTATTTATCCCTGTCAGTTGGTCTACTCTGCTTGTCATTTGGAGCTTAGGCTTATCCTTTGACTGTGACCTCTAGCTTGCTCACTGCTACTCCTGGCTCTTCCTTTGCAACCCAGGGCTTTAGAGGACGCAAAACATTTTCCCCTCTCCGAGGATATTCTCAGCCTAAAAAACAAAATAGGTCACATGACCAAGACACTCCTGAAAACGTTATATGTGGAAGCTCTGTACAACAACCTTCCCTTCCAGAGTACCCTGGAGAAGGGAGAAATGATTTTATGGAACACAGACTGGCTTTACAATATTTCCATATACTTAGTGATGAAGTTTACTGAACTGCTCCTTAGAAGAACTTTTTTAAGTTCAAGGCAACCTTTTGTTACAAGCGGGCTGTACTTCTCTGGGGCCA
Source organism: Calotriton arnoldi (assembly GCA_963921515.1). Classification (NCBI taxonomy): domain Eukaryota; kingdom Metazoa; phylum Chordata; class Amphibia; order Caudata; family Salamandridae; genus Calotriton; species Calotriton arnoldi. The sequence continues at coordinate 263,646 of CAWUFW010007196.1, read as the reverse complement.
GTTTTTGGTACCGAGCCTGCCAATTCTTTACATCAACATATTTGAACAGGAAGAGGTGCTATGTTCCACCGCCCACTACTACCTGAAGATTTACATATGGAAGATATACATAGAAGGTAATAACATCATTTGGGAGGGCAATCAAATGGAGGCTTCAAAATGTGTGGATTGGGTGAACACCAGGATCCCCATCTAGGCAAAACCATAAGCAGGGCAAAAATTGTCTTTTTACGATTATGTGTCTATGCTGAAGATAGAACATTAAAGACCAAAGTTCCAAAAAAGAGTACAGAGATTATCTTACTGCTGATATTCAACAGCTTCAATTGATTCCATTTAAGGGAAATCGACCCATTGAACAGTCTTTGAGCATTTGGAGGAGCTGCCCTAAAAGTGAATATAATAGCCAAGCTGAGGTTTCACGTTAGAGTAGGGGATACCCTTCCAAAATACTACAAAGAACCAAGAAAAAGTCAGAAATAACTAGCAGGATACCTTACTAGAGACACATCATAAAGTACTGTATCCATTGTATCACAAGCAATTCCTTTAACATTTGAAATAAATAAACTATCACAAACAGTCCAGCAGACAAAATCAAGGATAATGATCAGCAAATCTTATGGGATCTATCCAGAGTCACTGTACATTACCCTTGTTGGTTGGGTTAATCACTAAACCAACCAAGGAATAAGACCTGGAACTGCAAGTTTTGTGGGCACAAACACCTCACATAAATTTCAATTCAGATTATGTGGCTTACATGATTGTATGTCTATATGCCATGAGATATACTGGCATGACCATAAAAAGTAAAAAATAGGATGATTGATCTACGGAGCAGCATATAGATGGGGAGTTTAACCACTGCTCATTACCCACTTTAGAGACCAAAGTTGACAGCCCTGGATTGAGTTATCCCAGATCAGACCTGCAGACATCAATCCAAAGCTGTATGTCAGAGAACAACGTGGGTACACACATTTTAAATTCATATTACTGGATTGAATGATGAAATTGCAGGAATTGCATGTTAAGACTGGTGGTAAAGTGATTCAGTGTGGATCTATGTAATATTCAATGTAAGACACATTTACGTATAAGTCCACAGCTCATATGTAATGGTTAAACACATGTATTGATTTGCATACACAGCCGTGGGATGATTCACTGCATTCTATAGTAGAAAAAAGTCAGCACGTTGGTGTGTTCTTCCTCCAAAGGTTAACCATCAATAACACCCCCATCCCACCCACATGTAATGCAATACAAACATTGAGGGCCTGATTCACAAAGGTAAAGTTACAATTTTTTTTAAAAGTTTATGTTTTTTTGCAACTCACAAAGCAATTTTACAAGCAATATATAGCCAGTCGTGAAGATACCACTCATAAAATTGCTTTGTGAATTTAAAAAAATCGTAAACGAAAGTGTACGTTTACCTTTGTCAAACAGGCCTTGAATGAATGTCCTAATGTGGGAAGCACTCCCAATTCAAAAGTTTGAAAACTACTGTCATTTGCAATCCTTTCCATCTAACTTCATAGAGACATGATCCTCAAAGAGTCCTTTATAATCTTTGGTTCAAAATAAATGAAACGTCGCAGCCATCACATGATTAGTACACTTTTCTTTTCATACTTTATTCTTCATGTATCAGTCTTGTAAAACAAATACTTCAGCTCAACCAGCAAATTTTGTTGCAAACTGAAACTTTTTAAAGCCTGCAATAATACATACACTAGCAGTTAAATTACATTAGATAAAACATATACATATGTGAGAAAGCTTGGGCCCACTTAAACATCCCAAACTCAACAAGATGGTCTTTTTAGCAGCTTGAGAGGTAAGAGGGAAGAAACAATCACAATTAAATCTCATTACAGTGTAACCAATACGGCTACACAATAACTACCCGGCAACTAATATTGAGTTTATTTTAAATGTTTTGCATATAGTACAGTCTGAACCCTAGTACTTCAGTTGATTCTTTACAAGTGCATAGAGCATGGAATTCTTCATGCAACAAAGGAAATAATAGAACGTAAGTGAGAAAAAAGAAGAAAAGACAGAGGGGCATATTCACAAGGAGTTAACTCCGATTTATCTCCACCTTAATGCAGCAAAAGTGGAGATAAATTTAACACCCCATTCACAAGCTGGTGCAAACTGCAGACAACACCAGTATTCCCGCGATAACTGCCCCCAAATTGATCTCCAAGGTGGACACCACCAACTAACACTAATGAGATGCAGAGGAGGCGTTCCCGTGCAAAAACACACGACCACTTTCACAACGAACTGCCAGAACTGCGAAGGGAACCAAAAACAGGCGATAAGTCACGGTAGCCGCAAGTATTTAACACCTGCCTCAAGCAGGTGTAAAGACGGACGTCTACCTGCAGTAGGCAACGGAGCCCCGCACACAGCCATACCCGAAGAACAAACGACACCATGGAGCTACTCTACATGCAGCTCGGAGCCCCAACAGGGCCACAACACCCACCCCCAGGCCCGCCACCACCCCCAGGACCCGGACCCGCTCCCCCCCGGACCACCACAGAGGCAGCGTAGAGTAAGACAGCGGACCTACTGAAAACGCACCACTCTCACAGACCTAACGCCCGCGGAAGTCATTGCCCACTACAGGCTCAAAAGGACAATCATCCTCCGCATCCTGACCCACATCACCCACAGGTTGACGGTCCCAACACAGCGGAGAACAAACATCCCTCCGCAGACAAAGCTGCTGGCAGTGCTGCCCCTGTTGGCCTCTGGGACCTTCCAACCAACAACTGCCAGAGTTGGAGGGGTCTCACAGCCAGCCCTATCAAAGTTCATCACACCTGTCCTGGATGCCATCATCAGCTTCATACCCCATTACCTTCACTTCCCCAACACTGCGCAGGAACAGCTGGAGACTAAGCTAGGCTTCTACGCCATAGTCGGATTCCCGGCCGTGTTGGGGGCAATCGACTGCACACATGTCCCACTTGTGCCCCCTGTGGATACTGCACACCACTACCGCAACAGGAAGCACATGCATTCCATCAATGTGCAGGCAATAGTGGACCACCGGGGACTCTTCACCAATGTCGTCGCCAACTACCCAGGCTGTGTGCATGATTCCTTCATCTTCCGACAGTCCATCATCAACCAGCGCTTCCAGGATGGCACATATGGAACGGGACTGCTCGTTGGTAAGTACCAAATCAACACACCACACATCCCACAGCCACCAACGCACAAAGCACAACTGTGGGGATGCACACGTGACCAAACCACATCCGACATGTCAAACTACACGACCACCTACCAGACACGACTACACCACTCCATGGTCATCCTGGGCTACCCCTGCACCCAATACAGACTTCACATGGCACCACAGCCACACAACAGCTGAACGTGTGGAGATGCGGAATGCAGCCATGACACATGTGAGGCCCTGCTCTGCCCTCATGACCCTACCCCAGTCTCCTGCAGGTCAGCATCCCGTGGCGGTGGGCCCGTGTCGGCCACTGTGCATCCGGGTCGACTAGCCCTGTACGACACGTGTCATCCCCCCTTGTAGTCCTGACATTGCATGTCTGTGTGCCTGATGACTGTTGGTGTAGTTGCCAGCACCAGCTACTCCCTGAGGGCTGGCTTACACTCACCCCACACACAGCCAGCACAGGCGTCACTGAATTGGTGGGCCTGCCATCACATCCTGCCAATGAATTTGAGATCAACTTTAGGATTGTTTTTAAACTTTGAAAAGTATTGTGTACATGAATTGCGCTTTACATGACTATAATTGTTTTTAATAAATGTGTTTTGATATATACAAAAATTCTTTATAATTGATTGATGGGCCTTGTCTTAATAGTTTACTGAGGACATTTGAAAGCCACATGAGTGATTGAGTGTGAGATATAGTGAATGTGTGAAGTCATCCAAGAGAAATAGTTTGTTTGTTACATTGATTGTATTTGGTACCCTGTCTCTTGGTGCAGTGGGGCCACTCTCTCTCTTTTTGAAAAAGGGTACACTTAGCACAAAGCATGAGGCATGAACATCATGATAATAATCAGCATAGCACATTATGCATACACATAATTAGTAGTGCCCCATTGAAACATTTGTAGTGTGCACAGATGATACCCACATCATTGTGAATCCCCCCCCCTGTATGGGCCACCAATTCCTTCGAGTCAAATTGCCCCCAAACTGGTCAGCGCGCAGCTGCAATGATATAGACAAATGCGGGAATTATGTTGGTGCTCTGAAAGCACCTGAGTGAGGTTATCCAATGGCCCCTTGGGGCTGGGAAACAACAGTACTGCCCACTTCCTTGCAAGAGGCACCCTTGAGACCTCGACTGATCCCTAGCGACCGTGCCCCCAAACTGCACGGCTCGGGACAAGGGGCACTCCTATCCCACAAGGCACGCACTCACCCGCTTTCCCTGGGGCGGTTTCACGGTGCCCATGAGGTTCCTGGGTCAGCTACTCGGGCTCTATGACGACTCCTTAGACCACGGCTGCCCGCTACTACGCGGTGCAGCCGCTCCAGCCTGGGGACATACAACGTTAATGGCACGGCAGGGAGCGAAGTCTCCGCTCTTTTCTGCAGACCTCCGGCGGCCCCAACTGATGGGAGGCCGTGAGGCTCTGCTTCCTCATGCTTGTCTCCTCACGGTAGTGTGCCCCGCCCACAACCAGGCAACAGCCGCCTGACTTCTGTTTGCTGACGCTGGTTTCTCCCGCAGCTCCCTCGTTGCTACGGCAACATGCTGGGGGGGGCGCACTCGGCCTCCGAGACAGAGGCAATTTCTTCCTGACGATTTAAAACTGCTCCACAGGTACTCTTGGATAACAAACCAAATGCAGGGCACAGCGTTCTAGAGCAAAAGACAAAGCGCTCGTCCAGTGCCAAGTCTCCTAAGCACTGCAGGGCTGGACACACGGAGTGGTCACGACACCTCAGGGACAGCAAGGAAGAAAGACAAGCAGCCCTACACACGTTCCCTCGCTGCTTGCAGGAGAAAGGGGCTGCACTTCTCCAGCGCTCCCAGTTCCCCTTGTAGAAAGCGCTTTACCGGCGCTATGCCTCCTCAAGGCCAGGGAAACCAGCAAGGCGCCAGCTGGTAGGCCAGCACAAGGGTTCCTCAGGGCAAGGCTGAAGTCCTCTCCCAAGCCCAAAGGGCAGCAGGTCAGCAGTCCAGAGGAGAAAAGTCCCTAGGCGGTTCATCCAGGCTTACAGAAGCCTGCTGGTCACAAGTCCCTTCTGTCCCCATACCTCACAAAGTTCAACAGACATGGGGTCACAGCCCCAATATTTATAGTACTAGGTGTTTTTGTTCTTCCCTTGGCACAGAGCTCTGTGCCCAGTCCAAACCAGGTCTTGGGGGCACTTACACATATCTTTTCAAGTGCACAACCACCTCTATTGTCAGTGTAGGCCCTGGCCCCAGACACACCACAGGGGTGCAGAGCCATTATTGTGGGAATCAGGCACAGCCCTATTCAGGTTCAGGTGCTATTCCTCCCACCACTCCAAATGCAGATCAGGCTTTTTCACCTAGCGCTGACTCACCCAGACCCTCTGGAGCCACTGCACCTCCCCATCCACTGTCACTCCAAGGCCAGACAGTCAATACACAACAGGCAGGCACAAAGACACATAGCACACAGAAAGGCCTATTTCTAAAAGTGGCATTTCTAAAATAGTGATAATCAATTTGTGAACACCATTACGCAGCATTTATCACCACTATTCCAAACATACCAAACTTGATCACGCTACTTCTCTCATGTCAGGAATTACCACTGAAGCACATATCAGGGAATCCCCTATGCATCCCTATGAGAGGGCAGCCTCACAGCAGTGAGTACACAGCACTACCAGGACATGCCACACAGTTAAGGCACATGTCCTACCTTTTACCTACATCGCACCCTGCCCATAGGGCTAGCTAGGGCCTACCTTAGGGGTGATTGATATGTAGTAAAAGGGGAGTCACAGACGTGGCAACTACTTTATGTGCCACGTCACAGCGGCAGTAAACTGCGGGCGCTGGCCCTGCAATGGCAGAGGCCTGAGACAGGTTTGAAAGGCCACTTTGTTGTGTGGCACAAGCAGAGCTGCAAGCCCACCAGTAGCATTTAATTTACTGACCCTGGGTATATGAGATACCACTGTACAAGGGACACCACCTACAGGTCAGAAAAAATACCGGAGGAAGGCAACATTTTCTGGGATGACCCTGCAAAAAGGGCCAAGTCTAACAGTGTCAATTCATTCAAAACAATGACTTTGCTAAAACCTAAGATGAAACAATTATCCTACAAGTTCCCTGAAACAATCATCCTACAAGTTCCCTGATATCAGACATTTCATGGTCTGATAGTGAATGTGTAAAATAAAGATGTAGTCTGAATTGACCTATTTTCATCATACTGGTTCATAGCCGATGTCTTGGACTAAGTGGAAAGACCCCCAATGGAGGGTGTAGTGTAAAAGTCAATGGCCTACCCTATGAAAACCTCCATGAATTTACCACTGAGGCAGAGAGGTCTTTGCCCCAGGTTATCGCACAAGGACCCGCCAGACTGCTGTAGCATCCATCCTTGTGCTGTCAGCTGGTACATGGAGGAGCTGAGCACAGCTGATGTGTGTTTTCCTTCTCTCCCGGCTGAAGTCTGATAGTCTGGACTATATCTTCTCCAATGTGAACAGGTATACAGTGCACTGAATCCCAAGAAACTATACAGGCAAGTTACTTTCTCCGTGCTCTTATAGTGTACTGCATAGAAGTAATCTTTGAGGTGTGAGCCTACCAGGAACATTGTAAACATGTTAGAAATGTTCATATTATTCTTGCTGTTAGTGGCATGCATTAGTGCTGTTCTAATTCTGTGTTGGTATAACTCATGTACTAAGCAACACGAAGAGCCTTTTGAAATAAATACTTTTAAAATTAATTGGGCCAATTAAATTATTGGCAGAGAGGGTATTTCGTCTCATTGGCAACAAAGTTCCCTCCCTGCCAAGATTATGCTCCTACTGTCTGATGTTCATAATGGTAGATCATAGTTTGATGATGGAGGATCCTATTCAGTCTCCACCATGGTCAAAACTGGCTATATGTTTGCCCGCCTAATTTAGATGGGTGGGCATATAGTCATTTTTCAATGCCCGTGACCCCCAGGAAAAACCTGGCAGTAAAAGACACTGAAAAATGCTCAATGCCCTATTCCCCATGGGCGGAAACCCGGTTCCCAAGCTTCACGGTTGACCGCCCTAGCCGTTAGGCCACATCCTCTCCCCAACCTGTTGCTAACCTTTTGACTATACTTCCCCAGGGTGAGCCCATATTTTCTGGTCAGGACCTCTTTCATGAGGGAATACTGCATCCTGTACCCTTTCCTTAGGGCTAACAGGGCATCCATCCTTTCACTGGGAAAATGCCTCCAGAGGCTGCCCTCTCTCAATCTTCTTCAGGTACCCTGTTCATCTCTATGGCAGTCTCACAGGTCTCAAACCCATTGTCTATGTCATCCCCTACAACAAAGTTAGGCACCAGATCCTTTTAATATGGGGACCCTCTTTTCTCCAGTGGACACTGGGGTAATGATGCCACCATTGCTGCTGGACTCTGCCTGCTTCGCTGTGAGGTCCAGCTCCTTGAGACCGAGCTCATGGGCCATTCTCTTCTGCTTCATGGCCAGTCTCTCTCTTGCCCAGCCTCAGCCTTTCTCTCCTCTGCTTCGAGCTTCATCTTGGCCTGCTGCAGTATGGGCTCCCTCTCCTCTTTCCTGTCCTGCATCTCCTCTGGGGGCAGGCACCGGGCAGACACACTGCTCCCTACCCCATCCTAGGTATCCTGGGTATCCTCTGGGGGTGAGTTGTGCTCATCCAGCTGCCCAGGACCCATGTCTGGGTCCTCCACCTGCTCATCATCCTCCAAGCGTGGTCCCCATCCTCATCATCCTCCTCTGGGGGTCTGCCTTCTTTGAACTTCCTCACAGGCTCTGCGGGCTACCTGGAGCTCCAGTTTGGTAGCTTTTCTACCTGCATTTATCCCTTCTCTTTGCAAAGCTTCAGTAGATCAGCCCTGCTGAGGGAGTCAAGCATGATCAGATCCATCTCCATGGTACAAAATAAGAAAAAGGAGGTAGGGCACTTACATTTAGAAAAAGGGTAAATTGGCCAATAGAAAATTAAGATGAATTAAAAAAGATGTCAACTCTGGTGTCAAAATATTTCTATGCAATGTTTGTTTTACCCAAATCACTGTATGGTACTTCACTATCATAAGTATTGGACCCCACCATTGATCACAAATTTGAGAAATTGAGTTGTTGGTTGACTGGGGTGTTAACCCTGGTCAAGCAACAGCCACAGTCCCTGTCAGGGTGGGCCACAAAAGCCACTAAATTAATTTGTGCTTAACTCTCTGGTAGCTCGGCAAAAAAGCAATCAGGTTTAACCAGAGGCAACGTGGAAAGTATTTATGCAGCACCCAAACAGTAAGAAAGTGAAAACACAGGACAAGAAAAACCCACACCAATATAGAAACATAGAGTAAATGTTAATAAATTATTTGACACCAAAACGTCAAAAATTCAATCAGTAGAACGGGAGTCATGTATTTTAAAATTTTAAGGTAAACTCTAGCGCCTAAAAGATTAAAGTGCTACTGCGCACATCTATTTGCACGAGACCAGGTCAAAGGCGAAAAAGTTAGTGTGATTCTGACAAAAGGCCCACTAGTAGCATTTGATTTAAAGACCCTCGGTATATGGTATACCGGTATATGGTATACCGGTATATGGTATACCTATAGGGTGATGAACCTATGTCAACCCACAACCAAGAACAGCGGCAGGACTAGGGACAAACCCTCTACTGCACTCACTTGTACACACACAGCTGCCGCTGCATACACTTGCATGACTAGGGAAACTACAAAACAGCGGCAGGACTAGGGTCAAAACTAGTGTACAGCACCACCATATCCAACATACACTCATCAGCACAACAGTGTAATATCATTGAACACGTTCAACACAACAGAGCACAGCGCAATGGGAAACAAACAAAGCAATAAACATAAAAACAGTGTACATAAGTATGGTATTATGCATTATGGCAAAAACATAGATGACACATCCGAGAAGTTACCAAAACAGTCGAATGACCGGTGAATGCATTCTCACCCGAGACCACCATCCAAATAGCATTAAAAAGAAAAAAAACCTTCATTCCGATGACCACATTGCTCATTTTCCATAAGAGTTCACTTCATTACTTCATCACGGGGAGCAGCGTTATTAATCCGATGTCACCGCACAATTCCGTTTCCAGTCGTGGTTGGCAACGTGAGAAGAATACAGGCAGGAAATGTAGACCCGCCAATCTTAAAATGGTGGCACGCTGCGTGAAGAGTGCCGGATGGCTCCTCGCATGTCCTCGCAGCAGAGCGTCTTTAGCAGCTCTGGACAGAGCCACGTCACAGTCAGGCACACGATGGTGGTCGCTCCAAGAACAGAACAGTGGCCTGCACGGGCGCCCAAGCTCGCTCCACAGGTAACTGCCACAGGCAATTCAAATGATGCGGTGGGTGTGAAGCCAGAGCAACCAAGCCAGTTTTATTTCCTTTTCTTTTCCACACACTCACTTGGAAACTAACCACCAACAGCAGGGCAGCTCATCACAACAGTTGAGACTGGAACGCCTTTCCAGACAAACACGTTGGCACTCCAATTGCACAACCATGACACTTCGGGGCCCGAACCCCGCCCCCGACCACTGAACCTGACGGGCCGGCAACCACACACTGGGATAGTTTAACTAAAGACGAACCGTTAACACCGGGGCTCGACATATGCCCCCGAATACTGAATGTCCCCGAGATAAGTCCAGACGCAGTTAAGCAACACTGCAGTCAAGGTTCATAATATTCATGCATGGCCGGGTGCACAACTCACGCTGTCGATTCACTGCACATGTAGAGTCTTTTGTTTATATTGTAAGCTTTAGAGTTACTTACAGTTCAAGGCAGACCAAAACACTCAGAAGTACACACTGTGTGGTACAATCAGGGCCAATGGAGGGACAACGCAGCAGAAGCTGGCAATCACTCTTCCAAGATAGCAGGCAGGCAAACAGAAACTGGCAAACTTGAGTAGTGGGCGACCGATGACAGGGTCACTGGTGGGGCATTAGGGGTGCAAGGTTTCTTCAAATCCACGTGTTGTAATTTCACTTACTTGAAGTTCCTTTAGTTTTAAAAGTCCATTCTCCATAGAAGTAGCACGCAGGTTCTTTAAAATCGTCACCAGTGTTACAGTTAAATGAAAGATACGTAGTCCAGTGATGTAGTTCAGGATCACAGCTTTATTCTTCAGATAGGATCCATATTAAGTCTCATGCTAGGCCTCATACAATGCTCCACCAGGAGCAGCCTCCTGCCGCTCAGCCCTTCCACACCAACTGATCCCTTCTTCCACTCAAACACTCTCAACATTCTGATGACATCACATAGACTGAGCAGCAAGGCAAAGGGCAACAATAAAGAAGATGCATTAATCACTTGCTAGATTACAACAGTATACCTCTCTACAAGGGACTTATAAGTAAATTAAATATGCAAATCAGGTGCAAGCCAATTTTACCATGTTTATAGGGAGTGAATGCAAGCATTTTAACACTGGTTATCAGTGGCAATGTGCACAGATTACTAAGGCCAACAAAAATGAATTTCAGCAAAAAGTGAAGGGCAAAGGCAAAACATTTTGGGGAAGACCTAACAGACTGGCTGACTGCTCAAATATAAATCGGCCTCATAGAGTATTTTTCTTAGTGCAGAACTTTGGTTGTGCTATTTTAAGGAATGAAATTGGGTTTGAATTACCTCTGCGTCCCTAATCCCTTTACAGGACTTTTAGTAATCCAGAAAGCATGAACACCATTTTGACAAGTGTGCCAAGTGAGGTTATGTGGGACTACAATGACCTGGAGTTTTATGCTGAAATGTTGGTGTGCTGGACTAAGTTCAGGCACTCATGGGTGGGAAGCCAAACCTGGTAGAGCCAGGACAGAGCCCTAGTTTACGCAACACACCGTCATTGTGAATAATCAGGATCCAATCCAATGGGACTGCCAAAACTGTTGGAGATTGTCTGCACTCATGAAAGGGTTCTGTTGAAGCTCATGGTTCGTATTCAAATTAAACCTTGGGTTGACCATGTTTTGTTGCATTATAGGAGCTTGGGGTACATTGTCATTCTATCACCCTTGAACGTCCATATTCTGCATTGCATTGCATTTCAATCATGTTTATCATTTGAGCATAATTTTTCAGTCGATTTGGGTTTAATCTACATTCCTGCTTCCATTATCCTACCTTATTAGAAATATGGCAAGAAGTAATCTTCTTCAACATGTGAGGTCCATCACTGCATTTTGCTCAACCACCATACATCAATGTCTATCTTTCAGACCCAAAGTCCCTGTCTGGGACGTCTGACCACCACGTTGGTAACCAACTCCCTGCATCCCTCCACTGACTCCTGGAACAGAATGTTACCCTGTACCTGCCCAATATGTGACGTTACAACGCGATCAAAATGATCGCGGTACGTTACATCGCAGTTTTTACAACGCAAGTCGTTACAACGACTTGCACTGGAGGGCGCTGGCCTTAGGAATAATATGATTTACTACTCCAACACCAGTCTACGTACAGTAGGGAAGGTGTTGGAATAGTAAATCATACTATTCCTTAGGTTAGAGCGCCATCCAGCGCAAGTCGTTGTAACGACTTGCGTTGTAATACCCGCGATGTAAAGGCATTGTGATGCAATGCCCGCGTGGTAATGGATGTCTCCCGTACCTGCCACATACGTGCAGTTCTGAAACCCCCTCTCTGCCAATTTAGACTGTGCCAGCTTGTATTTCTCCTTAATCTTCTTCTGTTTAGCCTCCAAATCATCCATGCAGTAATTTGAATAGCACAGAATTTCATCACTAGACTTTGCCAACAAAATGGATGCTGCTGTATATGGGAGATAATTTCTGGGCACAAACCAAGAACAAACTGAGACTGGAATCCACAAAGATGTTCCCATTCTGGATTTTTGAGACCGCTATGTTGTCTAAAAAACTTGCACCAACCACTCATAATAAGCATGCACAGACTCTTTAGACTTTTGGGAAGTTCTGATGATCCTGAACCAATCAACCTCTTTCTATGGGAACTTTATTTTCAAATGAGCGATCACCTGGTTATACTTATTCATAAACATAGGGGACAGCACGTTTGTTTTAGCATCTCTCTGTGGTTCAGCATTCAGACAATCTACAGTCACTCTGCATTCTGCCCACAAATCTTTAGAAACGACAACATCAATGAAAGTATTTATGTCCTCCCAAAGCGTTTTCAAAAACGTCACAAATCTATCAACTTTAGTATACCACTGGTCTGGATTGTCCTGCAACTTTGGAAACTGATTTGTAAACGTAAAAACATCACTACAATTCCAGGGTACTTGCACGTACCCACCTCCATGCACCTCTATCCACAGATACTCTCTGACCTCCTTATCACTTCTATTAGTTTCCCCTTTTGACCCACCTGCATCTTCTTTCTTCTTCTTTTTCTGTTTCCTTTCCTTTTTGGACTATTGTTCCTTCTGCTTTTGAATGCTTCCCTCACTTTTGGACACATCCTACTAGCTCCTTGACATGTAATTTCAAACCCGGTGTCCTCATCTTCTTTAAAGTATCTTCATTCATAAACATTCTAAAAATCTTCCTTAAAATCCTGACTTTTGTTCACATCAACTCCAAACTCTGTAGCCAGCTCTTCCAATTCTTTATGTGTCTCACAAGCATGTCTGACAGCTTCCCTATACAAGAACAAAAGCTCTTCTTCCTTGCACCCATTCATGAACCCTAATTCAAAATATCCCTTAGCAATTTCCTCGAATTCTGTCTTTAATCTTAAAATGTTCAATTTACTAGAAGATGTCTCCTTTACTTGAATTTGCGACTCTGGATCTGCCTCACCAAACACAACTGACACATTTATGGAAGGGAAACTCCTCCTGTACGAGATCATGCTCTGAAATCTAGGGTAGTACTATCATCAAATGTACCACGGGTTGTGGACACATGAGGTGGTAATGATAACAGTTGTACTAGTGGCTCTGGAGTGACATGCAATAAACCTCCCTCTGGGGAACTCTTTTCAAAAGGTGCACTGGCACCTACACCTTCGTTTGTTTCTCCTCCTACAGCTCCCATTGGGGGCTGTCGGGTTCCTGCAGCCTGTTGAAGAACATTGTATGGAGGGGGTCATGAAGTTAGAAAATCATCGAAAAAGTTATCATCAGTGTTATTGTCACTCTCATCCCCTCTTTCACATCCCCACCTCCCTCTCATGTTTTTTTTTCTTTCTGTTCTTCCCTTAGCTATCATAGGATACATTATTTTGCCCTCAATCACATTTTCCCTCTACCCCTGCTCTTCTGCATTCCACCTTGTCTTAATCCAACTTCGGACATTATTCTTAGTTCGAATCCTATATTTTTTCTTCTCTTTAGCATGTGTAGCTTGTTCCCATGCATTCAAAGCCTCATATTGAGCAGACAGGGGCTTCATTTCTCTGAATAGGTTCTATATTATTCTCAAATTGGATGTGCTATGTGCAGGGAATTGCAAGCACCATTCCATCAACATGATCTTTTTCCATTGTTTGAACCAAATATAAGTGTGTAACCCGACCTGGGTAGTCATTTAGTGTGTGGGGGTGCCCTCGGGAGAGTCCTCCTCACCCTAATGGATAGCTATTCTCACATCATTTCTCAACATAGCTCTTATTTTTGTAAAGAATTTCATCTTTTCTCCTTACACAAAGCAACACAGAATTTGCAAACTCTGGAAATACCGAACAAATATCAATGCAATACTCAACGACACAAGCATCCAATCCTAGCATGCCACCACTGAGCCAACCACTCGCGGTGTAGCATCAAAAGATGTAACACCCAATACCAGCACAGCTCATGCGCTAAATAACCAATCCTAGCACAACACTTAATGATGTAACTCACTGCACCAAACAGTGGCTCTCACTGGACTCTGATAAGCTTTGCATACGCTAAAATATCAAAATAAAAAAGAACTCTTGTCTGTTTACATAAAAAAAATAACCAACAATCGCACCTAATGACTTAACTCGCATAACCACACAGCAGCTCTCACTTCACTCCGATAAGCTTAGCATAAGCTAAAGTATCAAAATAAAATAATAACTCTTGTCTGTTTACCTAAAGAAGTATAGAACCAACAAACACTCTAGGGGACTAGGGAACACCACCCTCCTGGTACTACCAAACACACAAAGCAATTTTTCGACCAGTGGAAATACGCTCTGACCCCTCTGGCCAGTGTGGGCTACTCCTGTGCACAAAGAATTTACCAACCCCAGTTTCAATTAGGACAATCCTACAGCAGAATTTTAATAAGACCCTTTCTTGGTGTGGCTGATGGCACTTCATGATCCAACACCTTTTCCTTAACAGACAAGTTAAAAATCTCCTAATATATCTCTATATCGATCCCGGATCTTGTATTACAATGACCAAACTTCAGCTCTTTGCAGCAAATAATCTTTATAAACACAAGCAATGTTTGAAAAAAAGTACTTCACTTCTCAGCATCAAAACAGAGCACTCCTGGACTCACAATTGACACCGCAACTTAAACATGACATATTCCCAGAAACAGCAAACACCACCACTCTCGACAACTCACAACCAAAAAAGTATAATCCTACTTATACTCACACTCCTAGTATACTGCAACTGCTTTCAGGAATGCTGGGATGCTGTCAATACTCCATACGGGACTGTGAAGCTTGGCAATGTAGATTGGGTTGGTGCAAATTTTTGGATTTGGGGCATATGTTTAGTTCCTCCTAGCTTCAGTGAGAACAATCCTCTGCTACCAATTTTGTTAAAGTTCTTTTCTCTCTGAAAATTCAAGGCCCATAAAGCACTCTTTGATGAATTGAGATCCACAACTGAGGCTGGTCAGTAAACAAAATACATTTAACATGAAGCACATTAGGTTCTACAATGAAGACAGAGAGTGGTTGAATTTCAAACCATAAAGGTTTCCGAAAGGTTAAAATGTTTACAAATCCAAAATCCTCAAATTAGTATCACTCAGTAATAAATGAATAAGTGCATTATTCATAAGAAGTTCATATCAATAAAAGTCATACAAGCAAGGCTGCAAATTAGTATAAAGTTTTCTCAAATAAATAGTTAAATAAATCAGTTCTCCAATAAAGACTCCACCCTACTCTGCACCAAATTGTCTCATAGTGGACAAAAGCATGTTAGCAATATGTCCGTGGTAAGGTCTAAATGGTTCTGCAAAGGAATCTGAATTCTTGCGTACACTGTACCAACTTAAATCACCAAATTCTAACATTTGATACACCTAAACATGGTTCCCATAAAATGCTCCAATCAGGTTACGGAACACAAAGATAACCTAAACTTGCTATTTTCTCAGGATCATTCACTTCTCTAAGCGTCCTTCAAACTTACAGTGATCTGCAACATAACAAGATACATTGGACAGCCTGCACTCTGCATGTGCACTTGTTAAAATTAATGGAAACAATCTACAGTTAACAAGTAAGGAAAAAATTCCACATGAACCCTGATAGTGGGATGAAAGTATGGTGTTTGCACAGTGAAAATGTGGTGTAAATTCTAAACTCCGCTATACATACTTGGATCGGTCTTTATCTTGAATTGAGGCTAAAAGCATCAACTATAAGAACATATCAATGAAAGTGAAGAATATTTTGCCCACAGTATTGACAGAGAGGAGTAGCTTTGCAAACCATAAATGTTTATTAACACATTAGTAAAGTTACAGTTTAAATCAATACAATTTAGTCATAAGTCAATAATTACCTCATTACAGCATATGAGAATATAATCCAGATAGGCCAAAAAGCAAATGCGAAGTTGAGTTATAAAAAGATAGAGGCCCTGATTCACAAAGGACCTCCACACTCGTGGCGGAGGCCCTGCAATCATGAGGAAGTCTCCGCACTCGTGGAGGAATCTGTGCAATGAGAATTCTCATTGTGGAGATTCCCCTTCGAGTGCAGAGGCTCCCCCATGACTGCGGGGCCTCTGCCATGAATGCGGAGGCCCTTTGTGAATCAGGCCCAGAGTATGTAAATCATAACAGATTCTGTTCCCCTGAAGGGAAACTCCCTAATACTAATCTAAAATTGTGGGCAAAATCAGAAAATTCCTATGAAGGTTCCAATCAAAACAAGAAGAAATGTGTTTGATGGAGAAACTATCTCTATGGGCAGAACTGAAAGAAGCATGGGGTCTAAAGAGCAGAAAAATGACGTCCACCTTTAGAGAAGGACAGAGGTAACTCCAACTATCTATTTCCAGAACACACAACAAAATCATGAAATTCAGCTGAGAGAGCAGCAAATCCTACCATTCCCACAGAGAAAGAACCAATCACAATTAACGTTCATGATGTGCTTGGTGTCTGCCACTTCTCACAAATAGTACAGTGCAGAATTGTATATCACTGTGGCCTTCATAGATATTACATAAGATACTATTCTTCTTCTCCATCTCCCATCTCATACAGGTGCTGTGAATCACCATCCAACTCATTAAAAAGAAACAGCAATGACCTTCACTGAATTCTAACAACAATAACAATGCAGTTAGCAAGATCACAGCAACTCTTGGTGTCTGGAACGAGAAAAAGGTTATGCAAAGTAAGCAAAAATGCAATATTTCATTTACTATGGAGTCTGTCTGAGGTCTACAATGACTCCTGCTAATTTAATGTGAACATACTATAAATATGGTTAACTGTTAATGTAAAAGTCACAAATTATGGTCAGTCTGAATATGAAATTATACATGAATAAATGTAATAAATTATTATCTATTTTATACATTAGAATGTCATAAAAATGCAAAGAATAAAAAGGGACACTGCCTCACTAGAACAAAAACAAATACACATCACAATTGCAAATGTAAAGTCATCATCATCATCATATAAATCTTTATTTTGGTCCATGGACCATAAATGATCAATAAAAAACCACAGTATATAAAAACAGATTTAAAATACTAAAAACCCGATAAAACTAGATAAAATTGATACTATACATGTGTAAAAAATGAATCAGCATTCAGTTCATTTTTCAATTCCTAGAAAAACCTTATGCGCCCACCACATAAAGATTAAAAAACATGATACAGCATATACGATTGGCATCTGGGTGTTATATTTCAGAAGTCTAAATGCATCTTCGCAGCGCCTTGTACCTAGGTTTTTGCACAGTTGAATCAACCATCTTTGCCTTATTTTATTATACCCAGGATAAAAGAAAAATACATGTAGTTCAGTCTCCTCTAGGCTACTGCATGCAGGGCACCGCAGGGCAGAGCTGCCAGCCCATGTATTAGTACATGCGCGAAGCGGAAGCGAGCCATGCCTGAACTGTAAATAGAGTTTCCTGGCTAATGCCGGTTTTATCTCATCTAGACATGGCTCCAAATTATAGGTATCCTTAATTTTTAGGAAGTTGCCTGTTAGAGGACCAGTGGCTGAGTTTTCATAAAGTTGTGCAAGTTTATCCGCCCTATAGCTACTAACTGTTTGCGTGATATTCCAGAGCATGCTACCTCCGGATTTCTCCACAGACTCTCCCTACCTAAATTGTGGAGACTTGTCTTAAAATATGCAAACCATGCCAGCTTCCCTATGCCAGGGAGCCCCAGGGCCTCCTTTAACTCCATCCTATACTCATACAATTCAGGTGTCAGCCATAATCGCCGCCAAAATGTTAGGGGTCTACAACCAATTTCCTCTGCGATTGGTCTTACCCCTATATCCAAGCACTGTGGAGTGAGTGGGGAACTCACTGGAAGGCCAAAAACCTGTCTAAAAAAGTTGTTCTCAATCTTGATAATGGTTTTTGGAGAGCGATGCCCCCAGAGTTCTGCCCCATACAAAGCAGCACCCCTGAGTTGGGTTTTATAGATCTCTAGAGCTGGGCCTAGAGATCTATAAAAAGGAATTTCTATAAAGCTTGTCCAGCCCACCTGTGGTCTGGGCAAACCTAAGACTTGTTTTATCCATTTGAGGCCCCCAGTCCATTTTTTTTGTTAGGGTCAGACCTAGATAATCAAAAACAGGCACACCTTCTAGTTGGATGCCATTCATGCATGGGTTAGGACGGGTTGTGCTAGCGGGGTTGAAGACCATATATCTGGTCTTCTGTATGTTGATCTCCAACCCCCTGCTTCTACAAAACTCTCCAAAGCTGTCAAGGATACTCTGGATACCCATCGGTGTCTTGGAGAGCAAAAGGGTGTCATCAGCAAACATCAATGCCGGCACTACCTTATGCGCTAGCTTGGGAGCGTCAATATCTTTCAACCTGCTCAAAGCACCAACCAAGCCATTGATATAAATACAGAACAAGGTAGGTGCAAGAACACAACCCTGCCTAACTCCTCTGTTGACAGGGATAGGTGAGATAAGTTCCCCATGCTTCTCATACCTGATTTGGGCGAAGTTGTCTTCATGGAGTCTCCTTAACAAGTTCAAAAGATAGTGGGGGACTCCAAGATCACTTAATACCGGTCAAAGTGCATTCCTGGGCACCAAGTCAAAGGCACTTTTTAGATCCACAAAGACCACATCAAGGCTACCACCCTCCAAGTGCACATATTCCAATAGAGGAACTGTAGCCTAAATATTTTGTCAATAGTGGATGTTGTTTTCCTAAAACCAGCTTGCAGTGTGCTCATCACATTGTGTTCATCCAACCATGTCTGTAAGCGGCTCAACAAGATTTGTGCAAAGATTTTTTGGGTTACATCAATTAGGCTGATTGGCCTAAAGTTAGCAGGTAATAGAGGGGACCCTTTTTTATACACAGGAAAAATCTCAGCTCCAACCCAGGTTGCAGGGAGTGCCATCCCTTGTAATATGGCATTGAAAAACACACATAAGTAAGGCCCCCAAATGTTAGGCTCAGCACGGAAGAGATCCCCGGGTATCTTGTCCAGTCCTGGGGCTTTACTGAGGGCTATTTGACTTATGGCACTAATAACCTTGGTCAATGTCAACTCAGGGGGCACCGCATAAGAGTTTTGTGGTGGCTGGGTTGCTAAGGTCAAAGCACTGACCACAGACTCCAGCAGGGAGTAGAGGGCCTGAAAGTGCTCTCTCCAGCTGTCGGCTGCTATATTGGGCTCTACGGCCGGCTTTCCATTATTACTACCTGTGCTAACAATGCTCCAGAAGGCTTTCATATCCTTAGCAACTAAGGCCGGTTTCAGGGATGCCCATTGATCGATTTCCATTCTTTTTTTTGCAAGTGTAATGCTATCTTTGTATAGGACCCACGCTGTTTTAATTTGAATTCTGTTCTTGGATTTTAGAGCTTCTATCATAGCCCTCTTTGCCTGCCGACAGCTGCCATCAAACCAGGACCGTATTGCATTTGCCCTCCCCCTGTGTACCCACAGGCCAGAACGTGTCCACCAAGATAATGTAAAGTCAGCTTCCCCTTGAAATAAAGGCATAATGTGAAACAAAATGGCAACTAGACGTTCGCAATTTTAAAATGCAGGCCCACATCAAAATGTTATCAATACACAGTCAATATATTTGTATGTGCACATGTTAAGGTTGATATGAATGAAAATAATTAGTATGAAAAATATCTCACCTCTTACCAGTTTCACTTTGCACCCACCTCTAACCTTGTCGCCAGAGCTAAATAAGGTACAACCGACATAAAAACCCTGGTTAGACCTGCTCATAGATTAATCATGGCCTCTTGCTAGTTCTAATGCCAGAAAACACGTGACTCTTTTTTTTGCTGTTTCATAATTGCGCTTCACTATGATCAAGCACTTTATGATAGCATTCAAGAAGACATGACGGTCATGTACATAGTTTTGAAAATATTTGAGGTGTGATGTTCTATGTTTGTGGAAAACAAGTATACAACTGTTTTGTAATGCAATGAGGCTTTCATGCTTTTATATACGGCAGGATGATATTGAGGTGTGAGTGTGTGTGTGTATGTGTGTCTTATACTTCTCCCCCTGCCATCTCAGCCTAATGTTGACCGGCAGATTTTCATTATAAATAGATTAACTCACGCAGACCTTTATACCTGGGTGTGGATTGGGCCTCTCAGGATGGAAATGGAAATGCCCTGGTTGTTTGTGTACACACTCAAACTTACATATTTGTAGGCTTGTACAAATCGTCAGAGGTTAGGTTTTCTCTTGCCAATGGCCGGTGACCTTTTCAATGAATGAAGGGGAAGTAATACCCCCCCCCCCCCAAACTGGTGAAGGTGTAGGGCAAAGGGTTTCTCTTTTGGGGGGCGGGGGATATTTTCCCTGTGAAAAACAATGAAGAATGTAATTTGCCTTTGCTCTGGTGTTTTTGAATGTGAGAATACGTGTGTATACATCCTCACACAAAAATATATATTTACTTTCGCACATGCAAACATGAAGTTCACAAAAGGTGTTTAGGAACAAGCCTAGAAACATATGACTAATGAATCTGTCCTGATGTATTTCTGGATAGTTTTATGAGTGCCAGAAAGTCATAAATATGCATCCATACCTGGGAGTAACCCAGCTACTGACACATTCCTGTCTTTTGTTTCGTGTAGTTCTTGAAATGATTCTGAGCAACTGCATGTCACTTTTCATCTGGTATTAAGAATTGGTGGTCCCTTGTGTTACAATATCATTCAATCAATCAATTCCTTTATTCAGAGAACCATAAAAGTACACAAAGTCACTCACAGATAAATAAAAACACATATTTGCAAAAAGAAAAAGAAAAAAAGAGACCATAAAATGCAACTTAGTAATAAAATAAAAACACATGACTCTAAAGGCAACATAACTTGATAAAACGCAGAGTTTCTCTACAGTAAAATGATTCAAATGAAAGCCTGCCAAGTACATCACAATATATGCATTAAACCACTTTAAAAGTCATGTATTTAATAAAAAGAGACGCTTGTGGATTGCCACCCCCTTGTGGCAAATTCCTATGGGACAAAAACCTCCAAGAGAGCCCATAACTTGGGTCTAAAAGGGTCCGCCATGCCTACCATAGTGTCTTGGGATGGGCACTAGTCCATGAAACTCTCAGGCGTTACCTAGTGTTCCTTTATCTAAAGTGCAATGTGCTTGTATAAAAATGTTTTAAAATCACTAAAACATGAAAACCAATAATTCACCCTGTTTATTCCAGAGTGCCATAATAAGCTTTGGTAAAGGCCATACTAACCTCCTACAATTCTTGGGACTACCTAGCAAACGCCAATCACTAAGGCCTAAATGCTTCCCCACCGAGGTGAGGAGGGCATTGCACGAACCTTCTTCCTACACACCAGATTGAAAACAGGTATCTAGAAACTGTGAAATCCGTAGGCTGGTCAGCATCTTTTTTCAAAATTCTAAAAGCCTCATGACAATGTCGAGTCCGCAGATTCTTGCAGAGTTAGATTAACAATTTGGGTCTACATTTCATGTAGAATGGACAGAAAAATAAGACATGAACCTCTGTTTACTCATCTTTGCCACAAGAAGGGCAAATAAACATTGAACCACTGCCCTCACCCCTCCAGTGGCTTGTAAATGTAAGCAGGGGGGAGTGTCCTAGGCCTGAACTGTACGTACAGCTTCCTTGCCAAGGCTGGTTGAACCTCATCTAAAAAGTCCTCAAATCGATATGTGGCTTTGAACCCTATAAATCCTAATGTCAGAGCCTCTAGAGAAGAACTCTCCAGGAGGGTAGATGCTTTGAACCCCTTGCTGCATTGCACCAATTCCCCCATTGGTGTCACCAAACAGGCCCGGGAAGGATCCCCCACAGGCATGCATTGCTAATGCTTTCTAGAGTTTTCCTGATGTACTTGAGCCATGGCAGCCTGCCCGCACCTTGTACACCTTAGATCTCCACCAAGGCCAGTTTAAGTGATCAGCTCTAGGGTGATCCAAATTAGTCCCCAGAATAGTAGTGGTCTAAGTCCCATCCCCTCTGCAATTGATCCAACATCGACGTCTAATTGAAGTTGAGTTAATGGGGTGCTGACGGGCAGATTTAATAGTTGCCTTCAAAGGTTATTCTCCACCTGGACAATATTGTTGGCAGGTTTAAATCCGCATAACTCGCCTCCATACAAGGTAGAGCCTAGGGCTTGGGTTCTGTAGCTCTTAATAATAGGGCTAAGAGGTTTGCAAAAAGATCCCCTAAACACCCTCATGAGGCCACCCGTGTGTTGTGCTAATTTAAGCTTTTGTTTGGAAATGTGGAATGACCAATCCATATGCTCACTAAGAGTTAGTCCTAGCTAATCAAAGGTAGAAACCCTCTCAATAAAAATACCATTCAGGCAGGGCTTTGGAAGTGTGGAATGTGACAGATTAAAAACCATATATTTGATTTTAGGTACGTTAATATCAAGGCAACTTGCCTTGTAAAAGGCACTGAAACTATCCAAAATCCTTTAAATACCCATAGGGGTTTGTGAAAGAAGAAGTGTGTCATCAGCAAACATCAATGCCGGCACTTTGCAAGGGCCAAGCCTAGGGGTGTCATTGTTATTCAAGGTGTTCAATGCAGCTATAAGGCCATTGATGTACAGACAAATTAGCGTTGGGGCCAATACACAACCTTGCTGCACAACTCTGTCAATCTTAAAGGGCTTATTCAGAAGGTTCCTCTAGTTTACCACAGCGAACCTGTGCAAAGTTGTTCTCATGCAACCTCTTGATGACCTGGCTTTGATAAGAAGGAACCCCCATGTCAGCGAATACAGACCAAAGTCGGTCCCCTTGAACTAGGTCAAAAGCTGACTTTAGGTCTACAAATAGCAGACAGAGATTACCACCTTCAAGAATTGCAGTTTTCCAGTATATGAGTTGTAACCTAAAGACTTGATCAGTAGTAAAAGTGCGTTGTCTAAAACCCACTTGAAGGGGACAGAGGACCTTTTCTTCCTCTATCCCATCCAGCAGCCGCTCTAGAATTACATGAGCAAATACTTTTGCAGGGTTTTAATTAAACTAATGGGTCTGTAGTTGGCGGGCAGCAAATGGGTATAATCTCCTCTCCAGACCAAGAACTGGGAATAGGCATCCCCTCCATTATGGCATTCAAAATCGTTCACAAGTAGGGGCCCCATACCTCAGGTTTGGATAGATAAAGCCCGCGGGGATTCTATCAATGCCTGGTGCCTTAAGGGGGGCGACATCATATCGCTATGTAATATTTTTGGTTTTGGTTTGGTTCTGCCTTCCATTATCACTGAGTTTGCCAAACAAGAATTTATCAAAATATCCAAAATACGAACTGAAGTTTGTTAACATTTTGAATTTTTTTTTTATTATCGCCGCGTACCGCTGAAAACTATCGCCATGTTAGCGGCGTATTTACAAGCTGTCGCTACATGGCGATAGTTTAAGGGATCGGCGGTGAAAACTCCTGCTAACATTAGCGCGATGGCGATAGGAATTCCGGCGTTAGCGGGCAAAAACCAACGAAAGGCCCATTAACGGCAAAAAAAATCACGTTAGCCAGTCCAACGTGAGTTTTTTTTGCCTCTAATGCAAAAAATAGCCTATCAGTCGACCTCCAATAGAAAATAGGCAAAAAATCCCATAAAATGCAGAATGGAGCAGCCAGGGCCAAGTGCAGCACACATCAGCTACCCCCTCAAGCCACCCAACATCCAGGATGACCAGGATGAGAGCCTGGATGCCTCGCTGAACCTGCATCAGTAGCCTTGATGCCCCGCTGGACCTGCGTCTGGAGCCTGGATGCCCGCTGGGCCTGCGTCTGGAGCCTGGATGCCTCGCTGGACCTGCGTCTGGAGCCTGGATGCCCCGCTGGACCTGCGTCTGGAGCCTGGATGCCCCGCTGGACCTGCGCCTGGAGCCTGGATGCCTCGCTGGACCTGGGTCTGGAGCCTGGATGCCCCGCTGGACCTGCGTCAGTAGCCTGGAGTGGGATGTGGAGGAGCTGTGGAGTCGATGAGCCGTGGCGGTAGACATTGAGGCGCGACGATCGCCTGTACCTGGTGGTGAAGTCTGGCTGGTCGCATGGAGACATGTTGCTGACCTGTGTGAGAATACCGCCTTGAGCCCCTTGGAGCTGTGAATGGTAGAGGCGCTCCTGCGCACCAACGTAGGGAGGTCTGCATCGCATACTACGATCCACCACTACACCGTGGTGCACGGAGGGGATTACCAACGGTGGGCGGCGCCTCTCTGCATCACAGGACGGATGATGTTGCGCTGACTGGACGCTGTGGAGGGTGAGGCCCCTGAGTTGCGCCGAACTTGTGTGGCAGGAGCGCTGCAACTTCACGCCTAAGGGGGCCCTGCTGCATCAACTGCATCGGGAGGTTCACCAGCAGACTTGGCGGCGACTGCTGTACCCAAGCTTGTGAAATCCCACCTGGCTGAGGCTCCTGCTGGCTGAGTCACAGATTTGGAGAGAGTGCAGCGGATTGCGCCACGGTGTCAATGTTCAGGTAAGGAGAAGGTGGGACGCTTAGCAGAGGAGGCCCGGGGGTCGAGTCGCCCAGGCCTAGCACCTGTAGATGATGCACCCCCAGTGGCGGCTCATCCGCTATAGCGGAAGAGCGTCGCCCCACTGCTTTAAAGCAGTGCAAGAAGAGGAAAAATCATCACATAATGATAACTTCCTGATGTAATCGTGCTATGGTTCCTTTGCAGGCGGGAGGGTGGGTAGGGCTGCTCCCCTCACGGAGCAGGGCAGGGGCGAAGTGGCATGCCCACTCAAGTATGCAATGAATGCTTGTTCGGCCCACTCGGGCCGCCCAAAGCAGTCATGCGCACTGTCCTGTTCACAATGCAGACTGCATTATAGCCTGCATGGAGAACATGCCCACCCCTCCAGCCCCTGGCTGAAAGCCTTGTTCCGGCGCCAATTACCAATCCCAACGCCGCATTGCAGCATTGTAATTGGCTTAGGGGAGGGAGCCTGGCTGCCTACTTCCTGTTCCTGGAAGCAGACTCAGGAGAGCAGGAGCAACAAACACACGGGACCTGTCCAGTCCCCCCCGCAGTACTTCTCAATGGTGGCCGCTGGACGGCCATGCGCAGCTGGCGTACCCAGGGCACAAGTCCTAAAAAAAGAAGTGGGGGGACTAACCTAGTTAATCAGTATGCAAGTGGCATTGCAGCGCGTGGCATCGCAGCATGTGACATCACGGCGCGTGACATCACAGCGCGTGAAATCACAGGAACTGGCATCACAAGAAGTGATATCAGATCTTAAGCCCTCACATATATGTTTAGCAGGTGTATCATGAGTACATTTTAGCACATTTCGAGTATACTTGCAAACCCTCCTGATTTAGGCAGAAGATTCACACTTTTGTACGCTACATATAAAGCAATGTTACCTTTTGTCAGCGTTAAGCTTTCTATAGCCATAGTGCTTTAAAAGAAATAGTGATATTTAAATTATTACAACGCATCCTCAAGGGTAATAAGCGTATATAAATGCAATTTATTTTGTGCAAATACTGGGAAAGATCAACACATCTGACATTCTTACAGTGCATGCATATCTCCTAAACAGAGCCTGAACAAAGTGAAAAGCTGCCTCTCCTAAGTATCTGTGAAGTGCTAACAAGGTGCGAGCCTTTGTTTCCCTCTGCTGCATTTGCATCAGGTGTGAGGCTCCTGACTGCTGCCAGTCAGGAAACTCCAACAAAAGGAGGCTTGATGACCCCTGAGACTCGGCCTTTGTTATGGCCAAGTATCCCAGCAGGAGTCAGAAATAAGAGAGCCTCGTCCTCGCCTGCACGTTGTTGTGATCGAAAGCAGACAACAACGTGCAGGCGCTGCTGAATGTGTCCCGGTGTCTGGAAATTACACTGGGACGAATTCAGCATCTTTTAGTGGGGCTCAACTTCTTGGCACGGTGGACGGCATCCACCCTGTGAAAGAAGTGGGGGGACGCCGTCCACCCACGTGGACCCCCGACTCGTGCCCTGGGCGTACCACTGGTGTGCCAAAGGTATATATGAAGTTATGATGCATACCATTACATCGCATTCCATTACAATGCATACTAGTACTAGGCATATTGCAACAGCAGGGAAGGTGTTGATGTAAATATTACTATCCCCACTTCAGTGAGTGCAACCCTAAAACTAACCCTTGCACCCCAAAGCACACCCTGAACCCTAACATTCATCTTTGAGCCCCCAAAACACACCCTAAAAATCATACTTGACCCAAATGCACACCCCCAAATTAATATTTGACCCAAATGCACACCCCAAATTTCATAATTGACCCCAAAACGCACCCCAATTTTCAGATTTTACCCCATAACACACCCCAAATTTCATCTCTGACACCCGAAACCCATACCCACCCTAAAACTTAAAAATACCCCATTACTGACCTCACAATGCATTGTAATGGAATGCCATGTAACGGCACCTGCGTTGTTGGAGTTGCGTTGTAAAGGCATTACGATGTAATGCCTGCGTTGTAATGGGCGTCTCCCATGCCAAAGGCAAGCCACAGGCAAGCCCGTCTGCGTCCGTCTGCCCCTGGACCGCGCTCAGCTCCAAGGACCCTTCCTCTCGGACACTCCACCACTACGACTCCAGCACCCTCCTTGCCATCAACACTGGACGCCACATCGCCTGCCAGGACCAACCGCTGCTCCAGACCAGACATCGCCATCACCATCACTGACGGCTACTAAATCATCCGCAAGGACCACCCTGACCGTCCAGGAGGAGGCATTGCCATCACCTACAGAAGCACCCTCCGACTAACCACACACTCTAATGACCCAACGGTGACCATGGAACACCTCAACTTCCAGATCCGGACCAACCCCAACCCCATTGTCTGCGGCACCCTCATCTGCAGGCCCCCCGGGCCATGGACCCCCATTTTCCGATACCATTGTAGAGCTCATTGCACCCCAGGCTCTCCCATCCACCGACGACATCCTACTCGGTGAACTCAAGTTCCACATAGACAACCCCAGTGACCAGAACACCACCCCCTCCTGGGGAAGCTCCCCAACATCAGACTCAAGCAGCTAGTCACCGCAGCAAGCCGCATAGCGCGACACACGGTCAAGCACGTCTCCTCCGCCAGTGGGAACTTCAACTACAGCCACACCACCTGACTCTCCTGGACCGACCATCATTGTATACATCACGTCTTCACCATGCCCACAGTACACCACCGCCATCATCGCCCCCCTCGCAGCTGGATAAAGGCCACCGAAGAACGTCTCGTCAACTCCCTCAGCACCACCACTCCGCCAACACTTACAGACAATGACACCGCAGCGCGCAACCGCCACCGATGGATCTCCAACTGTGCTGACACCCTGGCACCCCTCAAGAACAGACCAGGCAAAATCTAGCACCACGTTGCGCCGTATTTGCAAAGTGACGCATGTAGGAATATGCGTGACCTTGTGAAGCCCGGTGCCACATCATACATGCAGGTATGATGTATGCAGGGTGTGCGTTCCCATGCAGCAAGGCCTCATAGGAGTGGCACAGTGAAATCCATCAGATTTCACTGCGACAATTGTAGGACGGCACTGCGTCAGTACCATGCGCCTGCCTGATGGCAGGCGTAAGGGTGACGCAGTGCCACAGGGATAGGCTGGCCCCATGCATTGCTGGAGTTGCGTCATGCGTGTGACACAACTGCAGCAATGCGTGACTTTAGCGGTGACAGATACGTCAGGATTCCAGACTTATCTGTCATTACTTGCGACATGGAGCGCTGTCCAGTGAATCCAGTGCATCCATGGTGTCACAAGAAGGGCGGAGTGAAAAGTGTTGCAACGCTGTCTTGTCGCAGCGGTGCAACACTTTTCATGAGTGAGACCTAGGAATGCGCACTATCTTATTGATGGTGCGCATTCCTGCCCTGTAGTTTTGTCGCAGGGCAGTGCAGCAACATTGCTTGCAGCGCTGTCCAGCACCAAAACCTGCTGAAATGAGGCCCCAAGTGTTATCTCCATTTTTAAGACCAGCTATTTTCTAGTCTTAAATAACTGCCTCTAATTGCAGTTAGAGGCAGTTTTTTTGGTCTTCCACACTTCAGGAATTCCCTTGTAAATATCGCAAAGTGGGGTTAGCGGCCGTTTTTGCACGGGAACGCCTCCCTTGCATGTCATTATCGCTAACAGAAGTGGCGATCTTTAAAATGGATGTTTTCGCTGGAAAACTGCCGTTAACAGAGGTTAGCGACAGCTTGTGAATACGGCGATAAAAATATCGCCGCATTAGCGGGTGAAAAGTGCTGATAACGCGGCGTTAACTCCTTGTACATATGCCCCTGTGTTTCTTTCTTTAATTTAGAGCAGTTTATGGCACTTTTTGCATTTTGCACATCTAAAAAAATCGGCACAAGGTTTGAAGCCCTTGAAAATAAATGCAGTCCTCCAACTTAAAATGCCTTTGTTTTGCCTTACTAAAATTGAACCCAATCCTTTATATCGAATTTCCAATTCATGAATCTGATCATTATGTTTTTTTTTTCCTTTTTAAGACTCAAAATATTAAAATCCATATTCGGCAGTAGCATTTGTTTCATCACACCAAAATTGCCCACAAGGTAAGAGTAAGGCTTTTGAACATTCTATTTAAAAACTATTTCAATGTATGTCTCCCGGAGCAGACAAAGCGTCACATTTAGGCTCTTAATGCAGTGAGATCTGTGATCCTCAGCCCAAAGCTGTATCTATTTCTGCTTCCCGAACAGTACAGTAGAGAGTGAAACATCTTTGAACAGTAATGAATCTCTGCATCTTTTATCCTTAAAAAACAGAATTCCACTATGTATGATGTAGACTGTCTGAATACAAATCCATCACTGAAAAGGCTATTTGTATCAGGGAAAGTCTGTTGTGTCTGGCTTTGAGTGGCAATGACGTGAATTGTGTATCAGAATGGCTGGTATTCACTGCAGTCATGTTAAAGCACGAAATGTGTGCTTCAGAACTGTCACATAGGTGCATGGCATCAAAAAAGTGCAAAGACTTCATCCACTTAATAGTTCCCCTCCTACTTAAAATAATTATCACAGAAAATTCAGGGAAATGGAAAAGAAATCGTTTAAAATTCTATTAGCATTGATAGAAGTGTTCTTAACAAATCTATAAAATGTACAAACAAACCATTATTAATGGAAAGAAAGCGTACTTCTGGGAGAAAATGATGTATGAACAAACTTCACAAATGATCTTCTCATTTTAATTTGCTCATTAGAGAAGAAAAGGGCTCTCAATAAGCCCAACACAGTCATTACGGTATGGGCAGACTACATAATGAAAATTACGGAGTATTTTAATTGCTTGATTTAGGATTGGGTTGTAATTGAAAACCAGTCAAAAAGTGTGAATTTAGTGCTATGCCTGCTGGTGTGATGACCATTTCATCGCAGACCTTTCACTCTATCTAAAGTGACATACCTGCCATTGTGTCTGACAGAGTTTCCTCCATGACAGAAATTGAAGTGTCATACACTTAAATGTCACCGCCACCAGAGATGTGGGCAATGACGATGAACAGCTACAGTGTCGGCCCGGGTGTCCAAGATGGCGGACACACTCTAGAAGAGCTCTGGATCCAATGGCCCAACTCTCCAAACTATCTGCTCCTGGCCTGGCTCACTAGCTGCCATATACCATCAGTGGTAGAGGTGCCTGCAGGCAGGCATGCTGTAGGCGTCTCCTGTCCTGAGATGCTCTTGACGAGCAGTTGCCAATCTGCACTGGACTGGGACCTGTGTCCCTCAGGATGCAGGGGCTAGAGGGTTGAGGGCAGAACTGCCATCTGGTCACCATTCCCTGATCACTGCCGGATCAGAGATCTCGCCCAACCCTGGGCCCTCTTATGCAGTGAATCCCGGAGGGTCTTACCAAGGCAGCGGGGCTGCAACAGGTACCAGGCCTTGTGGAACAGGGCCAGGCATACCTCTGGCACCTACCTTCTTCCTGGGGTGGTGGCATCTGCCATTCTGTTCCGCTGAGCCTGGAGGCTCCCCCGGTGCTTTGGAGGCACTGCGGCATCCACCTCTTTCTCGGAACTCGGGCTCATGCCCTCAGCAGCTGTGGCCTGCTAACAACTGCCACCATTCATGCGGTCTGCCTGCAAAGTGGACTGTCCATTAGTGAGGGCCAAGAGACTGCTACATAGTTTTTCCGGGGCCTGGAACCCAGCAGCTCCCCTCCTTGCCGAGTCGCCACACCATCTGTGGCCTGAATGGATTGGTGGGCTCTGGCCCCGTGAGTGGTAGTGCTCCAGTGCTGCTCTCCCCCGTAATGGACTTGCTCCCTGTGGACGCCCTCCTCCTTGCGGCACCACAGTCCCACTTAGTTCCTTCATGCAGGCCACCTCATCAGACATCGCCTAT
This sequence comes from Calotriton arnoldi, assembly GCA_963921515.1. Taxonomy (NCBI): domain Eukaryota; kingdom Metazoa; phylum Chordata; class Amphibia; order Caudata; family Salamandridae; genus Calotriton; species Calotriton arnoldi. Next base: position 233,089 of record CAWUFW010007196.1, on the reverse strand, counting down.
GCCCCCTAGATTTTGATCTATTAAAACCTATTACTTTAGCACGGTCCAAAATATGAGGTGCATCCTACCTGGGAGACCCGGGGTGGAACAGGGCCTGCCAGGGCTTCGTTGGAGTCCTTGCCCCACTGCCAAATGACACTAGAGGGGTCAGGCCTACTCTCCTTTTCGCCTCTGTGCTTTCAGGCACACTGCTACTGCCTGGCAGTTGGATCATCAACAAAAGACCCCCTGCTTTGCCTGGCTGCGGTGTCTAAAGATTTGCAAATTGAGTACCGGACAATCATTGCCAGGCGGCTTATGTCTCCCTGCACCAAAAATGGGTCGTCATAGAGTTGCAAAGGCATCCACACATGTATTGGTATTTCGCCTTGCTGTGTACCCAGCTGCGGGGATCATGTCCCTTCTATGGGGCCTGCTTTTCCTGCAGATAAGCTGGATGCAATCCTGCAGGCCATAGAGACTTCCTGTGCATCTATAGAGGCAAAGCACGACCCAGTGGTTCGTCAGGCAGCCCACCTTGAAATTGACAATCAGAAAGTGCTGGTATTTCAAGACTACACCCTGGCAGTGCAACACCAGCAGGACTCCTTCCTAGGATTTCAATAATCATTACTATTCCAGGCATGGCTTAAGATCCTCCACACCAAGAAAACCCACCTTTTTTCTGATACTCCCTCAGCCTGGGACTGGATAGAAAGCCACTATGGACTTGACTGCTCTGGTTGCCCTGACCAGCCTGCCTCTCGAGACACACACTGCTGGCGGTGGTGTAATTGATGCTGACTGGACTCAAGAACCAGCCCTGGCATGGCTCCATCTCTAGGTCATGCTTATGTTGAGCGCCAGGCTGCTCTGCTAGTGGTCACCTCATTCCTAGACACTGCCCCCTCATTGATTCAGCCCTGCACACACCTTCAAGTGAGTATGACACTGTTTCCATCTGGTTATCCCTGGCCGGATCCGATGTGGGACCTCACGTGACACCACAGATTGCAGATGTGGTCTGTGACACTAATCTATTGGCCCATGGGGCCATTGACGAAGTGCCCAAGTGGCCTCCTCCTCTGCTTCTGGAGCTGGATGCACAGCTCAGTTGGTCGCGCCCAGAAACCCCCCAACCTACAGCAGGTGTTCTAGCGAGGTTGCAAATGCCCTGGCCTTGACTAACCGCTGCTTACATTCTTCATAAGAAGCCATCGACCTACTGTTATCCGAAGAGTTGGTGTTCTGGATTAAAGCTCAGCTTACAGTCTGAACCTGAACCTTACTCCATGCACTTGTGTGAGCTTTGTAACCAGTTTGGATGTACAGCATTTTGCTGCAGTTCCCTAGTCTGTGGCGTGGCTAGGTTTTAATGGGCCCTAGTCCAAGGAAGGTAACTGGGCCCCCTCACTAGGGTGACAATTCAGCCTGTCAGATGCCACGACAATCCTCAACATCCAAAAAAGCATAATCAAAGCCAATAGGTTTTGTCCTTGTAAGGTGCATGCACACTAAGGCATACCATGGAGGAACCCTGCACTCACACTGCTGCCCTCCTATCGGCACATCTCTCACAATGCACTCACATAGGCATATGCTTCACTCTGCACTCACTCAGACAAAACTTTCAACCTCCAGTCTGCAAATGCTTCACTCTGCACTCACACAGGCACAAATTTCAACCTGTACCCTGCACTCAAAAAAAGACAATGTTAATCTTACATTCACACAGGCACAGCCCTCACAATGCACTCACAAAACAGGGTGTCTATACTGTACTCATTCAAGCACACTGCTCACACACAGGTACATCACTCACTACGAAGGAGCATAGTTTGGACAGATGGTAGAATACACAGGCTGACTATCTTGTTCATCGGACCACTAGTGTAATTCAAAGCTCTTGAAGTAAGCAACGCTGACACCTGAATGTCCACTGAGGTTATCTAATCTCCCATAAGGCACACTTGGACCAGCACTACAGACTATTTCATTCTGATCTTTGTGTACTTTTGCAAGGGAGGGTCTTGGCATAAGAAAAATCCTCACTTGCATTCTAAAAACAAGGTGATGGTTTTCTTTGTAGTGCAAGCATATGTTACATTTAATAAATAAAGAAAAACAAAATAAAAATATGCCAATTAAATGTAGATGGCATGTGTCTCAATACAAAAAATTAAAAAGTGAATTTTTTCACTGGACTGTCATCTTGGAACAGTAAAAGAATAATGAGTATGCAGAATACAGTTTCAAAATGGTGGCATGGTTTTGAAGCTTGCAGCAATGATGCCTGGCTCACTGTATGAGAAAGTTGTGGTCCAGTAGCAATGGCAGAGGAGCTGCTGGTACTCTCATTACCCAATTAGTACTAGTCTGCATTTGCAGGTGAGCTTCTGGAGGAAATATCTCATGAGGTCGGATTTCTCTGGATGAAGAGTAACACAGAGTTAGCAGGCAAAATACTGTTACTTAGACTCCTGGAACTCCTAAAGACCAGTGGTTATCTACTAGGCAGAACCAAACATTGGCAACAAAGCCAATGGCTGAAGAGGGCTGATCCACTGCCTAATTGTATGTATGCTGTTCTGAAGGGCTGAACTAATATGTGAATGACACTCTGTCTGATGAGTAACTGAAGTGGGCTTACCTAAAGCCCAGTGTCTCTTTGCAAGATTAGGTATTATTTTTGAGAAAACATGAGGTTGGTTAGACAGCTAAAACAGTCTTTTCGCCAGACATAAAACACAAAGAAATAGATGGGAAACAGGGAGCAGGAGTGCAGGGGCTCCTTGGCTCACACACATAAGCACTGGTCTAGAGCACCACAATCTTTCCTGAAAAACATGGTAGTATGATACTGCAGGATCAGTGCAAGTTTTCTTTAAAGACTTGGAACAAATGTGGTACTGCAGTGTCACTTAGTGTAAGCTTCCATCAAAAACACGAAACAAGGGTGCTAGTGTAGGGCCAGTCAATGCAAGCTTCCTTCAAAGAAATGGAACAAATGTGATACTTCAGGGCCATTGCAAACAATTATTCAAATACATGGAACAAGTGTGGTACTGCAGGGCTAGCCAGTGCAAGCTTCCTTCAAAGACATGGACCAAGTGTGGCACTGGGCAACACCGTTTAACACCTCTCTCAGATACAAAAAACAAACAGCATTAAAGATTTGTACAAGTGTAAGGAACAGCACTAGGGTGCATGAGTGTAAGCTTGACTCACAGGCAGTCAGAACTCGAACAGGGCAAACACAAAAACAAGGAGGCAGGAAAAACAGGAGAAATGGCTACTGGACATAATGCCCTGACTTCCCTTCTAACCATATACAAGTCTCAGTGTGTCCCACTAGCTAACTATGCTGCAAATGTTTCTATGGCTCAGCTTGTACCAGGGCACTTAAAGCCAAGACAGGCTCTTAGAGTCAAGAAAGACCCTTAACTCATCTCTCCCTGAAAGACCCTGTTGCGGGGATTCTGCACATATACAGAGCTATGCACAGGAAAATAGGACCTCGGTGTATAGTGGTGTACCAACCATGCACCTTAGTACCCACAATCCCAATCCGACTAGCTTTAGCGTCTCATTGGTTCTCCGTACTACAGCGAAGCTACCAATGATTAGACATCCCAGAACACGGACTCTCTCAGGAATCGCGGGAGCAAGAACACTCTTTCATTACTCACTCATCCTTGTCCACACCGTGCGTAATAAGAGACACAGTATAGTTTAAAATGTTTATTTCAACTATCGTGCTCTAAGATAAAGTACACGTGCTAGTACTATCAGCATAATGCATAACGATAAAATAATAAGCATGGTTACAATTCCATAGAATACGAACGGGGACAGCATTTTATAAAGACAGTGGATATAGGGTTTAATTGCCTTACCACCCTCCCCGTGCTAGTAACTAGTTTGTTAAAAAAATAGAAGACCTCTGGGCATTGTCAGGCGGACCCCCATATCTCAATATCTAGATGCAAGGTTTACATCATCAGACAAGCACAGCTCTTCTCCCTGGAAAGGTTTTTCTCCAAGTGCCACCAAAAGGGAGATCACAATATTAAAAGCACACAAATTTCTCCAGTGCAGCTGTATTTCATGTTATGTCTAAGTGTGAGGGGCAGACCAGATCAGCAACAACAAGGGACGTTGTTTTTCGACCTTGTACATGGTGTGCAGACGAAACCCACAGGGAACATGAAAAAAGGTGAAAGGCAAAAAGGCAGACAGTTCTAATATAGCCGGGCACAAGCAGAGTCTAGAAAAACAAAGTCACAGAGTAACGTGTGCAAAAAAAGGCATCATGGCAGCCAGGCCTAAGCTAACTTAGCAATGTAGACAATGAGGCCACAAACCACACTACACCCTCCCCTGGTCAGTCCATAGGCCAAGACATAGGACGAAAACAGAGTTCAAATAGATGGAGCAGAATGTAAACGTCTATTTACGAAAAGTCCCCATGAAGGACAGTGAATGAAAAAAAAAGTTCAGGATAAAAAATCCCAGATAGGTCCAGATATTAGGACGCTAAAAGACAAAAAAAAAATCAAAAAATGCAGTTTGTTGAAAGCGAAGGCCCCTAATCCAATAGAGTGTATGCGCAGAAAACTGCCACACCTTCCAAGAGGATGTCACTGGTATCGTCTGAAAAAAGAGATGCCATCCAGTTCAACAAATCAAAACCGCATTCATGTTCCTCAAAATAGGGAGCAGTGATCAGCATTGCGGGACAACTTGCGTGATACTCAATATAACTTTGGTGTAGGAGATTCTGAGCAGCCACTCTATTGGATTAGGGGCAGAATCTCCACGTTGGGCGCCATGTTGCGGGGATTCTGCACATATACAGAGCTATGCACAGGCAAATAGGACCTCAGTGTATAGTGGTGTACCAACCATGCACCTTAGAACCCACAATCCCAATACGACTAGCTTTAGCGTCTCATTCGTTCTCCGTACTACAGCGAAGCTACCAATGATTAGACATCCCAGAACACGGACTCTCTCAGGAATCGCGGGAGCAAGAACACTCTTTCATTACTCACTCATACTTGTCCACAACGTGCGTAATAAAAGACACAGTATAGTTTAAAATGTTTATTTCAACTATCGTGCTCTAAGATAAAGTACACGTACCAGTACTATCAGCATAATGCATAACGATAAAATAATAAGCATGGTTACAATTCCATAGAATACGAATGGGGACAGCATTTTATAAAGACAGTGGATATAGGGCTTAATTGCCTTACCACCCTCCCCGTGCTAGTAACTAGTTTATTATAAAAATAGAAGACCTCTGGGCTTTGTCAGGCGGACCTCCATACCTCAATATCTAGATGCAAGGTTTACATCATCAGACAAGCACAGCTCTTCTCCCTGGAAAGGTTTTTCTCCAAGTGCCACCAAAAGGGAGATCACAACATTAAAAGCACACAAATTTCTCCAGTGCAGCTGTATTTCGTGTTAGGTCTAAGTGCGAGGGGCTGACCAGATCAGCAACAACAAGGGACGTTGTTTTTCGACCTTGTACATGGTGTGCAGACGAAACCCACAGGGAACATGAAAAAAAGGTGAAAGGCAAAAAGGCAGACAGTTCTAATATAGCCGGGCACAAGCAGAGTCTAGAAAAACAAAGTCACAGAGTAACGTGTGCAAAAAAAGGCATCATGGCAGCCAGGCCTAAGCTAACTTAGCAATGTAGACAATGAGGCCACAAACCACACTACAACCCTTAACTCATCTCTCCCTGTTAATTTGTTGACTCGTCCACCTCTACTGCAGTACTTTGTATAACAGTTACTCGAGTTTCACCTCTTTCAATATCTCTCTTTGGGCAGCAACGTCTTCTTTTCCGAGAATCTGTACCATTTCCTCAGGTCTCAGAAGGACAATTATTTCTACTTCTGGTTTCAGTAAGGAAGAACTGTGCATTAGCAACCCCAAGAAGGTGTTTAGAGTTACCTGTGCTTTTTTGTAGCATAAAATGAAACAAGCAACCCTCAAATAATTCATTTTCCTAGTTCCAGCACTATGTCCTTAGTAAGAAATGTTCTTTTGCTAACTGCCATTGTCTGCCCTCCATTCGTAAGGCTGAACACCGTGATTACTGTGACTGCCTTGTCTTCAGATGCCACCTAGCAGCATGGGCATTGCTTCTTCTCTCTGATGGTGTCAGGCAGCTAGGGCCAAATGGCGCACACTGTTTTTACAAAAGAGAGCATATTCGCTGCGCGGCCATTCTGTGTGCGTACAATAAGGCCTTTGCAGTGCCCCCTTAAGTGCCTCAGTAGATTCTGCTGCTCAGAGTCTGACTCCTGCAGCTGAGGGAATTGGACAGAACTAACAGCAAGCTCCCAGTGCTGTAATAACTCCTGTGCCTCTAGTAGGCAGTAGTGCTGGAACAATTTTCTGACTGGTGGTGCTGCCATCAATGTTACATCACTGGACTCATAAGGATTCTGAAAAATCTATGCATCACGCAAAGAGCAAGTGTTGCAAATGAGCCACAGCCATTTAGTAGGAGAATGGTAAGGGTGTAGTGTGTAGCTAGTGTTGCATTTAGGAGCACACCGTCGCAAATATATTACTAAAGCATATTGTGGTAGTCAGTTATTTACAGACAACACGTTTTCCATTGTAATGACCACTACATTTGCACAGACATACAATATAAATTCTAAAACTATGTTGTGTACAAACAATAATATGTGGAAATTGGGTTTCAACTAATATTTATAATTTGCACATCACCAAATAAAGTGCCTTGGTTTGTTTTGAACCTCTTAAAATCTTTGTTTCCATCACTCTTCATTTGTGCTTTCATGTTTATTTATTTCGAAAAATGTGTACAGTTCATTTATAAATGTTGCTTTGTTTAAAAGAAAAGGACATCCTACAGCCTTTCTTTTCACACCAGCAAGGTTTTCACATAGTTCACTTTACAAAATCCTCACACTTTGCAGTAAGCGAATAAACATCAATTTGTCAAAATACTAGACTGCCATTTAACTGTTGTCTATGAACACACAGCAAAAGTGACACGAAAAAATCAATATTTAAAGTCCTCTTTAATGCTTGTTTCCATTCTGAACTACAGCAAGGCTACTTAGGTGCCCTCTCAGGGCTTGAGGGGCTGTTGTTGTTGTTGGGCCCCTTCCCACCTCTCAGCCCCAGTGCATTGCACTAGCTGCACCACTGGTAGCTACGCCCGAGTACATGATTTGTTTGTTAACACTCATACTAGCATGAGGTGCGACCAAATAACACAGAACATTGTAGTGGCTTGCTGCACGTGGTCGTGGGGGATCAGACGGACCACGTGGCACACTGTAGTGTCCCATTAAACCCGTGGGCACCAATTTACCTGCCACAGAATAATGACCCACTCAACTAAACTACTCTTTCTTAATTGGAATGTACGGGGAATGCATATGGTGTGCAAGCAATATTCAGTGTATCCTATATAAATCACTGGGGGCACACATTATAGTCCTTCAAGAAACTCACATGGTAATGTTGGAGACTCTTAAGCTGCAAAGACACTGATGAGGTTCCTTTAATTCCACTTGCTTCTCTATGACAGAGGTGCTCTGGTTTGGGTGTAGTCGGGTGTCCCCTTCAAGCCACTTATCAAAGATATAGAAAGGAATGGGCGGATCATCTTTGTGGAGGGACGATCGGCTGTCACATTAGTACTTCTGTGTATTTATGCCCCAAACGCTGACCAGCCTAGCTTTCTCTCCACCCTGTCTGTCACACTGGCTCGATAAGTTGGTAAACATTGGATCCTTGAGGGGGACTTCAATTGTGTTCTCAATGTTCACTATGATAGATCTCCCCACTTCCCCAGGTCCACACAACTCACATTCAGCACACCTAGCGAGATGGGTTACGCATTTGTCACTTACAGATATCTGGAGATGGTGGAACCCAGCTGCACAGGTTTACTCACATTACTAGGTATCTCACAACCTGTACGTTTGGCTTGACCGTATCCTCTTTTCGAATGCAGCAGTCCCCCTAGTGGCTTGTCCCCACTATCTTGGACAAACTATATCTGATCCTAATGCGCAAATCACTGACCTCTGCTGGGACAGATCAGTCCCTCCAGTCCTGATCTAGCGAGTTTAAGGTAAGACACTGGAGGTCCCTGTTTTTTGAGCGACGCTATCAGATTACGCTGAGAATCAAGACATTGCCTCGCCATGGGCAATTGAATGGAAATCATTCAAAGTGGTGACTAGGGGATTGTGCATTTGCACAATAGTAGGAGTGCACAGTGAGTTTGAGCCAAGTATTGAAGATGCAGGAAAGACCATGATTCTCCTAGAAAAATATCTGGGAAGTGGTGCCATGGGGATTGCAGCTGCCTTGTTAGAATGGTTGTTTTGATTGAATCATGCTACATACACCTCCAAGCAAAGGACACACAACTGATGGACGGAATGCAGAACAAATCAAACCATTCACCCCCAGTCAAGAGATCTGGGTTAAATCCATCATTCTTTTGCTCACCATGCCACCCCAGTTTAGACCTGACCATATGCAAATCAGTCTTGACCCTGTACCTCATGGGAACAGTCCAGCCCGAACTACCAAGCCAGATCCTCCCTGGACCGGAAACAAGCATCCTAGAACCGGTTTCGGGGTTTCACCCCTCATCAGCCAGGATAGCTTGATTCCAGTGGCACAGTGAGCCCGGGACCCACGTCTGGGCATACCCGGCGCACTTAGAGCAAGGAAGCAAAGGACACACAATTGATGGACGGAATGCAGAACAAATCAAAACATTCACCCCCAGTCAAGAGATCTGGGTTAAATCCATCATTCTTTTGCTCACCATGCCACCCCAGTTAAGACCTGGCCATATGCAAATCAATCTTGACCCTGTGCCTCATGGGAACAGTCCAGCCCGAACTGCCAAGCCAGGTCCTCCCCAGACCGGGAACAAGCATCCTAGGACCAGTTTTGGGCTTTCACCCCTCATCAGCCAGGATAGCTTGATTCCAGTGGCACAGTGAGCCCGGGACCCACGTCTGGGCATACCCGGCGCACTTAGAGCGAGGAAGCAAAGGACACACAATTGAAGGACGGAATGCAGAACAAATCAAAACATTCACCCCCCAGTCAAGAGATCTGGGTTAAATCCATCATTCTTTTGCTCACCATGCCACCCCAGTTTAGACCTGGCCATATGCAAATCAGTCTTGACCCTGTGCCTCATGGGAACAGTCCAACCCGAACTGCCAAGCCAGGTCCTCCCTGGACCGGAAACAAGCATCCTAGTTCCGGTATCGGGGTTTCACCCCATATCAGCCAGGATAGCTTGATTCCAGTGGAACAGTGAGCCCGGGACCTACGTCTGGGCATACCCGGCGCACTTAGAGCGAGGAAGCAAAGGACACACAATTGATGGACGGAATGCAGAACAAATCAAAACATTCACCCCCAGTCAAGAGATCTGGGTTAAATCCATCATTCTTTTGCTCACCATGCCACCCCAGTTTAGACCAGTGTTTTGCATTCTGTCCATCAATTGTTCTTTTTGCATTTGTCACCCCGAGTGGGACGGGTATGCCCAGATGTGGGTCCCGTGCTCTCCATGCCACTGGAGTCAAGCTATCCTGGCTGATGAGGGCTGAAAGCCCGAAACCGGTCCTAGGATGTTTGTTTCCAGTACAGGGAGGACCTGGCCTGGCAGTTCGGGCTGGACTGTTCCCAATGGGTGCAGGGTCAAGACTGATTTGCATATGGCTGGGTCCAAACTGGAATGGCATGGTGAGCAAAAAAACAATGGATTTAGGCCCAGATCTCTGTACTGGGGTGAATGTATGACATTGTTCTGCATTTTGTCCATCAATTGTTCTTTTTGCATTTGTCACCCCGAGTGGGACGGGTATGCTCAGACGTGGGTCTCGTGCTCTCCAGGCCACTGGAGTCAAGCTATTCTGGCTGATGAGGGCTGAAAGCCTGAAACCGGTCCTAGGATGTTTGTTTCCTGTCCAGGGAGGACCTGGCCTGGCAATTCGGGCTGGACTGATTTGCATATGCCTGGGTCCAAACTGGAATGGCATGGTGAGCAAAAAAACGATGGATTTATGCCCAGATATCTGTACTGGGGTGAATGTATGACATTGTTCTGCATTCTGTCCATCAATTGTTCTTTTTGCATACACCTCCAAGACACATGCAGAGGGGGACAAGACTGTTAAATGATTAGCCGGTCTCATATGGCAGGAAATGGAACCAGCCTTTATTGTCTCTGTACACCTTGAACCAGCCAAGATCATATATGCAAAAATGATATATTGGAAGCTTTTCACAACTATTACTCAAATTTATACAGCAGCTCACACAGGCATCCTGAAAGCACTGCGGCCCGGTTCTTGACACCTGCCAATCTTCCACGGATACCTGCGGATAGGCAGGAAGAGCAAGTATTTATGACTTGGAGACAAGGAAAACCCCAGGTTTGAACAGGCTCTCTTTTGAATATTACAAGGCGTTTGTTGCTTACGGAGGCTCCCTCCTAGCCATTATGTACACTTAAGCTCTGCAGGTGAGGACCCTACCCCATTTCCCACATTTCTCTGAGATTCCCTCTTATTCTCACTCCCCAAGCCGGACCGAGATCAGTCCCTCCTGTCCACCTACAGACCTTTAGGGATGTTGGACACTGACTATAAAATTGTAAGGAAAATTTTAGCTGAGAGATACCTACAAATACTCACGGACTCATCCACTCAGACCAAAATGGTTTTGTGGGTGTAATCAACCCTTTCCTCAACATTCACCAGTTACTACATATCATGGACAGAGCATGCCCTCAGTATCCCCATTTGGTCTGTCTAGTGCTGAACCTGGAGTAGGCGTTCAACACATTGGATTGGGACTACTTCTTCCAAGTCCTCAGTAATATAGGAGTGCGGTAAGTACCTACTAGCTCTCACTCTGCTGCTGTATACCGCCTCCTTCTTGTGTGTTTGAGTGGGTAAGATGATTTCAACTTCCTTTCGTGTCAACAGGGGCACCACAACAGTATGCCCCCTATCTCCCTTGCTTTTTACAATTGCAATAGAGCCACTTGCAATATGAATCTGGATTGAAGTCATGTTGTGGGGTATCCCATTGGATGGCATTACGCATGTGATTTCATTGTAGGCAGACAATATACTTCTTTATCTCGAGAATTTCCTTCTTGGGCTTCCAGCCATTGGATTGACATTATAGGACTTCCACAATGCTGCTTCAAAATATACCATGCTTTCAGATCTGTGCCCAATCTATGCTACAAACCAAGATTCAATTCTGGAAAAGACTCTTTCTGGCCAAATAGTTCTGTCAAAGATGGTAATGCTCCAGAGTTTTCTATACTACTCTGTAAATGTGTTTGAGAAGGATCTTCACCCTTGTGAAATAATGAGTTATTGGTTGAGAGGGGTGTTAATCCTTCTCAAGCAACAAACACAATCCCAGTCAGGGCGAACCACAAAAGTCACTCAACTAACATGTGCTTAAGCCTCTGGTAGCTTGGCACAAAAGCAGTCAGGCATTAACTTAAAGGCAATGTGCAAAGTATTTATGCAGCACTCAGACATTAAAAATTGAACACAGCACACAAGAAAAACCCCAAACCAATCTATAAAACCAGAGTAGATTATAATAAATAAAATATTATCAGAACAATAAAAATCCAATTAGAAGAACTGGAGCTATAGAATTTCAAACTAGAGGCAAAAAGCACAAAGCTCCAACTGGGGTTTTCTTGTCGCACCAGACCAGGACAAAGTCACAAGTTCAAGCCAACTGGGATGGACTTCGGGCTAAGTACAGGATCTAGTTCGGCTCACTGGACAGTGTATCTGGTTGTAATTGGACCTAAATGCAAGATCCCACATCAAGCTGCATCGATTTGCATTGGTTCTGAAAAGGCCACCGACCAGGAAAAGCAAGGTGCCCTGATGCAAAGTTGTGCATCGAGAATCATTGCACTGTGTCGGTTCCAATGAGGTTGCAGATCAGGAGTTGAGAGGTGCTGCCATGTGAGGTCCTGCGTTGAGATCCTTTGCGCTGCATCGGATCCGCAAAGGTAGCCAATCAGAGGCTGTGAGGTAGCAAGCTAGACCCAAAGACTTTGTGGAAGAACCAATTAGGGCTTAAAGTAAATAATAAATAGTTCAACCATGATATGGTGGTATTAAATAGACGGGGCTGTAACCTTATAGGGGTCAAATTGCTAAAATATTGTAAGATACGTAGGTTGAATTTTCAAAAGTTAATTTGGTAAATGAAAAATGGCTACATGTAGAAATACTTCAATCCATATCTTTTTCATCATAGCACCACACTGCAAAAACCTATTGCACTTTTTTAATTAAAAAAATAATAAAGATATATGATGCACTTGCAATGAATCCTCAGTCATCTAAAATCACTCTTGTTCACGTTGGTCCACTGAAATCATCCTTGATTTCCTTCAGCACATTTTACACTGAGGAAATCATCAGACTTGCTTCTAGGACCAAAGCATCTAGGCTGCAAATGATGCCATATCCTTCATCCTGCTGGAAGAAAGTTTACTCCTCCTCGTCTGATGAAATGAATAATACAAACTCCATGCCATTTCAAACTAATGCCACACCTCCAAACTTAAATACTGCTGGAGTGGTGAGTTGTTGTAAATTAAAGTATTTCAGTTTACCATCATCTGGGCTAATCCCCGCTTTGGATCTCTCCAGGTCCAATGGATCTTTTCCACTGTTTTAGAGAAGATCAGGAGCTATGCATCACATAAATTATAATCACAATCCCTGATCTATTTTCAGTCAATAATAAGAATTTGTTATGAATTAAAGGGTTTTACTAATCAAATATTTTAGTAGTTCACCTTTATTGCAAATCACAAGTTAAATTTGTATTAATCTCAATCATCAATATATGACAGAAATATAAAATCAATATTGGTTAATCAAATTATTAATTAAATAAATGAAAGCGCATTCCATAAAGGAAAGAATCCCTATTCTAGGAATGGGGAGAGACACTTTCAATCATAACCCATAAAGGGCTCTAGTTTGAGAGAGAGTGCCAGAAAAGCATAAAGCTTTAGAATCAGCAGTCAGTAATATAAATCAAAATACCATAAGGCAGAACTTCTCATAAAGAACGGCTCAGGAAACTCAGTAGAGCCTCAGCATAATGTAGCAGAAGGGTCTGGGGAGAAATGGAAGTGGTAAAAGTGGTCTAGGAAGGAGTGATAACTGTCTCTAGGAACAAGCACTATTATAGACAACACATTTCATAAATTTTGCCGGCTTTTGGTCTTCTTACTCTGTTGGCCAACCAATCATCTTGCAACGCTTTCATAGGAACAGGATTACTCTTAGTTTTCTCATAGGAATACAATAGTCCACAGACAGCAATGTTAGGTTTGCAACTAAATTGTATCAAATCTAATTTCATGTTGGTCATTCTCCCATTCAGCTCTACATTCCCACGTTTAACTACATTTCTAACCTTTTAATATATCAGGTTCCTAACAATGGTCTATGTAGAGTTGAAACATCAGTATATTGGAAAGAAAAACATTTAGCACACCAACCATTTATTTTCTTTAAGAATGCTGCATCTTCATATATAAACTCTTCACTACCCCACTAAAAGACCAACATCCTCAGGTTCAATTCCAACCGGCTGATTTTGATTCAGCCAGTCGGAATTGAAACCGGCCGGTCATTCCTGCTGGCTTCCGACGGGCTCAAGGAGCCTGTCGGCCAGTCGGGACCGACCCGTAATCTAACTGGACGGCGGTTTACGCTGTCCGGATTAGGATGCACGGTTTCTGGCAGGGTTTCTATGTTGGCCTTTCCGACATGGAAACCCTGTCAGAAAGCGTGTTTGGGGGCCCCTTTTCCTTTGCGGCCTCCGGTTGGTGGCCGAGGGGGCACCATTAATGCCCCCCTGTTAATCCCTGCACCCTGTAACGGCAGTAACACATGCTCCCATAGGGAAATGTCGGAATGCGACCACACCTTGTGCGGTCACTTCATAATGAGGCATTCGGGACTGCTGACCGAAGGTCCACCGGTCCTGTTTCCAAGACTGTGTGCATCCGCCCGACATTGTAATAGGCCCCTCAGTGTTTTTGGTCAAGTCTGCTTGTCAAGCAACAGTGCTTTAACCATTTGATACCTAGTTCAAGTAAATATTGTTAACTACTACACTTCTTGCATTTTTTTAAGCGTATTATTTTCATTAAAGTTTCCATGTTATTCTGTACATTATTATAAACTGTGTTAATTTTTCGATATTATTTAAAGCGTTCCCAATATCCCAGTAAAATGATTTACTGTCCAAAAATAAGAACATCTTTAACGACACCAGCTTCTACACAACCTCCAATAAGGGTTCACTCCTGTACAGGAACAGAGTGAGCCATGACTGGCATCAAAGAAGAATTCCTAACCACTTTCTATAGTGCCAGAAAGATATCTTTATTTTTCTTGACCTCTCATCAGTCTACGCTACAGTTGAACATAATATTATGCTGATTCGTTTAGAAGAACGATTCAGATTCTCTTGATGTATTCTAAACTGGATCAGCTTACTCATCTCAAGACTGCTCTCCTCAGATTCCTTCTGCCAATGACTACAGTATGGTGTCCACCAAAACTCAACTCTATCCCTGCTGCTATATGTTGCTTGTTTCTTTTGTTACAGTTGCTACACTACTACAAGATCCATTTTTTGATACAACCTAGAAAATAGATCAGAGTACATGTTCAACATCAAAGACTACCAATATCACATGGAACTCTGGATGAGAAAATGTTTTTGTGGCTTGACTGTGATGAAAAAATGCCCTTGTATTGCAAGGTCAACACAACATTTATATTCTCTTTCATTGGTCTGCTAATATTAGATTTGCTACTTCCACTACCCTAACATCTGAAAATCTGGGAATCATCATTGACTTGCACCATTCATTTACTCCCAGACCAGTGCTTTTATTAAAGATCTCCATGCTCCAGGAATTACTCACTACCCTTTACAAAACCCATCAGAGATAACAGATAAACTCTTGCGATCTTTATAGGCCTCCTAATGAATATGATTAACAATCTTTAAAAGCTCTAAAGTTATGAGGACAAGATGTATGTGAATTTTTTGAAGGTTTGTTCCTGAAACCAGTCCTCGCTGGTTCCCAGTGGATGCCAGGATCAAATTCAAGATGATTAGCTTTACCCCTAAGGCTCACTAGAATTAGGGTCTAACTTGTCCACAAAAACTGGCTCCACACTACATTCTTACCAAAACTTTCTTTCACTCAAAACCTGTTCCCACAAAACACAATGAAGCAGCTAAAATATGGTGGTCAGTTACTGAGCGTAATAGGCTTCAAACTGTGGAACGTCATGGACTCACAAAGCAGAGCTGAACTAAACTACCTTCAATTGTTAAAAATTAACTCCTCAATAACTAATTTACTTTTATCCAATCTTTGGGTAGCACACTTAAGTTTTTAAGTTTACGTTTTCTGATCATCCAACTGGAATCTAGCCTTAACACTCTTGGTGCTTAGGAGGGCAAGAAGACTCATTTCAAGATTAGTTTTTTTAATTAGTTATTTATTGGCTTCTAACATGCTATTATCATTTAGCTATTGTGACTATATTCCAAAGGGTGCATTATTTTTATTTACCTGCACTTGTTGCTCTGTGCCTACTGTCAGTCATGCAGCTGGTTCCCTTTTATTTCCTACCTAAGTGTCATCTTAACCGGAATCCTGGTGCTTTTTCTCTTATGTGGCGACCAACCCATCAGGATAAAAATGAAGTATCATTGGTGGCGGGTTGTGGGTGTGATCCAGCGGAATGACCTGGGTTGAATATTTCACAAAACTGAATATTTCAATGGGCCCATATACATTTATCCAAAATGCTCATCCACACTCCCTGGTCGATCCGCTGGGAGGTCAAGTTTTATAATTCACCTAAGTTCTGATTAGTTAATTCCCTGTAACCACAATTCCCTCCTCGATGTTCTTCCGGAATCTTCGAATTTAATCAGGCTGTCATTTGGATCTGAATCTTCCCAGTCTGCTCTCTCTTCCTTTCCTCTAGCAGCTCTCGCCTCTCTCTCTCTCTCTCTCTCTCTCTCCTTCTCTCACTCGGCGTTGACGACGTCTACTTAACTAACTTTAAGTCACTCTAGTTATAGTTTTCATTTCTACATGTCCCACCTTCAACAGTTGCAAATATTGGCAAAATACGGAATATGATTGGACGGGGCTAGGGGAGTTTTCATCACACTATGCTGACATATTCACTTTTACTACAGTACTATTGTCTTGCAAACCCTTTCCCTTTAGCTCATTCATATTTTCATTTCCCATACACTTATTGTTGCCATTTTATAATGCTTTTCAATACAAGCTACATAGATAAGTGATACATGTCTTCCTTTTCCCATGTCATCTGTCCTTGATATCTGGCAGTTATTCAGCTCTTTCGGTCATCGTGTCACATCATGATTTCACTGAGCATGCGCAACTTCTGGTTATCCGTCGCCATTTTCTTTTTCCGTTATATGCTTAACAGGCCCGAATGCACACTATTAATAAATGAATCATAACAGATGTTATTTTCTTAAACATATAATTCTCACTGTTCACCACCCACTTCTACTCTATCCTATGTTATTATTATTTCTCTGGGCAAAAGCATTAACAACAGCAGCTTTCTTTTTAAATTCAAGCAAGCAGATGCCGGGCATGCGGTACCTCAAGACCACATGTTAGTCTTTCTTGCGCATGCGTGAGGGTTTTTCCCTCTCAAAGCGAGTTAGTCACGTTATCTCTACGTAATTCAGGTTTGCACATGCGCAAAGCGTTTTCGCAAATTAAAGCGGGTTTTAGTCGCGTTGCATTTTATTCCTCATTAATTTAAGCATGCATAAAGCTTTTCTCCCATGTGTCGGTGTCTGGTGTATATTAGTTTCGTCTCGGCTACAGTTTTAACGATTCGTGAAAGTTAATAGAGGATTTCTCCGAGCAAGTTTCATTTTCTTGAATCCTTGCTCCATCAGGTGCATCAGCAACATGCGAAAAGCACATGAAAGCAAAGCCTGTCTTTGCCCATACACTCCCGAATGCTACCCACTGCCTGCCAGGCTGCCAATTTCTTTTCAAAACCCACTCATCTATAAAGCATGATACAACCTCTTAGAAGAAGGGACAAGATATTACATACTGGGCCATATTTTTTACTCAGTTTGCGTTGCTCTTGCACTAGGCAATGTGGTGTAAGAGTGGCACAAAGCTTAAGTCAGATTTTTGCGTGGCTTTGAGTGGAGTAAAACATTGTAGCACAAGTCGCTGTGTTGCGTTACTCTGCCCTGGGAAGACATGCCATGAGCGTTGCGTGGGTGATCCCACACAGCTTCATTGGTTTTTGGCACATTCCCAGATTTCCAAGACCTTGTAAACCTGGGAATGCACCAAAAAGATGCACCTCCCCCAGGAAAGGCAAAACGAGGAGAAATATCTTTATTTCTCCTCATTACTTCCTCTTTCTGTGTGTGCTGTATGCAGCACACATAGAGGATTATGCCTCTCAGGATTGTTTTGTGTAGGTAGGTGCACGAAACAATCCTGCATGCAACTCAGGCACCCTTGCACCATGTTGAAAGGGTGCCTGCTTTGGCGCTAGGCAGCTCATTGTGCGCCAGTGCAGGGGTAAATGTCAGGAATGTGCTGTATGCCTTAAATACGGCGCATTAGTGCCCTTTCCAGTGATGCAGTGCAGTGCAGCGAGGTGACTTGATGCGCTGCACCACTATTTCATAGATATGCCCCATATTGTTTATCACCTATGACTGTGGATGGTGCAGTTCACCCTCCTAATCTGGATTTTCACCAATCACCAAATGTATGCTTCTCTAGGTGATGAAATACAGCCATTTCTCTGGATGTCCTTTGGATAGTAGTCCAGCAAAGGTTATGAAAAAAACAATTCCGTTTCTCAAACAAGAAATTCTGGCAATTTTTAACTACTTACTTGAATCTGAACAGGTACGCCAATCTTGGGAAAAAGCAGCATTTAAACCTCTAGTAACGGAAGGTAATTTAGACAGATCAGACCCTAACAACACTTGCCTATGTATCACCTTCCATTTTTTTGTCTAAGATGTTGTAAAAGCAAGTATTTTTTCCAATTACGTAACTATGTGGAATAAAAGGGGCATATTTATGGTTTTTGTAGCGCAACGAGTCACCTTGCTCCACTGCGTTGCGTCATAGGGAAAGGGCAGAAATGTGTCACATTTAATGCAATACTCTTGCCCTTATCTGTCCGCTTTTCTCTTTTACATGCTCATATTTTGCATCATTTGTGCATAGTTTATTTTAGTTATACCGATGGAACATCATTGATCTTTGGAATATCTATTTATCTCACAATACCTGTCCCAACAGCTCCCCCAATTTTTCAGTGGTGGACTGCTTAAAAGTTACAAGATAGTGGTTGTATTTAAAACTAAATCCAAGCAAAATGGGGGTATTATTAACAGCCTTAAAACCTGAATTCGAAAGATCTTGTTTTGTAACCATCTATGGATCCTCAGCCCTTCCCTGCATCTAGTGTCTATAAAGCAGGCATAGTTATTTACTCTGATTTAGGGCTGGCTTCACACAGAAACTGGGTTACCAGATCTTGCATATTTCTTCTGAAAACATAAGGGTTTATTTTGCCATATCTTGCAAAAGCTTTAAGAAGTCTGGAAGTTAATGCCATAACTCAGTCCAGAATTGACTATGGAAATGTTGTTTTTCTAGCTGCCACTAAACGTCTCATTTCTATGTTACAGCTAAGTCAGAATGGAGCAGCTCGTCTCCTCTGCGACCTAAAAAAGTCAAACTCAATCTTTCTAACATTAAGACACTTTCACTGCTTACCAGTACATAACAGAATTTCTTTTAAAACATTGACAATAGGCTCTGTGACTGTCTACATGAAGACCCCGGAGTTTATGGCCATGTAATTTATATGGCATAGAACTGTTAGGCATTTACTGCTGAGAGGAAAAATGCTTACTCCAAGTACCCAGATCACATACTTAAAAATTAGGAGATTGTACATTTTCAAATAGCCGCTTCAGAACTCTGGAATTGTCTCCCCTTTATGACTTATAGCCAAAACTCTACCCCTTTTTAAGGAAAAACGTAAAAACGTTCTTGTTCAATTTGTGATCCAATGTCCTTTTTTTTTCATTTCCATCGGACAGCGTCAAGAAACTATGTGGTGCAAATTGCTCTATACAAACAAAATCCAAATCTTATTCTTAACTACCCACTGGCAATTGAATATTGTTTACCACCCACTGATGTACGTACAAGAGCATTTCGAAGTTATTGCAAGATGACAACTAGTATTCTACAAAGCATCAAAATAAATAAATAATTACAGATTGTAAATAAATCCTGTATCATTCACTTTTTCATCTTTCGCCACTTTATCAAGCTCTGTAAAATTCTTAACTGATGTTTTAGTGTCAATTCTTTGTGCCCACCATAAGGACCTCTGGTGCAAATCTCTAACACTCTCGAAAACAGTAATTTTGTGCCAGCCCTAAAAGTTCTTGACCAGGCACGACATGTTTATGATCACAAACCTCATTCCCATTAGGAAAGCAATCTATTTAAAATGGGAAGGTGTTTAATTACTCTCAAAGAGTACACCACAATGTTCTCATAGCGAATTTGACGATGGCGCTTCTCCTCACAGTGACCCTAAATGCCTTGACTATACCAATCATAGGTAGCCTGACTTAAAGGTGCACACAATGAAGAAACCACAGTGATTACACACCTTTACTTCCTATTTCATCCTCATTGGTGTAAAGTGTTTACACCATTACTCCCATGCAGCAAAGACCTTGCTTTAGCCACCAATGAAAGAACACAACAAATTGCAGATGTTTTCCTGATCCACAAAGCCACCCCAGCCTCACAACTTGAAATCTTGGCTGTTCATTTCAGGTCAACCATCCAGCCAGATGCCTAGAATCAAACTCCAAAAACCTTCTGTAAATCGGCCATTTAAGGTATGAGTATATTGGGGCAGGAGGGAGCAGCTCCTTGATTTTTAAGGGTCAATGTTCCAGTCCTCTGTTATGCTCCGTTCTGTAATAAAACTACATGAAAATTCCAAGGGGGTCTGAAGACTCCAGTATTCCTCTCGGCCTATGGGCTCTAGACACATGGAGTGCCTCGTTATACTCTCCCAGTTATTCTATCAGACCCTTTTCAACTGTAAAGTGCTCGATGGAGGCCTTGTTGCTATGCAAAAACTCAACATTTAAAGATGCATTTTAAACAAATCAGCAGACTTGTAACATGTTGCGTGTTCACAGAATTAACTCTGCAAGATACATGTACATATCAACAAAGTAATTCTGAGGCATGAATTGCTGGCTAGTCAAGCTACAGCTTATTTTTGATAATACAATGGCAATATGAGAATCTGCACTGCAGAAATGGCATTGTGGTTGAGGTAAATATTTTGAGACAACATGGCTGGCTTGGGAGGGTAAAGCTGTGCACATTGTAATGGGTTACATTATGAGCTGCTAATACATTTATAGACATTTTTGTAGTATGTTGAGCTTTTAAATTTGGGGAGAAGTCATTAGGGATAGTAAAGTTAATGGCTGGAACAGCTATGTCAAAGCAAAAAACGCGTTTTTGTATTATCTTGAAGGCAAAAAGTGAATAAACAATTAATAAAACTAAGACCATTGCAAAACATGAGGCAGAGACCTCGAGGAAAGTCTCAGTGGAATAGGATTTTCATAAATGTGGAAGAGACAAGAAGAAATGTGGAGTAGCAATTTTAATGAACGAAATATTAAAATGTAGAGTTACTAATATGTGGTCAGGGGGGGGAGGGTAGGACTGCCTTAAAGAGCATTGATGCAAAAGGGAAAATGTGAGTGATCGGATCTAAATATGTCAAATTGGTCATAATAAGTTTTTTTACCTTTCCCAATAGAGTCCAGTGTGAGATTTCAACACTAACTATACTGATAGGAGATTGACATCTAACCTTATGCAGACCTAGGAAGCCACATCTCAGACCAAACAGAGATACAGATATAATAAAGAAACTGAAGACTGATAATGTTTTATTAGATTTGTGCCAGCGTCCAAGATGGGCTTTTAGCTCTGGAGCTCCAGTGGCTACAGATGGCGATTGGCTCACGATCACATTAATACCCCATCAATCACCATCTGCACACCAGGGTCAGCCTGTGTGATGCGGGGTGATGTGGATTGTGAATTGTGGGGTCGGTGGCTGCTGAGCCCTCTCCCTAGCCCCCCAGCCTCTTGGGAGGTCCACGTGTCCTGGAACTGCCTTGGAGGCCTCGAAGTGACAGGGGCTGTGGGTGAGCGTGAGGCCGAGGCTGCGGAGCCTCGCCGGTGCCCCAGACAACTCCCCCTCCTCACCTGTTGCCTGGCGGGCATTTTGGGGGCCCATTGCGAGCTGCTCCCCATCTCATGCGGAGGTATGTGCTGAGGCCCCGGGGGTTCGGAGGTTGCAACATCTCCTCCCTGAATGGGCTGCCCTCACACACTGCCAACTAGGTGTGGATGCTGCCCTAAACATGAGCGGTCCCAAAGACGTAGGGACCTGCTCTTTTTCCTTTGGCTTCCCGATACTGCATCTTCCACGCTGCAGTGAGGTCCCGGCAACACCCAGCTACCTTGATCAATGAGCGAATGCCTGGAGCGACAAAATTCCAGACTTGAAAGAGCCAATGAGTGCATTTCTGGCTTGGAGGATGGTGCTGGGACTATGGCAAAGCAACTGGAGAGGCTGGAACGCATCTTGAAGACAGTGGTGATCAAAAATAAAGATTTGGAGGCAAGATTCCATAGAAACAATATTTGTATAATGGGAATTGCGAAAACCACCTATGTGGGGCGCTTTTACATGTTTGTCGAACAACTCCTCTGAGACCTCTTTGACTGTAGCGCTTTCATGTTTACCTTCATGATCAAACGTACGCACAGATCACTGGGCTTGAAACCACAAACTGGTGCCCACCACACCTGATCATCACACATCTCCCCAATTACAGAGACAGGGACACAGCACTCTGCTTAGCCCATGAGCGTGGCCCACTGCAATATGAAGGCAGTCTCCTTGTATCCCGACTTCAACATGGCCATCCAGGAGGCACGCCACAAATATTCTGATGCTAAAAACACTGCGTAAACTTGGCCTCAAATATACCATGTTGTACCCCGCTTGGTTGCCTGTCGACATTGGCAGCCAACCCCGGCTTTATGATACTCCTGCAGATGTGGTGGCCTTCTGTAAGCAGAACTCAGCTAGCCGTGCCTCCACTAGGTGCACCACACTGAAGCGCTCCCACCCATCGTCCTCACTGGCACAAATTTCCACTAACTGATGATTGTAATCCCCATTGCCACTCTTGACCTTCTCTTCTCAACGCTGGGACAATCGAGTACATCACCCCCTCCTACCAGGAGTGTTGCCTCCCCCCAGAGATGTATACCACAATGTTGATTCACATGATGTTTATATTTGTTTTGCTTGTTCTAGGAACTCGATGGATATCCTTTCGTCTGGTGTGGGTGGTGGTGGGTATTTTATCTTCAGTTGTTCTTTGTATCATTGTATCGTATTGTTCTTCGTGTATCTAATACATCTACTCTCAACATGGCAAATCTCCCCATTCCTTATCCTCTTGAATGACACAGCTTGATCACCGGGAACACCTGGCAGACATCACCCTCCTTGCATTGAACTTCGAGGCCTTCATAACCTGCATAGAGGGAAACAAGTTATTTCATATCTCTCACGTCACAGGGTTAAAATAACCTTTCATCAAGAAACTCATCCCCCTCCTCGGACCTCCCACACATTCACTTCAACATGTGGGACACATCGTTATTTCTCCTGCTACAGTTCTTACTCGAGGGGGTTGTGCATCTTTATCCACAAAAGCGTCCCTTTCTCCCTCTCTGTCAGCTTCATAGAACCTGATGGCCTCTATGTCCTATTGGCTGGAATATTGGCCAACAAATGCGCCCTACTGGTGACCTTGTATGGCCTCAACATTGACATACTCAAATTTTATCGGACTATATACTCATACATGAGACGAGTGGAGACCGATATTATCCTAATTGGTGGAGATGTCAACATGGTACAGGACCCTCAGGTAGACACCATTGGTATACAAACACATGGTAAACCAAAGGCCCGGGGGGTTCTTCGTGACATTATTGACGTTCACTTACTCCATGATGTCTGGCACACACGACACTCCACTACCCCTAACTTCACATTCTACTTTTCACCCCATAACACCTGAACGAGGCTGGACTGTGGACAGATGTAGCGCACTTACCTCGCACTTTGTCCAACCATTACCCTGTTCGCCTGGTATTGCAGCTTCCCTATGGTGGTGCTTTGGAGCGCTCTTGGCGATTCATGAGTGAAGCTCTTCATGATTTGGTCTTCCGCTCTGAGCTTAGAGATGCAGTGGTGGAACATTTCACCCTTAATGTTGGCTCGGTCACAGCCCAAACCACCCTCTGGAAGGCATTTAAAGAATATATTCATGGTGTATGCATCTCCATGCATGCCGAAATCTTACGGGATATAAGCTCTCAACTATCCCCAGTCGAATTGTAGTTGCAGACTATTGACCGTGCAGATACAAGACCCAGCTGCTCTCCGCAACTCCACCAACGCTCGGTTCTGATGTCTGAATTCCGAGATTTTGCTGACTCGAAGGTTGCATTCATGGGTTAGCATGCCATGGCTCGACAATACGGTGAGGGGGATCGCCCCGGCCGTACCTTGGCACGAATGTTGTCAAAAATGCCTTGGTGGGTGCATTACCCAATTGCAATTCCCTGCTGGCAATACCGTGACTGACATCACTGGCATAATGGCCAAGCTTTTGCACTATTATACCCAACTCTACTCCTCCCATGTTGCTGGTGACTAGATTGCGAATTATTTGGCTGAGATTTCTATGGTCTGGCTCTCCGGTGTCCAGCAGAGTTTCCTCAGTTAGCACATTTCTTGTGTGGAAGTCGCACAGGCTATAGACTCCCTCGATGGGTCCAAGGCCCCTGGCCTAGATGGCCTCACTGGGGCATTTTACAAACTCCACAAGCATCTACTGGCACCCCATCTCATCGCCATGTATGCTGAATCCCTTGAAATGGGTCTCTTGCTGCCTACCTAGCGGGAAGTGGTGCTTACACTCCTTCTAAAACCTGGAAAGGACCCCCAACTATGCTCTTCCTACTGCCCCCTCCTCAACTTCAATAATAGAATATTATTAAAAGTCCTCACCACCCGCCTTTCCTTGTTAATGAAACAGATTATTTCTCCAGTTCATTCTGGATTTGTCCCGCATAGGTTCACTTCCCTTTATTTGAGGACAATATTCTCCGTACTAAACAGAATCTCTCCAATGGTTCTGGCAACAGTAAAATTGCTAGATGCCGAGAAGGCATTTGATTCTCTAGAGTGGGCCTTTCTAAAGGAGACACTGGGTAATTTATGCCTGCCCCTTAATTTCATATCACAATCATGCATCTCTACTCTGCCCACATGGCCCGTCTACATGTGAACGGTTCCCTTACAGGCCCCTTCCCCATTGCTAGGGTGACCAGGCATGGCTGACCCCTCTCCCCTCATCTCATATTGCCATAGACCCATTGGCCCTCCAGCCCAAGGAACGGCACATGCACCGGGGACTACAATTCACCCATGGGCCCCTCCTACTTTCCATGTATGCCAATGACATACTGCTTCTCATCCATCACCCTCTGACAATCTCTCAATGCTGATCCGTGAAACCCTGCCGTTTGGAGGCCTTCCCGGCCTCCATATCAACCGAGCTAAATCCTAGCTTTTTCCATTAATCGACTGCACTCAGCCGGTGGCCCTCGAGTACCCCTTAGCTTGGTGAGCCGACTTAACCACGTATCTGGGAATAAATATTCACAGGGAAAAAGACCAGGTTCTCCTCCTCCTCAATTACGGCCCTGCTGTGGACAAACTCTCCGCCCAGGTGGAACACTGTATAACACTCCCACTTTCCATGGCTGGCTGCATAACTATAATTATAATGGTGGTCTTCCCTGACTACTTTATCTTTTTCTTAAAATCCCACTGCCCCTGATGCAGCACTTTGCCACATTACGTTGTCTCTTTGTACAGCTTCTTTTGGCCGGTCACCGGTCCCGCAACGGCTGGGATACATTGGCTCTCCCTTTCGAGTGCAGAGGCTTTGGGGTCCCGGATCCCCAGCTCTACTACCTGGCCTCACAATGCCAGTACACACATAATTGGCATCACCCAGATGCCTGTATCCCCTATCTTAAGTAGGAGAGGGACCAACTTGGCACCCTACCCATTTCCTTTATACTCCCCATGGATCCCACCAATATACAAACGCTATCTAACACTAGTTGGGCATGGCAAAAACTTTGCCACATCCTGGATGGGTGCCTTCTCCACTCCCGAAAATACCGCTGGTTGAAAACCCCTGGCTCCCCCTCACATGGGAGAAGCTGGTTCAGCACTTCCTCCGCTGCCACGGACAACATACCATAGGGGACACATTCCCTGATGGCCACATACTTTCCCATGCGAATACCACTTGCTTCCAAGACGCCTCACACCTGGACCATTTCATACTTTGAAAGCTTCATAACAGCTTACGATCCAAGTTCCCCTCTTATCCTCTGGCCCCAGACAATATCCCACCTCTCACTCTACTTATCTCAGACGACGACAGCGGGCGACTGATTTCTAGATCATACTGTACCTGCCTTGCCATGAAACCAGACTCCATAGGGCAGGTCCGAGCAGCATGGGAGGCTGACTTGGGTAGCCCACTCTCACACATGGTCTCGTCGTACCATTGTTCCAAGACCAAACTTGTCTCCATCAATCATAAACATACACTATAGCATTTTATATTCCTCCATTGGGCAATACAACACCCAAAGCTCTAGAATGCATAGACCCTACTCGCTCGTCCCAATGCCCCAAATGCCATGCTCTTGATGCTGACTTTGCTCACCTCACTTGGACATGCCCTCCAATTAGCCCCTATTGGGCCACTATTTTTCCCTTATGTCCACCATGATAGGCATCATGCTCTCAACCACCCCCCTGATGTCGCTACTAGGGTATACACATGATGTCCCTTCTCCTTGTTGCGCCATTCAGACTACTGGTACTACATGGCATTCGTTTTTGGCACTGCTTCAGCCATGTAAATCTGGGGCAGCATCAAATAGCAATTGGTGTTGCAGTGGAATGCCCACAGCAACACCCATTGCATGCCCCTTTGCCGCAGAGGACTGCAGCAGAAAGGGGCATATTTACAAGGTGGTGTTAAGCCCAGCAACTTAGCTTAGCGCCAACTTGTAAATATGGAAAATGACGCTGCGCCACCGGAGCGTCAGAAAAAGTGACGCTCCGGTGGCGCTGAAGGCTTGTAAATATGCCCAAAAATTTGGTATTGTTATATGAATTATCAAACATAGATAAATTTGTAGACAATAGTGGGCCCTGCACTTCTTATCGCTAGCTCAACGTGTGCCCCTCTTAAAATGCCCTACTAAAAAGTCCCTGTTTAATATCTTTCAGGCAATATCCCAACATGCATGTCCTCCCCCACAGTGTCACGAAGCAAATAAATCAACCCTCCACTCCCCTCATTACTTGTTTATTATTTGAAAAATAAATGTAATACTAATCGAAATAGGACTAACCACTACTTCGTCAATGGGCATGTGCATGAGCGCAGCATTAGATAATGTCAAAATAATGTTTTTGTTTCCGGGGGTAGGGAAGCATACAGTAGCGGCCCGTGGTGGGAGTGCTGCCGGGCGCTGAGGTGGGGCGGGGGGTAGTAAACTACGGATTACGGCCGATTAGAGGTAAGTAAACATATAAATACATAAAATGAATTTAGTTGCGCGCTGCATCGCATTTGGCGAGGCAGCGAGCGCAACGAAATTCGTTTTATTTATTTATATGTTTACTTACCTCTAATCGGCCGTAATCCGTAGTTTACTACCCCCCACCCTGCCCCTCCACCGCCCCACGTCAGCGCCCGGCAGCACTCCCACCACGGGCCGCTACTGGAAGCATATAGGGGCATATTATCAAGGGCTTTATCGCCGCTTTAGCGGCACTTTTTGCCGCTAAAGCGGCGATAATTTTATCGCCCTATCAGCAAACTGTCGCTAACAGGCGTTAGCGACAGCTTTCAGGCGTTAGCGGGCGCGTTTTCCATCGCCTTGCATGTCAGCGATAATTATCGCTAATGACATGCAAGGAAGGCGTTCCCTACTAAAGCGACTGAAAACAGTCGCTAACACCACTACCCCCTATTAGCAAGGCAGGCGAAGCGATAAAATAATTTGCGCTAAGCGCGTTTATCGCTAGATTTTAACACCTGCTAGTGAGGATGACTTACCTGTTTGAAGTATAGGAGGTGGATTCTAATGCTGAATCCACCTTAGCGTTAATGCGAGAATATCGCTGGTTTCCCAGCGATATTCTCGCATTTTGTCGCTATCGCTGGAAATATTATCGCTATGGAGATAAACCTTACTAATAGGGTGTTATCTCAGCGATAATTTCCAGCGATAGGCGGCGTTAAAAAAAAACGCGCTAGGCGCGGTTAGCGATAAATATCGCACTTCCTTGATAATATGCCCCATAGTCCTCATTCACTTAGCTCTGGAAGTTTATTCGTTATTTTGCCCTTATCACAAAACAAAATCCCAAATCCTACTTAATAAAATTCCATTTGCAATCTGTGTGATGAGGTCAGATATTTAAATTAATTGTTGTCTATCTCTGCAGTTTGAACGGTTTGTAGCTTTGTGTTAGAACCCTACACCTGCTTCCTAAAGTACCAGGGGGAAGATTTACAAGCCCCTTGCGCCACTTTTGCGTCACTTTTATTATGGGAAAAGTGACGCAAAAGTGGCGCAAGGGGCTTGTAAATCTGCCCCTCGGTCCTTTCGTTCATGTCAATTTTTTTTATATTTTGTGGATTTAAATTTGCCCTTTCGACAGTGCTACATATTTTTCCGTAAAAGGAAACCATGAATTAAATCCAACTTCAAGATATTCTTCAAAAGGCAACATTTATGCAGCAACCAAAGAAAGGCGAACCATTTCTCAATAACATCCAACATTTTATTGCTTTTCTTAATGTTTCTAAGGGATTTATTAGCGACTCCAAAGAGCGTATTAAATTCGTTCATGAGCAAAGCATCCTGATGCCACTTTTGAAAGATTTCTGGCAGGGTCTGTCCGTGCGCGTTCTGAGCTGCAATAAATTGTCTTTCTTAACTCTAAATTCAAGCAAACCTAGCACGGGTTCTTGGTTCAGAAAGAGCAACCCATCGCTGCCCAGTTGGACGCAAAACAATGAATACAAAGGTTATCTGATAAAGAAAAAAACTAAATAAAACGGAAAACAACAGTAAGAAGCAGATTCAGGCTGGAAAATTGGCGCTTTCCTTAAAGAAAGCAAAATTCCCCCAAGGCCATTTCCATTGTAAGCTCATAAGAAAGGAAGGCCTGATTCCGAATAATGGCTGATATTTCAAGGCTGAACACACGAATTGGCCGTGATTTACTAGAGCATCGTTCCCATTATCCCGCAGCTGTTGCATCTAAATGATGTCTCATCAAGCGCGCTCATTTTGTGACTTTTGTGCTGTTCAGAAAAAAAATGTATTTTATGGAAGGCCAGATTCCTGTTACACCTCAACAAGAAGTGGGAAATTAAAATAACTTTCGGATTCACTGAAACGTTCCTTTTTTTGACTTTCTTTATAGAGCAAAAGAACAATCATGCTGCTGTGCTTCAAGGCCTTTATTAAACTATTTACTTGTTTAATGAAGACCTGCAAGCAACAAGTCTAAGCCAAGAAATCGTTAGAGCAAAGAAGTAGAAAGGTCTGGTTTAGAACAAAGTGCTAAAACATAACCCTCTTCAAAGTAGTAATAAAAATATACCCTAAAAATTGTAATTTCCTCAAGTGGATTTTTTTGGAGGAGGAATTATCATTAGCACAAGGAACATGGTGGTGGTTCACCGGAGAGGAAATAAGCTAAATGGATTTGCACTTAAGGGAAAATTACAAAACCCTTGCTTCTTCTGGGCACTGTACATTATCACAATCTATAGGGCAGGTCTACAAGAAAGTGCCGCAGCGCGGCACCGCAAGCCCTTTGGCTGCGCCACGCTGCGGCTCTTTCAGAGCACAGGAATGCGACATATTTGCAATGATATGTCGCATTCCTGTGCTCTCCCCTGCGCTGGCGCACAAACAGCTGCCATGCGCCGGCGCAGGCACCCTTGCACCATGGTGCAAGGATGCCTGCGTCATGGGGAGATTGTTTTTGTGCAGGAAGGGGCACCTTCCTGCACGAAAACAATCACTACAGGCATTTTCCTCTTTCAATGCGTGCTGTAGAATGCAGCACGCAATGAAAGAGGAAAAAAATGAGGAGAAATGAAAACATTTTTCCTCGTTGCGCCTCGGTGGCGTAGCATAATGATGCATTTCCAGGTTTACGATTCCTCGTAAATCTGGAAATGTGTCTGGTTTCATGGGTATTGCGTGGGAACACCCACAGCAACACCCATGGAACGCCCCTTTCATGCAAAGTGCTGCGTGTAAAGGGGACATATTTACAAGGACAGGAAAAGCCACGCATAAATATGGGGCAAAGAAATGCGCTGCCAGTGCGTCACAAAAAGTGACGTACTGGCAGCGCAAGGGGCTTGTAAATCTGCCCCTATGAATTTAGCACCAAAACTATGAAACAATCCTCTTCCGGAAAGGGATGGATGCCGGGCCTGGCCACAAGCAAGACTTAGGGCCTGATTGCGAGTTTGGCGGTTGGGCTACTCCGTCACAACTGTGGCCGATATCCCGTCCGTGGTATTACAAGTTCCATAAGATATAATGGAATCGTAATATGGCGGACGGGATATCTGACACATTTGTGATGGAGTATCCCACCCTCCAAACTTGCAAACATGCCCTTTGTCACTAAGTCCTGCTTCATGAGGCACAGCCCTGTGGCTGACCCTGATACAAGATGATCATGCCTGCGAACAAACCCCACTGTGCGCCGTGGAGGTTGACTGCAGAGGGTTAGTGCAGGGCATGGCCTGGCACGGCCAGAAACAGGAAGCCAAAGACTGTGTTCAGTGGAACTTGGCCACCCCCATCAGTTGATTTTTAAGATAACACATCCTCTCGCCTGCAACCTGAGGCTGTCGAGGATTCTCAGTACAACCCACTAGCTATCTACTATTAACCCCACACAGCACCCCTCCATATACATCCCCCATGTCACCAACACACGTTTGCCCCATTCGAGTTTGTTCTCGGCCACACAGTCCAATTCCAGGAAGCTTCCTATTCCCTCTACCTTTATTTTGCATCAGTGGGGATTATAGTAAACACCCTGACATAGCAAAGGCAAATCAGCTCCAACAGGTAGGTCAGAAAGGGTTCCCAGGTGTCTCCAAATCCATCTCCTCTTTGCTCAAGTAACAGAGAGTTTTTTAACATCTCCAATAGGTCCCACAGTCTCTAGGTGTAATTCCTTGGATCTTGTGATCTCTCTGTACCCGATAAGGACATAATGGCCTACCTAGTGGCGCATGGCTGGTCTGCCTAGTGGCACATGACACTAGCTACAGCTGTTTGCCCATTCCGGAGTTAATGGGAATGTTTATTTTTGAGTAATCCCAGTGTAGTGTATGCTGGAAGTCTTAAACTTGTTCCCTGTCATATCCAGGGTACTCACCAAATTGGTGTTCACCATCAGAAAGTGCCCTTTAGTATTTAGCTAATTTTAAAATGAGCCAAAGCTTGGTTGGCATGAGGGTTGACCAGGTATGTAAGTCCCAGTGACGAGCCAGACTCTTGAACTACTTATTGTCTGATATTGTCTGATGAAACAAAACATCCATCCTCTGGAGCTGTGGATCCCTAGGATCAATGTCAGACTATCAATTCAAACCGAATATTGATGTCATAATATCATTGGTACACAATATAGAAGTTTGAACTATCGTTGGTAAGTATATCTTTTTTTTTTCCACACTAATATCAAATTCTAAACATTTGTGTTGAATATGTTAATAAAGTTGATGTTGTAGAAATGTGCTCCACATAAAGGAAATGTTCTCCATCTGAACTTGGGAATTACCCAGAGTTCCCCATTTCCTTTTTTGCATAATTTATGCAGCACTTTAAGCCTGAAAGGACATTGTCTTGACTAATAGTTGGTGCTCCCTTATGTCTGGACAAAGCTATGGCTCTCTGATGAGCAACAGAGAAAAACACATAATGTTGAACTCAGGGCCTTTCCCAACATGTCTGCTTTACTTGTGCCTTTGTTCCTTCAATGTTCTGTCAGGAAAGTATTTTTTTAGTTTTTAAAAAAAGTGTCTTTATGGAAAATGCAGAAAGGTTGTGAAGAAGAAAACTTTTGAAAAATGATTGCCAAAAATATTGGGCAGTCTTGGACATGATTAGCCACAAACTTTGATCTGGAGGTATAAGGAATGTTGAATAGCCTAGTGTGGGTTCAGCGATTCACATGTTTCATACCAACACGAGATAAAGTGAGTGGATTTATCCGCTGGTCTATTACTAATCTTTCAGATTCTTTACAAGCAGGAGGGGTGTTGGAAATTGTGTTTCTGGTTCGCAGAGGTATCCACTCTGTACAAGTAGAAACCACAATCCTAGTCAGAGTAAGTCAGAATCATACCATAAATTAACCTCTGCTCACCCTCAGGTAGCTTGGCGCAGAGTAGGCAGATTTAACTTAGGAGGCAATGAGTAAAGTATTTGCGCAACACTTCAAAGAGTAACACAGTGAATACACCACAAAAAGACTCCACACCAGTTTAGAAAAATAGATTATGATTTTATAATGAAACAAGACCAAAAGGACAAATATCCAATAAGTCGAAGTCGAGATATGAATTTTTAAAGATTAAATGTAAAAATAGTGCTTACAAGCAATAAGCGCCTACGGAGGTTATCTGGTCGCGCTGGACTGGGGCAATGTCAAAAGTTGAGGCCGACCACGATGGAGCGTAGGCCAGATTCAGGATTCACATAAGGCCCACTTAACAAAGTACCTTAATCCTGGTCGCAACAGCAAGATGATGGTGTAGCCGAAGGATGCGTTGGTGTCAATCCTGCAGTCAAGGTTTTGCATCAATTTTCATCACGCAGTGGTGACGATACACCGGTTCTGAAGATGATGCAACGAGCTGAGAGATGTTGGTTCCTAGACGTTGCACTGGGTTTCTCCAAGCAGTTGAGGGGATGCATCGATCTTCACACACTGCAGCGAAAGCAATCAGTTGGTTCCGATGTGTTGGTTCTTTAAGGCGATGCACTGGTTCTGAGTGCGATGAGCTGATTCTGCTCCTGCAACAGCTACAATGCGTGGGTTTTGCCAAATGTGGACAGGAGATGTGTCGGTTCAACTGTTCCCACTTCAAATGGTCCAGGCACAGAGCAGGGGGTGATACTTTGATATCCTGAGTCTTAGAAACAGGAGGCAAGCCAACAAGCCCTTGGAGATCACACTAGGCTGAAGCAGAGTCCGGTTCTTCCTCAGGAGAGTCAGAGGGTACCAGGCAGCAGGGCAGCACAGCAGAAAAGCAGTTCTTCCAGAGAAGCAGATCAGCAGAGTGACAGTCCTTGTAGCAGCACAGCAGTCCTCACTCCTGACAAAGTTTCTTTACATGTCCAAAGTGTCTTATTTGGTGGGATCAGAGACCCAGTACTTATACTGAGTTGTGCCACTGAAGTAGGGAGAATTCAAAGAGATGCTTTGAAGTGCACAAGACCCTGCATTTCCTCCCCTGGCTCCAGACTTACTCCAGGAGGGTATGCAATCCCTTGTGTGGGGACCAGGCACAGTCTTTTCAGGTGTCAAATGTCAGCTCCCCCGTCCCATCCTGCTCAGCATGACCCATCAACATGTAGATGGCTACTCAGTCACACCTACCCTTCCTTTTTGTGTGGCTATCTAGAGGGAATGCAGGAAGCTGCTGTCACCCACCCCAGACGTGTATTCCAGAGACAGACAGAAGACACCAATTGGTTTAAGTAAGAAAATGGCAACTTTTTAAAAGTCAATCAATCAATCAGGGAAGTTTTAAGCACGCTACTTACCGTTGAGGGTCTCAAGGCGCTGGAGGTGGAGGGGGAACAGCTCCGGTCAGTCGAACAGCCAGGTCTTGAGGGCTTTCCTGAAGATGTGCAGGGTGGGGGCGTGTCTGATGTTGATCAGCAGCTTGTTCCAGGTCTTGGCTGCGATGTAGGAGAAGGTTCTTACAACCGTTCTTGCTCTGCAGATGCGTGGGAGGTTCGGCGAGGGTGAGGTCGGCAGATTGGAGGTTCCTCTTGGGTACGTGGAAGTAGATTCTGTCGTTAAGATATTGGGGTCCAGTGTTGTGGAGGCATTTGTAGGCATGGGTGAGTATCTTGAAAGTTACTCTTTTCTCGACTGGGAGCCAGTGGAGGTTACGGAGGTGCGAGGTGATGTGTTCGTGTTGAGGGATGCCGAGGATGAGTCTGGCTGCGGTGTTGTGTATGGTCTGGAGTTTGCAGAGCAGAGACTTGTTGATCCCGGTGTAGAGGGCGTTTCCGTAGTCCAGTCTGCGGGTTATGAGTGCGTGGGTGACTGTCTTCCTTGATTTTGGGGGGGATCCATTTGAAGGTCTTTCGGAGGATGCAGAGGGTGTTGCAGCAGGTGAAGGCGACGGCGTTGACCTGTCAGGTCATAGAGAGGGAGGAGTTGAGTTCGATGCTGAGAGGTTGGGCGTGGTCCATGGGGGTGGGGGGCTGCAGAGGGTGGTGGGCCACCAGGTGTTGTCCCATGCAGAGGGGGAGGGCTCGAGGACGAGGATCTATGTCTTCTCTGAGTTGAGCTTCAGGCAGCTGCTGCTCATCCAGGACGCAACTCCTTCATTCCTTCCTGGAAGTTGAGTCTGGTGGTGATGGGGTCCTTGGTGAGTGAGAGGATGAGCTGGGTGCTGTTGGCATAGGAAATTATGCTGAGTCCGTGATGTCTAACGATGGCGGTGAGGGGGGCTATATAGATGTTGAAGAGTGTGGGGCTGAGCGACGATCCTTGGGGTACTCCGCAGTTGATTTCCGAGGGTTCGGAGAGGAAGGGTGGAAGTCTGATTCTTTGGGTTCTGCCGGCGAGGAAGGAGCGGAGCCAGTCGAGGGCGGTTCCCTGTATGCCGGCTTTGTGGAGTCTGGCAGTAAGTGTGCGGTGGGAGACTATGTCGAAGGTGCAAAGAGGTCGAGTAGGATCAGGGCTGCGGTGTGTCCTTGGTCGAGGAGGATGCGGATGTCGTTTGTGGCAGCAAGTAGTGCGGTCTCCGTGCTGTGGAATCCAGATTGGGAGGGTTCGAGGATGGATTTTTCTTCAATGAATTTCGTTAGTTGGATGTTGACGGTCTTCTCGGTGACTTTTGCCGCGAAGGGGAGGAGGGAGATTGGTTGGTAGTTCTTGAAGTCCGTGGGATCTGCTGAGGGCTTCTTGAGTAGGGGTCTGACTTCTGCACGTTTCCACTCGTCAGGAAGTGCCGGTCTCGAAGGTGGCATTGATGGTGCATCATAGTTCTGGTACGATGGCGGCGGCAGCTCTGTGGAAAATGTGCGGGGGACAGTGGTCCGTGGGAGCTCCTGAGTGGATGCCTTTCATGGTTGATGCGGTGTCTTCGGTGGGGACTGGGGTCCAAGAGGAGATGGTGGGCTGGCTGGCGTTGCTGTGGGAGGGAGTGGTTTCGGAGTCAGGTGTCTGGTCATTGAAGTTGTTGTACAGGTCCTTGATTTTCAGATGGAAGTAGAAGCCGAGCTTGTTGCAGAGGTCCTGGGAGGGGGTGATGTCCGTGGTTTTGCTGGGGGGGGGGTTTGGTGAATTCCTTGATGATGCTGAAGAGTTCCTTGGAGTTGCTGGAGTTGGCGAGGATCTTTTTCTGGATGAAGGTCCTTTTGGTGGATCTGATGCGTTGGTGGTATTCTGTCATGGTGTTCTTGTAGGTGGTGTGGTCTTCCGAGGATTTGCTGTTTCTCCAGTTCTTCTCGAGATGTCTGCAGGTGCGTCTGGATTCTTGGAGGTCGGCGGTGAACCAGGTGCCCTTCCTGGGGCGCTGTCTGTTCGGGTCACGTAGGGGTGCGAGCTCGTCTGCGCAGTTGGAGATCCATCTGTGGCGTTCTTTGGCTGCGAAGTTGGCGTCGTTCAAGGTGGCGGGGGTGTCGCGGTTGAGGGTGGAGTTCAGCTGCTCCTCGATGATCTTGCTCCAGTTTCTTTGTGGAGGGTGGGGTGCAGGTTTGAGCACCATGGGTTTGTCGACGTGGAAGTGTACGCAGTTCTGGTCCGTCCATGGGGGTTGCGTGGTGTGGCTGAAGTGGACGTTGTTTCCTCCTGCGAAGATGGGGTCGAGGGTGTGTCCTGCCTTGTGGGTGGGGGCGGTGACAAGTTGTTTCAGTCCGAGGTTGGCAAGGTTGTTCAGGAGGGTGGTGGAGTTGGGGTCGCTGAGGTTGTCGAGGTGGAAGT
Source organism: Calotriton arnoldi (assembly GCA_963921515.1). Lineage (NCBI taxonomy): Eukaryota > Metazoa > Chordata > Amphibia > Caudata > Salamandridae > Calotriton > Calotriton arnoldi. Next base: position 197,393 of record CAWUFW010007196.1, on the reverse strand, counting down.
TGAGGTCTCCGATGAGTATGTAGTCCATGGAGGCGATGGCGTGGGGCGCGATGAGGTCGGCGATTGTGGTGGTGAACGCAGTTCGAGGTTCAGGAGGTCTGTAGGTGAGGGTGCCTCTTAGGGTCATTCTGGGGCTGGTCTCGATCTGGAAATGGAGGTGTTCGGTGGTGGGCAGGCTGCTGCCTGAGCTGGAGGTTGTGAGTCGGAGGGAGCTCTTGCACGCGATGGCAAGTCCTCCCCCTGGGAAGTTGGAGCAGTCCTTCCTCTGGATCTTGTATCCGTTGGGGATGGCGGTGGCGATGTCGGGCGGAGGTGGAGTTGGTCCAAGTTTTTGTGAAGAAGGCGACGTCTGGCGAGAGGGTGTCGAGGAGGTCCCAGATCTCCACAGCCTGTCTGTGCAGGGAGCGCACGTTGAGGACGATGCACCACAGAGCTCCGGGGGTGTTGGCGTTCGGTGTGGGGGTGGTGGCCGTAGGGGTGCGGACGGTGGTGAAGGTCTGGCGTCAGTGACGGCAGGAAAACTGACCATGGGCCGTGCTCGGTGTGGACAACTGGCAGTTGTTGTTCCTTCCTGGGTTGAGTGCGAGGAGGGCAGCTGAGTCATAGCGGTGGGTGGTCGGAGATCCAGGGGCCCTGGCGCTGGTCGCTGTCGGGTCGCGGACGGGCACAGGTGCCCTTGCCTTTAACACGCCTTCGGCGTGCGAGCGGCACGGCCACGCAGTGGCCACCTTTAAATAAGGGAGGGGGGAGAGAAGTGCAGCTTGGAAGCGGTAGTGGGGAACAGCAGGGGGGCGGGCCGCGGGGGCAGCAGCGGCGGGAAAAGGGGCGACGAAGTGGGCGCAGGGGCATGGGCAACAGGCAAGAGACAGTAAAAAGGCACAAAAACAACAGTGCAGAACTAAGTAAGAGGCACAACAACAGTGGGGAAAAATAACAGGGCAGACAGCGGAGAGCGGAATAAAACCCTCCTACAGCAGGGCAGTGGCTCAACGGCAGTAGCGGCGCAGCAGCGAAGCTGCTGAGGGAGAGAGTAGGTCTCTGACTAGGAGGTGCAGTTTAAAACTGCAGTTTGAAAACCAACTTCATCAAAATTGTGAGTCCATAGATACCAAATTTAGAGGTCCCATCTCTTCCACATTTGCAAACTACACTTATAAATGTAATAAGGCAATCCCAATGTTACCCTATGGGAGGGATAGACCGTGCACTACTGAAAAACGAATTTAAGAGTATTTCACTACCAGGACATGAAAAACTTGAAAATACATGTCCTACGTTTAAATACACTGCACCCTGCCCATGGGCTACCCAGGCCCTAACTTAGGAGTGACCTATATGTAATAAAACTGAAGGTTTGGGCCTGGCAAGTAGGCTAACTTGCCAGGTCCACATGGCAGTTTAAAATTGCATATACAGACTGCAGCGGCAGGCCTGAGACATGTTTAAAGTGTTACTTAAGTGGGTGGCACAATCAGTGCTGCAGGCCCACTAGTAGCATTTGATTTCTAGGCCCTGGGCACATGTAGTGCACTTTACCAGGGACTTAAAAGAAAATCAAATTTGTCAATTGTGGAGAAACCAATGTTACTACATTTTAAGTAGAGAGCCTGAGCGCTTTAGCATTGGTTAGAAGTAAAAAAGTGCACTGAGCCCTTAAGCCAACAATAACTAGGCCAGAAAAAGAAGCAGAGGAAGGCAAAAAGTTTGGAGTAACCCAAAAATTTACAAGGGGGAAATAATACATCTGTGAATGGCATTAAACTATCAGATTTCAACAATTGTTTTAAATGCAGGCTGTAGTTGGACAGGCATATACCTTTTTATTATATATTGCAATACTGCCAGAAGTTCAACTAACTACTGTGCAAAATACTGTTAAATTAAAGTAAGGAGGGGCGTGGCTTGGTGCGTCAAGATGGTGGTCGCACTCTAACAGTGCTCCTGGCCCCCTCCGTCATCCGCCCAAGATCCGCCTGTCTCTGCAGCCATCCAGCCTTACAACTCGCTGCCAGCCCATCACTACAACTGCGGGCATAGATTTCCAGCCGCGGGGCTCCCCGCTACCCCGCGTTTCTGAGCTAGCCATGCCGGCAGGGTGCCCTCGCTCACAAGATGGCGGCCCCGTGCCTTGACATGTGGCACACGAACTCACCGGAGGTGTGCGGCCCATGTCCGTACCATCATGGCCGAGAGTGCAAGGGAGGCCTGTGGAGGCACGGCATGGCACCCATAGAGGGCAGACCGCGGACCTCCCTGGGCATGCTGGGGGACCGGCCGCCACATGATGCCCACCTGAGGCTCCCTCTCCTGGCCGGCCATGACTCTGACTCAGCGGCCTACTGCCGGCGCTTCCCTGCCCCCTCCTGGCGTGGGGCCCAGCCTCCCTGGTGCGAGGCTCCAAATGCAGGCTGAGGCGGCCTGGGGCAACCAGGACTGGTCCGTTGGCTCCATTGCGGCAGAGCTGCGTTGCCGGCCACCATTTCGGGCGGCAGGGACGGAGACTGCCATCAGCCAGGATCCGGCTGCAACTGATGACCTGCAGCCCGTATACCTTCTGGAGGGGCCGCCCGGGATCCAGTGCGCAAAGGCTCCGGAGCTCTGGTGAGTGCCCTGGCGGCAGGGGGGTGCTGGGACTGAGCTGCGAGGTGCCCCCCCGCACGCTATGGGCCTGCTGAAAGGGTGGAATCGGCTGCTTGGTCAGGCAGCGCAGGGTCCGGGACCCCCTCCACCACTCCCTCTCCCCTGCTCTGATCCTGCGGTACCGGTCTGGTCCTCGCTGGGCCCCATAGCCTGAGTCCACGCTGTTGGCCTGGGGGCCCTGGCTGGGGAGATACACCTGGCACGAGAGACCGCCTGGGGGGGGTGGAACCGGCAGCATGCAGCGAGCGGCATGGGGCCCTGGGAGAGGGCCCCCTCCACCGCCCCCCCACCTCTGACTTGCCCCTGCGACTCCCGGATAGCTTGTTGTTGGCCCTCCATTACAGGGGCCCCCGCTGTTGGTCTCAGGGGCCCGGTTCCTGTGACGCTGCTGCCGGTGTGGGTCACCAGTGACAGGAGTAAGATTGGCTGCACCCCTCGAGTGGTGTGGGGTCCTTGGGGTCGGGCCCCACACATCCTTCCTGTACCTGCGCTGCTCCTGGAGTGCCCGGCCTGCACCATCCCTGCTGCTGCAGACCGCATGTTGGGGGCGCATAGGATATAATATCAGAGCATCGTGGTGGCTGGCTAACCAGACGGGGCGCGCGGAGGGGCGGAGCGGTGGTCTGGACGGGCTGCGGGAGTCTTGATGCACCTGGGGAACTCTGTCTGGATCACGAACCGGTGCAGGGCCCCTCCCCCCCACTCGGACCTGCTGCAGTCCTCTCAGGGGCCCATCGCCGGCTGCACTCCCGGCAGCACCCAACGCCGGGCCACTGCCCCTCAGCGTCAACGGAGTTCAGGTTTCGCACTGGGGCGTCCTTCTGATCCGTACCTGCTAGATCACCACCAGCCCTACCCTGACCCTGAACTTCCATGGTCCTGCTGTTCCTAAGACACCATGGGGAAGGACCGCCACCCCAAGTCTGCGACTTCCCATACCCAAACTAAGATGGACCAGTTCACCACAGCGGATCACGAGGCCGCGGGGCAGAGTGAGGGCGGCTCCCCTCTCCAGGGTAAAGAATTAGCGGCCATCTTGCAGGCGATCAGCACATCACAGGCCTCGGTGGAGGGTAAGATCGGGGAAGTCAAAGTGGACGTATCCCTCATCCGGCATGACCTCCACAATGCCACTGCCCGCCTCATGGAGGCTGAGTCCCGTCTCTCCACAGCGGAGGACGACATCTCTCGACTAAAGGAACAGGTCTCCAGCCTACAATCTCACACCAAGGAGCTTCATCGGCGCGGAGGATGCTGAAAATTGCTCACGCCGCAACAACCTCCGCCTGGTAGGTTTTCCTGAAGGGGCCGAGACAACACAGATGTCCGACTTCATCGAAGCTTGGCTTACCTCCTGGATGCCTAAAAAATCCCTCTCCTCCTGGTTCGCGGTGGAGAGGGCCCATCGTTCTCTGGTGCCCAAACATCCGCCCGGGGCTCCACATTGCCCCATTATAGTCCGAATCCTCAATTTTAAGGATCGAGACGCCATCCTGCGTGAGGCTCGCTCCGTCAGACCCCTCAAATTCCAAAATCATACCATCATGATCTTTCCTGATTATACCAGGGAGGTCCACGACCAACACCATTCTTACACCGAAGTTAAGAAAAAGATGCGGACCCTTGGCCTACAGTACCGCCTCCTATTCCTGGCCCGCCTTTGTGTCATCTTTCAAGGCAAAACGCAGTTCTTCGATTCACCTCAGGCCGCCTGGACATGGTTGACGGAGGAGCGTCCCCTCAGACCCCAACGGAACCTGTCCCCCATGCGCCCGGGCCTCCGGCCCATACAGCCACCATCACCGAAGCAGTAGCGCCGGCGGCGCCCGCAGTCTCACAGGAGGCGCCAATCCCGCAGAGACGTTTCTAGATCCTCCAGCCTGGCGGCCGGTGGGGCCGGTGATTCTCCCAGCTCTTCGGGCTCCCCAGCACTCCGCAGACACCAATCGGCCGGCGGCTCGGCCGGAAAATCATCTCCACAGAGTCTCCAAGCACCGAGGGCTGAGGAATCGGACTTGTCCCGTAGCCCCACCCTGTGACAACCCATGGAGAAGGGGTCATGAGATGGGGGGCTGGTGTTGCCTCCTAGTTTGATGTACGTCGGTGAGACACATACAGCGGAGGGGAAGACAGATGGAAGTTTTAATGGTTGCGGCGGATGGTGGCTACACCCGGGTGGCGAAATCCTTGATCTGGGTCGGCGATCCCCCTGTGACGACATGTTTTCTTCAACCATATGATGTGGAGACAGAGTCTTCCTGGGACCCGCATGGCGGGCCCCTGTGGAATCCAGGCCTAGAGGCCCCACCCGGGGGCGTGCCCTCACCGGCTCATGGACAAGACACCACGGCAGAACTTTTGCTCTGATACATGTGTTTGCCTGCCGAGACACTGTTTTTATCCGCATACAAGGATGGGTCCTCCACGCTACCGAACCCGAGTGTTTTAGTTTGGTTCTTACTGTTGCTGCATTTGGGACGACAGATGCTTCTGTTTTCGAAGTATAGGGCGAGCGGTTGGGACCGTTGTTCCATTATTGTTATTGCTATGTTGACATTCCGCTCACCAGACGCACACTGAATTCACCACTACGCATCACAACGCTCCATTGCATCGCTCACACAGCACAGATACTGCCACTGGCCCGCGCTAGGCCCCACCTGCACACACTGCAGACTGTGAGGTGGGTGCTCCCCCTTTCATACCAATGACAACTATGACCACTACTACTATCTTTAACGCTCCCCTCCGTACACTGTCCTGGAACGTTAATGGGCTCTTAGACAGGGTTAAGCGAACCACGGTCCTACGCTATGCCCAACGTATGACAGAGGATATTCTCCTGCTGCAGGAAACCCACCTGGCGGGGAACCACTGCCCCTTCCTGGCATGGTATGGGTATGATAGAGTGTGGCACTCAGGGTTTTCCCGGGCTCCCGGGGGGTGGCCATTCTTATAAAACGTAACTTCTCATTTGTCCTCACCCAGGTTACTTGCGATCCCCAGGGTAGGTATGTGGCCCTCTGCGGGACTCTGGGTGGGCAACCCCTCAACCTCATGTCCATTTACTCGCCCCCATCCATGCTCATGCCGATGCTGAAGGACACCTCCGACCTCCTCCTCTCCCTACCTCTGGGCACCACCATAGTTGGGGGTGACTTTAATGCAGTCCCTGACCCTCACATTTATACTACTGGCACTCCTTCTTCTTCCAGAATTACCCAGGCCAAACAACTAACGAACTGGCGGGTTCCCTGGGCCTGTGCGACGCTTGGTGAATCTGGCACCCTCGTAGCAGACAATTCACACACACATCGGCGGCGCACCACACTCAAGCACACATAGATGTCATATTTGTTCCTTCCACTGGCTGCCAAAGGATTAAAGACATTTGTATACTCCCCCGGGGTATCTCAGACCACTCACCGGTTCTTCTCAGCACTGGGGACCCTCCCTCCTCGGCGCGCCCAACGTGCCGGTTGAACGCCTGGTTTTTGCAAGACAAGGACTTTAGAAAGGCGATTGGAGCAGAACTAAAACAGTACTTCCTCACTAACACAGGCTCTGTCCCCTCTCCCGGCACCCTTTGGGAAGTCGGCAAAGCTACCATCCGAGGCTTTGCCCGGATTCAGCTTAAACTCCAGCGACAAGCTCAAACCCATCAGATCACCCTGCGAGAAGCTCAGGCATTGCTCCTCGAGCAATATCCCCCCGAGGACCATGATGCCACCCACGAGAGGCAACTCATGTGTCTCCAGACCGAAATCAAACAGCTCTCCATGGAAGCTGCCAAACTTCTCTGGAGATACTCCATAGCCAGGGTATATGGATGGGGCGACAAGAACGGGAGGATCCTCCACAGGCTGGCCACTTATCCGAGCGCCAACCGCATCATTCCCGAAATCATAGACCCGGATGGCTTAACTCTCCGATCCCCGCTGGCAATGGCTCAAGCGTTCGCCTCATACTATCGCACACTATACTCGGCCCGACGGTCCGAAATTTCCCTCTCTGACTTGCTTGACATGGGCCCCATCCGCCTAAGCACGACCAACATGGCCACCCTGGACCTCCCTATCACCCGTGAGGAAATTAACAACGCAATCACGCGTACTTCCTCGGGTAAGACTCCAGGCCCAGACGGGCTCCCGCAGGAATTCTATGCTGCATACCGGGACACTCTTGTCCCCCACCTGGCAGACCTCTTCGGAGAGGCTCTCGAAAAAGGCTCCTTCCCACCAGAGACAGACCTGGCCACGATCGTTGTTCTCCCTAAAACACAACCTCAGTCACCCCGATGTGTGGATTACCACCCAATCTCTCTCATCAACACTGAGATTAAATACTTTGCTAATATCCTTGCCCAACGGATGAGGCCTTATCTCTCTCAGCTCGTCCACCCCGACCAATGCGGGTTTATGCCCATGCGGGGGACTAGACATTACCTCCGCCGTCTGCATCTGGCCTTGGCGCATCATCATTTACTCACCCCTTATTTGGCGCTCCTTCTCGTTGATTTCGAGAAGATGTTTGATTCGGTGGACTGGCAGTACATGGAGGACGTGTTGGTGGAGATGGGGTTCGCCCACAGTTTCGCAACATGGTGAGGGTCTTATATGCCCGGCCTCAGGCGCAGGTGCTGGTCAACGGGGTGTTATCAGAGGTGTTCCCCATTTGCAGAGGGACGAGGCAGGGATGTCCCCTCTCACCCCTCCTCTTTGCCTTGGCGATGGAGCCCCTGGCGACTCTGATTCGATCCAATGCCCGAATCCAAGGCTGGAAGTGGCCCAACTCGGATACAGACAAAATAGCTCTGTATGCCGACGACGTCTTAATTTTCCTTGCGGAAGCAGCTCTGTCGGGCCCTCATTGTCTCCGGGTCCTACAGTCCTTCGGGCAGGTCTCCGGTCTTCGGCTCAATCCCAGCAAATCCGTCCTGGTTCCCCTGCACATAACGAGGGACTGTTATGACTGGCAATCCACGATACCCCTCAGGCGCCAATCATTCAAATATCTGGGGATTTGGGACGCCCAGCTCCCAGACCTGGCCTGGTCCCTCAACATCACTCCCTTAGTGAAGAAAGCGAAAGAGGACCTTGGCAGATGGCAGGCCCTCCCCCTCAATCCCCTAGGGAGGGTTGCCTTATTTAAAATGATGATCCTTCCCAAATTCCTTTACGTCCTTCAAAACACCCCCTTTTGCTTCCCGCGGTCATGGTTCCGGGCGCTCGATGGCATGGCCACTAAGTTCCTCTGGGGAGGGACGGAGGCCCCGTATAGCTCTGACCCGCTGCCGGATCCCGCCATTTGACGGAGGCATGGGAATGACCAACCTCTATTTGTATTACTTGGCGACCCGCCTTCTCACTCTACATGACTGGTTTAACGGGGGTGGTCTGACCCGGCCTACAGATTGGAACTGAGCGAGTTAGGCCTACCCCATATCCAGCTAATGACACACAAGAGGGTCCCTGAATGTCTGAATAGGGGGAGAGGAGGGCAGGGAAAATCAAAACATTTACACAAAAAACCTCTCCCTATGTGTTAATAGATACATTCGTGGTACATCCTAAAATAGGAATAACATCATTGTCCCACAAGTAATGAAAAAAAAAAATTCAATTTTATTTTATCAAGAAATCTCTTTTTTATATAGTTTTCATCAAATTCATTTATATAAAAATTCATATATTATACACAATACAATAAGAACAGCCCCACCAAAACATAACACCATAAGCAAAGACAATCTGACACCACAACACACACAGGCACCAATCATACCATACAGAATTCAGAATAAAGAAAGGAAAAAGGAAGACCACAAAAACACATAGCAACTATATATGTACATGATTATACAACATACAATTCATAAATTATATCAAGACAACAGAAAGCGCCGACGCGCGTTTCGGAGTGGAACTTTTGCCAACAGTTCCTTCGTCAGGGCGCAGAAAATACAGTTCACTAGGTGGTCAGATACCATCCATAGGTCATAAACATCAATTTATAATGCGGTGTGAGGGGCTCCTTGTCACAATATATTCAGACGTGTCTATATAGTTTCGGTTAAGGCAGCAATGCTGATGGAACACCTCAAGCAAGGTTATGTATTGAAGCAAAACGTCCTCGGTAAAAGGCATGCGAGGAAAAAAAGGGGCAGCCCGTATAGAGCACCAGTGAAGCTTCTAGCTGACGTATCAAGACTCCTTAAAATTAATGGGCGTGGCAAGTATATGATGGAAGCAAAGTGGGTTTTGAAATATCAAATCGAATTTCGTTTAGCAGGAAATGTAGGCAGCCTAAATTAAGGGCATCCCGGAAGAGTCATGGCCAAATCTTAAGCATCCGTCTGAACCGTAGAGAATGGGGTCTCTGCCTCCGTCAGAGTAAGTCCCCGTATCCAGGCCATGATGTACGGAGGCCCCATACTGCGCACGCTACCTGAAGTGACACGCACAGCACTTTTGGCTTGGCGAGCATCACTGCGTCACACCCACTGGATACAAAAGTTAACCCAACATACACCTCTGTGGCACGGCACTTGGCTGGGCGAGGTTAGCGGGCTGAAGGGCTTTCGGACCTGGGACCTTATAGGGATCTCCCAGCTTGGGGACGTGTGGGCCAGCGGTCACTTACGCTCCTTCCAGGATTTACAATGCAGATACTCCCTACATCCGTCACAATTCTATAAGTACCTACAATTGCGTCACGCCCTTCACTCACACATACCGGATGGCACTCTGATCCCAGAGTACAATCCACCCGAGGCCCAGATAATGTTAGGGAACTTAGGGAAAGGGGGTATCTCCCGTATATACCGCACACTAATCAACAATACCCCAACTACACTCGACCGGCTCAGACGCCAATGGGAAGAATGGGTGGGCCCGCTAGAGGAGGAAGACTGGAGGGACGCACTGATGGCGCCTAAGACGGTCACCGTCTCGGCCAGACTCGGCCTAATCCAGCTATATTACTTACATGCTGCTTACTTAACCCCAATGCGCATTCATAGAGCTGGCCAATGCCCGTCCCCCTCCTGCACGCGCTGCGGCCACGAGCCGGCGGATTTATTTCTCATGGTATGGGCATGTCCACACTTATCCCGCTTCTGGAAGGGCATTGAGGAGGAACTCACCGACATCTTGGGGTGGGAGGTCCCTCACGACCCGCTGCATACACTTCTGGGGTTCACAGACGGACTGAACGGGTCCCGAAATGAGAAACTGTTTTTTAACACGGCCATGGTGGTGGCCAAACGAGACATTGCGGCTGCCTGGAAACGGCCTACTCCGCCCACCATCAGGTCTTGGAGGAAGGGGGTGGACTGGTGTGTGACACAAGAGAAACCCATGTATGAGGCGTGGGGATGCCCAAAGAAGTATCAGAGGGTGTGGGGCAAGTGGCTGGGTACTGTCGGTTAACATGTGTGTCCCATCTAATGTCTGTATTATTTGCACATTCCAATATCGCGTGCAATGTGATGATTCAAACAAATGAGCGTAAAACTGTGATCTTCCTGTTATGTGCTCTACTGCTGGCTTTGTTCTCATGTTCGAAAACCAATAAAATTGTTTATAAAAAAAAATTAAAGTAAGGAGGTATATATTCCATTAACTTGGTACATTGGTTGAATTAATCTGTTTTATAAGTAAGTGGCTAGGGGAGCATTTGACTCATAAGCTATGTCTGCAGGGATTGCAAACTGTTCCAAATTACCATATGTACCACTATCACTTTGGTCTAGACCTTCAGTAGGCTTGTGCCATGCATAACAATTGTGCTGTGATGTTGCTCATATTTTTCTGGCTACATGAATTCATTGCTACACTTCTCTGCATAAAAAAATGGTTTAGTTGATGTTACACCCAGTGCTTAATTGTTGCTGGTGGTTTCAGGTGTTGGAACCTGCACTAATTTATGTGTGCCTATAACCGGGGATATAATGGTCAGTGCTTTACTTTTGCAGGTGATTGCAGGTTGGGGGTACCAGCACTCATTTTTGGTGACTGGAACTTATTTTTCTTCGTTAGGCTTTGATGCAGAGCAAAGGAGATGGGGAAAGAGAAAGATAGGAAAGCAGTGCCAAAGAGAAAGTAATGATGAAAAAGAACCTGAAAGCGTAGATGTCGCTTATCCAAAATGCCACAGTAGCGGAAGCGAACTCACCCTTTGACCCTAATGACGTCAAAGGAAGTGACATTATATGAGATTTTACCCTGAACCTTCCCAGCAAGTGATGTCACTTGACCTTAATCCAGATGTTTACAAAATAATTGACATTAATAAATTTGGGCCTGATTTAGAGTTTTACGTTTTAGAGGGTACTTCATCGCAAAGGCAATGGAGTACCCTCTCTGCCAAACTAAAGTTCTGTTTCCAGCACTGACATACACCTCTGACAGAGTAATGACCATTGAAAGTTTGGCCATTTGACCGCCCTTTACCCCACCCCCCTGATTTAGAGGGCAAGGTCAAACAACCATTTTAACTGCCTGTCACCACCAGGTAAAAGGTGGCGGTTTTGGGCAGTGAAAACTTATAAATGACCTCCACACCATGGGGGAATTTTCCCACAGTGGGGGTGTCACTACTTCTCTTATTTTTAAAAACAAAATTCTGCTTCGGGACTTTGTTTTTTGAAAATAAAAAAAAAACCTTGAATGTTTGCTATAAACTTTCAACGCATTGACCAGAACTGCCATGGTATCAATTCTTGCCAATGCAGGAGATGTCCACTGGGCCTATGGACATATCTAATTTCAGTGGGCAGGTACTACTTCAGGGCAAAAGAGGTCTTTGCTCCATCACCCTGATGGAGTAAGTCTGGTCTACTAAATTCAAAATCAAGCCCTTTGTGATTAATATATAAATCCAACACAAATGTCTATTTTGGATACACCAATATTAGTGTGCTGACATGATCTTTTAAAGTGGTGGGGTGTATTGTAGTAGCTTCTCTAAACTAGAGTGAGCAAAGAAAATGATCCAGCCTTTTTCTGACAAGGGAAGGGGTTCTCCCTCAAGAACATTTTGAAAAATGGAGTCAAATAGTGAATTTTAAAGCAAACATTTGATATACATTTTCTCCAAACCCTTGGTCTCTGAAAGGGCACTTGGTAAATATAAAAGCCATTTAATGGGGTGCCAAGGCAGGAGCAGGCCCCATGTGTATTCCAATGATAACCTCCATTGTGCCAGGGCCAGCATTTTGTCATGGGTGCTCCTATGTACTATAGGTGCCCCCTTATGGCAACAATTACATAAACATTTTCAGTCCCCGGGTTTTGCTAATAATACTAATGGTATGCCATGGGAGACCCTTATGTCAAACTATACATCTAGCATGTTAAGCCAGCATTTTGGCCTGGTTATACCCCTCCTATACACCACAGTTGTCCTCCTTCCAGTGGCGGCTCATCTGCTAAGGTGGAGGAGCGTCGCCCCACTGCTGCTGTGCAGCAGTAAAAGAATATAAAAATAAAATGATAATAACGCGATGTTACTATCATTATATTCTTCCCTGCTGTGGGAGCAGGGGGGAAGGGCTGCTCTTCTGACAGAGCAGGGGAGGAGTGGTGAGCACACTAAAGTGCGCATGATGCTTTGTCAGGCCCTCTCGGGCCGGCCAAACAGTCATTTGCACTTTAGCATGTTCTCCATGCAGGCTGCATTACAGCCTGCATGGAGAACATGTCCTGGCCCCCAGTCCCCGTGTGAGTGCCATACCATGACGCTCAGGGCAATCACAGCGCTGCATTGCAGCATTGTGATTGGCTCAGGGGAGCCTGGCTGCTTCCTATTCGGCGGAGGAGAGACAACATGGGATAGAGAGGCGAGGAGGTAAGTTAGTTTTTTCTTTTTTTTGCAATTATACCTCCTTACCCCCTCACCCCACCCTTCCCCAGATCCGTGCTGGCCACCCCTGCCTCCTTTCTGCCAAGAATTAGCTTGAATATGCTAGCACCAGCATTTTGCCATGGGCAATCCATATGCCAAGAATTACCTCTAGTATGCCAGTACCAGTGTTTTACCATTGGTGCCTATTATGCCAATAATTACCTTGGCTGCACTAAACCAAGAATTACCTCCAGCATACCAGCACTAACCATTTGCCGTGGATGTGCCATATGTCAAGTATTATATTTAATATGCCAGCTCCAGTATTATGTCATAGGTCCTGTCATGTTAAGAATTGAATCCAGAATGCCAGCACCAGTATTTTGACATGGGTGCCTCTATAAGCAAAGAATTACCTGTGGTATGCCAGGGCCAAAGGCAGACGGGCAAACATGACACCACATTCTCACTCACTTTTAGCCATGCTCTCATTCTCACCTACTAAATCTCAGTCATTCAGTTATTCTCTTTAATTTGCACTCAGTCTTGCTCTCACTCACTCATTCTCATTAATTCACACTCGGACTTACTTTCACTCATTCTTACTCTGATTTACTCATATTTACTCATTCACACTGATTTGTACTCATTCTTACTCTCACTCCCTCTTCCTCATTCTCTCTCACTCTGATTCGCTCAAATTCAGTAACATTCAATCTTTTATTTTCACTCACTACATAACACTGGCTGTCGCTTTAACTTCCACATACATGCTCACATGCAAACATACACACATACACATAAACACTTCCTCTCTCACAAAAACACATTCTCACCTGCAGCACGCACACAAGACACCTTTAAAACATTTTTTACTTAAGTCAGCTGCAAGTGAATGCCCCATTCCAACTCCTGATTCGTCTTTTATTTTTTATTACACTATCATTGAATAATATACACCTATTCACTGTTAGCGTACTAACAAAAGGGCCAAAAACAAGGAAGGTGGAGCCTTCCCTGTATTCTTAGCACTGATTTTGTGATCTCTTAGTAGAAGTGACAGGGGTCGCAGGTGGCAGGCCAGGGGTTGTAGCTGTGACCCCACGTGACTCCTAAATGGTGTCCATGCCCACAAGAGCCAGAGACAGAAGAAGGAAGTCTAGGGTAGAGGAAGAAAGAGGCATTAAGTTGAATCAATGCTAGGCAGCCTTGGTATTAGACAACCTCGGCACTCAGCAGTGCAGGCACTGGACTCCTAAGAAAAACTTACTGGCAGTGGTGGTCGCCGCACAACGAAAGTGGGGGTATGGGGGGAGGGGGTTGGATGGGATGGGGAATTGAGGGTAAAAATTATATTTTAAAACCTTCACCTCTCGCTGCCCTGACGCAGACAGCCACCTCGGTGCTTCACTCCCATCACTTGGAAGGCACAGGCTCCCCACGCAATCCAGACGCTGCTCTCTTGCTAGTAGAGCAGCGCCAGGATTGGTCTGAGCGGCCTGATCTGCCACTCAGACACTGCGGCTTTACTCCAACTCAGCTGTGAACACAGCTGGGTTGGAGAAACAGAAGTGTGCCTAAGACGGCCGGCCAAACTTACATGCGCACTTCTAAGTGACCACCACTCCTGCCTGTCATGGCCTGGCACCGCCCTGCACGCATGCACCGTCAGCCAGAGCCTGTCACAGAAAAATAAAATATCATTGTTTTAATATAATTTTTTTCTTTTTGGCTGACTCTGACCAGTGGGGCAATGCTCCTCTGCCATTATGGAGGAGCCGCCCCTGCTTACTGGCCCTGAATTTATGGGGCTTATTTACAAGCCCCTTGCGCCGCCCATATTTCACTTTTTCCCATGTTAAAAGTGACGCACTGGCGGCACAAGAGGCTTGTAAATAAGCCCCAATGTTCTCTAATGATTGCTGATTCAACCAGTTACCATATAGGTAGTTTTTATCAACATCATTGCCAATGTGCGAGAATTTACAGCAGTAACCACCATCAGTACTTTCACACAGGAGTAAAAAAACAGTAACGTTTTCCCAATGCAGAATTGCCAAGCGGCTGCTGCTAGTTTAGACTGAGAATGCAATTGCAGCTTTCTTAGATGAACTCACATTTACCTGTTTCCAAATAATGATGCTACTAGTTTTAACATTCACAATGTTCTCCCAAATTTTCGATCGGCCATAAGTGTAATAGAGCGGGGAGATTTTGCCTTATATTCTCTGTACATCTAAAGTTGAGAAAAGAATACAAATGTAGATTGAACGACAGCGGAATAGAAAATTCTTTAAAATCAATTAAAATGACATGCTTTTCGAAAAGTAAAAATACAACTATTTCCGATGCTGCTTAACCCAGGTGCAATCATCAAATTATTGGGTATATGAAAAGGAAGAAAGAGGATATTAAATGTCACTCCTCAGAGACCACCAACCAATCCGTTTTAAAAAAATTCTAAAAATGAATGTGCATGAGCTGAATGTGCAGGCATTGCATAAAGATGAGATTTGTTTCCATATTCATTGGATATTCTGAATGTACATGGTAATGGCTTTGTGGCCTCCAAGGGATGTGTCAATGACCCCCTGGTCTAATCAGATCAGGAGCATTCAGTGAAGCTGTGAGAATGTAATGTTGAGTAAAGCGAAAATGTTCAAGAATTATTGGCCAGTTAATGAGTCTGAAAAATGGTGTAGGAAGGAAAAACGCGGAAATTGCCTCGGTGTTTCTACTTTATTACGAGGAAGACATTACTTGTAGTAAAATGGATGGGATTTGTAGGCAGATATGGTGGTGCCGGTGCAGTATAGGAGAAAGCTATATCCACGAGCAATTCACAATGTGCCGTTTGAGCCATTAGCAAGCTAAAATATGTAAACTTTATATTAAAATATACTTTGTACTAGTCTGACAGAATGTAAATATCGATGGATGACCACAATGAAAAAATAGCTTAATTACTGCTAAACTGTACAAGATACTTCGTCAAAGCAAGCACTTGTAAAGCCAACAGGTCTAGCTTGGCCTGTAGGATAAGCTCTACAGGCATTTATTTACCCTGGAAGAACCGCCTTCAGTAAGTGTTATCTGACTGAGCACAGCTAGGGAGGTTTCCTGTCTCTGTGGTTAAGCTGCTGACAGGGTTGAGGACGTTGCATCTCCTACTGACAGATCTGCGTTGGCTGTGCGTGTGGTAAGCAGCTACATTCAACAGATCACCAAATCCATAATGGAAAGTCAACAGCACAGTGTAACCAGACGAGAAATGCCATGACCCCGTATTGATCACATGAGTGCTCGCAACAAGCAGCTAAAGCTGTCTATGGCCACACCGTAAAGAAGAAGATGTCTGTTTCTGTCCATTCTGATGATGTATTCGACTTATTCATCTATGCATACATGTCTCCCGCTATCATTCTTCCCCCATTTCCAAGGGAGAAAGTCCTCACCCGGCTAAGGTAACTCCAGAAGTGTAGTAGCATTTTCCTGGCCCTCTTTTTATTGTAGCTTCTGAACCACTTGAGCTAAACAATTTATTTTACTGTTAAAAAGAGAAGGGTTGATCAGTTAATTCTACTAACCTTAGATTGAAGGAATGTGAAATTGTGAAGCCAAGCAATTCATGACTTTGCCCTTTTTGTTTTTAATTTGGTCGACTTCCTGAAGCATACAACAGATAAAAAGGGACGTAATGTGGCAGTGGGATTTTTTCTTCTGCTGCTCAGATTCACGAGTGTGCTCAGTAGCCACTTACCTTCTCTCAGGGTGAGTCCCACGATGCACACATCTCATTAACTGTGGAACAAAATCACAGTGGAGGACGTACAGCAGCAGGGAATGAAATAAATGACTCCCTAGTTATTGGGTCAACAGGGGCAACACAAAATGGTGGAAGTGAACGGCCTGCAAAACAGAGTGGTGGGTCAATGCACCACAGGATTCTTAAAATTGGAGGAGCTAGTTCAGGGCATCTGTATACCAATCCCAGATAAATTAAAGAACATGGGGGCATATTATCAAGGGGCCGGAGTGAAATTATCGCCGCTTTAGCGTCCGTTTTCGGGCGAAAAGCGGCGATAATTTTATCGCAATATCATCAAGAACACGCTAGCGCGTGTTTCCTTGACTTAGCGCCCGTTGCCAGCACGCCTCGCATCGCATCGCTAATGAGATGAAAGGGGGGCGTGCCTGACAAAACCCCATGTGAAAATATCGCTAACCGAGCTTCGCGATATTATCAACGAGGGGTAGCGATATTTGAAATCGCGTTAACTATGCCTTAACGCTGGAATTTAACGTCTGTTAAATTCCAGACTAAGGCATACCTAACATGGGTGGATTGTGTGGCTAAGACCACAGGCACTATCATCAAGGATAGCGCTGTTTTCCATGGAACATCGCTGGAAAACCAGCGATGTTCCATGGAAAACACCGCTTTCGCTGGAATAATTATCGCCATTGCGCTAAGCGTTGTTAATACAGCGCTAGCATGGTGATAATTTCCAGTGATAGCCGGCGATAACAATTCTCACGCTGAGCGCGGCCAGCGATAATTTTCGCTGCCGCTTGATAATATGCCCCATGGGTGTTAAACTAACCTCCCAAATGAATGCAAATGTGAAACAAGTCAACCATCCTTCAGAAGCGGGGCTAGCCCACTCGGGGCCATATTCTAAAGAACGGCAATAACATTATCGCCGCTTTAGCGGCAGGAAACTGCCGCTAAAGCGGCGATAAAGCCCCTTATCGCCGCATTAGCTGCAGTTTCCTGCCGCTAAAGCGGCGATAATGTTATCGCCGTTCTTGAGAATATGGCCCTCAATGCGCAAAAAGAGCTGTGCATCTGTGGTGAAACAGGCTCAGAAACACAAGGCTACACTTGCTTAATTTGCAACCACCTTCAGGGGGGGGTCAAGACCAACGTTGTTACTAGGGAGCATAATGAGGCTACAGTTCATGCTCAATGGATGCATATGTTCGTGATACTAAGGGGCATATTCACAAGCCCCTATCTCCACCACAACGTCACTTTCAGTGACGTTGTGGTGGCGATAGGGGCCTTGCCTTATTCACAAGGCAGCGTTAAGCCACTTAACGTGGCTTAACTCTGCCTTGTGAATAAGGCCCCCTTTCACGCTGTGTTTAGCATGAAAGGGGAGTGCAGTGGGTGTTGTGGTGGGCGTTCCACCCCAACACCCATTGATTTTGGTGCTGCCTCCTATTCACAAGGGTGTAGAGACTAAGGGGGTCATTAGGATAGCGTGCGGATCGCCACCGCCCGTATGGCGGTGGCGATCCGCCCGCTATTTTCCACCGCCCGCTTAACATTTCCCCACCGCCATATTACGATGGCGGTGGGGACCCAGGCGGATGGAAAGACCGTCCGCCAGTTTTTCGCCGGTAGGCAATCGGCCCGATTGCCTACCGGGCGGAAAAGGCCTGCAATATGGTGGTGGTGCCTTGCAGGCACCGCCATCCATATTACGATGGTCGGCGGTGCAGGGCTTTCCATGGCGGTGACTCCGCCATGGAAAGCCAGGCGGATTCCACTTTTGGGGGCCCGTTGCGGGCCCCCAAGATGTTGGGGGGGTGGGGGGTGCACATGGGGGGTTCCTATGGTCCCCCCCTGCATTGTCATGGACATGGTGGCAGGCACCTCGCGGTGCCTGTCACCTTGTGCATGACAATGCACATAGTGCATTCCCAGCATTGTGGCGGGTGGTGCTGTGAGCACCGCCCGCCACAATGCTGGGAATGGAGGATGCCACCGCCACGGTGGCGGTGGCATCCTAATCGCCTGTGCGGGACCGCCGCACCACTGGCGGCCGGTCCCAGCACCGCTAGGGTAGCGGGCGGACGAAAGTCCGCCCGTCATCCTAATAGGCCCCTAAATATCGAATTTTTTATATCGAAAGGGCAAAATATCGAGTTAATTGTTTTATATGTTACTATATGTGTTAAAAATATATAATATTTTTTTAATGTATGTTACAATTTTTTAAAGTAATGGATTTTATGTGAATTAATTTTTGCGTATATTAGTTCCGTAGCGGGTTGTGGGTTTATAGGGGAATAGGGTGGGAAGTAATTTAATTTACATTATAAAAATTAATAATTTATTAATTAATAATTTAGTGTTTAATAATTACTATTGTTTAATATTTTTGCGTATATTAGTTCCGTAGCGGGTTGTGGGTTTATAGGGGAATAGGGTGGGAAGTAATTTAATTTACATTATAAAAATTAATAATTTATTAATTAATAATTTAGGGGCCCATTACGATACCCGGCGTAAATAAATCCGCCAGGCATGGAAGCGGCAAAAATCCGCCCGCACACACCGCCTGAACACCGACCACGCCATTACGATTACACAAACCGAAAACCGCCATCGGCGAAAAATCACACAAAATACCGCCCGCCAACGTCCGAGTCGGAGTCAAACCGCCCGCCACGGACGGAAACACGCACGACAACACAAAACCGCCCGCCCTCACGGCCGACACACCGCACGTGAAATTACGATCGCACCGACATGAGCGCGGAAAAACCACAAATATACCGCCCGCCAGCGCAAACAACGCCGATGAGAATCGACACGGCAGAAGCCATGGCGCCAACGTACCTGCACAGAAACCATCCGCACACAAAACCAATAGCACACAACATGGCCAACAAGTCCACACAGCAAGGCACGCACAAATACACAAGCACAGTACACATCCCGAAAACACCCCCCGGACAAACAAAAAATACAAAGGCCAGAACCCCAGACACAACACACCTGAAAACAACAGACCATGAGGACACACCCACATAGGTGAGTACAAAAGCAGCACTCCCACAGACCACAACCCCTTGCTACATTGCAAACCAGAGAGGAGAGGAGAGGACACAGTGACACAGCAAGGACAGCAGCACACCACAGAAACGCACACATCACAACCACCACCACCACCACCACCACCAAACACCGGCACCACAAACCCCCTGCACATTACACAACACACACCGCACCAGCACCACAAACACCATGGCACCACAAAGAATGCCCAAGTACACGCCCATTGAGCTGACGGTCATGGTCGACGAGATCATCAAGGTGTACCCACAAATCTATGGGAACATGGTCCAGCACACACCACTAGCCACCAGAAACAGAATGTGGAACCGGATCGTAGACCAGGTCAATGCAGTCGGGACCCTGCCCAGGAACAGAGGTGAAATAAACAAACGTTGGAATGACGTAAAGAGCCTGGTCAAGAAGAAGGAGGGCAAAAACAGAGAGCTGGCTGCCGTCACTGGCGGAGGGAATCCCGCGCTCTTTAAGACCTTCAAAGCGTGGGAGGAGAAGGTGCGAGTCGTAATACATCCGGAGATCCTCGCCGGATTAGCAGGGGAGTGGAGGCTGGTAAGTACAAACTAATGTATACCAGCACACCGCTATGTACTCACATGCGCAACTACCATGCCACAGCTCCCAGGGACAAACACCCCCATGTCCAGCACACAATACACAACACATCACACACACATGCAACAGACACCACCACACACAGCCCAAACCGAACAACTGTAAGATGCGTGGGGACATGTGTACACTCAGCCAGCCACGTAACCACCAACAGGTCCCCAAATATGCCAGAAGCGCCACAACGAGCACCCACCACACCCATGTGTCCGCCACAGCTGCACTAACCGACAAGTAACAGGTAAGTGGCAGGAACACAAAGTGCAGTGGGTGGGAGGGTGGACAGCCCAAGTACAACACACACCAGGCCCCAGTCCCACAGCACAGCAAGGAGGAGCATCCCCCACACCCCACAGCCACGTGTCAGCCACCGCAGTGCACAACGACAGCCGAAAGGCAGACATCACGGTCCACAGCAATCGGTGTCAGTGGGTGTCCAGCCACCCCACGACCCACAACACCCCCCACCCCCACAGACCTGCAACATGGAGCACCCCCCGCTTAGAGCCATGTGGCATCCAGTACAGTGCACGCACGAACAACTTGCAGGTGGGAAACTGGACAGGGCTGGATTACTGGAGGCATGAGGACCGTAACACGACCAACACATGGGACATGTCACGTAGCAGACGAACACGCAGCACCGCCCACCGTCACGAACAAGTGAACAATGTGCACACGGACATGAACAACAGACTCACACCCCACATGACCCATCACAGACATAGCAACACCCAAGGAGCCACGTCTGCATGCACAAGCCACACTGAATATAGTCCCACACGGCAGCCACTGTGCAACTCATCACACACAACCGAAACACCATTGAAGTCCTGTCCATGTAGCCCCTACTGCCTGTCAACCACACACCCCACAACTACGCCTATGTAAGACAAACAACACTAGACGCAACAGAGCGGAACAACATAAATGCACACGAACACCACTGAACCCATCAAACTCACAGACACACCATGCACATACAACATACCATCCATCCCATCCGTCAGCCCCAGTCTCATGAAAGGCATGTCATCCGCACAGCTGCCACACATACAGCAGTCACGCTAAGATACATGCCCATGACCAACCATGTGCCAGAAGTCAATGAAGCGCACAACACACTGTGAGCAACAACACACAACATGGGCCACACCCCCCCCCCCGAGCACTGCAGTGATGCACATGGCACAGGGCAGCACACACACCAAGGAGATGGGACAACTGCAATACGTTGGCTGGCACACAACCATCACTCACTCATAACGATGCGTCCAATGCCATGGCCAGTAATCACAACAGACAGCAAATATGCAGGCCATGTCAAGCATGCACACACCTCAAACCATGCACTGTCATGCTGCCACAACACATGTCACGTTCGGCACCCATGGCTCACAGCATGTACCCCAAAAGCATATCCCCTCCCAAATGCGAATCTGGGGCATGGCCCCCATGTTGCCATATGCGTTCCTAAGCGTTCCATTTGAACCCCAAAAGCATATCCCCTCCCAAATGCGAATCTGGGGCATGGCCCCCATGTTGCCATATGCGTTCCTAAGCGTTCCATTTGAACCCCAAAAGCATATTCCCTCCCAAATGCGAATCTGGGGCATGGCCCCCATGTTGCCATATGCGTTCCTAAGCGTTCCATTTGAACCCCAAAAGCATATTCCCTCCCAAATGCGAATCTGGGGCATGGCCCCATGTTGCCATATGCGTTCCTAAGCGTCCCATCTGAACACCAAAAGCAAAGTACAAACCAGACCTAGGATGGGCCAGGAGCCCGCATACACCAGAGTCACAATAAGTAGGGGCACAGCAACACACCCATCGGCATGGCCAATCCGTCCCATGCCACATGTGCACAGCACACAGTCCCATTGCCAAGCACACACAACTACAGATGCTACAGCCACACACACGCCTCCGGGAAACCCATGTACGAGATTGCACGAACTGTTAATGTCAGACGACAAATACATACTTCGCCAGGTGCAACACAATAACAAATCTCATTCTCTCCACAGGTGATGAACTGCTGGATGCTGGGGATGGAGCCAGCAGCCAGCACAGCCAGCCTACAAGCCCCCAATGAGGACACACGGATCTGGAGGATCTGTCCTCCTCTTCGGACACGGACCACCAAGCAGGCCCATCTGGTGTGGCAGGGCCCAGCCGCTCCCCAGGACCCCTCCTACCCACCAACCCATCATCCAGGGCTGCTGAACATTCCCAGCCCCCTGCTGCCACTGTCGTTGCGGCCACACCCACGGTCATTGTGGCCACTACCACTGCCGCAACCGCCACCATCGCCGCACCGACCACCACCGCCGCCACCACCACCACGTCTTTGCTGGCACCAGCCCCAGCGCAGGTGGTGGCCCGGCCGACTGGATCCACCCTGGGAGCCACAGCGAGGACCGTGGTGAGCAATGTGGCTAGTGGGCAGGCCGGTGGCAGCAGGACTGGTAGGAGGAGCAGGGTCAGGGAAACGCCAGCCTCCCCTGGGAGCCATGCCCTGCCTCAAATGGCCAGAGTCCTTGGGGCCTATGAAGAGGCCCAAGGGCAATGGGTCCGGTCTGCTTCAGACACGCGTGAGGTGCTGGGGGTGCTGAGGTCCATGGACGCCCGTATGGGCCAAATCGTGGACCTCATGGGCCAGCTGGTGGTGGCGGTGAGGTCACAGCCAGGGACAGCAGCTCCCCCTCCGCCACCACCTGCCGGGGCGCAGGGTGGAGCAGCAGTGTCCAGTTCCCCTGCGTCCACAGCCAGTGAGCACACCTCAACCACCAGCATGTCGCAAGCAGGCACCCCCCTCGCAAACGTGGAAGGGGCCGTCCGAAGTGGAAACAGATCTCCCGGGAGGACTTCGCACGCTCCAAACGCAAGTGAGGCAGCCAGCCAGCCTTCCGCCAGCCTTCCTTGACCAGCCACTGCATTGACTTGGACTACGATCCCACTCCACACAGCCATCTGGATGGCATGTGTGTGTTGGACTATGGACATAGAACCAGTGGGTACACCCTGATCATCACGCAGCCATGACCGACAGCTCATTGTCACTGCACGCACCACTTTTGTCATCACCTTACACACAATCACATGTCACAGTTTGTAATAAATGCACCTTTTTCACTAACTGCTGTTTGTGCCCTGTGTTTTATTTGTACGGAATACAACGGCCACCTTTGGCGGAAAGGCACCTGATGCGTGGCATGGCAATTGAATCCGGAGGGCCTGTAGGGACCTAGGGGTGGGAGACAGAACAGGAGCACATTCAATGAGTGTGTCACACACCCATCACACAGTACATGTCAACAACTACAAGCAATGTACACACATCGCACAGAGCAATAGGGCACAATGCCACAGCCACCAACAGTGGCATACTACCCTGGCCATGGAGCGTTGACACACAGCACGCAGTGAACAAACGGCCACCCTGACACAGCACACACACACATGCACAGATACAGCCACATCAGCCGTCGTACATGGACACTCACCGTCAAGTGAAGTAGCGGGCGATGAGCTGCTGACACACATTACCAGCTTCCTCCTCTCCGCTGTCCTCCTCACTCAAGCTGTCCTGGTCTGCGGGCTGGGGCCCTGGTTGATCTCCGTCATCCACGATGAGGGGGATCTGCTTCCGAATGGCCAGATTGTGCAGCATGCAGCACGCCACCACTATCTGGCACACCTTCTGTGGGGAGTACGCCAGCGCACCCCCGGTGCGGTCCAGGCACCTGAACCTGGACTTGAGGAGGCCAAAGGTACGCTCGACCACACGTCTGGTCCTCCCATGTGCCTCATTGTAGCGATCGTCTGCTGGGGTGCGAGGATTCATCAATGGACTGAGCAGCCATGCCCCATTCGGGTACGCAGAGTCACCTGGGTGTGAGGGACACAGAGAACCGTTGCAATTCCAACTGGACAGGGGACAGCATCGCACAACCAGCACGCTACACCACTCCACATACTCACCGACAATACAGGCACGATCCTGTTGCATATTGGACATCAGTCGTGGCAAGATGCTGTTGCGCATTATGTGTGCGTCATGGGCCGTAGCCTGGGAACTTTGCACACACGTGGGTGATCACCATGTCCGCAAGGCACACCACTTGCACATTCAGGGAGTGCGTGTGCTTCCTGTTGCGGTACAGGTGCTCAGTGGCCTGTGGTGGAACAAGGCCGACATGTGTGCAGTCAATGGCTCCAACGACGTGTGGGATTCTGCCAAGGGCATAGAATGCACCCTTCACTGCCGCCAATTCACGAGCCCTGGGGAAGCGGATGTACCTGTTTCGGTACAGCTTCATGGCTGCCAGTACATCCCTCAGCACCTTGCTGAACATGGGCTGGGACATCCCTCCTCCAATGCCCACTGTGTGCTGGAATGACCCAGTGGCGAAGAAATGCATGGCGGCCATCACCTTAGCCGTGGGGGTGACAGCAGTCGGATACACCCTGCGGGGACGGAGATGGGGTTCTAACATGGCACACAGTCGATGCAGGCTTGGCCTGTCCAGCCGAAACTTCCTAATAACCTCTGTATCGTCCATGTCCGCCAGCAATTGGTATGGGCGGTCAATGTTCGGTCTCCGCCTAGGGACAATGGCAGAGGACACATGTCAAAGCAACACGACACATAGCAATTTCGCATACACATCACTGACATGACTGAGCAAGCACATGAGCCACAGCCCAGCTGTCAAGCTGGGACGGCACGGCCACAATACACTTACACAGGTCTCCCAACAATGGCAATGGCTAGTGATACATACCACTGCCATGTGCATGCACATGGGGATCTAGGCCCCAATGACTTGCGGGGCGTGCTGATGGGGACTGACTGCATATCCGTCAAGCGGCAACGCCACGGCAACATGAATGTCTGCTGAGCATGGAACTGCTTCCGCGGCTGGATGAGTATGGCACACGACGACGACGATGTGGGCACAGGCTGAGCGGCCAAAACAAGTGGGACCTGTGGCACGAGGGGATATGAGACAGTAGTAGGTGTCAGCACTGCACCCTATGTACAGCACTGTACGGATCACACCTCCCGAAACATTGACAGGTGTCCACATTGACAGCCCCATGCCAAGACGGCTGTGTGCTTGCAGTCACACGTCACAGGTGAGAGGTTACATTGCACGTGCCACGTGCACGGGGCGGGTACGTCGATGATTGCGCATTGTTGGTCACGGTGGGTGCACCAACTGAAGATGTGTTGCCCTGTGTTCAATTCCTATGTCCGCATGATGATGGACTGTAGATGTGGGCAGACTACACATTGGTCGATGTGCTGTCTATATGCATGTGCCTTCACACCAGGCACAGCTGCCCCTGCACATGTGACCCCTGCTGGACTCGCTGCTGGGTCTGTGGAGCTGATGCACCTTCTGCGCGTGGGGCGGACAGCTCTCCTCACTTCCCTCATTGCGCATGTCATGACTTTGCCGCAGGTGACATGGATCATGGAGGGCCCACATGTACGCGTGGGTAGGCTACACATGATTGTACACTGGTCGCCACCCCCAGTCAGTGTTTCGAATGGGAAGGTTGTCGTGCTGGTGGTATGTTCGATGTGGCGGATGGGCGGGCCTAGGTGCGGGCTTACATTCCGGACATGGGGGGTAGTTGGATTGGCGACTAGTTGCAGTACACACGGGACACGTCTCTTCCTTTCCACATCTGGGTCATCCCTTGTACTTACTGACAGTGATACAGTCATCTTCGCCCCAGCCCTCATGTCCTCCCCTCGCTCCCCCAATATGCATGCTCACCTGCGAGGCTAGCGCCTGCACAGGCAGCCCCAAGCTCGCACCAGAGAGGGCAAGGAGTGTATGTGTGGGTCCAGTTGCACGAGTGGGCTGTCTCAGGGTATGATGTGTGGCAGGACGCCGTCCACCTGCGTGGTGCCCCAAATGGAGACCCGGCCTGCATGGACTATGCATCACAGTCTTCGCCTTCCGGATCCGCCACCTGCGACACCCAGTGGCTGTGGCTGCCCTTGCGGCCAGGCCGCGTCCGTCTGTGGCTGATGGCCCACACATTCACTCTTTGGCCTCTCTGGGGAGGGCTCGGGGGTGGTGGCGCACGCGCTTGCACTTAGTCGCAATGGCATGTGGCGTGGTTGGTATGATGGGCAATGGATGGGATGGTGCGAGCCACCTCCCGTGACGTCAGTGCTGCTCGTGCTGTGGTGCATCCCCCTACACTTCCATTTGACTTGTGCCATGCTAGACGTTGAGGTTCTATTGCCTGCGTGATATGACCAGGAGGAGCGCGAGGAGACCTCTCACACACCATGCTCCACTGCCATCCCGTGCCCTGTATCGCCTGTGCGGATTGACTATGTTGGGGTTACACCTGGTCGACTGGGGCTGTGTGTGCCTTGTCAAGGGGCATGGCGGGCGCACAACAGGATCCAGCTTGTCCACAGAGGGTGGGCTGAGGTGCGCCTGGTACCGCTTTGTACGTGTGCCCGGCTGCTGTGCACACACGTGTTCACTCCCCCGACAGGTGTCCTCTCACGATGCCCAGGGAAGCGGTGGTGTACTGTTCATGACCCCTCCCAACACGGCGTGCTCCAACTTGGCATGTGCGCATCTACCCGTCGCACCCACCCACCTGAGCACTGCGTCCATACGACTTCACACGACACATGTGTGTCTTCCACAGTAGTGCTACTCATTTGCGTTGACATCCAATACCAGTGGACTACATGGTCATGTCACGACTGCCGTGTACTTCACATACTCTCATCCTCTCTCATTAGTACTTGTGAAATGAGTCAGCGGAGACAGTTTTGGTTTCAAACATTATATTGAGTCTTCTGTCCTCTGTGATGCAGTATAGTGGACACTACTGGCAGCGGAATACATGTTGAGGATATACTGAGCATGATTGCAAATGGGATAGGGTGTGGGGTTACCTGTGATTGGCTGTTGCATGTGGGATGTGGGCTTCAGAGTGACATCTGCTTGGCCAAGGCTGTGCTAATGTACATTTACGTATAGCTGCGGAGCTGCGGACTTTGACACAGACGGTATACATGTAGCCTACCAGACCGCTTGGCATCATGGGCACAGTCCATCTCAGTTCCATGTGACAGGTTTGCTGCGGTTGTTCCTCATGCACGCGTGCATGTGAGATGACATCAGGGCATGTGCTTGCGTGCATGCAGCGGCGTGCCACTTGTTGTTGCACTGTGGTGGTTACTGGACATGTCACAGTCACTGGGGTCGTGTTGTTGTTGTATGCACTTGTCGTCCATGCAAAGGTCCTGGTATGGGATTCCCGGGGCGGGGGTGGGAGGGGTGCAGCACCCACAGACTCCAGGCGACCTATTCATGTCCACTGAGCGGTGTGTGTGTCCATGGGCGCTGGATCCATGTCGTGTCCTGGTTGTTCGTGCAGTTCCGTCCATGTGGGTGCGATACACAGAGCCCATGCCACTGCCTCCCACGATGCATGCGGTGTTCCTGGATGTGATGGGGAACAGTGTGCATGTCCCGGTCATATCCGATGTCATTGCGATGTCGTTGATGGTGTGGTTACAGTTGCCGGTCGTTTGGTATGGCTGTTGTGGTGGTGACTGGCCAGTCCGTGCGGAAGCTAAGCATGGGTGCGGGGTTGGACATCATAGGTCACTCGGGGAACCTGCGTTGTGGTCCGACGAATTGACAGGTTGTCAGGTATGCAATGCCGTCCAGCAGGGCTTCCATGTCATTGGTGGTGTACATGTTTGCCAGCCAATGTAGCGGATGGTGGCTGTCAAGGTGTTGTTCGTAAGTTGTCCCTTGGAGGACCATGATGGGGCATGCTGGGTGATATTCGATGTAGCTGTTCTCGATGATCCGTCGTGTGGAGGCACAGTGGTCCCATTTCAGTGCGGGTGCGATGTTGGCCACATACGCCATGCCCCCATAGGCAGAGCAGGCCCTGTCGTGTGCGTCCAGAGGGAGGAGTAGTGGTAGCAGGTCCGCCTTCAGACATGCCGGGTTGGAGAGGCATATCTCGACGGGATGCTGGTAGGGACACCTCCGACAGTAGAAGACGGGCATGACGCAGCTGAACAATGTGATGCGGTAAGTCAGTCGGTAACTTACGTTCAGCAGGGACAGGAGATCGCATCCCAATGTATGGAACAGGTTGGTTTTGTACAGCTTGAGCTGTTCGGCGTAGTTGGGTAGGTGTGTTGCGGTTGCCATTTCGCAGCGGTGCGTTGTGGTGGCGTGCTCCGGCTGTGTGTGCAGTCTGCAATGTGCACGCTCCGAGGTTGCTGTGAGCTCTGTGTAGTCGTAGGGAGACAGGACTTGTGTTCTGTTTGCTTGTTTGGAGGACACGGGCCCTCTTCCCACATGCTTCTCAGACAGTTCAAGGTCAGTGATGTGTGACTCCTTCCAATTAACTTGCATGTGGCCGACATGGGGGAGTGTTTTCTTCTTTCTTCCCCGTCCGTTGTGTGCTTCTGTGATATGCGCTATCTGCCCTGTGGTCGGTCTCCTCGGCATGCCTGTGTTGGTCTATTCTTGGACAATGGCTGTATTCACCGGCTTCTGTCGTAGGGCTGTGGTTTCGGAGTTGGAATGGAAGGCCATTCAGTGCTGTCTGCTCTCCCTTGTGTGGGCGGCAGGCTGCCTTTCCGCTCTGCGTTGGGCCTTGTGTGTGAATGTTATTCTTGGGCCACCTGTTGTCGGTCCCCGGGCTCTTTGGTGTTCCGTTTTATATGTCTTGTTCATATGTGCAGGGTGGTATGGGTGTTTCAGTGTGGTACTGGCGTTCCTCTTCCCGAAGGAGCCCTGCTTCTCCTAGTTGGTGTTGCCGCCGCTGTGTGCTACGCCATGTTTGTTACACTGGGGTGTGTCCTGCTGTTGCGTGACTTCACTGACATGTGTGCGTCGGTTGTGTGGCGTTGGGTGTTGTCCGTGAATTGGGCGTTGGGGACATGTCTGTGGCAGGCCTGTCACGTGTCATGTGCGTTCGGGGTGGGGCTGATGTGTGTGCTGCTTGGTTGTGTCCCTGTGTCTGTGTGCGACGCATGCATGGCGCTGCGGTTGGCCTCTGCGTTGTGCGCATGTGTGGCGGCGTCATCGGCGCTTTGGGGCCGTGACGGGGTGGTTGGTTACTAGTCCCAGGTGGTGTGTACACATGTGTTCCGCGATGTTACGATTTGGCCTGTGTGTCATATGTGGATGCAATGGTGGATGTGTAGTGTACACGCGCTGGTGGGGGGTTGTCCGCTTTTCCGCCCTTGCACTGTGTGCGCTGTTTGCGTGCACTTGTTGTGTGTGTGCCTACCTGCGTCTCCGCGGTACGTTGCGTCCTTGGTGGTGCATCAGCAGAAGCATGGGGAGGGCATGCAGTGCTGGATTCATGCTCGGGGAGCCGCTTCTTCGTTGTCCGTGCTCGGCATCCGTGTTACCGCTTCGGTTTGTCGTACGGTATCTCTTGGCCGTGGGAGCCGTTTGTTTGCGGCATCGTAATTTATGCGCCGGGCGGGACGTGTTTCGTCGGACGGTGTGTGTCAGTTGGGCTGCGCCGCTACGTGTACGGGCGCACTTTGATGGCGGACGGTGTTGCTGGCTTGCCGGCGGTGTTTGGCCTACTTTTCGCATCGTAATTGGACGGGCGTGTGGACTGCTGCGTGCCGGCGGTAACTGGTGCTTTTTGCATCCGCCAGCACGGCGGTGGTGCTTCCGCCCGCCATCGTAATGAGCCCCTTAGTGTTTTATAATAACTATTGTTTAATAATTTTTGCGTATATTAGTTCCGTAGCGGGCTGTGGGTTTATAGGGGAATAGG
The DNA here is from genome assembly GCA_963921515.1 of Calotriton arnoldi. NCBI lineage: Eukaryota > Metazoa > Chordata > Amphibia > Caudata > Salamandridae > Calotriton > Calotriton arnoldi. The sequence continues at coordinate 167,611 of CAWUFW010007196.1, read as the reverse complement.
GTGGGAAGTAATTTAATTTAAATTATAAAAATTAATAATTAATTAATTAATAATTTATTCTTTAATAATTACTATTGTTAATTAAGTTAATTAATTTATTATTAAATATATAAAAAGTGAATAACAATTGTTTTTAATTAATTGATAATTATGTAAATTGTTTATTTTTGTTATTAATTAGTAATTAATTACATATTAATTATTAAAAATTAATTTATTAATATGTTAATTATGTACATTTTTTTAGTAGTGTGTTGAGTGTTGATAGGTGAGTCGGGTGGGAATTAAGTTAAATTTAATTCACATTTTAATAATTTTTAAATATTATTTATTCAAAGTTATTTTATAGTGTTAATTGTGTTAATTAATTTAGATATGATCATTATTAATTTAATTGTTAATTGTAATTAGCTAATTAATTAAATGTTACTTAATTATGTTTATTCATTAATATTTTACACTATTGGAGGTGACGTTTATAGGGGGAAATGTTGGAAGGTAAAAATATATTTTTTTAAATAATTATTTGTTAATTAATTTTAATTATATTGTAGGAGTGGGTCTACTCAATTATTCCCCTACGCTACCCAACACTTTCCCTACTATTGCACTCACTGGAGTGGGAATAGTTATTTTTACACTCCCGCTATCCAACACTTTCCCTACTGTTCCACTCACTGGAGTGGGAATAGTAATTTTTAGACTCCCGCTATCCAACACTTTCCCTACTGTTCCACTCGCTGGAGTGGGAATAGTAATTTTTACCCTCCCGCTATCCAACACTTTCCCTACTGTTCCACTCGCTGGAGTGGGAATAGTAATGTTTACCCTCCCGCTATCCAACACTTTTCCTACTGTTCCACTCGCTGGAGTGGGAATAGTAATTTTTACCCTCCCGCTATCCAACACTTTTCCTACTGTTCCACTCGCTGGAGTTGGAATAGTAATTTGTACCCACCCGCTATCCAACACTTTCCCTACTGTTCTACTCGCTGGAGTAGGAATAGTAATTTTTATCCACCCGCTATCCAACACTTTCCCTACTGTTCCACTCACTTGAGTGGGAATAGTAATTTGTACGCACCCGCTATCCAACAAATTCCCTACTTTTGCAGATGTTGGAGTGTGAATACTAATTTTATTCCCTTAGCTATGCAACGTTTTTAATTTTGTTATATTTAATGTAGTGTAAATAATTAATTAACATAAAAAAATTTACTTTAATTATTTAAATTATTATATATTATTTATTTTTATATTTATAGAATATGTTTATTTATATATATATGTAAATATATTTTTAATAATGTTTTAAATATTTTATAATTAACATTAATAATTATTTTATAATATTATTAAGTAAATATATATATGTTAAAACATAATTAATATTTTTTTTTTTACATTACATTTATTATTTTTACAATTTAAGGTGTCCATTACAATGTCGGGCGGATAAAAATCCGCCATCAACCACAGTGGCGAAAATCCACCCGCCTACACCGTCTGAATACCGACCGAGCAATTAAGATGCCGCGAACCGAAAACCGCCGGAGGCGGAAAATAAACAGAAAATACCGCCCGCCCATGTCCGAGTCTAAGTCCATCCGCCCGCCACGGACGGAAAGATGCACGACAAGCCAAAACCGCCCGCCCTGACGACCGAGACACCGCCCGTGAAATTAGGATCGTACCTACATGAGCGCGGAAAATCCACAAATACACCGCCCGCCAGCGCAAACAACAGTGACGAAAATGGACACGGCGGAAGCCCTGGCGGCCACGTCCATGCACAGAAACCATCCGCTGACGAAAACAAACACACACAACATGGCCAACAAGTCCACACAGCAACCCACGCACAAATACCCAAACACAGTACACATCCCGGAAACACACCCCCCTGGACAAAAAAATCAACAACAAATCCCAGAACACCAGCCACAACACACCTGAAAACAACAGACCATCATGACACACCCACACAGGTAAGTACAAAACCAGCCCCTTCACAGACCACAACCCCCTGCAACATTACAAACTGAGGACGAAAGCACACAACACAGCGAGACAGAAAGGACAGCAGCACACCACAGACACGCACCTATCACACCCATCACCACCACCACCACCAAACACCGGCAACACAAACCCCCTGCACATCACACACCACACACCGCACCAGCACCACAAACCCCAAAACACACACCATGGCATCACACAGAATGCCCAAGTTCACTTCCACCGAGCTGACGGTCATGGTCGACGAGATCGTCAAGGTGCACCCACAAATCTATGGCAACCAGGTCCAACAGACACCACTATCCATCAGAAACCGGTTGTGGAGCAGGATCGTAGACCAGGTCAATGCAGTCGGGAACGTTCCACGCAACAGAGGAGAAATTAACAAAAGGTGGAACGACCTCAAAAGCGTGGTCAAGAAGAAGGAGAGCAAAAATCGAGAGCTGGCTGCCAAGACTGGCGGAGGGAATCCCGCGCTATTCAAGACCTTCAAGGCGTGGGAGGAGAAGGTGCGAGTCATCATACATCCGGAGATCCTCACCGGATTACCAGGGGAGTGGAGGCTGGTAAGTACAAACAAACGTATACCAGCACACCGCTATGTAATCACATGCACTACCACCATGCCATAGCTCCTAGAGACAAACACCCCCATGTCCAGTACACAATACACAAGACATCACCCACACATGCAACAGACACTCACACACACTCAGCCCAAAGCTCCCAACTAACAAAACCATGGGGGCATGTGTACAGTCAGCCAGCACCGCAACTACCACCAGGTCCCCTTGTACTCCAGATGCGCCAGAATAAGCACTCCCCACACCCACATCCATGTGTCCGCCATAGCTGCACTGACCGACAATTAACAGGTAAGTAGCCGGAACACAAAGACAGTGGGTCGGAGGGGGGACAGCTGAAGTAAAACACCCACCAGGCCCCCACTACCACAGACCAGCAAGGTGGAGCACACCCCACATCCATGTGTCCGCCATAGCTGCACTGACCGAAAAGTAACAGGTAAGTAGCCGGAACACAAAGACAGTGGGTCGGAGGGGGGACAGCTGAAGTAAAACACCCACCAGGCCCCCACTACCACAGACCAGCAAGGTGGAGCACCCCTCCCTCCCAGTACCATGTGGCATCCATTGCATTGCGCACTGAGAAACAACCTGTAGGTGGGAAAATGTACAGGGCGGGGCGTCTGTAGGCATGAGGACTGTACTACGACTGACACATGGGACATGTCACATAGCAGAGGAACACGCAGCACTGCTCCCAGTCACAATCATGAGATCAATGTGCACACGGACATGTTCAACAGAGTCAAACCCCACATGACCCATCACAGATACAGCAACACCTAAGGAGCCACGTCTGCATGCACAAGTCCCACTGGAGCACAGACCCACACGGCAGGCACTGTGCCACCCATCACACACATCAGCAACACCATCGAAGTCCTGTCCATGTAGTCCTCACTGCCTGTCACCCACACATCGTACAACAACGCCCACGTAAGACAGACCGTACTAGAAGTAACAGCTTAGAACCACAATATTGCACACAAAGACAACTGGACCCATGAAACACACAGGCACACAATGCACATTAAACATATCATCCATCTCATCTCTCAGCCAGAGTGTCATGAAAGGTATGTCATCCGAACAGCTGGCCCTCATACAGTAGTTATGCAAAGATACCTGCCCATGACAAATCAAGTGCCTGCAGTGACTGAAGCGCACGTCACACTGCGAGTAACAACACACATAATATAGTCAACACCCCAAGAGCACAGCACCGATGCACATGTACCAGGGCAGCACGCACACAAAGGATTTGGCCCATCAGCAATACGTCGTGTGGCACACAACAAGCACGAACTCACAACAATGCTACCAATGTGATGTCCATGAATGATAACAGTCAGCAGATATTCCGGGCATGTGAGACAGACACACACCTTTGTCTATGCACTGTCATGTTGCCAGAACACATGTCACATTCTGCACCCATTACCCACAGTATGTACCCCAAAAGCATATTTCAACCCAAGAGCGTTTAGGGGGCTGTACCCCCTTTGGCATCAGCGTACCTAAGCGTTCCATCCTTCCCCCTAAACCATCGTTCAACCCAACATCGTCTATGGTCCTGGAGCACGCATACACCCGAGCCACAAAATGTAGGAGCATAGCAACACACACCCATCGGCATTGCTAATCCGTCCCATGCCACATGTCCACATCACACAGTCCCATTGCCTAGCCCACGCATACACACATCGTACATCCACACACACGCCACTGGGAAACCTGTGCACGACAGTGCACAAACTGTGAATGTCAGACAACCAATACATACTTTGCTAGATGCAACACAATGACCCATCTCATTCTCCCCACAGGTGCCGAACTGCTGGATGCTGGAGAGGGTGGCAGCAGCCAGCACAGCCAGTCCGCAAGCCCCCGACCCGGACTCACGGATGTAGAGGAGCTGGACACCTCTCCGGACATGGACCACCCAGCAGGCCCATCTGGAGTGGCAGGGCACAACCGCTCCCCAGGGTCCCTCCTGCCCACCAACTCATCACCCAGGGCTGCTGACCAGTCACAGACCCCTGCTGCCACGGCCGGTGCGGCCACCACCACCGCCGCAACCACCACCACCACCACGCCATCCCTCGCCACAGCCCCTGCGCAAGGGTCGGCACGGCCGTCGGGCTCCACCCTGGGAGCCAGAGCGAGGACCGTGGTGAGCAATGTGGCTAGTGGGCAGGTCGGTGGCAGCAGTACTGGTAGGCGGAGAAGGGCCAGGCCAACGCCAACTGTGCCTGGGAGCCAAGCCCTGCCGCAAATCGACAGAGTCCTTGGGGCCTATCAAGAGGCCCAAGGTGAATGGGCCAGGTCGGCTAGCGACACGCGGGAGGTCCTTGCGGTGTTGAGGTCCATGGACTCCCATATGGGCCAAATCGCGGCCCTCATGGGCCAGCTGGTGGTGGAGGGAGGGCACAAGCAAGGCCAGCAACACCACCTCCGCCACCACCTGCTGTGGCACAGGCTCGTGCAGCATCGCGTTCCCCTGCGTCCACAGCGAGTGAGCACTCCTCAACCACCACCAGCGGAACATCAACACACCCCCCCTACCAAACAAGGAAGGGGCCGTCCGAAGAGGAAACAGGTGTCCAGAGAGGACTTCGCACGCACCAAACGCCAGTGAGTCAGCCAGCCACCTTGACCACCTACTGCATCGACTTGTAATACGATCCTACCCCACACTGCAATGTGAATGGCATGTGTCTGTTGGACTGTGGACATAGAACTCCATGGGTACACCTTGACCATCACGCAGCCATGACCGTCAACTCATTGTCACAGCATGCACCACATTTGTCATCACCTTGCACACAATCACATGTCACCGCTGTTATTAAATACACCTTGATCACAATCGGCTTAATGTGTCCTGGGTTTATTCAACGATGTGCAATCGCCACCATGAGCAGAAATGCATCTGCTGTGTGGTATGTCGATGGGACAGGAGAGGCTGTAGGGATCTAGGGGTGAAAAACAGAACAAGAGTACATTCAATGAGTGTGTCACACACTCATCACACAGTACTTGTCACCAACTACAAGCAATGCACACACATCTCACAGAGCAACAGGGCACAATGCTACAGCCACTGTCAGTGGCATACCAACCTGGACATGGACCATTGACACACAGCACTCAGTGAACAAAAGGCCCCCGTGACAGAGCACACATACACCTGCACAACTACAGCTACATCAGCCGTCGTACATGGACACTCACCGTCAAGTGAAGTAGCGGGCGATGAGCTGCTGACGCACATTCACAGCTTCATCCTCTCCACTGTCCTCTTCACTAGAGCTGTCCTGGTCTGCAGGCTGGGGCCCTGGTTGATCTCCGTCATCCACAATTAGGGGGATCTGCTTGCGGATAGCCAAATTGTGCAGCATGCAGCAAGCCACAACTATCTGGCACACCTTCTGTGGGGAGTACGCCAGTGCGCCCCCGGTGCGGTCCAGGCATCTGAACCTGGACTTGAGGAGGCCAAAGGTCCGCTCAACCACACGTCTGGTCCTCCCATGTGCCTCATTGTAGTGGACATCAGCTGGGCTCCCAGGACGTCGTAATGGGCTGAGCAGCCAGGGCCCATTCGGGTAAGCAGAGTCACCTGGGTGTGAGGGACACAGAGAACCGTTGCAATTCCAATTGGACACAAGACAGCATCGCACCGCCAGCACGCTACACTACTCCACATACTCACCAACAATCCAGCCACGGTCCGGTTGCAGATTGGTCATCAGACGTGGTAGGATGCTGTTGCGCATGATGTGCGCGTCATGGGCTGATCCTGGGAATTTCGCACACACGTGTGAAATCACCATGTCCGCAAGGCACACCACTTGCACATTCAGGGAGTGCGTGTGCTTCCGGTTGCGGTAGAGGTGCTCAGTGGCCTGTGGTGCAACAAGGCCAACATGGGTGCAGTCTATTGCACCAACGACGTGGGGGATCCGTCCAAGGGCATAGAATGCACCATTCACTGCCGCCAATTCACGAGCCCTGGGGAAGCGGATGTATCTGTTCCTGTACAGCAACATGGCTGACAGTACATCCCTGAGCACCATGCTGAACATGGGTTGGGACATCCCACCTCCACTGCCCACTGTGTGCTGGAATGACCCAGTGGCGAAGAAATGCAGTGCAGCCATCACCTTAGCCGTGGGGGTGAATGCTGTTGGATACACCCTGCGAGGATGGAGGTGGGGTTCCAACAAGGCACATAGACGATGCAGGGTGGGTCGGTCCAGACGATATTTGCGGATGACCTCCACATCCACCATGTCTGACAGCAATTGGTAGGGGCGATGAATGTTTGGTCTCCGCCTAGGAAAGATGGAAGTGGACACATGTCAAAGCAACACGCCACATGGCATATTCACATACACAAAACATTAATGACTGAGCAGGCAATTGAATAACAGAACAGCTGACAAGTAGGGACAGCACAGCCACAATACACTTACACAGGTCCCCTACCAATTGCAATGGGCAGTGACACACCCCATTGCTATGAGCATGCACATGGGGATCTAGGCCTCAATAACTTGTAAGGCATGCTGATGGTAACAGACTGCATATTCGGCAAGCGGCAACACCACGGCAACATGACTAGCTGATGTGCATCACACTGCTTCCGAGGCTGGGTGTGTAGGGCACACACCAACAACGCTATGGACACAGGCTGAGCGGCCAAAACAAGTGGGACCTGTGGCACGAGGGGATATGAGACAGTCATTGATGTCACTACTGCACCCTATGTACAGCACTGTACGGATCACACCTCCAGAAACATTGACAGGTGTACACATTGACAGCCCCATGCCAACACGGCTGTGTGCTTGCAATTACACATCACAAGTGACACGTAACATTGCACGTGCCAAGTGGCAGATGTACATAGTGAAAGATGGCATGTGTGTGCATATGCATATCCCATGCTCCCATGCCAATGTGTACATGATGATGTGCCAACAGACATGTGGAGGAGGAGCACTGGCCGTCCCTGCCTATGCACACAGCATGTTGTGGCCCTGTCCATTGTGGACCTGCACCCACACGCAAATCATGGCCACACCTGCAGATGCATTGCGCACATTATACTGTGTGGTGCACATGGCATCAGCGGACTGTACCCGCCATGGGCCAGGCCCTTACGGCCAACTCCAATGACCCTCGCGGTTGCACCCTGCGTGTTCCACTGTGGAGGTAGGCGTCCATGGCCAGCTGGGAGCAGGCCAACGTCTGCAATTGAAGCTGCCAGACATGGTACATGAATTGCAGCAGCTTGTACCCACTGAAACTGCCCCAGGGGGTTATATGTGTGTGTGAGTGGGACAGGCATAACCACAGCTACCTGGCACTGCAGCCTGGCACCCCTCGACAACACCTGCTGCTGCCACCACTCCACCTACACGTGGATGACGCTGAGGACATGTCCAGGTCCACTCACCAGCGAGGAGCTGGAGAACCTGGATTCCGAGCTCCATGCACACTGCACATGGCTATTCCTTGCGAAAGTTGTGTGTGAGAGACAACTGCAGTGTGTGTGGGTGTGCATGTGGGGGACACACATTGTCGTTGCTCCGCAGCACTATGAGTCAGAGCCTGTGGTGTTCAAACATGCACTGCTCACCATGCTGACTGCAGGTGGCATGGGTATGTGAGCTCTCGGGCGCTTTGACCTGTCTGTCCCTCCTGAGTGGTGGTACATGGCAACTTCATGTCAGACATCCAGTGACACAGACAATTGGCAATGCAGGTCTCAGTGCACTTGTTGGTCGTATGGAAGTCAGGCTGGGGCCATGCTGCCCTTCTCAGTCCCAGCAGGCCTGGCCTGCACATTGACTGCACAATGCCAGTAGGTGCCGATACAGACTGCCTAGTGGGTTACATGTGTCTCCTGTTCAGGACCCTCCGGATGAGCGCTTACTCTGCACTGTCGATTGGACACACCATGACTCGTGATAGGGATGTGTGTGAGAGATAGTGGCACTGAATGTGACCTTCGTTGCGGGGTGGGCCATGCACAGGGCGAGTACGCTGATGGCTGCGCAGTGTTGGTCACAGTGGGTACACCCACACAGATGTGTTGCCTTGTGATCTTTTTCTAGGTCCGCCTGACAATGGACAGTATATGTGGGCAGGCTACACATTGCTCGATGTGCTGTCTATATGCATGTGCCTTCACACCAGGCACAACTGCCCCTGCACATGTGACCCCTGCTGCACTCAGTGCTGGGTCTGTTGAGCTGATGAACCATCTGTGCGTGGGGCAGACAGCTCTGCTCACTTCCATCATTGCCCATGACATCACTTTGCCGCAGGTGACATGGATCATGGAGGGCCCACATGTACGCGTGGGTGGACTACACAAGACTGTCCAAAGGTTGTCACTCCCAGTCAGTGCTTCGAATGGGTAGAATGTGGTGCTGGTACTCATTTTAATGTGTCGAGTGGGCGGGGCTGGGTGCGGGGCTACATGCAAGACATGGGAAGTTCATCAGCTGATCTACTAGTTGCAATACACACGAGACACGTCTTTTTCCGACCACATCAGGGTCATTCCTTAAACTGGCTGATAATCAAACAGTCATCTTTTGCACTGTCCTCATGGCCTCCCCTCGCTCACCCCAATATGCGTTTGCACCTGAGCAGCTAGCGCATGCACAAGCAGCTCCAAGCTCGCCCCAGAGAGGCCAAGGAGTGTATGTGTGGGTCCAGTTGAACAAGTGGTCTGTCTCACGGTATAATAAGTGGCGGGACGCCGTCCACCTGCGTGGTGCCCCAACTCGAGACACGGGCAACATTGACAATGCATGACAGGCTCCGCAGTCCGGATACACCACCTGCAACACACAGAGGCTGTAGCTGCCCTAGCGGGCCAGGCCGCGTCCAACTGGAGCTCATGGCCCCACACATTCACTCTTTGGCCTCTCTGGGGCAAGCTTGGAGCTGCTTGTGCACGCGCTGGCTTCTCTGTTGCAATGGCATGTAACGTGTGTGGGTGTATTGTCAATGGGTGGGATGGTGCGAGCCACCTTCCGTGACGTCACTCCTGCTTGTGATGTGTGCGTCCCCCACTACTTCCATTTGACTTGTGCCATACTACACATTGAGGATGTGTTGCCTGTGTGATGTGACCAGGAGGAGCGCGCCATGACCTCTCACCCACCATGCTCTACTGCCATCCCGTGCCCTGGATTGCCTGTGCAAGTGGACAATGTTGGGGATACACCAGGTTGACAGGGGATGTGAGTGCCTTGGCAAGGGCCTGGCGGACGCACAGCAGTATCCAGCATGTCCACGGAGGGTGGGCTGACGTCTACACTTGATGCAGCATTGATCGTGTGCCCGCCTGTTGTGCACACACGAGTTCACATTCATCACCAGACAGGTGGTCTTTACAGATTCCCAGGAGAGCGCCAATGTACTGTTCCTGAATCCTCCCAACACAGCGTGTTTCAACATTGCATGTGCGCACCTACCCGTCACACCCACCCACCTGAGCCATGCGTAACTCCCGCTTCACATGACACGTGTGTATTCCACAGTTGTGCTACTCATTTGCGTTGACATCCAATGACAGTGGACTACATGGTCATCTCACGACTGCCGTGTACTTCACACACTCATCCTCTCTCATTCGTACTTGTGAAATGAATCAGCAGAGACACATTTTTGCTTCAAAACATGTATTGGGACTTATGTCCTCTGTGATGCAGTATAGTGGACACTACTGGCAGCGAAATACATGTGGAGGATATACTCAGCATGATTGCACATAGCATAGGGTGTAGGGGTACATGTCATTAGTTGTTGACTGTGGGATGTGTGCTTCAGAGTTACAACTGCTTAGCCGTTGCTGTGCTAATGTACATTTGCTAATTACTGTGGTGCTGCTGACTTTGACACAGACAGTATACATTTAGCCTACCAGTCCGCTTGTCATCATGGGCACAGTGCATCTCAGTTCCATGTTACAGGTTTGCTGCTATAGTTACTCATACACACGTGCGTGGAGGTGACATCAGGGCATGGGCTTACGTGCATGCAACGGCGTCCCACTTGTTGTTGCGATGTGGTGGGTACTGGCCATGTCAAAGTCACTGGGCTCATGTTGTTGGTGGATGCACTTGGTGTCCATGCAAAGGTCCTGGCACGGACGTTCAGAGGGAGGTGAGGTGACAGCTCTCACATACTACAGCAGGACGATTACTGTCCACTGACCGGTGCATATGTTCATGGGCGCAGGATCCATATCATGGCATGGTTGTACGTGCAGTTCTGTCCATGTGGTTGCAATACACAAATCCCATGCCTCTGCCTCCCCCTGTTCATGCAGAGTTACTGGATGTGATGAGGAACAGGGTGCATGTCCCGAAAATTTCAGATGTCATGGCAGTGTAGTTGATGATGTGGTGTCAGTTGCAGGTTGTATGGTATAGTTGTTGTACTGGTAACTGCCTAGTCCGTGCGGAAGCCAAGCATGGGTACGGTGTGGGACATCATTGCTCAATTGGGGGTATGGCGGCGGGGCCCGGCGAATTGACAGGTTGTCAGGTATGCAATACCTTCCAGCAGGGCTTCCATGGCATTGGTGGTGGACATGGATGCCATCCAATGTAGCGGATGGTGGCTGTCAAGGTGTTGGTCGTGAGTTGTCCCTTGTAGGAGCATGATGGGACATGTTGGATGACATTCGATGTAACTGTAATCCATTATCCGTCGTGTGGAGGCACAGTGGTCCCATTGCAGTGTGGGTCCGATAGTAGCCACATACGCCATGCCCCCATAGGCTGAACAGACCCTGTCGTGGACGTCCAGGGGTTGAATAGTTGTAGCAGGTCCGCCCTTGGACATGCCGGGTTGGAGAGACATAAATCCACAGGATAGTAGAAGGGACACCTCCGACAGTAGAAGACGGGGATGACGCAGCTGAACAATGCGATGCGGTAAGTTAGTCGGTAACTTACGTTCAGCAAGGCCAGATTGTCACATCCCAATATCTGTATCAGGTTATGTTTGTACAGCTTAATCTGTCCGGCGTAGTTGGGTAGGTGTGGTGCAAGTGCCATTTTGCTGCAGGGCGCTGTGGTGGCATGCTCCGGCTGTCTGTGCAGTCTGCAGTGTGCAACCTCCGACGTTGCTGGGAATTCTGTAATGGTCGTAGGGAGGCAGGACTTGTGTTATGTTGGCTTGTGCGGAGGACACGGGCCCTCATCCCACATGCTTCTCTGAATGGTCAAGGTCAGTGGTGTCTGACTCCTTCCAGATAACTTGCATGTGAACCACATGGGGGAGTGTTATCATTTCTTTTTCCGTTGTGAATGTTCTTTGGTGTTATGCGCTATCTGCCCTGTGGCCGCTTCCCTCCGCATGCCTGTGTTGGGCTTTTTTTGGTGCAATGACTGTTGTCTCCGGCTTGTTTAGTCGGGATGTGGTTTCAGAGTGGGAATGGAAGGTCATTCAGTGCTGTCTCCTCTCCCGTGTGTGGGCAGCAGGATGCGTTTCCGCTATACGTTGGGCCTTGTGTTATAATTGGTCCCACCTGTTGTCTGTCCCCGGTATCTTTGATGTTACGTATTGCATGTCTTGTTATTGGGTGCAGGGTGGCATCGGTGTTTCTGTGTGGTACTGGCGTACCTTTTCCCGACGGGGTCCATATTCTGCTGGGTGATGTTGCCTCCGCTGTGTGCTTCGCCGTGTTTTGCACACAGGGTTGTGTCCTAATTTGGCGTGACGTCACTGACATGTTCGGGTCACTTGTGTGACGTCAGGTTGGCAACAGTGAATTGCCGGTTGGGGACATGACTGTGGCAGGGCTGTCACGTGACATGTGCGTTCTGGGTGGGGCTGGTGTGTGTGGTGTTTTGTTGTGACCCTGTGTTGTTTGTGTGCGGCGCATGCATTGCACTGCCGTTGGCCTCTGCGTTGTGCGCATGTGTGGGTGCAGTGGTGGATGTGTTGTGTCCACGCAGGGGTGTCGGGGGGGGGCCATATACAGTTTTCCCGCCCTTGCACTGTGTGCACTGTTTGCGTGCCCCTGTTGTGTGTCTGCCTACCTGTGTCGCCGCGGTGCGTTGACTCCTGGGTGCTGCATCAAGTAGAGCATGGGGAGGGCCTGCAGTGCTGGATTCATGCTCGGGGGTCCGCCTCTTTGCTATCCGTACTGTGCGTTCGGTTTTCCGCCTTGCTTTCACGTGCGGTGTCTCTTAGCCGGGGGAACTGTTTGGTTCTGGCATCGTAATTTGTACGCCGGGTGGTACGTGATTTCGTCGGGCGTTGTGTCTCCATTAGGCCGCGCCGCTCCGTGGACGGGCGCACTTTGATGGCGGAGGGCGTAGCTGGCTTACGGGCGGTGTTTGGCTGACTTTTCACATCCTAATTGTGCGGGCGTGTGTGCTGTGGCGGGCGGACGGTAACTGGTGGTTTTTCCATCCGCCAGCACGGCGGTGGTGCTTCCGCCCGCCATCCTAATGGGCCCCTAAGATTTTTTACATTATTTTAACTATGTTTTATTTAATTGTGTTTATTATTTAATTACTTTTATATTATTTTTAATACATTTAAAATTTTTTAGTTAACTATATTTTAAACATCAATATTTTGTACTCGATATTTTAGTACTTACCTGTTTGTAGATAGGGACTCGATATTCTGTCCCTCGATATTTTGGCTTCGATATCCTGGACAGTCGATATTCTGTCCCTCGATATTTAGTCACTGATCCATTCACAAGGGCAGCCTAAATAGGAGGTAGCGCCAAAATTAAGACCAGGAAAACCCTTGTCTTAAGTTGGCGAAACGAGGAGAAATGCTTTATTTCTCCTCGTTTTTGCTTTTTCCATGTGTGCTGCCTTGTGCAGCACACATGGAAAAAGCAAAATGCCATGGTTTGTTTATGTACAGGAAGGTGTCCCTTCCTGTACATAAACAAACCATATTTTAAAATGCCATTTTGTCACTTGCATGTGTGCTGCATGGAGCAGCACACATGTAAGTTACAAACTGGCATTTTCGGTTTGTTTATGTGCAGGAAGGGACACCTTCCTGTACATAAACAAACCTCCCTGCTTGCAGACACCCTTGCACTCTGGTGCAAGGGTTCCTGCGTTGGCGCTAAGTTGTGAAACTTAGCGCCATCACAGGGGAAACGCAAGGCTGCACCATATCCTTGTGAATATGGTGCAGCCTTGCGTTTCCGAAGTGACGGAGAGAGGCGTTAAGCCAAGAAGGCTAACGCCTCTCTCCGCCACTTCCTTGTGAATATCCCCTAATTGTTTTGCAAGTAAAGAATATCTTCAGTTGCCACCAGATGCACCCCATATGTCAATGTGCTGGAGGATGTTCCCATGTTAGACTTACCAAGAGATAGGACTAGATTGCTTTAAAAAATGAGATGATTCATTAGTTGAAAAAATATGCAGGGTCACAGGATTTGTATGCAGAATTTCTCACTATGGCCCAGTTGTAAAAACCTTCCAGTTTGCATTTCTTAAATAGTGACTCCATAGGAATTGCTATTTACGAAATGCAAAAGGATTTAGTACTAAATTTGCGATTCCCTAATAATGATTCCTACAAAGTAGGAATCTGTATTAGGGAATCACAAATAGGAAATTCCATTGCTTTCCGGCCTATGGGCAAAATAGGAAATGGTTTGCATTTCCTAAATTGCGATTTCCTAATAGGAAACAGCAATTTAATAAATGCAAAGCCAAGGGTGCCTCTGGGTTTAAAACGCCCTTGGAGGCACCCCAAATTTCCTAGTGCACATGTAAGTGCACATATGCCCTAAGGGCATATGTTCACTTCATGTCGCATTAAAAAAATGCATTTTTGAATGCATTTTTTAATTTTGCACATGGTTACCATTGACTTTAAGTCGATGGTAATGGCATTGCCTATATGCCCGATTCGCATTTAGGAAATGCTACGTGCATGTGCTTTAGGAATCGCAGTCGCATTTTGCGATTTCTACTGGGAAGAAATCGCAAATTGCGACCGGTTTTGGCCCTATGTACATCTGAATAGGCCATTTAGCATTTCTTAACAGGCCGAAATAGCGATTTGGTCCGTTAAGAAATGCTAAATGGCTTTGTACATCTGAGCCTAAAAGAAGGGTTGCGTGGGCTGGCAACAAAATGAAGCAATATCTGGGTGACCGTGTGGAGATTAATTCTAAAATTCCATTTGTTGGGAGAAACTGACTTCAACATCTGTATCACCTGGTTTATAAACCTGTCAGTACCCAAGCCCACCAACTACGATATTTTTACAGATCAGCTAATGTGTCCTCTTAAGTGCATTCCGCCCCAAACCTTGCTGAGGAGGGTAATTCTCGAGTTTTAAATAGTATAGAAACAAGAAATTCTTATCAAGTCCTCGACACATTGGAACAGATATACTGACTCCTGAATACAGTTACCCTTCTTCCTGCCTTTATTATGACGACTCAACGTGCATTTACTAGTGAAGAGAATTTACAAGCTTCTTTTAATGACAGGAATAATTTGCCACCTTTTTGGGGGCTTTTTAAATCAATGAATTAAATTGCTTTCCTGGAATGTGGTAGGTATTCGCACAAAGTTGTCTAATCCTGATTGGCTGCCATTCATAAACAAGTTTGACATAATCTTGTGCCAGGAGACATGGGCAATGGATTATTTTTGTTTAAATGGATAATACACATTCTGTAATCCTTCAACTCCCTCTACTGCAGGCAGAACGAAGGAAGTCTGGCTATGTTGATTTCAGTTAGATTAGTGAACCTTGTCACTGAACAAATAAGGTGTACCCCCTTCGCTGCTAGGCCTTCCCTCCCCTCCCAGTGCTAAGCCTTTTTTGGCTATTTCGGGTAGTTCGCGCTTTGGCCCCTGTAACTTTTTGTCCACATAAGGTATCCACGTCAAATGTCCGCCGATTATTTCCAACACACTGAGGATTAAAAAGGTACCCAGAGTTTGAGGATTCCCTGGAGGGGACCCAGCAATGAGTCAAAATACAGCTAAACTTTTTTTTTTTAATTGGGAAAAAAGTGCTGCAGAAGAAAGAGTCTGGTTTTCCCCCTGCAAATAGCATCAACAAAGGGTTTGTGGTGCTGAAATCACCATCTTCTCAGCTTTCAGGAACAGGCAGACTTTTGTATGAAAACCAACATTTTCTACACAGTTTTGGCATTTTACTGGGACATAGCCTATTTTTCCTATTTTTTGTGCTTTCAACCTCCTTCATGTTAGTGGTAGAAATGGGTGTGAAAGAAATAATGGATCCCAGAAAGCTATACATTTCTGAAAAGTAGCAAAATTCTGAATTCAGCAAGGGGCCATTTGTGTACAACCTTCAAGCCTTTTTTTATAGAAATGAACAGTTGAAAATAGAAAATATTGAAATTGAGTTGAAAAAACCAGCCATTTATGCCAACGTTTTCACCTGTAACTTCTTCTAAGTATGACAGATTTCTGAAAACAATATACCGTTACATTTGCTGGACCCTTCTGGTTGTGGGGATATATAGGGCTTGTAGGTTCACCAAGAAGCCGACGAACCCAGAGCCAATAACTGAGCTGCGTCTTGCAAGTTTTTTTTTTTAAAGTCTTTATTCACGTATTTTAGTCATATATTCCACAAAAGTAAGTACAACAAATTCAGCCAACACACCCTTGCTATTGGATCCCTCCCCCACCCACCCCTGATCCAAGGCCAGTTGAAATTGGCAAATCTTTATAAAGCACCTGGATTTAGACAAAAAACAAACATCCAAGAATAAAAAACAGAGAGAGAAAAAGGAAAATAACAGGAAAAGGATTCATAAAACAAAAAAGCAAGAGAACAAAGAGAAAAAGAAAGGAAAGAGATAATAAAAAAAAAGATCAGAAGAATGATAGGGTCATATGTTTGTATATACATTACATTACTCCCCTTGCCCCAAACTGTATTCCATAGATCTTCAACCCCATTGATCCATCTGCTTAAAGGAGCCCAGATTGCAAAACCTTTTTTCCGGGCCCTGTGTCCCCTTCGTTCATACACCACCATCTCCCATCGGTATACTGTGAGGAGTCTAACCAGCCAATGGTGTATAGAAGGAGGATCATGGTCTAACCAGATAGTGGCCAGACAGAGTCTTAATACGGTCTTAGCGGTAAACACAAAAATCTGGATCGACCCGGACAGATCTTGCTTAATCACACTAAGGATTATCACCTGGGGTGTCAGATCAAGCACAAATCCCTACATGTCTCCCAGCCACTTGGCAATCTCTGCTCTGAGAGAGTCAAGTTTGGGGCATGTTGTGAACATGTGAACCCTGTCAGCAGCGAAACACCCACACCGTGTCAGTGAAGACCCGAGGACCCCCCCACCTGGATATTCGTGCAGGCGTAATATATAAGTTGAACCAGGTTTTAAAGCATTGTACCTGAAGGTTAGCCGAGATAATTGCTGACTGACGTAAGAGGAGCGAGTCCTCGCATTCCCCAGTCCCTGCTTGCAGGAGATCCTGCCAGCAGTTCATGTGTTTTATCAAATCATCTCCCATTTCTTTATTTAGCAGCTTGTATATTATAGCCAATGTTGGCTGGGACCTCATCAATGTATCCAGTAAAAGGACCCTGGAGAGGCCGACTATTCCTCCTGATTTCTTAACCAGGAAATCCCTGATTTGTAAATACTTTAAAAAATGGCTGTTCCCCAGCTAGTATTTTTCTTTGATTGTATCAAACGGATATATCTCTCCGTCCTCAACTAAATCCCCAATTTTCTTTACTCCCCTCTCATCCCAATACTTCATATATCCGTCATGAAATATAGCTGGGAGTAGATTGTTATTAAACAAAGGGGTGTATCTATGGACTCTATTAAGACCAAGTTTCTTCCGAAGTGCAGTCCAGACCTTGAAAGCACCAATTAAAATCTTAAATCTAACCCTCTTAAAGTAAGCAAAATCAATATGGCACATAAAACAGCCTCTAGCTTCCGTTCCAAATATTTATTCATATATGGAGATAGTCAGCTTCTCTTCCGGTTCATCCTTGTCCCTTCCCAAAAGTCCAGCCATCTGCTGAATGGTTGCTGCCCAGTAATACAGTTGGAAATTTGGGACCGCCCAGCCCCTCCGGTCTCTTGAAAGAGTCATACATTTTAAAGCTCTTCGAGGGCGTTGACCGGCCCATACAAATCTGGAGATCATCTGATTTAGAGCTTGAAACCAGGACTTATCAATCTCAATGGGGATGGCTCTAAATAGGTATAAGATTTTTGGCAGAAACACCATTTTGATAACATTGCTCCTACCCATTAATGTAAGTTGTAGATTATTTAATCTAACAAAATCTTTTTAAATTTCCGAAGTAGTGGACCCAAATTTAATTCAACAATTTTCTCTACATTTGCCGTAACCTCAACCCCCAGATACCTAGCATTCTGGATTACTCATTCATCATCCAATTGTACCTTATCATTCATCACGATTTGCGTTTTACTATGGTTGAGCTGATACCCCGAGATACCACCAAAGTAACTTGCCTCCCTTTCGATTTCTGAGAGAGCGCCCCCTGGGCTAGATGTGATTATAGCCAGGTCATCTGCATAGGCTAAAATCTTGGTATTCCCTCCCTTAGTATGTTTAGCCTGAATCTCTTCATTCCCTTCTATTTTCCTAATTAATGGGTCGATGTATAGGGTGAAAAGAAGGGGGGAACAGGGACACCCCTTTCGTGTGCTGCGTGAGATCTTAATTATATCAGACATGCTACCCATCACAGCTATTCTAGCAATAGGTTCCCGGTACATGATCTGTATAGCGCTGATAAACCCTTTGCCCAGGCCTTTCTTCTCTATAATTGCCCATAGGCAAGGCCAGGAGACCCTATTGAAGGCTTTTTCTGCATCTAGCAATATTAAAGCCATAGGGTCTCCGGTAACCTTGGAAGAGTCGAAAAGGGCAATAGTCCTACGAATATGGTCAATTGTGCCACGTCCCCAGGACGAATCCATGTTGGACAGGAGAGACCAACTTCTTGATAACTGTAGCCAGTCTACTAGCTAAGATTTTGGCATATATCTTAATATCACTGTTTACCAGCGTAATTGGTCAATATGATCCCAGTTCATTGATGGGTTTCCCCTTTTCGGAAACACAACTATGTTAGCTGACTTCCAGGATTCAGGAGCCTCCCCCTCTGATTGTGCCTTTAAAAATATCTCTTGCATAAGTTTCATTAAATATGGAGCGATTTTTTTATAAAATTCCCCTGGGATTAAATCCGTGCCAGCCGCTTTCCCTAATGGTGTTGACTCAATTGCCTTTCTTACCTCCTCCTCCCTTATAGATGCCTCTAAGCTTTCTCTCTCCTCGGGGGAAAGCCGTTCCCCAGACAAATCCACTATATATTCTTTTATTGCTGTATACCCAGCATGGGTATCCTCTGTATATAGCCTCTGATAAAACCTTTGAAACGCGGAGCGAACTGCCTCTGGGTCGGTGACTAGACCGTTGTTAGGGTCTCTAATTTCAACAATTCCCCCCTGGACTGTCTTTTCCATGGTGCGGACTGCCAACACATATCCTACCCTTTCGTTGCTTTCATATACTTTGCAACGCCAAGCCATAAACTTTCCTGTGGATTTCTTGGCTGAGATTTCTATAATTGCCGATTTTGGGACCAATAATCCCGATTGTGCTGTCTCCAAGTCTCCCCGTTCAGCTATTGTTTCTATCAGGTGTGTTTCAGCACTTGCCAATTTCGCATATAGCTCTTGTAAATGTTTCTTCTCCTTTTTTTGACTCGCCCACCCATACTTAGACTTCTCCACCCTTATACTAGCTTTGAGGGCATCCCAGACTTTATGAATGTAAGCACTCCTTTAATTCTCTTCAATAAACCTAGGAATCCAGACCTCCATATGCTGAACAAAGCCCTCATTGCTAAGCAAAGCCCTATTAAACGTACATCGTGCCACCGGGGAGGGTTTAGTGTGCATATTCACTTCCAATACCAGAGGGTTGTGGTCTGACATGACTCTAGGGTATTTATATATTTTGCAGCACTGCACTTGCTCCTGCGACACAAAAAAGTAATCCAGCCTAGCATGTACTAGATGCAGCACTGAAAAATACGTATATCCCGGATCAATAGGTTCCTGCATTGCCCAAACATCGGACAACCCATGTAGTAGGCATAATTGTGATAAAGAGCAAAAAACTGTGGGTTTACGGCCTTGTTACCCCAGCCCCCCGTTTTTATCTTTTTGGCAAGTCCCTACATATTATTAGAGGAAGTGGCCATCCTACCAACTCAATATTGAGCCAATCGAACATTGCCGGATCGTCAAGAACCGAGCCATAGACCGAACACAAAGTAAACATATGGTTTTCCAGGCAGCACTGAATAAGCACCCATCTCCCCAGTTTATCTGAGCTAGCCCGTGGGAATCTAGCTATCCCTTTCCGTGCCATAACTGCCACCCCTCTTGTCCTTGTTCCTTGTGTAGTGCTGGAGATCAATTGATAGCCTGCCAGCTCTGAGACCTCCCGTCTGCTTGCTTCTATATGTGTCTCCTGAAGGCAAATAATGTCGTCCTTCAGAAATTGGACATACACACTGACCCTATGTTTTTTTGTGGATTATTTAAGCCACGGATGTTAATAGATGCTATTCTGAGCTTGCCCATTTATCAAAAAAGATCGATTTCCGACATGTCCAAATCACTCTGCGTATTGCCATACTTACCCCTAAACCCTCCCTTGGATCGTCCCCCCCTCCCTCCCACACCCACTCAATTAGGCAAGAAAGGTCCATGGACCCTTGTGATGCCTCCTGTATCCTGCTGTGCCCCTAGCCGCTCTCCCTCTGTATTTTAAGCAAGAAGAGAAAAAAAAAGAGCCCAACACAAAAGAATAACCCCTGTACAAGGGAGAACCCAGAAATAGAAAGAGGATCCTTGCCAATCGCGAACCTAAGGAAGCGTCCTTGTACCATCTCCAAACATCCTACAAAAAAGTGCGAGCCGAGTGCTCCTATTATGTTGCTACACTATTTTTGTGAGATTTCCTGCAGATACTCCTGGGCTTGTATCTCTGAGTTAAACACCCTGGCTGCTCCTTTAAAAATGACCTTGAGGCGCGCAGGGCTCATCAAAAAAACCTTGCACCCTAGTTTCTGGAAGGGGTTACTAACTGGCGGAGCCTCCATCTCCTTTCTACCGTAGTGTGACAAAAATCCGGCCTCACAAAGAAGGAGTGCCCCTCAGCCGGTCGCCTGGCATCAGGTCTAGCTTTTTCGAACACTGCCTGACGCAGAAGAAAATTGCCCAAAAATATAAGGATAGCCCTAGGTTTTTCATTCTGCCCCCTCTAATTTTCAGCATCGGAGGGAATCGGTGTACCCTCTGCACCTCTGCCTCCCAATTCCAGTGCGCCAATTCTGGAAATGGCCCCTTAAGTAGCCGTAGGACAAATCCACAAATGTCGTCCCCCTTAGCGATCTCTTCAATGCCCAGGAGCCTCAGATTGTTCCGTCGCTGACGGTTTTCGAAATCTTCCATAGTACATCCGTCATTCTGGCTTCATTTGCCGCAGTTTGCTGCCTCGTATCCTCGGCACCAGCCTCAAGAGCCACGATTCGTTCCACAAGTACTGTAGTACGTTCGGCAATTTCCGAGCAAGTTTTATTGACTTTGCGAATGGCCCCTTGGAGTTTCTTCGTTGCCATATGAGCCCTCTTATGCTCTTGACAAGCTTCCGTTTGCATCTGCTTGAGTGTCGAGTAAATTAGTCCCAGAGATGGAAGGATTTCTGTGTTAGTTTTTGATTCTGCAAACAGTTTTGCGGCATCAAGCTGTACTCATTCTCCTCTGTCTCATCAGTCTCCACCCCAAAGTGAGTGGTAGAATAATCCCACTTTAGCTGGGTTGTTTGGCTGTGATCAGAGTCTGAGCCCTCGCCTTTTCCCCTGGTACTTCTCCTCTTTATACGACTGGATGCCCGCCTCTGTGTATCAAGTCTTGAAGGAGGACTGCAGCTGTACCCTTCTGTGATTTCCACATCTGTACCATCATTTTCGCTGGTGTTAGAGATTTCCGATTCATCAGTAAGAGAGTAAAATGTATCCCCCTCTGGAGTCCTTGTAATTTTACCCAGTGCATGGGAAATGTCAAAAATGTTTGACCCCCCAGGCTTGCTTCCTCCCCCGTCTCAGCCCCGTTGCCTGGCCCAGGGATCATACTATCCATGCCATTCAAATTAGACACATTAATGTCAATGTTTGTATTTTCCCTTTGTAAAGCCTCAGGAGACAGCCTACCTTCGCTTGCAGCATTTCCCACAGGTTGCCCTTCAGCACTCTCTGAATCCTTAGTCGTTTTGGCGGCCTTAGCACTGCCTCCATCTTTACTTGCTGATTTTTTGCTGCCTCCGGGTCCGCGGCCAGCAAACATCCCAGGCACTGTAGGTTGTTTGGGCCTGGTTGCCAGGTCGACGGGACACTGCTCACCACTGTGCGTCCTGCCGCTGATCCCCTCCTCCTCGGGGCTGGCGGAGTGACTAGTGTCCGCGCTCTTCCTCTCTGTGAGCGTGTTCCGGGCAGGCGGCATCCCCTTCGCTCCTATGGTCGTTACGCCCTCCTTCAGCGGTGGTTTCTGCTTGGGGGGTATTTTGGTGAACCACAAGAACGTCCCGTCTTTCAGAGATGACGCCAACAGCAGCAGAGTGTCCCGGGTCCACAGGTACGTTTTGCCCGTCTTAGTAATGCCGAGAAGGAAATCTTTCACTGCACGAGCTAACAAAGCCCCTGTTCCAGCCTCATCCAGTATCTTTATCTCCCTTTAGTGCTTTCTTTTTACGGGTTCAGTTCATGAATAACTTTTCTGGTGGCGAGGTGAGCGGCTCCCGCAGCAGTCACACAGCCGCCATCTTGCCCCCTATAGACCTTGCAATGGTTTTTCATTGTGTACCGGGTATATAGCAATTCATTTGGTAAAATATAAACAGTGAAAAATAGGTACCAAGGAAACCTATATATTTTCGAAATGGGGACAACGTATAGAGTTTACAAGCAGTGGTTATTTGCACATATCCAAAATTGGGGGTAGCCATACAAGCATGTGAATTAGTGGTCATTTTTCAAAATGACTTTTTTTTACGAATTGTCTTACATTTGGAAGGCAGAAATGCAGGGGCGGAGGAGCGTCGCCCCACTGCTTTCTCGCAGAAGCAGAAACATTAAATGGTAATAACTGAAAGTTATTACCATTGTATGTTTGGTTGCGGGCGGGCAGGGAGGAGTGTTGTGCCCACTCCTGCCCTGAGTGCGCAAAGGCTGTTTGGTCGGCCCTCTGGGGCCACCCAAACCAGTCATGCGCACTCTGCCCTTCCTCATGCAGGCTGCAATGCAGCCTACATGGAGAACATGGCCTCCCCATAGGCTCCTGGCTGGGCGCCATCCCGACCAATCACAACGCTGCTTGCAGTGTTGTGATTGGCTATGGGGAGGAAGCCTGGCTGCCTGCTTCCTGTTGCTGCCGGAGGCAGGAGAGCAGGAGAGCAGCAACGATTTCCTATCCAGAATCCCCTGCAAACCTTAAATTTAGCTGAAAAATAATCACATTTTCCTCACATTTCTATGTCGGCTCACCGTGCCGGCAGAAATGTCCTACCACACAGCATTCCCCTTAGTCTCCCGAGTAAAATGATACCTCACTTGTGTGGGTGGGCCAAGGGCCTGCGACTGGAAGGGCCAAAAACATAGGGGTTAAAGGGATAGCACAGCAAACTCTAAGCGCTATAGATTTTTTAAAATACGTTTTTAGGCGATTCTGCATTGAACACCACACAAGTGAGGTATCATTTTTATCGGGAGACCAAAGGCAACGCTGTGTGGTAGGACATTTGTGCCGGTACGGTAATCCCACACAGAAATGTGAGTAAATGTGATTTTTTTTCAGCTAAACCACCCTTTACCTATACCTTCTCATTGCAAAATATGTCAAAGCCAGGAGAGGTGTCATTCATATGGCATTTATGGACTTAACCTGTGATTTTGACATGGTAAATCAATCCAGATTGTGGACTCTTATGGGTCAGATGGGAGTTGAAAAGACACTGACTGAATAGCTAAAACCCTTGCACTGGGGGACATTGGCAAGGGTACATTGTGAGCCCAATGGCATTATCTCTTCTTTCCTACATTGTAAATCTTGAGATCGCCAGGGAAGCGTTTTGGCACCATTCTTGTTTTTATTTATATTAATGGGCTGGAAAATCATTTGATCTCTGTTGGGAAAAACATGTTACCGCTAGAGAAACATCCAGTCCCAGTTCTTTCATATCAAGAAACGCAAACAGGTTACAAATCTTCTTTGACTCATATTCGAAATTTATGAATTTATGAATGACTTAGATATGAAAACTAACTTGCAAAGACTTTCACTATGAGAAATAGGCCAAAAAATACTTTAAAAAAAGATCATTCATTGAGGGAGATCCTAGTCATTGAAGTTAAAAATGTTACACATTTAGGCATCGCGTTTGATCTGAATTAAACTGGGATTAGCTTCACAATTTAAGAGCACTGAAATTTCATAAGACTTTTGAACCTTACTTCTGCTTCACCTCAAAGCTGAGACAGATGTCAATGAAAGAGATACAACAATTTTATCAGGCCAAGTGAATACCAGTGGGACCATATGGTGCAGGGGTCGAGGCATACATCAATGCTAGTACCCTTCAGAGGGTCAAGCGTTTTTTTGTACGCAGATTGCTAGCTGTGCCACCAGACTCCTCCACATGTATTTGTCACTCTTAGATAGGACTGGCATCTAGTGAAGATTTTATTAAAGTAATCTGTTTGCTATTATGGCATAGTATTTGTTCGAAGGCAGAATTAGGCTTCTCAAAGGCAATCATTAAAGATTGTCTAACTTTACGTAACATGCTAGGAATCCCTGGGATTGCTTATGTGAGGTGTTTTTTTGCTGCTCTTGAGGGTCTCTGAGCTTTTTACCAATCTAAAGAGTGGCAACAGAAATTCAAAATAGCTTGCTAGACACCAGAGGCCAGATTTATCATACTTTTATGCAAAGCAACACCTTTTAAGGTGTGCCCTTTGAAAGGGAGAGGGCAAGAATGTGCCCTATTTAACATTATATGGCCCATTCATTTCCTGTCCATTCTCTGGCACACAATGTGCTACCTTGCACCAATGTAGGCACACTTGTGCAAGGATATCCGTATTGTAGGCAGGATTTTTTTTTTTCAGGAAGGGGCACCTTCCTGCCTTCCTGCATAAAACAATTCTCAGGGGCATTTTCCTCTTTCTAAGTATGCTGCAGAATGCACCATGTAGGAGAGTAGGATCTGCTTCACATGGGTACCCCCACTTTTTGCTGATGCTTCACAGTTTTTCGGCTTTAGTCTGGCTGGGGCCCTGCTAATCAGAACCCCAGCCTAGCTGCTTCCTCTCTAAAATGGTTTCCATGTACCTTAGCTACATCTTTGATTGGAATCTGGAGTGCCCTTACAAGTCCCTAGTATATGGTATACTATTTACCCAGGGCATAGGTACCCCAGAGGCCTGCCAGGGGCTGAAGCATGTATTATGCCACCCCTGGAAGGCCAGCCAAAATGACACCACAGGTCTGCTACTGCAGCCTGGGTAAGGTGGTGCATGCACCCCTTACTGTGATATAGGCTACCTATATCACTACCATTGCACACACATATAAACCTATAAGTCACTCCTATGGCAGGCCTTAACAATCCTAAAGGCAGAGTGCTTGGTTTTTATGTGAGAGGGTGCCCCTGCATGAGCAGAGCCCCTATGCAGCGTTCGGAGTCCCTCCTCTGATGCTGTTTGTGGTACAGCCTGACCATATACTCTTAAGTGCATTATATCCTCGCGGTACAATGCTAACTTTGGACTGGCTGCACCAAAACATGTCGTGTTTGGTGCCAAACATCTTGGAATACTACCCCCGCCAGTCCTGGTGGCGGGGGTAGCATTCCACCCTTCTAGGGGAGAGACATGTACCCACCGACCTACCCGGTAACTTCTTTACAGAGCCCTGGCATCACAAAATGGATGCCGCTGCCACAGACACGGGTCTGGCCTCCTGCTGCTGACTGAAACTCCGGCAGGGAGGCCTGGACAATAGGTTTCCTGTCGAAGGGAGGTGTAACCACCTCCCCAGACAGGATAGTGTGTATTGGGGCTGGGCGGGAGCACTTTCTGGTGCTTTGAAGTCCTGCACTGGGGGCACATTTGGTGTCCCTGTGCATATGCCAGTTCAAACCGGTTGCAGGGGCTACCTGCCCCTGCTCTGGCACGAAACTGGACAAAGGGAATGGGTGTAACCACCCCTCTTCCCTGACCCTCCCATAGGTGGGTCCCCAGAGTATGTCCAACCCCCTAACTTAGTATAAGTATGGGACCCCAGTCCTTAGGACTTTAGAATACCCTGGACGAAACTCTGAAGCCGAATCCTGGACCTTCGACGCTCTACTTCACGATTAGAGGACTGAAGAATCTCCCTTGGGGTCAAGGAGTGACTCCCCTGCTTGGCAGGCACCTAAGAAGCAATTGTCCGGTCTGCATCGCTGAAGCTCCCACCGGACGCTGAAGTCTTTGCATCACCAGAGGTAGATTTCCAGACTTTCCTGAGGCTGCCCTGAGTCCCCAGCAAAGCTGAGGCCCGTAGCTGTCGTGGGTAACGTGGGACTGTGACCCCTGGACACCAAGTACTTTTGCAAGTGCATCCTCTTCTTGGTCTCCCATGAAGTTGTGCTTTGGGCTCCAAGTAGCCCCTGCCTCTAGCACCGACTACACCGAAGATCACTGGCCTCCACTCCACGAGTGTTCTGTGAGCCAGCTCCACGTGCGTCCACTTGAGGCTCCTTCGCGGTCGATAGTCCATTGGCTAGTGGGCCCTCCCGAAGGCAACTCTTCTTCTGCTTGGGCTTTCCTGGTTGCTCCAGACGTGCCCTGACTTACCTTCGCTGGGTGAGTCCCCCAGACCTTGCTGGTCTGCATCATCGTCCTTTCTTTGTTTCTACGAGACTGGCCATTGCCAAGGCTTGTTGGGTCCAATCCGGTCACCGACACCGCAGCAATCGACAGACGTCGTGGGACAGCTCGAATCCAGCTCCTGGTTGTCATCGACACCTCCTGGACCTCGTGGCTAAAAGTCAAGATGACCGTCAACCTACCTGAAGCACCCGACATCGGTGGGCATCTGCTCATCGCCTTCCTGGTCACTGGCTAGTGACCCAGACTCTGTCGCCTCTGCTTTCAGGTTCTTCAGATCTTTGATCCACCCTTGGATCCACCCGAAAACTTTCGACTTGGTCGCCAGCAGCACTTTGCAGCAGATCGCCTTTGAAAACGACGACGAAACCCGACCCCGAAAGACATCTATGCACCCGGATTCCCTGGGTGAGGTAACTCGAGTACTCCGGTGCTCCCATGGGTATTGACTCTAGAACAGCCTAGTTCTAAAGGGGTTTGCTCCAAGTCCCCCTCTAAGTGTCCTTTTTCTTTAAAACTCCAACCGCGACATTCCCCATAGAAGTCAACGGCGGCTCGTGGCTGTGTTCTCACACTGCACGCGTCCCCCGTGGGTCCCCTGTGTCATTACCTTGGGTGGTTCCTTGAGGGCCAAGCACTTCTACAGGCTCTAGGCCTTGTGTCTAGCTCTGTCGTGGTTCTTATACCACTTTATTGGTATATGGTTTGGTACGCCCCTAGGGCTCAAACGTGTATTTGTGCTATTACTGTAGATATTCGACTTGTAACTTATGTACTTCGAACTCTAGCCTCATAAAGAGACTAGAGGGGTGTGTTTAAGACTAAATACATATATTTTAAATATATACCTGGTGTGGTCCTCTTTCATTTGGTCACTCAAGAGATTATAGACTGGTAAAACAAGCTGCTTTACATTCCTTCAAGACTTAGCCTGAAGGCTGCTCTCCACAGCTACCACTAGGATAGCTTTCAATAAAGGTTGTCTTTAACCTAACTCCAATAAGGGGTTTTTTGGACTGGTGCAAGGTGCCCACTATAATTAGTGGACAGCATATACCAGGCCAACTTCTCACACACCACACTTAGGAAGAGGAAACAATAAGAAGAAACAAAGATATTTCTCCTCATTGTGCCTTCTCTGGGAAGGCATAGCCTTTTGATGCATTCCCAGATTTACCTGCCTTGGTAAATCTGGGAATGTGCCAAATTCCATGGGTGGAACCATGCTCCACCCATGGAACCCCTTTCCAGGGCAGAGTAACGCAAGGCAGTGACTTGTGCTGCCTTGCGTTACTCCAGAATTACCAAGCACTGCAGGGCGACGCAAGTTGTCTTGCGTTGCTTGGTAAATCTAACTTAGGGATTGTGCTGCCTTGAGACACCCTATGTGACGCAAGGGCAATGCAATTCCTTGATAAATCTGGACGCTGCATTTTTAATAACTGTGACAAGGAGTGTCATACGAAGACTTACAACATGCAGTTGGTTGCCTTGTATCTTGCACTGAAGACAGTTTGTGGGTTGGAATCTTACTTAACTCTACTCAGTAACTGTCAACAAACATTTTACTTCACCTGTCTTTGATTTAACACATAATTGCATGTAACCTTAGATCCATGCTTACTACACCAGTCCGAAAATGGGATAAACTACCTCTGAGTAGGACACCCCTACAATCTACATTACTCAACAATCTGCAATAACTCAAAACCTTTAGTGAAGTTCTGCAAATAAACATGCATAGCTTAAGCAATTTGTCTATAAAACTGTATTACTTAACATGGGCACATGCCGAGATTACCACTGATGGTTAAAGCATTGTCAGCACAACTTGGCCTTTGTTACATATTTTTCAGAACAGGCTTTGGCTTTAAGCCACAACCTACTTACAAACATATCTCTGCAACTTACATCAGGTGCGCTTAGAGTTTTCCTTCTTCAACATGGAGTACTTCTTTCACCCCTAACTTTAGTGATTTGCAAATGGTGCACCACATAACTTTAAAAAGGCACAATTACGCTTGTCTCCAAGGCTTATGTTATTTCTGTGCTATTGACCCATACATGTACACTCAGTAGCTCTATTCTGCGTATGACTATGACATAAATGATGTAATTCTACATGTCTTAAGTGATGTCATTTATGAGATCATAGACAGTGCATGGCAGGGCGCAAGTTATAGTTAGCTCAGTAAATTATAACTGGTGAATTTCAGATTTATTTTACATTTGATAACATTATATTTAAGCTTATTTTAACAGCTAACTATAACATCATCTTGTTTTAGTGTAAGGTAAGATCTTCTTGGCATACCTAACTATGAGTTGTCATCAGTGATTGTTAGAAGGTGGTTCTGACACTATGGGCCGCCCGGATTTTTCGCTTTTTGAGCACCTAGGTGTTGAGGTTTTACTGTGGGAGAGCCTCATAAATTGGCACTCATCCACAGTGAACTCATGATGAAAGAGACTGCATGTGGATTTTACTGGTGTCCCCCTAGCTTGACTAGGCCGCTGCGCAGCATCTGGAGTAAGGGGCACCGGGCTGGTTACATGCAGACACCTGTGTACATGCGTGTGCACACGTCTAGGGGCTGCGCAGGGGAGATTCTTGGCGTGCGCAGTCCAGGAGCAGCTACAAAGTGAATGGTGTGGCAGGACTTATGCAGAATTGGGTGGTGACACGGAATAGGCCTTATACACTAGGAAGGAACATTCCAGGGAAAGTCAGTGTGCTTTACTGTGTTTTTCACTTCATTATTCCCCTATGGGGATGTGGAGCCCATGTGCTAGATTAACTTCCATAAGGCCTACAGATTCCAGACACGCACTAAAGTCCACTGTAGCGGATGTGAAAGAAGTATTCTGCAGAGTCCAGAGTCATATTTGTACTGCTTTTGGGTCATCCAGAAATGTTACATCTCTCTGAGTCAGATCATAACCAGGGCCTGGCTGGGGGTTGACCTCAGCAGGCTGGATTGATGACCTTTCCCTCCCAGAGCGAAGACCTCCTTTCCACGAAGGGAAGATAGGCGGAGCTACAGGCTCATCCATCAGCAGCTATCACTGGGTGCCAGGCACCAGGCTGCACCTAGGAGGGAAGGGCTCTGGTTTCAGAGATCATGTGGCCAGAGACCCTGGACGACGCCATTTTGAACAAACCCAGAGGCTGGACAAGAAGGAGGGAGCAGGGGCAGGGAAGTGATGTGTCGCTGTTTGATAGGATCAACAGAGACTTCCTGCCAGCCCCCCTACTCAACTTTTAAAAGTGTCTGCGCAGGAAGAGAAGCTCTCTCTGGGGTGTGGTCTGCGGAGGCGGAAGGTGCTGGAGCCTCGCAATGGGCAGTTGGAAGGAGGTACCCCCTGACTGTCCCCCAGGCCCCTAACAGCACCAGAAGAAGAGCCCAGGACCGGTGCGCAGAAGCAGGGGCCTCTGCGCAGGGAGAAGAGAGGCCCAGGAGAAGAGCCAGGCAAAAGTCTGGTGCAGGGAGCCAGTGAAGACCGCTCCCTGCAGAATTCCCCCTCTTGGAGGCCCGGAGGGCAAAGGAGAGTGCTCCCAGTGGCTGGGGGCCGCCGCCAGGAGCGAGAGGACGCGAAAATGGGGCAGATCGGACCCCCAGGGGCTGAGATATGGCCCCCGGAAGGTGAGCGACATTTGACCCCTGGGGAGGAAGGGAAGCCGGGAGCGCCATCGCGCTCCCCGTGAAGGTGACCCAAGAGGGGCCCGGGACCCCATCCCCGGGCCCCGAAGCAAAGCCGGGAGCGCCGTCGCGCTCCCCGTGAAGATGTCCCCACACGGGGTGCCAGGAGCCCACCCTGGCCGCCACCGAGCAAGTGAAGACGGGGGGGAAGCGCCGTCGCGCCCCCCACGAAGACAGGAGGCGGGGGAGCGCCGTCGCGCCCCCACGAAGAGTGGCCAAAGGGGCCCGGGACCCCATCCCCGGGCCCCGAAGTCAAGTCGGGGAGCGCCGTCGCGCTCCCCGTGAAGATTTCCCCAGGGGAGGGGCCAGGAGCCCACCCTGGCCCCCACCGAAGCCAAACCGCAAGATGGAGGGAGCGCCGTCGCGCCCCCGAAGAGGTCCGGGGGCCCGGGACCCCATCCCGGGCCCCGAAAAGCAGGCGGAGGCCGGGGAGTGCAGCCGCACTCCCCGAGGTCCGACACGTCTGCCCGCCAGAGCGGGCAGGCCAGAAATGCCTTGCCGGCTCCCGCGGCAGCACGCGAGGGTGCTGGCCGGCGGGGGCAGCCGGGGGTGGGCTCCCCGAGCTGCCCTCCAACAAGAGGACATGCGGGGGTCCCGGGTGGGACCGGGGCCCCCCCCAAAAGCAGAACACCAGCTCTGTGTGGGGTCCCGGGTGTGACCGGGACCCCAGAGAGAGAAGGAGGGGCCCGGGTGGGACCGGGCCCCGAAAATTGGCAGGAGCGGCCGGGGGTGGGCTCCCGAGCCGTATCCCTTACCTGGGGGTCCGGGTGGGACCGGGCCCCCACCGAGGTCAGAAGATGGGGCGCGAAGCGCAGATCGATCGCGGCTCTCCCGGCACAGCGGGAGAGCCGCTCATCCGATATTCATGCAGAGGAGCACAAAGCGCCCCATAATGCCTTGCCAGGCATTTGGAAATCTGCCGGTTTTTGTGCCTGGTGGCCCCCAGAGGAGGGGTCACCCTCAAGAATGAAAAAGGGTGCTGGGGGAGCTGCTGGAGAAGCGCAGTCTCCCCCCAGCACGAAGTTAAGTCCCACCCTAAGTGTCCTAGGGTTTTAAAAAGGATAACCCCTCGAGGGCTCAACCTATTTCATTACATCTTCTGGGCTGGAACTTTTGTTCTACAGCTGAGGGTGTATTGCAAAGTGTTTCATGGAGTGAAGGGCTGAGTTGGGGATGTCTGGAGAAGGGCATCCCCTGGAGGTGAAGAGATGTAATTGCACCAGAACTGCATTTACTCATGGTTATTCCTTTTTAGAGGGACTGAAGGTCACATATGTAATGTGAAGGTACCTGTGTAAGGTGATGTCATAAGCAAAGTGGGTTATGTTGCCAGACACTCCTGCTAGGGTGTCTGGCTGGATATGCGTAATCCTGTGATTTCATCTGTGATGCCTTTAGGGGCTGTAATTGCAACGCATTTTAATGTCCAACAAATGTGCTGAGTACTGTCATTCTAAAGTGTGCGTAAACATGTATTTTTGCTGCTGCGCTTCAGTGAGGAACAACCCAGACTGTTAGCCCTTAATATGTAGGGGTGCATACTGTATGGTCAATATAAGATGCTCAGTCAGGGTTATGTGTCACTAGGGCAGGTGAACCTATTTTTAATGCGTGTTGAGGTAATGGGGTGGGTCGCCACTGGGATGGTGCCAGTGCGCAGGGCCCTCGCTCCAGGTTATGCTCAACACACTGCATTAGGGGGCAAGTTGATGTGCATACATGGGAGTGGTGGTACTAGACCCCACCCCCCTTTTTGGGAGGGGTGGAGATGTTACGCAATGTCACAAAGTAATTCCAACAGCTTATGTATATTTGTAAATTGGTGCATAGTATTGAGTAGTGTGTGTGTTTAATAAATGTACTCTTACTTTTATAAAGCAAAGTACAGACTGGACAATCAATTATTGAGTGTTATTTCTGCGCACCTGCAAATGGCGATTACTAGCCCACACCACCTCCCTTGAGTAAAGCCTCAGACTGCTCTGCAACGCTACCCTCTGAGAGTCAGGCGCTACAATTGGGTGTTTGGTTCCCAGTGAAGGACAAATGTAGTCATGTTATTTGTGCAGGCCTCACAGATACTGCCTCGTTTTCCAACATTGGTGGCAGCAGTGGGATACATAGTATCCCATTCTGGTGCGCATTTATAGCAGTTGATAAGTCCAGTTTTGCCATACATTATCTATGCAGTAATGAGCAAATGGAAGAGCGCAAGGCTCTGAAAAGGGTTCAAAGTTTTGGTTAGGTGAACTAAAGGTATGGGAAAGGAAAGCCCCGCGCACATACGTGTCATGTGAAGATATTATGGTTGAAATGTAAACTGTATTGATATGACCGGGCTATGTTGATTATCATGTGCTAGCGGGATGGTGCTTTCCAGGAAATGATTGCATACAAATGTTCTGAGCCATATTGTACACCTTTGAACCCTAACACTACATACACTACACCTGCATGAGGAGGGTGTCTCCTCAAGAGATAGGGACAGCAACTGATACCTACATCACAGGTAGGGGTGTAGGGGTGGATTGACCTTTGTGGGGGACAGGAGAGAGAGGGGGTCCTGGGAAATTCCCGTGCTTTTTAAGGGCAGGGAGGGTTTCCACAGAAGGGGCCCCAGGTGTCCTTCCCCCGCTGAAATTTTACTTGCCATTGGCGCAGGCCAAAACCACTGGAAGGGTGGGGCAGGAGGTTTCTTTACCCCAGGTAGTAACGCCCCACGGGGTTCCCATGGTGGGGGACCCCAAGAAACTTTTCCCACGGTGGGAGGAGGGTGTGGTAGAGTTGGGTGTCCGGCAGGCCCCCCAGGTTAACTGGTGGGGAGTTGAGCGACCCAGGGGTGGCCCCTGGTAGTGGGTGGCCCCAAAGGAGGGTAGTTCTTAAGTGATGGTGTGTAGTGGTAGCCCCTAGGTACCCTAGGTGGGTGAGGTAACTGACCCAGTGGAGATCGGAGTGGGGGTGATGTACTCCCTAGTTTCCAGGTGAAGGGTTAGTGGTGGACCCTGAGGCGTCAGGGTCGGGTGGACGGTGACCAGTCCGGTAGGTCCTGTGGGTCTTGAACCCAAGGAGCAGGGGGTGTTCCCCTAGCTCGGGGCAGGAGGTGGACGTCTGCAAGGTAGTACCACCCTGAACACAGGTGGGGCCTATCTTAAGTGACGGGACCCTGTGGTTCGCAAAGGGGTGGTGCAGGCCTAGCCGGGATCTTTAGGGTCCCTCTCTTGGAGTGGTCGTGCTACCCTGAAGGCAGGTGGGGCCTATCTTAAGGAGGGGACCCTGCTCTTCATAAGGGGTGGTGCAGGCCATCCGGGGACCATGTAGGTCCCTGGGCGGTCTCCCAAGGCACTGCTGGGAGACCGGGGAGGGCCATGAGAGGTGGGCCTGGGTCTAGCTAACTCGGGGCCCACCGGCTCTCTAAGGGTACTCTGGGAGGAGAGCGCGCCTCTCGGAGGGAAGGGTGCATAGGCCCTGTTCTCGCAGCGGAGAACAAGGAAGGGGTCTAGGTTCCCGGGGTAGTTTCCGTGGGGAGCTACTGATGGGGGAGAATGAGCTGTAGGATATCTGACGGGGCACCCTCAGTGTTCCTCCCTGGCACTGCCAGTGTGGTAGTGAGGCCGGTCTGAGGTCCTATCAGGGAGCCAGGCAAGTGGCCAGAGGGTGCTTTTCTGTGTGGGAAAAGCATGAGTGTCTGTGCTTTCTTTAGGGAAGCCAGTCGTCCCAAAAGGGTGGTGGCAGCAGAATGACCTCAGCGGCAGGCTGAGGGTGAGGGTCCAGAGAGGTTGCATTTTTGGGGTGCAAGGACCAAACGGAGAGAGGGTACTGGTTGGAACAAACTCCAGAAGGGAGACCAGCTAGTGACCCAGGGGATGGGATGTAGACCTGTCCCGGAAGACCGCAACGGTGCTGAGGCACTGGACCCTTGTCCAGAGAAGGGGTAGGCATAGTGTTGCATGCCCAAGGGCAAAGGTGGGCCTAGTGAGGCCAAGTCCATGTAGACCATGAGTAACCTAGAGGTATCTAACCTAGAGCCCGGAGGGTTCTTAGGGTAGTCTGGGATCCCTGTCATGGGTGGAGATTTCATGGATGGGAGGAGTAGGTGGTCTGAGCGGATAACTGGTGAGTAAGGGGGGTCTGGTCAGAACCCCTTATAACTAGTTATCGCTGACTACGGGAAGAATACCCATGTAAGGTGGCTACTTCTTCCCTGTAGGAATCAGCTGGGCGCGGCTTGTGTTAGAAGGTGGTTCTGACACTATGGGCCGCCCGGATTTTTCGCTTTTTGAGCACCTAGGTGTTGAGGTTTTACTGTGGGAGAGCCTCATAAATTGGGACTCATCCACAGTGAACTCATGATGAAAGAGACTGCATGTGGATTTTACTGGTGTCCCCCTAGCTTGACTAGGCCGCTGCGCAGCAGCTGGAGTAAGGGGCACCAGGCTGGTTACATGCAGACACCTGTGTACATGCGTGTGCACACGTGTAGGGGCTGCGCAGGGGAGATTCTTGGCGTGCGCAGTCCAGGAGCAGCTACAAAGTGAATGGTGTGGCAGGACTTATGCAGAATTGGGTGGTGACACGGAATAGGCCTTATACACTAGGAAGGAACATACCAGGGAAAGTCAGTGTGCTTTACTGTGTTTTTCACTTCATTATTCCCCTATGGGGATGTGGAGACCATGTGCTAGATTAACTTCCATAAGGCCTACAGATTCCAGACACGCACTAAAGTCCACTGTAGCGGATGTGAAAAGAAGTATTCTGCAGAGTCCAGAGTCATATTTGTACTGCTTTTGGGTCATCCAGAAATGTTACATCTCTCTGAGTCAGATCATAACCAGGGCCTGGCTGGGGGTTGACCTCAGCAGGCTGGATTGATGACCTTTCCCTCCCAGAGCGAAGACCTCCTTTCCACGAAGGGAAGATAGGCGGAGCTACAGGCTCATCCATCAGCAGCTATCACTGGGTGCCAGGCACCAGGCTGCACCTAGGAGGGAAGGGCTCTGGTTTCAGAGACCATGTGGCCAGAGACCCTGGACGCCGCCATTTTGAACAAACCCAGAGGCTGGACAAGAAGGAGGGAGCAGGGGCAGGGAAGTGATGTGTCGCTGTTTGATAGGATCAACAGAGACTTCCTGCCAGCCCCCCTACTCAACTTTTAAAAGTGTCTGCGCAGGAAGAGAAGCTCTCTCTGGGGTGTGGTCTGCGGAGGCGGAAGGTGCTGGAGCCTGGCAATGGGCAGTTGGAAGGAGGTACCCCTGACTGTCCCCCAGGCCCCTAACAGCGCCAGAAGGAGAGCCCAGGACCGGTGCGCAGAAGCAGGGGCCTCTGCGCAGGGAGAAGAGAGGCCCAGGAGGAGAGCCAGGCGAAAGTCTGGTGCAGGGAGCCAGTGAAGACCGCTCCCTGCAGAATGCCCCCTCTTGGAGGCCCAGAGGGCGAAGGAGAGTGCTCCCAGTGGCTGGGGGCCGCCGCCAGGAGCGAGAGGACGCGAAAATGGGGCAGATCGGACCCCGAGGGGCTGAGATATGGCCCCCGGAAGGTGAGCGACATTTGACCCCTGGGGAGGAAGAGAAGCCGGGGAGCGCCGTCGCGCTCCCCGTGAAGGTGACCCAAGAGGTGCCCGGGACCCCATCCCCGGGCCCCGAAGCAAAGCCGGGAGCGCCGTCGCGCTCCCTGTGAAGATGTCCCCACACGGGGTGCCAGGAGCCCACCCTGGCCCCCACCGAGCAAGTGAAGACGGGGGGGAAGCGCCGTCGCACCCCCCCACGAAGACAGGAGGCGGGGGAGCGCCATCGCGCCCCCCGCGAAGAGTGGCCAAAGGGGGCCCGAGACCCCATCCCCTGGCCCCAAAGTCAAGTCGGGGAGCGCCGTCGCGCTCCCCATGAAGATTTCCCCAGGGGGAGGGGCCAGGAGCCCACCCTGGCCCCCACCGAAACCAAACCGCAAGATGGAGGGGAGCGCCGTCGCGCCCCCCCGAAGAGGTCCGGGGGCCCGGGACCCCATCCCCGGGCCCTGAAAAGCAGGCAGAGGCCGGGGGAGTGCAGCCGCACTCCCCCCGAGGTCCGACACGTCTGCCCGCCAGAGCGGGCAGGCCAGAAATGCCTTGCCGGCTCCCGCGGCAGCACGCGAGGGTGCTGGCCGGCGGGGGCAGCCGGGGGTGGGCTCCCCGAGCTGCCCTCCAACAAGAGGACATGCGGGGGTCCCGGGTGGGACCGGGGCCCCCCCCAAGCAGAACACCAGCACCGCACGGGGTCCCGGGTGTGACCGGGACCCCAGAGAGAGAAGGAGGGGTCCGGGTGGGACCGGGCCCCGAAAATTGGCAGGAGCAGCCGGGGGTGGGCTCCCCGAGCCGTATCCCTTACCTGGGGGTCCGGGTGGGACCGGGCCCCCCACCGAGGCCAGAAGATGGGGCACAAAGCGCCAGATCGATCGCGGCTCTCCCCGGCACAGCGGGAGAGCCCCTCATCCGATATTCATGCAGAGGAGCACAAAGCGCCCCATAATGCCTTGCCAGGCATTTGGAAATCTGCCGGTTTTTGTGCCTGGTGGCCCCCAGAGGAGGGGGTCACCCTCAAGAATGAAAAAGGGTGCTGGGGGAGCTGCTGGAGAAGCGCAGTCTCCCCCCAACACGAAGTTAAGTCCCACCCTAAGTGTCCTAAGGTTTTAAAAAGGATAACCCCTCGAGGGCTCAACCTGTTTCATTACACCTTCTGGGCTGGAACTTTTGTTCTACAGCTGAGGGTGTATTGCAAAGTGCTTCATGGAGTGAAGGGCTGAGTTGGGGATGTCTGGAGAAGGGCATCCCCTGGATGTGAAGAGGTATAATAGCACTAGAACTGCATTTACTCACGGTTATTCCTTTTTAGAGGGACTGAAGGTCACATATGTAATGTGAAGGTACCTGTGTAAGGGGATGTCATAAGCAAAGTGGGTTATGTTGCCAGACACTCCTGCTAGGGTGTCTGGCTGGATATGCGTAATCCTGTGATTTCATCTGTGATGCCTTTAGGGGCTGTAATTGCAACGCATTTTAATGTCCAACAAATGTGCTGAGTACTGTCATTCTAAAGTGTGCGTAAACATGTATTTTTGCTGCTGCGCTTAAGTGAGGAACAACCCATACTGTTAGCCCTGAATATGTAGGGGTGCATACTGTATGGTCAATATAAGATGCTCAGTCAGGGTTATGTGTCACTAGGGCAGGTGAACCTATTTTTAATGCGCGTTGAGGTAATGGGGTGGGTCGCCATTGGGATGGTGCCAGTGCGCAGGGCCCTCGCTCCAGGTTATGCTCAACACACTGCATTAGGGGGCAAGATGATGTGCATACATGGGAGTGGTGGTACTAGACCCCACCCCCCATTTTGGGAGGGGTGGAGATGTTACGCAATGTCACAAAGTAATTCCAACAGCTTATGTATATTTGTAAATTGGTGCATAGTATTGAGTAGTGTGTGTGTTTAATAAATATACTCTTACTTTTATAAAGCAAAGTACAGACTGGACAATCAATTATTGAGTGTTATTTCTGCGCACCTGCAAATGGCGATTACTAGCCCACACCACCTCCCTTGAGTAAAGCCTCAGACTGCTCTGCAACGCTACCCTCTGAGAGTCAGGCGCTACAATTGGGTGTTTGGTTCCCAGTGAAGGACAAATGTAGTCATGTTATTTGTGCAGGCCTCACAGATACTGCCTCGTTTTCCAACAGTGATGTCATCAGTGATGTCACTGACCATGTCATCAGTGATGTAATATGTGAGGTCATAACCAGTGCATTGGGGGGGGCGTAAGTTACAGTTAGCTCAGGTAACTATAACCGCTGAATTTCACTGGTTTTGTACAAGTGAAATCTGAGTCTAACTATAACACCCCTGTAACCTTTGGTTTTTTCAGGGTATTTCCAATGTTTTTTAAATATATTTCCTAACTTTAATGCCCCTGTAACCTTTGTTTTTTCAGTGAATTTATCTGTTATTTTACTGTTATTTCCTAACTATAACGTCCCTGTAACCTTTGTTATTTCCATTGAATTTCTAAGGATTTTTAAATCCTATTTCCTAACTATAACAATCCTGTAACTTTGTTTTTTTCAGAGACTTTTGTATGTTTTTAAAATTTTAGTTCCTAACTGTAATCTGCAACATTTCAGAGTGGGTGTGTGAGTGGCTGTATTGGTAGGTGAGTGAATTTCTGAGTGGCTGTGTGGGTCTGTGAGTGGATATGACAGTGGCAGAATGGGTGCATATGTGGCTGTCTGAGTGTCTGTGTCGCTGTATTAATAGCTATGTGACTGATTGGGCCAGAATGGAAAACCACTTGTTTATTATATCCAACAAGAGTACACAGTTTTTAAAAAAAAGGTCCATCCAAAGGGAGTACTTTCTATTGGTTAATTAGTAAGTGATACCTCATTGCGTGAATGTGTATTCCATATTCTACAGTACAGCTGCGTAATGGACCAGGATGAAATGTCTCCTGAGACCCTGTGTGCGTTTCAGCAATCTGATTGTTCCTCATACATCTTTATCCAGAAATGTGTGAGAACATGAATCCTCTTATAGAGAAGACAATGAGACTACAAATAGGTGTATCCCCCCAAACAAGGGTACTTTCTCTTAACTATATACAGTAAATGGATCTTTGTT
The DNA here is from genome assembly GCA_963921515.1 of Calotriton arnoldi. NCBI lineage: Eukaryota > Metazoa > Chordata > Amphibia > Caudata > Salamandridae > Calotriton > Calotriton arnoldi. The sequence goes on along the minus strand of CAWUFW010007196.1, from coordinate 128,630 downwards.
TGGTGGAGATGACCTCATATTCTTCGGCTTCACATATGCGTCTCTAACATCTAAAGAAAATGTGCTGGGGGCCGTTTGTCTAGCAGTCCCTCATCCAGGCAAAAATGGGGAAGATCTTTCCATACTATTAAGCTATACTGGGCAGGGCCAACTTGGCAATGCCTCGTTGTGATTTTGTACATTTATATTCTTGCATTAGTGTAAAGGGAGAACCATGTATTCTCCTCTTAGCAGGAGAGGAGAACAAAGAACCCACTTGTCACTATAAATTGCATTCCAATAGATAAATGATGCATTCACGTCCTACAAGCATTGTGGATCTTTTTTTGATGTGATTTGCTCAGAAAACACACTTACTTTGCCTTTACCAACCCCAGGAAGTTAGGGTAATTTGAAATTTACCAAAATATTCTATCTTTCAAGAAGTAAATGTGGTCAAACGCCTTTTTTTTCGAAAATGTATTGCGAAAAGTTGCAATACGTACATTCCGATACAACGGTTATTAGTGAAATGGGCATGATTTTTAGAAACTCTGAAAAACATATATACACATTTTCAAACTAATATTTGTGGTAAGTAGTTTACTAATATATACGGCCAGATTTTAAAAAGTAATTTTATGGTCATACTGTTTCATTACATTTGCCATAATCGCGAATACAAAAGCGTTCACAAACACATCAGCGTTCGCAAATAAGTCTGTGTTCGCAAATATCATGTGACTACAGAATAAAGGGGTTTCATTGAATAAAACACTTTTTGATGCTTTAGAAAGAAAGTCCTCACACAGTTTTCTTTTCTTTAATCTTCCAGTGCTGATATTGGAAGACTCTGATTTCAGCTGCTCCTGTTTTGTTATTCATCATCCATTTTGGAGATTTTTTAAAAATTATTTCCAAATAAATTGCTATCTGGTGGCAGTGAGGATCAGTAGCCATATCCTGTTCATGACAGTTCTTCAGAGGAGGAACTGGTGGCGAGGCGCCAATAAATAGCGCAGGAGTTTTTCACTATCCCCTCTGGAAAAAAAAGTGGTTGCAAAGCATGTCAACTGCTCTTTCGGTGAGAAGACCCTGTCCAGGGGAACATTTTAGAAATGCTCATGCAGGACCATGAGTATGCTCAAGCATCTGAAGACCTACCACTCTAAGTACTAAGGTACTGATTTAGATCTCGGTGGACAGGTTACTCCATCACAACGGTAATGGATATCCCATCCCCTTGAGCAGGTTTCTTGATCACCCTTATATATAAATCCCATAGGATATAATGAGATTTATATGTTGGTGGACAGGATATGCATTATAGTTGTGACAGAGTAGCCCATCTGCTGAGATCTAAATTAGGCTCTTGTTCAGAGCAGAGAGGCAGGTCAGTGGAGAAGATCCATCTACCCCAACTGTGACACCAATTGCTCCTGGGGACCCTTCCATCAGAGATCCATCAACGGCTCTCAGAGAAAGCATCACAACTGCAGAAAATTTGTACATTTTGTTTAGACTGCAAAAAAGTTCTTAAAGTAGGGGAACAATCTCTTGCTGTAGTTTTGGAAGCAGCAAAACTTCACAAGTGTTAACTTTTTTTGTATTTTTTTTAGAATGATACTTGTTTCCCCAGTTTTGAGTTTTTTGTGTTTAAACCTTTTCCAGTTGCAATTTTATTTGAAAAAAGATACCCCAAAGATACAAAATGTTAATAAACAAAAAGAGAAAAGAATAAATGGTTCTGAAACATCACAAAAAAACAAAAGTTATTGTTACAACCACCTAGCTTCATATAAAAAAGATAAACTGTATGTATCTGCATGTATAGCAAAGAGTATGAGTGAGTGAGTTCCTGCGTTAATGGATGAGTGACTGCATAACTGAGTAAGTGGATGTGTAAGTGGGTGAGGGAGTGGCTGTATGGGTGAGGGACTGGGTGTGTCAGTGGCTGTATGGGTGAGTCAGTTGGTATGTTAGTGTGTGTATGAGTGAGTGAATGCATGTCTTAGTAGCTCTATGAGTGAGTGAGTGGATGTGTGACTACATGCATGTGTGAGTGACAGGGTGTGACCAAATGTATGTGTGAGTGACTGGGTGGGTCAAAGGGTGTATGGGTAAGTACATGTGTTACTAGCTGTATAAATGAGTGAGTGGGTATATGAGTAACTGTACGGGCGAGTGACTTGATTTATGAGCAGCTGTATGGGTGAATGAGTAGCTATGTAAGTGTCTGCATAGATGAGTGAGTGGGTGTATGTGTGAGGACTATATGGGTGATTCAGAGTGTGTGTGAATGGCAGTATGGGTGAGTGAGAGGGTGCATGAGTGGCTGTGTGGGTGAGTGAGTGACTATGTGAGTGGTTGTATGAGTAAGTGAGTGACTGTGTGAGTGACCATATAGCTGTGTAAATAGATGTGTGAGTAGTTCTATGGGTAAACAAAGTGGATGTGTGAATAGCTGGATGGGTGAATAAATGGGTATGTGAGTGACATATGGGAGAGTGAGTGTGTGCTTGAGTGGCTGTAGGGGTGAGTGAGTGGGCAGTGGAAGCTGCTGGCATTGCTTAGTGGTAGGGCAAAGGGAAAGAAAATCAAGTAAAATTAATAAAATTGCACTTACCTGCTGCTCTGATGGCTGCCACCTTCCTCCTCTGTTCCAATCCTTGATTCCGGCTGCACACTGTGCAGGTTCCCAGATGCCAATCCAGATGCTTCTCTCATGCTGGGAATACTATTTCCAGCATGAGAGAGGCACTGGGATTGGTCTGAGCAGCCTGGTTTGTCACTCAGACAGTGCCTGGGAGCCTGTGGCATTTCTCCAACCCAGCTGTGCAACACAGCTGGGTTGGAGAAACCTAAGTGCGCATGTCTGTTTGGCCAGCCTAAGACTACTGGCCAACATGACATGTGCACTTAAAAGTGCCTACCACTCCTCCCCCTGCCATGCCTGTCACACAGGATTGCATGGCGTTCCCCACTGATGACTCGCAGGCAAAAACAGATAGTAAATGATTTTATTATCATTTTATTTTTATCTTTTAGCAGGGGGTGCTCCTCTGCCGTTATGGAGGAGCAGCCCCTGTGAACGGGTGCATGAATGGCTGTATGGGTGAGTGGCTTTATGGGTGAGGGAGTTGGTGTGTGAGTGGCTCTATGGGTGAGTGAGTGAGTGAGTGAGTGACCGTGTGAGTGCCTGTGTGAGTGGTTGTATGGCAAGAGACCCTAATCCTGGAGCCACCAGGAGAGTGGTAGTGCCACAGAAGTACAGGGAGTTCCTCCTAACTTTAGCTCATGACATCCCCCTAGCTGGACATCTGGGCCAAACCAAGATCTGGGAAAGGCTAGTCAGCCACTTTTACTGGCCCCAGATGCACCAAAAGGTGAAAGAGTTTGTCAGCTCCTGTGTTACCTGTCAGGCCAGTGGCAAGACAGGTGGCCACCCAAAGGCCCCCCTGATACCACTGCCTGTGGTGGGGGTTCCCTTTGAGAGGGTAGGTGTGGACATAGTGGGTCCATTTGAACCTCCCACAGCCTCAGGGAACAAATTCATACTAGTAGTAGTGGATCATGCCACTAGGTACCCTGAAGCAATTCCACTTAGGACTACTACAGCTCCTGCAGTAGCCAAGGCCCTCATTGGTGTCTTCACCAGGGTAGGGTTTTCTAAGGAGGTGGTTTCAGACAGAGGTTCTAACTTTATGTCTGCTTACCTGAAACACATGTGGAAGGAATGTGGGGTGCAGTACAAGTTTACTACACCCTATCATCCACAAACCAATGGCCTTGTTGAGAGATTTAACCAGACATTGAAAGGCATGATTATGGGGCTCCCTGAGAAACCCAAAGGAGATGGGATGTCCTCTTACCATGTCTACTTTTTGCTTACAGAGAGGTGCCACAGAAGGGAGTAGGTTTCTCACCCTTTGAACTTCTGTTTGGCCATCCTGTGAGGGGACCCCTTTGTCTTGTAAAGGAGGGTTGGGAGAGGCCTCGCCAAGAACCCAAACAAGATATTGTGGACTATGTGCTTGGCCTAAGGTCCAGAATGGCTGAGTACATGGAAAAGGCATCCAAGAATCTTGAGGCCAGCCAGGAGCTTCAGAGGCACTGGTATGACCAAAAAGCTGCACTGGTTGAATTTCAACCTGGGCAACAGGTGTGGGTTTTGGAGCCAGTGGCACCAAGGGCACTCCAGGACAGACGGAGTGGCCCTTACCCTATCCTGGAGAGAAAGAGTGAGGTCACCTACTTAGTTGACCTGGGCACAAGCAGGACACCCAAAAGGGTTATGCATGTGAACCGCCTAAAGCTCTAGAATGACAGGGCTGACATCACCATGCTGATGGTGACTGATGAGGAGCAGGAAGCAGAGAGTGAACCTCTCCCTGACCTCCTCTCATACAGCCCAAAAGATGGGTCAGTTGATGGAGTTGTCTTTTCAGACACCCTCTATGCCCAACAGCAGACTGACTGCAAGCAAGTCTTGCAACAGTATGCTAAGCTCTTTTCCTTGTCCCCTGGTCTGACAAACTGGTGTACCCATGATGTGGACACTGGTGACAGTGCACCTGTCAAGAACAAGATCTATCGACAGTCAGATCAAGTCAAGGAAAGCATCAGAACTGAGGCCAGCAAGATGCTGGAGTTAGGGGTTATTGAACCCTCTGAGGGCCCCTGGGCTAGCCCAGTGGTTCTGGTCCCCAAACCTCTCCCACAGGATGGAAAGAGAGAAATGAGGTTTTGTGTGGATTACAGAGGGCTCAACTCTGTCACCAAGACAGATGCACACCCTATCCCAAGAGCAGATGAGTTGATAGACAAATTGGGTGCAGCCAAATTCTTAAGTACCTTTGACTTAACTGCAGGGTACTGGCAGATTGGCATGGCACCAGGAACAAAAGAGAAAACAGCATTCTCCACACCTGATGGGCACTATCAGTTCACTGTTATGCCCTTTGGTTTAAAGAATGCCCCTGCCACCTTCCAGAGGTTGGTGAATCAAGTCCTAGCTGAGTTAGAGTCCTTTAGTGCAGCTTATCTTGATGATATTGCTGTCTTTAGCTCCACCTGGCAGGATCACCTGGTCCACCTTGGGAAGGTTTTAAAAGCCCTGCAAACTGCAGGTCTAACTATCAAGGCATCCAAATGCCAGATAGGGCAGGGCACAGTGGTGTACTTGGGCCACCTTATTGGTGGAGGCCAGGTACAGCCCTTGCAGCCCAAGATCCAGGCCATCCTGGACTGGGCAGCTCCAACCACCCAGACCCAAGTCAGGGCATTCCTTGGCTTGACTGGGTACTGCAGGAGGTTTGTGAAGGGATATGGGTCCATTGTGACTCCCCTCACAGAACTCACCTCCAAGAAGACGCCCAAAAAGGTTAACTGGACAGTTAGTTGCCAAAAGGCTTTTGAGACCCTGAAAGAAGCCATGTGCTCAGCACCAATTCTAAAAGCTCCAGATTATGCCAAGCAGTTCATAGTGCAGATTGATGCCTCTGAGCTAGGGATAGGAGCGGTCCTATCCCAGACCAATGATGAAGGCCAAGACCAACCTGTTGCTTTTATAAGCAGGAGGTTTCTCCCCAGAGAGCAGCGTTGGAGTGCCATTGAGAGGGAGGCCTTTGGTGTGGTTTGGTCCCTGAAAAAGTTGAGACCATACTTGTTTGGTACTCACTTTCTAGTTCAAACTGACCACAGACCTCTCAGATGGCTAATGCAAATGAAAGGGGAAAATCCAAAACTTTTGAGGTGGTCCATCTCCCTACAGAAAATGGACTTTGAAGTGGAACACAGACCTGGGACTGCCCATGCCAATGCAGATGGACTTTCCAGGTTCTTCCAATTAGACAATGAAGACTCCCAAGGGCAAGGTTAGTCTCATCACCTTTCGTTTGGGGGGGGGGGTTGTGTGAGAAAGTGCCCTCTTTCTTGCATGGTATGCCCCCACTTTTTGCTGAATTGCTGATGTGCTTTGACTGAGTGTGCCCTGGGCTCTTGCCAATCAGGTACCCAGGGCCTGTGTTCCTTCCCTTAAACTGCATTGAAGCCTAAACCCAATTGGCATCTCTGGCCACAGGTAAGCCCCTGGTAAATGGTACCACTGGTACCCAGGGCACTGTGACCAGAGAAGGCCTCCAAGGACTGCAGCACTTATTGTGCCACCCTTGGAGGCCCTGTACCCTGACACACACACACGTTTTGCAGGCTGCGTGCCTTGGTGCAGAACAAAGTGAAGAGTCGACATGGCACACATCCCTGTGTGCCATGCCCACAAACCACTGCCCTGGCATACATCAGTCACCCCTCTAGCTGGGTGCCCTATGCCAGTGGTGAGGGTACAGGTGCATGAGCCCTGTACCCCTACAGTACCCCGGTCCATTCCTGGGCACTGTAAGTGCAGTGCTGCCATTAAGAGTATATGGTGCTGGGAGTTTGTCAGTACGAACTCCACAGCACCATAATGGCTACACTGAAGACTGGGAAGTTTGGTATCAAACTTCTCAGCACATTAACCCCACACTGATGCCAGTGTGGGATTTAATGTAAAATGCACAACAGAGGGCATCTTAGAGATGCCCCCTGAAACTCGACCAACTCCCAGTGACCTGACTGAGTGGCTGCTGAGGCTGCCACCCCCAGACATGTTTCTGGACCCCCAGGTCGAGAGCTGCTGCTCTCGGGGTTCTGAAACAATGCACATCCTGGGACGAGGTGCCAAGCCTCCTCCCCCAGGATGGGCAGGGTTCACGAAGGAGAAGCTTCAAAGGCATACCGCCTTTGTGAGCCTCTCCAGACCACTTGCTGTACTCAGCAACTGGTCCCCACTGGTTCCACCCCCCCTTTGGGCGGGAGACCCGGCGGGAAAAACAAAGTGAGGAAGAGAGGTGTGCCCACCTCTGCCAACTCCACCCCTAGGGTGGGGGAGGCGAGGTGAAGCACAACCTCGAAACCCGCCATCTTGAGGATGGGGGGACCCAGCCAACCAAGGACAGGCTCCTGCCCCCCTCCCACTGGAGAGTGGCAGAGTAGGGGGTGTACCCACCCCAGGGAAGGGACCCATTGGTCCCTGCCCTTTACCTACCTGTAACGCCCCTAAATTCAGTATTTACGGGCACCCTAAACCTTCCTTCCTTAGATCCCGATTCCGAAACAACAAGAAGAACAATAAGAAAGAAGTCCAGCCGTACAGCTGCTAACAAGAGGACGACACCAACTGACTTGGCCCCAGCCCTACCGGTCTGTCGAACCTCGAAACTGCTCCTGCTAAACCCCGGCCTCTTCAGTGGTCAGCAACCTCAAAAACCCCGGAGGACCTGACTGCCTTGCTCAACTAAAAGACTGGGAATCCCACGAGCAGTGGTTCTGCTCAAAACATCTGCAACCCCAGGCCATCCTGAGACCGCGGATCCTGCCCACTCTGCACCTGCCGAGCCCGGCACGAGCCAAAGTAGGCAAAGACCACGAGGACGTCCCCCCGGCGACTGTGACCAAGAATCCAGCACCCAAGGATTCCCCTCGACGCTCCTGACGACGCCTGCAGCCTCAACACCAGGGACCCCGCCAACCGCGACCGGCAGAGGGTAAGATTTCCCGACGCCTAAAGATACCCCTGCACCCGGCGCCCCACGGCCCCCTGTGCCCAACTCCTGGGTGTCTACCCCTCCTACAGCATCCCAACTTACCTCTCGAAGTGGTGGTCGCACCTGAAGAATCACCGTCCCCGAGTTTGCAGCCTTTGTTCGTCTTGCAGCTTTCCCATTGAAATCCATTGGGCGCCCGACGGCCCAAAAGCCCACTGCACCCGCCCGCCCCAGTGCCGCTGAGGGTGCACCAACTACCCTGTTCGACTTCCCCACTTGCTCTGAGTAAGTGACCAGGAGCTTTGCTCCCACAGCCGTGTGGCCTGACTGCCAGCAGCCACCAACCAAAGGCCCCCGCCCGCCATAGGCTAAAGTTGGGCCTACTCTCTCTGTACACAGCCGCCCCTGTGCCGCTGAGGGTGTAACAACAGTACAAACCTGAACCTGGGAGACCCCTGAGTCTTGCCCCAGAACCTTAACTCTGCCAGCCGAGTACTTACCTGAAAGCCGATAACTTGCATTTTCTCCATAGGGTAACATTGACTGGTTTTCACTTGGAAATTCTTCAAAGTGTTGAGTTTTGAAACTTCGAAATATTCACTAAAAATCGTCCGAATACCAAAATCGAAATGACTCACCTGTTCTCAGGAGAGATCCCAGTGCTGGATCTAGGTACCCAGCACTGATTAGAAAAAGTGATTACAACTGTGATTTTCCGATAACTTGATTTTCCTCCATAGGATAACATTGCCTGGTTTTTGCCAGAAATTCTTCTAAGTGTCGATTTTTTCAACATACAAATATTCCTTAAAAATCGCCTGTGTAACAAAAGCGATTTCTTTCAACTGTTTACAGGAAATGCACCAGGGCTGAATCCAGGATCCAGCCCTGAGTAAGAAAAACCTTCGTAAAGTAATTCTATTGCAGTTTACTTAAAAATCCCATTGAGCTCAATGTTATAGTATACCAAGTATTGTGTTGCTTATTGCAACCCCTGTGCCATATTGCATTTAAAGTCTATTGTTCATTGAAAGTATTCAACAAACAGCATCTTATTTTGAGAAAGTATTTTTATGCAACCCTGTGGTTCTAAAATAAAACAACAGTATATTTTTTATACAAAACAATTGGCCTAGAGTTCAGTTCTTGAATGTGTGGTTTCATTTGCTGACTGAGTGTGTACATAAAATGCTTTACACTGTCCTCTGATACTGCCTTACTGCTCGACCAAGCTACCACTTTAGAGAGTAAGGTTCTATCTAACTTTAACCTCTGCCAAACCTCTGGAGACCCTTGGACTCTATACTCACTGTACCTCACTTTGGTGCAGTATATATAGAGCCAGTTTCTTACATTGGTGGCAGCAGTGGGATACAAACGTGCATTTGTTGGACTACTTGGTTACCATCTGATCACACAACAGAACTCTTAAATTGCCTTTAGAATTCTGATTTTCTTAAATTGGCATTTTTTTCCAAACTACTAAAAGTCTTGTTAGGGCCTTGCTTAAGTCCCTTTAGAATTTTAGAAAATTAAAAGTCACTATAGTCTAGGGTAGAGGGGTTAGAACTTTTTGTTAGAATGTCTCAAGACAAGAACCCAGCTATTAGTGAAGATAATAATGATATGCAGGACATGGTTGAGAAGCTCGACCTCACCCCTTACCTTCACTTGTCTTTCAAGGAAGTAAGGTCCTTATGTAAGCTTAAAAATATACCAATGGGCCAGCATCCAACCAAACAGGGGCTCCAGGAGCTCCTGGCTGAGTATGCCAAGGCCCACCCCTCTGAACATGGTGATGACCAAGCAGAGGAGGAAAGGATTGAGGAGGATGGAGAAAGGAACCCACCTTCACCACTGTCTAGGGAAGAAAGGGTCCCTGCACCCTTATTTCCAAGAGTTAACCTCTGGGGACCTAGAGGCCACACAGGTGGTTCAGGTCCCAGAGAGGACATTGAGGACAGCCTCAGTGAGTAGGACAACCTTTTAGAAAGGTTGGCCATAAGGAGAGATCTAGAGTCCAGACTCCTGGCTCTAGAGAAGGAAAGAAAGGAGATGGGTTTAGCACCCATCAGTGGTGGCAGCAATACCAATAATAAGGATAAAGAGCAATCTTATGATCCTAAAATCCCCAAGGGGGTTGTCCCTAAATTTGAGGAGCGTGATGACATCACCAAATGGTTCACAGCCTTTGAGAGGGCCTGAGACAGGTGAAGAAACCTCTCTGGGGGGCACTCCTGTGGGAACTGTTCTCTGGTAACTGCAGAGACAGGCTTCTGACCCTCTCTGGGCCAGATGCAGGGTCCTATGACCTCATGAAGAGAACTCTGATTGAGGGATTTGGAGTCAACACTGACGAGTACAGAATTAGATTCAAGGGGGCTCACAAAACCCAGAACCAGTCCTGGATTTATTTTGTAGACTACTCAGTAAAGACACTGGATGGTTGGTTAACTGGACACAATGTGCATGACTTTACTGGACTTTACAATTTGTTTATGAAGGAACATATATTGAGTAATTGCACAAATGAAAAGTTACATCAACATTTGGTAGACCTAGGTCTAATTTCTCTTCAAGAATTTGTAAAGAAGGCAGACCACTGGGTCAAGACTAGGGTGACAAGGACAACCACTGGGGGTGACCAGAAGAAGGTGGTTACAAAACCTCCCCAGGGGAAAGGTGGTGAGAATCCCCAAGATAAAAAGTCTGAGTCTTCCAAAGGGCCCCAAAAACCTGTACAGGGGGGTGGGTCCCAAACTACTCCCTATGTGCCACAGCCCTATAGGGGGAAGAACTTTGATCCCACAAAGGCCTGGTGTAACAACTGTAAGAAGTTGGGACACTTAACTGTAGACAAGTCTTACCCTCAAAACAAGGCCCCTAAGCCCACAAGTACAGCTACTCCTGGGGTGGCAAATCTACAGATGGGATCAACAGTGTGCCCAGAGCAAATCAGGTTGCACACTGAAGCAGTTCGAGTTTCAGAGGGGGAAGTTGAGTTTGCCACTGTAGCTGTGTGGCCACCCAACTTAAAGAAATACTTACAGTACCCTTGGATCAATGGAACTACGATAGAAGCTCTGAGGGATACAGGTGCCAGTGTCACTATGGTGAGAGACACACTGGTTTCCCCTGAGCAATATTTGATTGGTCGTACTTACCCAGTCACCAATTCTGACAGTGTTACCACTAATCATGCCATGGCTATGGTGACATTAGACTGGGGGGAGGGGGGTTACTGGCCTGAAACAGGTAGTGGTCTCTCCAAAGCTACCAGCTGCATGTCTGCTTGGCAATGACCTGGAAACCTCAGCCTGGGCTGAGGTTGAACTAAAAACCCATGCAGCAATGCTGGACATCCCTGAATTGGTGTGTGTGAAAACAAGAGCACAGAGCAAATGCCAGGGTGAAGAAATAGTGTTGGAGCCTGAAAGAATGGCCCAACCTACCAAGAGAAAAGGGAAGAAGACTGGGGGACCAGCTTCTATACAGCCAAATAATCAGGACCCCTCTCCTCAGGGAGAGGACTTGGACACCCCAGAGGGAACTGAGCCCATGGAGCTTGACCCTTACCAGGTTGAACTCTTGGGCCCAGGGGGACCCTCTAGGGAAGAGCTGTGCCAGGGGCAGCAAGACTGTCCCACTCTTGAAAGCCTGGGGCAGCAAGCTGTTTCAGAAGCAAAGGGAGATGTCAGTGGTACCGACAGAGTCTATTGGGACGAGGGATTACTGTACACTGAGGCAAGAGACCCCAATCCTGGAGCCACCAGGAGAGTGGTAGTGCCACAGAAGTACAGGGAGTTCCTCCTAACTTTAGCTCATGACATCCCCCTAGCTGGACATCTGGGCCAAACCAAGATCTGGGAAAGGCTAGTCAGCCACTTTTACTGGCCCCAGATGCACCAAAAGGTGAAAGAGTTTGTCAGCTCCTGTGTTACCTGTCAGGCCATTGGCAAGACAGGTGGCCACCCAAAGGCCCCCCTGATACCACTGCCTGTGGTGGGGGTTCCCTTTGAGAGGGTAGGTGTAGACATAGTGGGTCCATTTGAACCTCCCACAGCCTAAGGGAACAAATTCATACTAGTGGTAGTGGATCATGCCACTAGGTACCCTGAAGCAATTCCACTTAGTACTACTACAGCTCCTGCAGTAGCCAAGGCCCTCATTGGTGTCTTCACCAGGGTAGGGTTTTCTAAGGAGGTGGTTTCAGACAGAGGTTCTAACTTTATGTCTGCTTACCTGAAACACATGTGGAAGGAATGTGGGGTGCAGTACAAGTTTACTACACCCTATCATCCACAAACCAATGGCCTTGTTGAGAGATTTAACAAGACATTGAAAGGCATGATTATGGGGCTCCCTGAGAAACCCAAAGGAGATGGGATGTCCTCTTACCATGTCTGCTTTTCGCTTACAGAGAGGTGCCACAGAAGGGAGTAGGTTTCTCACCCTTTGAACTTCTGTTTGGCCATCCTGTGAGGGGACCCCTTTGTCTTGTAAAGGAGGGCTGGGAGAGGCCTCGCCAAGAACCCAAACAAGATATTGTGGACTATGTGCTTGGCCTAAGGTCCAGAATGGCTGAGTACATGGAAAAGGCAACCAAGAATCTTGAGGCCAGCCAGGAGCTTCAGAGGCACTGGTATGACAAAAAAGCTGCACTGGTTGAATTTCAACCTGGGCAACAGGTGTGGGTTTTGGAGCCAGTGGCACCAAGGGCACTCCAGGACAGATGGAGTGGCCCTTACCCTATCCTGGAGAGAAAGAGTGAGGTCACCTACTTAGTTGACCTGGGAACAAGCAGGACACCCAAAAGGGTTATCCATGTGAACCGCCTAAAGCTCTACAATGACAGGGCTGACATCACCATGCTGATGGTGACTGATGAGGAGCAGGAAGCAGAGAGTGAACCTCTCCCTGACCTCCTCTCATACAGCCCAAAAGATGGGTCAGTTGATGGAGTTGTCTTTTCAGACACCCTCTCTGCCCAACAGCAGACTGACTGCAAGCAAGTCTTGCAACAGTATGTTAAGCTCTTTTCCTTGTCCCCTGGTCTGACAAACTGGTGTACCCATGATGTGGACACTGGTGACAGTGCACCTGTCAAGAACAAGATCTAACGACAGTCAGACCAAGTCAAGGAAAGCATCAGAGCTGAGGTCAGCAAGATGCTGGAGTTAGGGGTTATTGAACCCTCTGAGAGCCCCTGGGCTAGCCCAGTGGTTCTGGTCCCCAAACCTCACCCACAGGATGGAAAGAGAGAAATGAGGTTTTGTGTGGATTACAGGGGGCTCAACTCTGTCACCAAGACAGATGCACACCCTATCCCAAGAGCAGATGAGTTGATAGACAAATTGGGTGCAGCCAAATTCTTAAGTACCTTTGACTTAACTGCAGGGTACTGGCAGATTGGCATGGCACCAGGAACAAAAGAGAAAACAGCATTCTCCACACCTGATGGGCACTATCAGTTCACTGTTATGCCCTTTGGTTTAAAGAATACCCCTGCCACCTTCCAGAGGTTGGTGAATCAAGTCCTTGCTGGGTTGGAGTCCTTTAGTGCAGCTTATCTTGATGATATTGCTGTCTTTAGCTCCACCTGGCAGGATCACCTGGTCCACCTTGGGAAGGTTTTAAAAGCCCTGCAAACTGCAGGTCTAACTATCAATGCATCCAAATGCCAGATAGGGCAGGGCACTGTGGTGTACTTGGGCCACCTTGTTGGTGGAGGCCAGGTACAGCCCTTGCAGCCCAAGATCCAGGCCATCCTGGACTGGGCAGCTCCAACCACCCAGACCCAAGTCAGGGCATTCCTTGGCTTGACTGGGTACTGCAGGAGGTTTGTGAAGGGATATGGGTCCATTGTGACTCCCCTCACAGAACTCACCTCCAAGAAGATGCCCAAAAAGGTTAACTGGACAGTTAGTTGCCAAAAGGCTTTTGACACCCTGAAAGAAGCCATGTGCTCAGCACCAATTCTAAAAGCTCCAGATTATGCCAAGCAGTTCATAGTGCAGACTGATGCCTCTGAGCTAGGGATAGGAGCGGTCCTATCCCAGACCAATGATGAAGGACAAGACCAACCTGTTGCTTTTATAAGCAGGAGGCTTCTCCCCAGAGAGCAGCGTTGGAGTGCCATTGAGAGGGAGGCCTTTGCTGTGGTTTGGTACCTGAAAAAGTTGAGACCATACTTGTTTGGTACTCACTTTCTAGTTCAAACTGACCACAGACCTCTCAGATGGCTAATGCAAATGAAAGGGGAAAATCCAAAACTTTTGAGGTGGTCCATCTCCCTACAGAAAATGGACTTTGAAGTGGAACACAGACCTGGGACTGCCCATGCCAATGCAGATGGACTTTCCAGGTTCTTCCACTTAGACAATGAAGACTCCCAAGGGCAAGGTTAGTCTCATCACCTTTCGTTTGGGGGGGCTTTGTGTGAGAAAGTGCCCTCTTTCTTGCATGGTATGCCCCCACTTTTTGCTGAATTGCTGATGTGCTTTGACTGAGTGTGCCCTGGGCTCTTGCCAATCAGGTACCCAGGGCCTGTGTTCCTTCCCTTAAACTGCATTGAAGCCTAAACCCAATTGGCATCTCTGGCCACAGGTAAGCCCCTGGTAAATGGTACCACTGGTACCCAGGGCACTGTGACCAGAGAAGGCCTCCAAGGACTGCAGCACTTATTGTGCCACCCTTGGAGGCCCTGTACCCTGACACACACACACGTTTTGCAGGATGCGTGCCTTGGTGCAGAACAAAGTGAAGAGTCGACATGGCACACATCCCTGTGTGCCATGCCCACAAACCACTGCCCTGGAATACATCAGTCACCCCTCTAGCTGGGTGCCCTATGCCAGTGGTGAGGGTACAGGTGCATGAGCCCTGTACCCCTACAGTACCCCGGTCCATTCCTGGGCACTGTAAGTGCAGTGCTGCCATTAAGAGTATATGGTGCTGGGAGTTTGTCAGTACGAACTCCACAGCACCATAATGGCTACACTGAAGACTGGGAAGTTTGGTATCAAACTTCTCAGCACATTAAACCCACACTGATGCCAGTGTGGGATTTAATGTAAAATGCACAACAGAGGGCATCTTAGAGATGCCCCCTGAAACTCGACCAACTCCCAGTGACCTGACTGAGTGGCTGCTGAGGCTGCCACCCCCAGACATGTTTCTGGACCCCCGGGTCGAGAGCTGCTGCTCTCGGGGTCCTGAAACAATGCACATCCTGGGACGAGGTGCCAAGCCTCCTCCCCCAGGATGGGCAGGGTTCACGAAGGAGAAGCTTCAAAGGCATACCGCCTTTGTGAGCCTCTCCAGACCACTTGCTGTACTCAGCAACTGGTCCCCACTGGTTCCACCCCCCCTTTGGGCGGGAGAACCGGCGGGAAAAACAAAGTGAGGAAGAGAGGTGTGCCCACCTCTGCCAACTCCACCCCTAGGGTGGGGGAGGCGAGGTAAAGCACAACCTCGGAACCCGCCATCTTGAGGATGGGGGGACCCAGCCAACCAAGGACAGGCTCCTGCCCCCCTCCCACTGGAGAGTGGCAGAGTAGGGGTTGTACCCACCCCAGGGAAGGGACCCATTGGTCCCTGCCCATTACCTACCTGTAACGCCCCTAAATTCAGTATTTACGGGCACCCTAAACCTTCCTTCCTTAGATCCCGATTCCGAAACAACAAGAAGAACAATAAGAAAGAAGTCCAGCCGTACAGCTGCTAACAAGAGGACGACACCAACTGACTTGGCCCCAGCCCTACCGGTCTGTCGAACCTCGAAACTGCTCCTGCTAAACCCCGGCCTCTTCAGTGGTCAGCAACCTCAAAAACCCCGGAGGACCTGACTGCCTTGCTCAACTAAAAGACTGGGAATCCCACGAGCAGTGGTTCTGCTCAAAACATCTGCAACCCCAGGCCATCCTGAGACCGCGGATCCTGCCCACTCTGCACCTGCCGAGCCCGGCACGAGCCAAAGTAGGCAAAGACCACGAGGACGTCCCCCCGGCGACTGTGACCAAGAATCCAGCACCCAAGGATTCCCCTCGACGCTCCTGACGACGCCTGCAGCCTCAACACCAGGGACCCCTCCAACCGCGACCGGCAGAGGGTAAGATTTCCCGACGCCTAAAGATACCCCTGCACCCGGCGCCCCACGGCCCCCTGTGCCCAACTCCTGGGTGTCTACCCCTCCTACAGCATCCCAACTTACCTCTCGAAGTGGTGGTCGCAACTGAAGAATCACCGTCCCCGAGTTTGCAGCCTTTGTTCGTCTTGCAGCTTTCCCATTGAAATCCATTGGGCGCCCGACGGCCCAAAAGCCCACTGCACCCGCCCGCCCCAGTGCCGCTGAGGGTGCACCAACTACCCTGTTCGACTTCCCCACTTGCTCTGAGTAAGTGACCAGGAGCTTTGCTCCCACAGCCGTGTGGCCTGACTGCCAGCAGCCACCAACCAAAGGCCCCCGCCCGCCATAGGCTAAAGTTGGGCCTACTCTCTCTGTACACAGCCGCCCCTGTGCCGCTGAGGGTGTAACAACAGTACAAACCTGAACCTGGGAGACCCCTGAGTCTTGCCCCAGAACCTTAACTCTGCCAGCCGAGTACTTACCTGAAAGCCGATAACTTGCATTTTCTCCATAGGGTAACATTGACTGGTTTTCACTTGGAAATTCTTCAAAGTGTTGAGTTTTGAAACTTCGAAATATTCACAAAAAATCGTCCGAATACCAAAATCGAAATTACTCACCTGTTCTCAGGAGAGATCCCAGTGCTGGATCTAGGTACTCAGCACTGATAAGAAAAAGTGATTACAACTGTGATTTTCCGATAACTTGATTTTCCTCCATAGGATAACATTGCCTGGTTTTTGCAAGAAATTCTTCTGTCGATTTTTGCAACATACAAATATTCCTTAAAAATCGCCTGTGTAACAAAAACGATTTCTTTCAACTGTTTACAGGAAATGCACCAGGGCTGAATCCAGGATCCAGCCCTGAGTAAGAAAAACCTTCGTAAAGTAATTCTATTGCAGTTTACTTAAAAATCACATTGAGCTCAATGTTATAGTATACCAAGTATTGTGTTGCTTATTGCAACCCCTGTGCCATATTGCATTTAAAGTCTATTGTTCATTGAAAGTATTCAACAAACAGCATCTTATTTTGAGAAAGTATTTTTATGCAACCCTGTGGTTCTAAAATAAAACAACAGTATATTTTTTATACAAAACAATTGGCCTAGAGTTCAGTTCTTGAGTGTGTGGTTTCATTTGCTGACTGAGTGTGTACATCAAATGCTTTACACAGTTCTCTGATACTGCCTTACTGCTCGACCAAGCTACCACTTTAGAGAGTAAGGTTCTATCTAACTTTAACCTCTGCCAAACTTCTGGAGACCCTTGGACTCTATACACACTGTACCTCACTTTGGTGCAGTATATATAGAGCCAGTTTCTTACAAAATGCATTAACACTTTCCTATTCTACAGTTCTGGAAACAGTTTTCTGCAATGATTCTAATTTTGCTTACATTTTTTCACTTAACAGTACTGTCACCCCTTAGTGTTCCAGTTTGCTAATTGTTGTGATTTCCAAAATGTCTTCTTTCTCCAGTTTTAGTAATTGTTTATTAAAATTGGAGCACTCCTGAAGTGTAGGCGTTAGGCAGACAATGGATTTCCCTTTTTCAATAAAATTGTACATTAACTGTGCCGCTGTCTTGTTTGAGAAAAATAGTTTCTTGATAAGTCGACTTTCTAAGCAATGTTTTCACTCCATTGTCAGAACTCCTACTTTATTATCCTTCAGAATATTTCCATATTCCACGTCAGATGCTTGACGCCTATTCCTAAGTAGTTCTTTGTATTGGAAGTTTAGCCAAATGTTCACATTTCCAATACTTCTCAAAGGATTCCGAGTTTCAGCATGGAGAATTGTCTTGAACACAAGCTGTCCTTTGATGGGGGTATGCTCTAGTAAGTCACCAAAGACAATTACGTGCTTTACTCCAAACAGCACGTCATACTCTGTTTTACAAATTGGTTGCATTGTCAAGTGTACAAAGGCAAACATTAAGTTTGAGAGCATGCTCACCTCATTGATGATTAAAAGTTTCAGTTTCTTCAGTACTCTTGAGACTTCATGACAAGCTTCACTAGATAACCTTTGGTACTCCAGTTTATTGTCATGTTCAACAAGTAGGATAAGTAGTCAATGTAAAGTAATTCCTTCAATTTTGTGTGCAGCTAATCTATTTAGTGTTGTTACTACACACAACAAATTTGATTCTGTAGTCCTCTGTAGGTAAGTGGTGATAACTTTGATTAAAAAGCTTTCCCCAGTGCCAGGTTGACCACTGACATATAATAGTATTGGCGTAAATAATGAGCATTTGCATTCATTCTTCTCATAGAGGAATCCAAGCTCTATTTTCTCTTTTACCTCCATATAAATGTTCATCATTCAGTTATCCAAATAATGCTTCTAAATCAACACCCTCCTGTCTTGCTTGTTGCATTCACTTTTCACCTCATTCATTGCTATTCCAGCTTCATTTTCAATAGATGGTTGTCCAAGAGGATCTTGACTCGGTGGTCCTGAACTTTGGCTGCTTTGTGAACTCTCCTTAGCTATCTCAGCAGCAATTGTTTCTTCTTGTTCAATCTCATCATTTAACATTCTCAAATATTTTGCAAACACTGAACAATGAATGCTGTATTTCACTGCACTGAAAGAATCTTCATAGCAGTCAAAGTCTCCGAGTAATTCTGATTCAGAATGCCAAAACTTGGCAACTATGTTTTCTGTGGTTAATTAGATTTCCTTTGTCCGACCAAACAACTGTCACAATCAACTAATGCATATTTTCTTTCATCTATGTTTTCTGTTACATTGCTTCTGTATCTGTAGTGTTGAAATATTTCATAAAGACACATGTTTTTGAGATGTGGACATCTTCTTGGACAGTATGTGTCCAACATATTTGATTTCACAATGTCTGTACTTTCCGGGTTAAATTCTGCTCGGTATTGAATTTCAGGATAAACTTCAACAATCTATTTTGTGCACTTCCAAGGCCTAGACTTACCCAAACAATTCCCCTTGACTTCGAGTACAAACTGGCAGAGTTCAACCAATCACAGCATTCATAGGAGCATATCTCTCTATGTGAAAGCATTTTCAAGCCGAAGCTGTACAATTTCTTGGTTAGAGTATTTTCTGCAGAAATCTCCTCCTACATCACCTTCATCTCTTTCTTCTTTGATTTTGTAATGTACAAAGTGACATGAGCAACAGCGATGGAGTTGTCTACAACAAATTGCATATCCATATTTGCATTCCACATTTTCAGAATCTCAGGGTTATACTCATTAATATACATGGAGGCCTCTGCTCCTCTCATGTTGTATATGTTTTTTGGTGATTTTTCATGTCAGTGTCTGTCTCACTGCAGATAAAAAGCAGTTCACTCTTCCTTGGGAAATGACAGGGAAATGACAGGTCATGGAACTCCAAAACGACATCTTGTTTAACATTTTCCTTCACATCTGTATTTTGGACGACAGTACTTGCCACATCTATGTGGTTGAAAGTGCAGAACTTATTGTCTTAGGCCTTATTCATCATTGTCTTTCAGGACGGCGCATGTCACATACTGTTCCATGAAAGCGAGTACAGAGTCATCATTGTCTGTTACAAACCTCACTGCATCTTTTATCCATAACAGCATGTGAAAATGAGGAGCACCTCTTGCTTGGTACTCCTTACTGCAGAAGAAATCAGTAACTTCACCAAGAGGAGGATTTATTTTGTTGCAGATGAAAGGCAGCATGGTTTGAAACCTGTGACTTACAAACATTGGCAGGATACAAAAATCAAAGTTCTCCTGATGTTTGAGTTTGTGTTGCTCAAAAATTCAAGCACGTCATCCCACGCATACTCTGCACAACTCAGTGTCACAAACCAACCATGTGCACCAAGGTTTCTCAACGGACATGACATGACAACTATATCAATACTCATTGGTGCCATGCTGGCACACCATCAAATTAATCAAGTTGTATTCCAGCTTCTCATCCTTCCTATGAACTTTGTCAATGAATTCCTTTGCAGAGAGATGTTGTAGGTTAACGCCTGTCTTTAGTGTGTTGTTTACAGCAAATGATAGTGCAAACAAGTCACTCACAAATGTAAGATGGAATATTTATGGAATATACTGGCGAAGTCTAGGATCCTCTGAATATAATCTGGTTGACCTGTATTCAGCTGCTGGTATTTGTACAGGGTGGTCATCACCTGCTCCAGTGAGAAGTAGTTGTGGGAAAACAGTGAGCCTCTAAACATTTCTCCCACACACTCCTGGGAGTTCCTTTTGCTTGTTTTATTTGAAAGACATCAATAGCATCACCAATATATTCTTTTGAATGCAGTGGATGGATGCTATAGTTTTAAAAAATGTCTTCTGATTTGGATCGATCCACTTTTTTAATCTGTCCACTTGATGGCAATCTTTCATCTTCCATACAAGTTATATCTCGAACAGCATCAACATTTTTGTAATAAATATTATTTTCTACTAGGAATAATGTCGCTTTTTTTTTTTTACTTTATTAACATCCACTAACTCCTGTCAGATTGTTTTGTTCTTGGTAGGGACAACATTCACTGGAATGATAAGTGGTTCATCAATATCTCTCTCTACCCCTACAGTTTTGATATTCAATTTTGAATCTAAAGGTAAGTGGACAACTCTTCCTTTAAGGTCTTTCTGTAGCTCCGTTGGTGGTAGCTTCCTGGTCTTTGGTTCCATGCGAACTAATGCCTGGAATGGGTGTATATATTGTATGAGAATTGATTCATAAACATTTAATTCTCAAATTTGTTTGGGAATTGATATTAATTCTAACTTGTTATGTATTAACCTGGCTGGCATTTTGTTATCCTCTAACTTATCAGAGCAATAATTCCATATAATTTGCCATGTTGACAACTCAAAGCGTTCCTATACAAATAAATGTCATCATCATAAATCTTTATTTCGGCACATGGCCATAAAAGGACAAATAAAACATAATACAATACAGTTAATAGAATAAAACAATTAACACAACATATCAGTTCATAAAATGATGCAGTTCTATACTGTCCATTATCAAATGTGCATAAAATACAACCTAAAGATTAAATATATAGTAAAATCATCATAGACAATTTAGAAAGACAAATGCCTATTATTTAGATACATTTTTCTGTCTGCGCCTCCACATATACAATACAAATTGGAAAACGGCGAACACAATAAATTGGTTGGTGTTACTTCTTAAAAACCTAAGTGCAATCCTAAAATTCCTTGTCCCTAGGTTACGCCAGACCTGTAAGACCCACTTATTTCTAATTGCATGGTAACATGGGCAAAAAAATATAACATGCTCAATCTCTTCCTCAATCTGGGGGAAAAATGGACCAAAACTATCACCTTCATTTGCACAATGATTCCATTTTACAGTAAATGCCCATAGAGGAAGGGTCCCTACCTGAAATTTGACATATAAAATCTTTGCCAGTAGAGGTTCGATTTCATCCAAATAAGATTCCATATGATAGTCAGTTTTAAAATCTAAAAAGCAACCAGTAAGCAACACTACCCTTACAGAGCAAAGGGCTTGGTTATCAATATATTGCCAATAGCCACTTTTTAGCTCTGCTTTGGAAATTGAGCCAGCATCACCGGGGGATGACCACAAATTTGAATTTACAATTTGACCCAAACAATCCTTCATAGACTGGAAACAAGGAAATTTACAAGCCCCAGGTTGGCTCATAACATCTTCAAGGGCCATACGGAAAGGGGAAAGTTCGGGGGTTACCCAAAACCTTCGCCAGAGCAAAAGTGATCTCAACCTGGCTACATCACTAATCCGTCTAAGGCCATAATCAAGATGTAGAGGAAGAAGTGGAATACTCACTGGCCTACTGCAAGGGTTCCTTGCAAAACAGTTTTCTAATATTTCTAGTGTACAAGAATCCTGGAAACCCCAAATTTCACCACAATACGAAGAGGCCCCTAATGCCTGGCTTGTATATATTTCAAGGGTAGGAGTCACTGGGTGGAAAATGGAAACTCAATATGCCCTCAAATTACCCCCAGAAAGCTGCTCTAACTTGAGACCACGCATCCGAATATGATTAGACCAGTCAAACCTTTCTGTAAGTGTGACTCCCAGGTATTCAAACACCTGGACTTTTTTCAGAGTTACTCCATTGAACCTCAGGTTGGCCAGAGTAGTGGGGCAGGGATTAAAAACCATAAACTTTGTTTTGCTGAGGTTGATATCAAGCCTAGAGAAAGACTCAAAACAATCCAGAAGGATCTGAATCCCCATAGGGGACTAGGATATCAACAGGGTATCATCTGCGAACAGGAGGGCTGGGATATTAACGCCGGCAAGCTGTGGGACATCTCCCTCACATTATTCCAATTGCAAAACCAAATTATTAATATATAAAAGAAAAAGAGTTGGAGCTAATACACATCCTTGTCTAACTCCGCGGCCAACCAGAACTGGGTACAACTAAATATACAACAAATTCATGCCACTTACCTCTGTTCTCTTGTTCAGTTTTTGAGAACAAATATTATGGGTTTGGCTTTTGTAGTGAGTGCAATGACAACAAATACAAACACAGTTTGGTTTCTCTGAAGAAACTGTGTTAAAATGTTCAATCTCTTGTGCAAAGTTATCAATACTAATACCTGTGACTTGTTCCTCTACATCTGCACATACCAAGTCCTCATTTTCCCTCAATTACATTTCAGGAACAAAGAAACAAAACTGAACATCTTCACAATCTTTTTCTACTTCTGCTACTGTGCCATGCAATAGAGCTCTTTTAATTTCTCCTAAGGAGTTTTTAAAAAGTAATGTCTCCTAACAAAATTTTGCATTTTAGAGTGATGAACAGCTGACATTCTGAAGTGATGAAAGGTGCTTGTGCACACTTTCTTCAATAGACATGCTAGTGAATGTCCCTGTAAATTAGTATGCTCCCTCTGTTTGCATGGATCTAACCCTTGCAAAATTGACATTTCCGTTTGACACTTCCATCTGGAAATTGACATAAAGATTTTTTTAATATGTAAATTGATTCCTGCCGAACACTACAAATACTGCTACAGTTCCATTTGTATACAGGGTCCTGTCTACGTCTTCCTTGTACCTATTGACCCATCACTTCCTATGCATTACTATGAACCATATCCTCTTTTGCAATGGGACTATCATCTTTAATTTCATAACATCGATCAGTTGTTTCTACTGCATGCACTAATGTGTTCTCTTGGGAGTAGTTTTCTTCATTAAAGAAATGACCAAAGCAAATAGCTTCCTCTTCCCAGCAAATGCCTTATCAACTAGTGCTTCAATATGTGTTTTTTTTTTTTGCTTGACTGCTTCTCTACTCCTTTTATACTACCTCATAGTTTGCACCAAATTCTGAATTACCCAACCATGACATATTCTGACTCTTATTTCCTTAAATTGCCTTTGTCTTCTGGTTAAGCTATCTGCTTTTTTATACCATTTATTACTCTTCATGTCCCTTAGTTAATCTCCTTTTTAGCTAATTTGAAACCTGCATTTTTATTTGCATGATTTTGCTCTCTTTGCATTTTTCCACATACTATTTTGAGAAACTTCTTAGTTTTCTCCCATAGCTCTTTTCTCTTTAACCACATTGTCCACATTTTGTCCCTTTTCTTTGGGTTGCAAGGAGATAGTATCCTTTCCTCTGTTTCTTTCATCTTTCTGTTTTTTTTAAATTATAGCTCTCGTTTTTAAGTACAATTAGATGTCTGGAAAGAAAAAAGAAATCAATACATTCAGCTTTTCATTATACACTATTAAATTACATATTTTAAGCACTAAAGTACCAACATAAACAGTAATGCCACTATGTTATAGCAACACTATGTCTGTTACTTTTCATGTTTAAATCAGTGTGCCTCTGGCTGTCAGCATGTGCATCAGTGTGTGCCTGGCTGTGTTATTGTATGCATGATAGTGTGCCTGGGTGTGTCAATCTATGCATCAGTGTATACCTGGGTGTGTCAGCATATGCATCAGTGTGTACCTGGGTGTGTTAGTATATTAGTTAGTGTGTTCCTGGGTTTCTTACTGAATGGGTCAGTGTCACTGGGTGTGTTAATGTATGCATGAGTGTGTTCTTAGGTATGTCAGTGTATGCATGAGTATGTATATGGGTGTGTCAGTCCATACATCAGTGTATGTCTACCTACGGACTATCTTAGTGGTGACCTTTACGTACAAAAAAGAAGTTTAAGGCTTGGTAAGTGATTTTAAATGCCTACTCAACCTGGCAGTAAAACTGCACACACAGTCTGTGCTGTAGCAGGCTCGAAACATGTTTAAAGGGATATTTTTCTATATAGGTGACTTAGAGTGTCACTATTTAAGTACATAACTAAATAAGTGTATCAGTCCCTCTCTAGGTGTCTCACTAGATGTGTAAGTAACTATCCAGGTGTGCCACTGGCTGACTTAGTATTTCTATGGGTCTGTGCATGTATATGTAACTGTCTGTGTTATTGGGTATTAGGATCTGTACCTCTGTGTGCAACTGGCTGTTACTGCTGGATACATAGGTGGTGTGTCAGTGTGTGAGTGAATGTCTAATTGCCTGTATTTCTATCTAACTCGGAGTGTGTATGGCTCTATGCTTTTGTAAATAGGCAAGTGAGTTGTAGTATGGGTGGGAAACTGGACGTGTAACTGGGCATATGGGTCTATAAAGGTGCATGAAACTCACTAAAACTTAAAAGTGCATGCCTTCACTTTTAAACACGATACCAAACTACCTATCACCTTCCTACTGCCCACTTTACAGGTGACTTATCTGTAGTAGACAGATAGTTTAAGGCTTGGCAAGGGGTTTTAAATGCCAAGTCAACCTGTCAGTAAAACTGCACTCACAAGTTCTGCATTAGCAGGCCTGAGTCATATTTAAAGGGCTACTTCTCATCATGGGTGACTTGATTGTGGCAGTAATTGAGTACATATGTGAGTGAGTATATCAGTCTCTGTGTGGGTGTGTGACTGGATGTATAACTAGCTAAATGAGTGGCTCTCTTAGAAATTCTATGCATCTGTAAAAACTCTATGCAAGTAGCTGTATGGATAGCGTACTGGCTGTGTTAGTGAGTATTGGGGTATGTAAGTGTGTGTTCAACTGGCTCTGTTACTTGCTGGATACATAAGTGGTATTTCAGTGTGTGAGTGAATGACTAAGTCCCTCTGTCGCTATCTAGCTGGGTTTGTCACTGACTATGTTTTTCTAAATAGGTATGTGAGTTGCAGTATCAGTGGGAAACTAGATGTTCAACTGGTCATATGGGTCTGTAAGTGCCCATGAAACTCACTAAAACTTTAAAGTACATGTCTCACCTTTTAGGCATGTAGTACCCTGCCCTATGACCTACCTACAGCCTACTTTACAAGTGACTTATCTATGATAGAAGGGGAGTTTAAGGCTTGGTAATGGGGTTTTAAATACCAGGTTGACTTGTCAGTAAAACTGCATTGACAGGCCCTGGAGTAGCAGGACTGAGACATGCTTTAAGGGCTATATCTCCATTTGGGTGACTTGATTGTGTCAGTACTTGAGTACATATGTGAGTGAGTGTGTCAGTCTCTCTGTGGGAATGTGACTGGTTATTTAACTATATTGTTTTTTTCATGGCTCTTTTAGTAATTCTATGCATCTGTAAAACTGTAAGCAAGTAGCTGTATGGTTACCTTACTGTCTGTGTTAGTGAGTATTGGGGTATTTAAATGTGTATGCAACTGGCAATGTTACTGCTGGATACATAGTGGTATTTCAGTGTGTGAGTGAATATCTAAGTCCCTCTGTCACTATCTAACTGTGTGTGTGAGAGTCTCTATGCTTTTGTAAATAGGTATGTGAGTTACAGTATGGGTAGGAAACTGGATGTACAACTAGGCATATAGGTCTGTAAGTGTGCATGAAACTCACTAAAACTTCAAAGTGCATGTCTTACCTTTTAAGCACATACTACCCACCCTATCATCTTCTTACAGCCTATTTTACAGGTGACTTATATATAGTAGAATGAGAGCTTAATGCTTACAAAGTGGTTTTAAATGCCAAGTCGACTTGGTAGTAAACCTACATACGTAGGCTCTGCAGTAGCAGGCATGAGACATGTTTAAAGGGCTATTTCTCTGGATGGGAGCTTTGATTGTGTCAGTACTTGAGTACATATGTGAGTGAGTGTATCAGTCACTCAGAGGGTGTGGGACTGGGTGTCCAAGTAACTAGATCAGTATATGAGTGGCTCTCTTAGTAATTCTATGCATCTGTAAAACAGAATGCAAGTAGCTGTATGAATAGCTTACTTGCTGTTTTAGTTGGTATTGGGATATTGAAGTGTGTGTGCAACTGGCTCTAATACTGTTGGATACATAAGTGACATTTCAGTGTGTGAGTGAACATCTAACTCCCTCTGTTGCTATCTAACTGGGTGTGTGAGTGGCTCTATGTTTTTTAAATAGGTATGTTAGTTACAGTATGGGAGGTAAACTAGATGTATAAGTGGGCAAATGGGCTGTAAGTGCACATGAAACTCACTAAAACGTAAAAGTACGTCTTAACTTTTAAGCACACAGCACCCTTCCAGTCACCTACCTACACCCTGCTTTACAGCTTATCTATGTGTGTTAGAAGGGGAGTTTAAGGCTTGTCAAAAGGGCTTCAAATGCCAAGTCGCATAGGTAGTAAAACTGCACACATACTATGCAGTAACAGGCCCAAGACATGTTTAAAGGGTTACTTCTCTGGATGGGTGACTTGATTGTATCAGTACTTGAGTATATATTTAAACAAGTGTCTCAATCTCTCTGTGGGTGTGTGACGGGATGCCAAAATAACTATACCGGTATATGAGTTGCTGTCTCAGTAATTCTATGCATCTGTAAAACTGTTTGCAAGTGGCTGTATGGATAGCTTACTTACTGTGTTAGTGAGTATCAGGGTTTGTAAGTGTGTGTGCAAATGGCAATGTTACTGCTGGCTACATAAGTGATGTGTCAGTATGTAAGTGAGTATCTAAGTGCCTCTGTCACTATCTAACTGGGTGGGTGAGTGGCTCTATGCTTTTGTAAATAGGTTTGTGAGTTGCAGTATGGGTGGGAAATTGGATGTAAAACTGGGCATATGGGTCTGTCGTGTCAATGCAACTCACTAAAACGTAAAAGAGCATGTTTTCCATTTATTAGCAAATACCACCCTCCCTATCACCTACCTATGGCCTACTCCACAGGTGACTTGTATGTAGTAGAAGGGGAGTTTAAGTCTTGGCAAAGAGGTTTTAAATGGCAAGTTGACTTGGCATTAAAACTGCACACACAGGTTCTACAGTAGCAGGCCTCAGATATGTTTAAAGATTGACTTGTATGGATGGGTGACTTGATTGTATCAGTACTTGAGCATTTATCTAAGTGTTTCAGTCCCTCTTTGTGGGTGTGACAGTATGTGTAAGCAAATATATCAATATATGAGTGCTCTTTTAGTAACTCTATGGGTCTGTAAATCTGTATGGAAGTGGCTGTACAGTTAGCTTACTGGAGCTGTGTTACTAAGTGTTGGGGTATGTGACTGTGTGTGCAAGTGGCTCTGTTAGTGCTGGACTGAATGTCTAAGGGCTTGATTTAGATTTTGACAGACAGATTACTCCGTCACAACAGTGACAGATATCCCATCCGCAGAAATATAAATCCCATTATGTTGTATGGGAATTATATTTCGGCGGACAGGATATCTGTCACCATTGTGACGGAGTAATCCGTCCACCAAGATCTAAATCAGGCTCTAAGTCCCTAAGTCTCTGTCTGACTGGGTGTGTGAGTGCCTCTATGCTTTTTGTAAATAGCTTTGTGAGTTGCAGTATTGGGTGGGAGACTGGATGTATGAGTGAGTGAGTGGGTGTCTAAGTGGTTCTATGGATAAGTAAGTGGTTGTGTGAGTGTACATATATTCACTGAAAAAAACAAATGCTACAGAGACATTATAATTAGGCTCACATTTCACTCCTACAAATCCTTAGTTTTGTATGTGTGTATATATATATTCACTGAATAAACCATAGGTCTTACAGACGTTATAGTTAGAAATGAGCATTTAAAAAACCTTTGAAATTCACTGAAAAAACCATAGGTTTCAGGGACGTTATAGTTAGTTGGACATTTCACTCATACAAAACCATAGAAATTCCACCGTTATAGTTAGTTCAGCTAACTATAACTCGCGCCCCGCAATGCACTGCTGATACATATTACATCATTCATGACATGGTCAGTAACATCACTGATGACATCTCAAATGACATCACTGATGACATCACTGATGACATCATCCAGTGACTGTGTGTTTCTGTAAAATTTAAATTTGTTTTATATATATGCCAAGCTGTATTGAAGAATGAGTGGTTGTATAAGTGTCTGTATGGAGGATTTACTA
This sequence comes from Calotriton arnoldi, assembly GCA_963921515.1. NCBI lineage: Eukaryota > Metazoa > Chordata > Amphibia > Caudata > Salamandridae > Calotriton > Calotriton arnoldi. Next base: position 100,514 of record CAWUFW010007196.1, on the reverse strand, counting down.
GGTACGTGACTGACAGTATAAGTGAGTGATTAAATGTGTCTTACTGAATGCATAGGTTAGTGACTAAACTGTGTGAAAGTCTGTATCAGTCTGTCTGTTGTTGTGTAAGCTGCTGCATGGGTTGGTGAGTAGCTGCATGAGTGTCTATATGACTTATTGATTGCTTGCCTGAGTATTTGTATGGCTGCCTGAGTGTGTATGTGTGTGTGGGTGGGAGGTGTGTGACTCTGTGCATAGATGTGTGAGTGGTTGATTCACTGGGCGTATGGCTTCAAGAGTGCATGTGGAAACAGCTGTATGGGTGGGTGAGTGTGTGAATGGGTGTGTTGGTGAGTGAATGGATGTTTCAGTGGTACATGTGCAATTAACTACATATGTAAAAGGCAGTATATGTGAGTGATGGTGTACATAAATAACTATATATGAGAGTCAGTAATTGTGAGAGTGGCTGCATGGATGAGTGTGTATTTGTATCAGTGATTCTATAACAGAGTAATTATGTGTTAGTATCTGTATGAATAAGTGAGCTGGTGTCTGTATAACTGTATAGGTTAGTAAATGGAAGTATGATTGATTCTTTGCATGACTGACTAGCTGTGTGAGTAACTCTGGATATGTGGCAGAGTGTGAGTGTCTGTATAGGTGTATGAGTGCATATGATAGTGTTGTATTGATTTGTGACTATATGTATGAGTGACTCTATGGGTGAATGAGTGGATGTGTGTGTAGACCTAGGAACCAGTCAGTACGTATTTAGTAACTGGTATTGATGTGTCTATTTTTTCGAAATTGGTAGTCTGTATTTTAGAGTGGGTGTATCAAAGGTTATATTCAGGTGTGAGGAGGTGCATCAGATTTTCACGTGGATGATGTCATCAGTGATGTCATCAGTGATGTCATTTGAGATGCCATCAGTGATGTCATCAGTGATGTCAGTGACCATGTCATGAATGATGTAATATGTGACGTCATCAGCAGTGCATTGCGGGGGCGCAAGTTATAGTTAGCTGAACTAACTATAACAGTGGAATTTCTATGGTTTTGTATGAGTGAAATGTCCAACTAACTATAACGTCCCTGAAACCTATGGTTTTTTCAGTGAATTTCAAAGGTTTTTAAATGCTAATTTCTAACTATAATGTCTGTAAAACCTATGGTTTTTTGAGTGAATTTCTAAGGTTTTTAAATGCTAATTTCTAACTATAACGTCTGTAAAACCTATGGTTTTTTCAGTGAATTTCTAAGGTTTTTTAAATGCTAATTTCTAACCGTAACGTCTGTAAAACCTATGTTTTTTTCCAGTGAATTTCTAAGGTTTTTTAAATATTAAACTACTATTCTGCTATTTGTCATTAGTACTGTTTTTTCTAACTTTTCCACTACAGAAAAGAAAATAAACTGTAAAACTGTTGTGTAATGTAATATATTTCAGAAATTACAGTGTTACTTATCAAATAATACAACATAATTTAACATTTTGAAAACATATTTTTGTCCCTTTTTCTGCTGTTTTCAGATTCTACTTAACTTCACTATTCACAGTGATGTCAGTGTAGTATCATCATAAACAGCTGTGGAAAAAAAACAATCAACTAGATTGTTAAAATAAAAAACAAATGACTAATTCTTGCAACCAGAATACGAAATTAACACAAATAACACATTCAATACTATTTCCAATTTTTAAATCTTACCTTTACTCTGTAGTTTCTGTTTACATTTTTCCCCAAGGCCAAATAATGTGTAGAATTTTTTTCAGAAATCATCCAGTATAAATTCCTTAAAGCATCTTCCCACTTTCCCTCTAGGCCGAATAATGTATCTAAAATTTTTGCTTAAGAAATATCAAGTATCAGTTGGGTAATTCATAAGGCAATCTCGATTTTATTTCCAAGTGTGTATCATTGCAGTGACTCCAACCATTATTACATTTTAAATATACAGTATAATGTCCACATGTGGTAGTAGCTCCAGCATGGAAAACAATAGCCAGTGTTGCGAATGTTCTTCCAGAAATAGATACTTGACTAGCAACAACATTTTTTATTTTTGTTTCCACTTTTCTTCCATTTGTTCTACAGCGTTGTAGCATTAAAATTACATATTTTCCATATCTTTCTAGGCATAATGTAGATAACATTTCTGATTGACAATGAGAACATTTCATATCATGATTTGCTTCTTTTACTAATTTAGGAAAAGGTACAGATTTGCAATCAAGTATTGTTAAATATAGAAATCGTTCTCTGTCAACTATAGTACTAGAAGTTATTGAACACTGTTCACATTTGTGATCCCATTTGTAACTGAGTCCAAATAAACTCTCAATCTGGATTCCTTCATCTTCTAATACTCCAAGCATAACCATCAGAAACTCTTGTGCATCTTGTTGTATATTAGGACTGAACGTTAAACATCCAGTACATGTATCCAAGAGTTGTCGAATACCACAAGCAGTATGGATCTTACTTCTGTCAGTTCTCAATTGTTCAAATAAAGTATAAAGTGCAGAACATAGGGGCATATCATCAATCGAGGCGATAAAAAATTATCGCCGCTTTGCGTCCGTTTTCGGACGAAAAGCGGCGATAATTTTATCGCCTAATCAGCAAGGTCACGCTATCGCGTGAAACCTTGCATTAGCGCCTGTTCTCTGAACGCCCAGCTTTGCATCTCTAATGAGATGCAAAGTGGGCGTTCCTGCCCTGACATAACTGGAGAAATGTCGCTAAGCGACATTTCTCCAATTATCAATGGGCACGCTAACCTGCAGAGCGACAAGCAAAGTAGCGATAACCTCTGTTATCGCTACTTTCCTTACGCCTGCTTCAAGACTGACTTAGCCATGATATCCTATGTAAGGTGGATATCATGGCTAAGTATGCCTTGCCCTATCATCAAGCTATCGCCAAACTTTGTGAGATTATCGCTGGATTTCCAGCGATAATCTCACATTTGGCAGTTAGCGCCTGGAATTTTATCGCTTTTGAGATAAGCGTTGCTAATAGCACGCTATCTCAGCGATAAAATTCCACGTTACCCGGCGATAATTATCCTAGCGCTAAGTGCGCTTAGCGATAATTATCGCCGGTCCTTGATGATATGCCCCATAATCTTTTTTCCTGACTTTCCATAATTTCACCATACAGATCTTCTAGATAAAATATAACGTTTAGAATAACATTACCATAGCAGTTGACACCAGAAGCATTTTCTAATTGGTATCCCACAACATCATCACTTGTTTCTATTTTCTGTTTCTTTGCATCTTTTCTTTTCTCTTGAATTTTTTTCTGCTTTTCAACCACACTTGATTCATCAACATGTTTGCGTTTTGAACACACAGCACGTTTTTCATAAATAGGATATTCACCTAAAGTTGATGCATAAAGTCTTCTTAAACGATTATATTCTCTTACACAATTTACATCAGCACTAACCTTGTTTTCATCTAAATCAATTAAATACAAACCAGACAATGTTCTAACTCGAGATAATGCAACGTATGCCATTCCCTCTTTAAACACAGTTCTTCCAACATTTACTAAAGCATTATCTACACTTAAACCTTGACATTTATGAATGGTTATTGCATATGCTAAACAGAAAGGAAACTGTTTTCTACGAACATACAAGACTTTTACCAGCAAAAAACGTACAGCACAACGCCCAATTTGTTTCACCTCTGCAATCTGATCAAATTTAATTTTCAAGAATTCAATTGCATTTCTGTTTTGATATTTTACAAATTCAACAACTTTCCCTATTGCTCCATTCACTAAACCTTGTTCTATATTCAAATTATGCCTCAAAATTACCCGACAGTTTATACATACATCTACATTTTTTCTAAGCCAGCAGTTTTTGATACAGACTTTTCCAAAGAATCCAATTTAGTCTGTAGTTTATTTGAAAGAAGAATTGTTATTCCTTGATGCTCGATTTTATCAATAGCTTCAATGTGAACTATTTCTTGATTTTCCAATTTCAGAAGCTCTTGATTAAATGTATAACACTCTTCCAGTGTAGGCATTAAGCAAAGCATTGACTTTTTTCTGCAATGTTCTTGTACAGTACTGCTGCTGGTGTGTTTTCAGTTGTAAACAAGTTCTTTAGTAGACGACTTTGTAAAGCTTGTTTACCATGTTTTCTTAGAACACCAATTCTTACATCTTTCAAAATATTTCCATAATCTTCATCACTTGCTTGTCGCATATTCTGAGTGAGTTCTTTATATTCAAAATTTAACCAGCGATTCACATTTCCAATACTTCCCAAAGATTTCCTAGTGTCTTCATGTAGAAGAGTTTTAAAGACTGGTTCTCCTTTTACAGGAGTTAGTTGTAGCAGATCTCCAAATACAATTAAATGTTTTCCTCCAAAGAGAACGTCGTAATCTGTTTTTAATACCTGTTGCATTCTTAAATGCACGAAAGCAAGCATTAAGTTTGAGACCATGCTCACCTCATCAATATTTAAAAGTTTCATCTTCTTCAGCACTCTTGACACTTCATAAGAAGCTTCTCCAGACAACTTCTGATATTCTAATTTATTATCATGCTCAACTGGTAACATTAGTAATCTATGCAAAGTAATTCCTTTAACATTGTGCGCAGCTAATCCAGTTGGAGCTGTTACTACACAAGATAAATGTGAACCAGTAGTTTTTTAAGATAACTGGTCAAAGCTTTAATTAATCCAGCTTGACCACTGATGTACATCAGAATAGGTTTAAATGATGAACATACACATTCTTTTTTTCATGCAACAAACCATGTTCTATCTGTTCTCTCACTTGTACATATATTTCTTTCTGTTCAATATTTACTTGTTCTTCTAACTTTTCCAATGTAATATTCTCCTCTTGTGCTTGTTGCATTGCAATGTCCACTTCATGCATTGCAATCGCTGCTTCATTTTCCACTATTGGTTGTCCAAGTGGATCTTGACTACATGGACCAGAACTTTGACTATCTTGAGAACTTTCATTTGCAACTTCAGCTGTAATAGTCTTTTCCTGTTCAACTTCATCATTCAACATTTTTAAATATGTAGGGAAAATTGAACATGCAATGCTATCTTTACATGCATTAAAAGAATCTTCGTAGCAGTCGAAATCTCCAAGTAATTCACTTTCGGTACGCCATGGTTTGAACAGTTGGAGAAGTGCTAAATAGTAAAATTCTCGCTTGTCTGGAGTTTCACAACTGAGGGGCCGATTCCGATTCCGGCCGGAAATCTCTACGACCGAGCCGGACCCGGAGAGAATTCCGACTGAATCGGACCCTAGCAGTCCGACCGGACGAGTACGATGCATTCGCATGCTATCGGACTCGATTTGGTCGGACTCCCATTGAAGTCAATGGGAGCCAGTCGTACAATGCGTACGCGGGCTCCCATTGACTCAATGGGTGCGAGGCGAACAAGGGCGCCCCCTACAGCGGGTACGCGTCCATGCGCATCGCGGCGTACATGCACAGGTAGGGGGACCCATGGTTCCCCCCTGTGTGCGACTCGCGCGCCTACGCGTACAGGGGGGTCCGACGCAGACCCCCAAAGTCCGGCTCCGACAGCTCTTTTGAGCCGGACGGTGCGAGTCGGTCGGACTGCTCGCGGCGCGCATCGTACTTACCCGGCCGGGAAACGTCTCCATAGCGCGGTGCGAGTCGAGTCCGAGCGAGTTGGTCGGTGCGGTTCGGACCCGTGAACGAGTCGGTCGGCGATTTTGCGTGCGCTAGCATCGTACTCGCTCGGCCGGACCCGCGTACGATTTGGTCGGGAAACAGGGCTCCGAATCGGATCCGATTCGGAGCACTACTGGCCGAGATCGGAATCGGCCCCTGAGTTTCTTGTGGTTGATAAGGTTACCTTTTGTGTGTTTTACTAAACATCCATGACATCCAAGTACTGTATATTTTCCTTGTTTTAAATTCTGTTTAACATTTCTTTTGAAGTTGTAATGTTGAAGTACTTCATACAGACATAGCTGTTCCAGATGTCGACTCCTTTTCGGATAGTATGTATCCAACATATTAGTTTTAAGATTTTCTGTACTGTCTGGTTCATTTGCTGCTAAGTATTCAATTTCTTCTAATGATTTCAATACTCTATTTCGTGAGCAGGCAAGACCTAAACTTACCCAAATGATCCCTCGTGATTTTGAATATAAACTTGAAGAGGACAAGCAGTCTGAACATTCATACGATCCAATTTCTCTGTGGGAAAGCATTTTCAAAGTAAAGCTGTACAATTTTTTGCTAAGGCTTTTCTCTTGTGCAATTTCTTCCCACATTTGTTTCATCTCGTTTTTTTCTGATTTCGTTATATATGATGTAACGTAGCGTGCAACAGCAATTGAGTTGTCTGCAACATACTGGATGTCCATATTTGCATTCCACATTTTTAAAATGACCGGATTGTAGTCATTAATATACTTTGACAGTTCTGTTCTTTTCAAGTTGTAGGTATTCTTTGGAGATTTGCGAGTTATTGTGTGCCTTACAGAAGAAAAAAAGAATTTACTCTTCCTTTAGAAATTACTGGACGTGGAAATCCAAACCGACACTTGGTATAAAAGTTTCCTTTAGACTTGTATTTTCGTCGGCAGTACTTTCCACAACGGTGACTTTGGAAACGTAAAACTTGCTGTCTCAAGCTTCTATCTCCTCCTTCTTTTGGAATCTCACATGTCACATACTGTTCACTGAAAGACAATACTATTTCATCTGAATCAGTTCCAAATTTAGGTGCATCCTTGATCCACAATAGCATATGTATATGAGGAGCACCTCTCGCTTGGTACTCCTTTCTCCAAAAGAAATCAGTAACTTCTCCAAGAGGTGGATTCTTTTTATTGCAGATGAAAGACATCATAGCTTGAAACCTATGATTAAAATATCTGCACACATTTACAGGATCCAAAGAACACAGTTCTCCAGGTGTCTTCATTTCAACATTCTTTATATTGGAATTTGCTTCTCGTAGAAATTCAAGCAAATCTTCCTATGCATACTCTGCACAGCTAAGTGTCACAAACCATGTTGGTGTACCTAAGTTCCGTAACATACACTTCAGTTCTCCATGACGACGATACCAATACTCATTTGTTCCTCGTTGACATGCCATCAAATTAATTAACTGTGCTTCTAAATTATCATCTGTTTGTTGAACTTTCTCCACAAATTCTTTCGCTGAAAGAAGTGATTGATGAACTCCAGTTTTCAGTATGTGGTTCACTGCATAGGACAGAGAAGACAGATCACTTTCAAACAAAAGGTGAAATATATATGGTATACACTGCCGGAATCTAGGATCTTCAGAGTATAATCTTGTTAAGCGATATTCTGAAGCTGGAATACGTACAGGTCGGTCATCATATCGTCCGCCTTCTCCAGTAGGAAACAGCTGTGGAAAAGAACGAGCTTCTAAGCTTTTCTCCCATACACTCATTGGAGTTCCCTTTGCTTTTTTCATTTGAAATAACTCACTACTGTTTCCTATTACTTCTTTTGAATGTAGAGGACATATTGTGTAATGTTTATAAATCTCTTCACTCCTTGACTTGTCCACTTTCTTTATTTGACCACTTGAAATTTCAGATTCATCTTCCAAACTTATTACCTGTTCTTCCACATTTACACTTTTATAATAAATATTATTCTCCACAAGATATAACGTAGCCTTTTGAAGTTTTTTAACATCCACAAATTCTTGCCATATTTTCCGACTCTTTGTTGGTACTCCATTTACTAGAATGACTACTGCTTCATTTTCATCTTTGTCTCCACCAACAATTTCAATATTTTTCTTAAAATCCATGGGTAAGTACACTACTCTTCCTTTCAGCCCTCTTTGTAAGTCTGTTGGTGGTAGTTTACCTGTTTTAGGCTCCATGCGAATTATAGTTTGAAATGGATGAACAGATTGAATTAGAACTGACTCATATGTATTCAAATCTGCCAGTTCCTCAGATTATCATCTGTTTGTTGAACTTTCTCCACAAATTCTTTCGCTGAAAGAAGTGATTGATGAACTCCAGTTTTCAGTATGTGGTTCACTGCATAGGACAGAGAAGACAGATCACTTTCAAACAAAAGGTGAAATATATATGGTATACACTGCCGGAATCTAGGATCTTCAGAGTATAATCTTGTTAAGCGATATTCTGAAGCTGGAATACGTACAGGTCGGTCATCATATCGTCCGCCTTCTCCAGTAGGAAACAGCTGTGGAAAAGAACGAGCTTCTAAGCTTTTCTCCCATACACTCATTGGAGTTCCCTTTGCTTTTTTCATTTGAAATAACTCACTACTGTTTCCTATTACTTCTTTTGAATGTAGAGGACATATTGTGTAATGTTTATAAATCTCTTCACTCCTTGACTTGTCAACTTTCTTTATTTGACCACTTGAAATTTCAGATTCATCTTCCAAACTTATTACCTGTTCTTCCACATTTACACTTTTATAATAAATATTATTCTCCACAAGATATAACGTAGCCTTTTGAAGTTTTTTAACATCCACAAATTCTTGCCATATTTTCCGACTCTTTGTTGGTACTCCATTTACTAGAATGACTACTGCTTCATTTTCATCTTTGTCTCCACCAACAATTTCAATATTTTTCTTAAAATCCATGGGTAAGTACACTACTCTTCCTTTCAGCCCTCTTTGTAAGTCTGTTGGTGGTAGTTTACCTGTTTTAGGCTCCATGCGAATTATAGTTTGAAATGGATGAACAGATTGAATTAGAACTGACTCATATGTATTCAAATCTGCCAGTTCCTCAGATTATCATCTGTTTGTTGAACTTTCTCCACAAATTCTTTCGCTGAAAGAAGTGATTGATGAACTCCAGTTTTCAGTATGTGGTTCACTGCATAGGACAGAGAAGACAGATCACTTTCAAACAAAAGGTGAAATATATATGGTATACACTGCCGGAATCTAGGATCTTCAGAGTATAATCTTGTTAAGCGATATTCTGAAGCTGGAATACGTACAGGTCGGTCATCATATCGTCCGCCTTCTCCAGTAGGAAACAGCTGTGGAAAAGAACGAGCTTCTAAGCTTTTCTCCCATACACTCATTGGAGTTCCCTTTGCTTTTTTCATTTGAAATAACTCACTACTGTTTCCTATTACTTCTTTTGAATGTAGAGGACATATTGTGTATTGTTTATAAATCTCTTCACTCCTTGACTTGTCCACTTTCTTTATTTGACCACTTGAAATTTCAGATTCATCTTCCAAACTTATTACCTGTTCTTCCACATTTACACTTTTATAATAAATATTATTCTCCACAAGATATAACGTAGCCTTTTGAAGTTTTTTAACATCCACAAATTCTTGCCATATTTTCCGACTCTTTGTTGGTACTCCATTTACTAGAATGACTACTGCTTCATTTTCATCTTTGTCTCCACCAACAATTTCAATATTTTTCTTAAAATCCATGGGTAAGTACACTACTCTTCCTTTCAGCCCTCTTTGTAAGTCTGTTGGTGGTAGTTTACCTGTTTTAGGCTCCATGCGAATTATAGTTTGAAATGGATGAACAGATTGAATTAGAACTGACTCATATGTATTCAAATCTGCCAGTTCCTCTGGAATAGCTAATAATTCTAACTTATTATGTACTGTTCTAGCAGTTATTTTGTTCTCTTCTAATTTGTTATAACAATATTTACAAATAAGTTGATCACTGCCTAACTCAAATTGACCTTCCACTAACAAGTAAGATGCAAATTCTTTCAATTTATCATTATTCTTCTTTTCAGATTTCAAATACAAATCAACATTCCTAGTTTGAGTTTTATAATTAGTACGTCGACAACAAACACAAACATAGTTTGGAATTTCAGAGCACACTATGTTAAACTTTTAAATTTCTTCTTCAAACTGATCAATCATAATCACTTTCCCATCTTCTTCAACATCTGTAATTGTCAAACTTTCACTTTCTATACACTGCTCTTCTGAACCAAAATATCGGAACTGAATATCATCACACTTTTTTTGTACATCTGATAAAGAACCGTGTAAAAGAGCTGTATTCAGTTCACCTAAACATAATGCAGGACTTTTTACATAGTACAGTTTCCTTACAAACTTCCACATTTCTGAATGGTGTACTGCTAACATCCTTAAGTGATGAAAAACACTTTTACACACTTTTCTGGAAAGACAAGCCAGAGAATGTCCATGTTTCTCAGTATATTTTCTTACATTACAAGGATCTAGTGTTTGTACAACCTAATCTTCTGTTTTACACTTTTTTGTGTATATTCCCGTAACAAATTTCGCATTATATCAATAGATTCCTGTCGAATACTACAAATACTGCTACAACCCCACTTATACACAGGAGCTTGTGTGCGTTTCCCTTGCACTTCTTCAGCTATTAACTGTTCTGCACTAATAGTAACCATTTCCTCTTTTGCAACAGGACAACCATTCTGAACTTCATAGCAACGACCTCCAGTATCAACTGCAAATGGTAAACTATTTTCTTGGAAGTAACTCTCTTCATTAAAAAAGGTTCACTATTAGATGTATGTTTCCATTTTCCACTGAAGATTTTACAAAAGTTGCTTCTGTTCACACGTCTTTTTTTTACTTTTGTCTTTCAGAATCTTCATTGTTTTATCCAACACTTTCATCCTCTTCAAAATGAAAATAAATATTTTTTGTTTTAACTTAAAAGCAGTATCCACTATGCTTTCAAAACGCTGTTTCTGTATCAATAGCGGCACTTTCTTTTTATATTTGCGGCATCCTTTTATTAAATTCTGAATTACTCTATTTCGAAAAACTCTTTGACGAATTTCTTGAAATTGTTTTTGTCTACGGGTAACAAATACTCTTTCCTTATCTGGTTTTTTTTTCTTGCAATTTGAAGTCGAAGTCTGCTTCTCCTTACTTGAATTTTTTTTATTTTTAGTTTGTGTGATGTTATTTTCATTAAATGTTCGTAGTACTTTTTTTTAGAAATTGTCTAGTGTTTTTACCAGAAGAAACTATTTTTGTAGTACTTTCATTTTCTTCTAATCCATATTTTTGACTTTTCTTTAAGTAGATTGCCTTTTTGTTTTTCCTTTTTTTTCAGTTCTTCTAGGCATTTTCAATTTTTAATCCAAACAAAATAATTTTCTGCGAATGAAAAAAAGTTTCAATTATTTGTTATATCTGTTCAATATGTCAACATAATCACATACAATTATATAAGTTCCAGTGGCGGTTTGCAGAGGAAATGCTGCATGGTACTGGAGCGGAATAAGGGAACAGTAGGGTGGCAGGTAGTGTCATCCGACATACAGCACGTATTTATTGAATTATTTAGATTCACCTTCCCATTTTATATGTGACTCCTCTACCTCCTACTTTTTCCCTCGCCCCCCCACCCACCCCCGTCCCATGCACCCCACCGTCCCACACCACTTCCTCTGCAACCCACTACACATAAGTTTGTAGATACTATTTTATAAAATTGTTATCTGTATACTTAGAGTGATGTTCTCAACTAAATGGCACATGTAAACGTTACCCTTATTAGTTTAACACTTCTATCGGCAACTTAGCAACCATAACACTGTACCATATTAGCAAAAATATGGTACAGGCTTACATTTCATTGTGGATGTACATAAACAAGTACAGATCAACTGTTAGACAGCAACAAAAACCACCAACATGGAGATGGAGAGTGGGGAAAGATTAAGGAACATATTCACAAGGAGCCATCGCCGAATTAACCGCACTTTATCGCAGCCAAACTTGTGATAAATTTACCCCCCCATTCACAAGCCGGTGTTAACAGCCCACAGCACCAGTTTACCCGCGATAGCAGCCTCAAAAAGCATCGCCACAGAGGACCCTTGCAAATATCGCTAATGAGATGCAGAGTAGGCGCTCCGGTGACAAAAGCCGAGACAACAGCACACCTCAACATTCACAACGACCAGCCACATCCGCGATAAAAACACAAAACCGGCGATAAAGCGCGTTAGCACCAGGAAATTTACACCTGCTCTGACCTGGTGTAAAGTTGGACGGCAGCCAGCACCACAAAAGGGAGCACAGCCCAGGGCCACATCTGAAGGGCAACAGATGCCATGGAGCAACTCATCATGCGGCCCGGACACACAACAGGGCCACAACACCCACCGCCAACACCCCAGGACCCCATCCCACACCCGGACCACCCCCCCCCGGCACCACCCCCAACCCCGGACTAAGAAATTCCACACCAACATCACGAATCCCAAAACAAACATCTTGCCTTATGTCGCACAAGCAGCAAAATAAACATACATGCGTGACCAGAAAATGGAGAATCAGTCATACAGCAATGCAACCACCAACACAAAACCCCAGACAAACAAAAGCAGTAACAACCCCTAGGATGAGTCCTAGCTGCTCCCACTGGACAATCCATAGCACACAGAACGGTAGACCAAATCCAAGAGAAGAAGGTGTGCCATGCGCGCAACAAAGGAAAGAGAGGGAGAGAGCGAGGGAGAGAGACGGAGTGAGATAGCACAAGCAGCGCAAGGCCGCACGGGCACCTGGCTCCACATGCCAACATGTGTGTGTACATCGCCATCCATAGACCATGAGCCCAAGGCTGTGTCCCAATCTCAGCGCCAAAGCCACATCACATTCCCAAAACAAAAGTAGTAGTGAGACAAACATCAGAGATGAAAGCACCATTGTCCCAATGCAGAAGCCGGGAGGACACCTGCACCTCTGACCTTGGTCCCGAACGTGCCTGGAACACCCTGATAGAGATACAATGGCAGATGAGGACGACTCCCACACCACGCATTCCACAAATAAACCATCCGACTTATCCACAGCCCACACATAGGAGCCCCTGCCTGTGGTACCCCCGCATTGGATGCCCTTGACACCCACGGAAACAGCAACCCATGTCCCACAACGTTGCACACACATTCAAATCATTGCTCAGAGCTGTGGCATATCCTCCACACAACAGCCGCAGTCCAGAAGAGTACCTGTTCACGAGACGCACCAACGCAATGGCAGGCCATACCAGGCACATGCACAACAACCATCATGTGGAACAGTACTGTGCACGTATGCTGCATTTACTGTGTGCACTGGCAGTGCTGCGGATCAGTTACAGGCTCAGCTTCCGCATTGCTCACGTCGCCTGCGTCCAGCCCTGGTTCCACTGCCGAACATGCACATTCGAGTGTCCCATGGATGTCTGCCTATCCAACACAACTGTTGATGAATTGGACTATGACTTGTGTCTGCGCCCCCTTTTGGATCATGAACAGGAGTGTTACAGAGACAGCCGTGCATGGGATGCCTTGACATACTGCATATGTATTGGTAGTTGTGCATGGGAGATTGCACAATTTCTCGTCTGCAGTGACCACATCGAGGTGCTCCCCTATTGGGCTGTGTTGCGGATCGGTGAGACAGCGTGGGCTGAGCACACCTGCCCAGACCACCTAATGGATTGGCTCACCCTGGTGTTCCTTGAACACAACAACGACATACTATTGGAACACATTGCACATGAAGCTGCACAGGCATTCATGGACGAGTAACTATGTACCTGCAGCCACATCCTATTGCCACCCACAGCACATGGCCCAACAACTTGTTGCACAGTGGGGATTGCTCACATATCCCACCAAAACAGAGGACACGTCTGCCTTCGGTCGGGCTCTGGATCCATGTGTGTGGAATAATGCGTGTGCACACACACCTGTCCAAGGCGACGCAGGTCCATGGTCCGAGCAACACAGCGTCGTTTGGCAATGTTGCCAATTCGGACACACTGCTGGGTGAGAGCACACACATGGCGATGTAGCACGACATGTGATCCTGTCGGACCCTCACACCTGATCACTGTCGGCAGAGCAGACAATTGCCGCACCCCGGAGGCAGAGCACCATGCAGACCCCATGTACAGTGAGTCGTGCCCCCTCACACGGGGCACTGTGCAGACGCCAAACAACACATGACTCGTCCAGCAAGGCAAGGTGGGCTGTGAGCGTTGCCATATGTGATGAATTTTGTCCATTTCAGCCCCAACATCATCTGCCCCTCGACATGTACCCATGCTGCGTCTAAGTGTCTTAAGCATGTCCGTGCCTGTTGTGGCCGTTGCCTCGTCCGTTCTGACACGCACATGCCAATAAAGCCTACGCCACTCCACTGGTGTCTAACTGTGAGGTGTGTTGTAAAGATTGTCCACTCGTGTGCCACAATGAGCCACGTCCCAACACAGGGAAGAACTGACTGTCGCATGTGCAATGGGGGTGTATCCCTTTGGCAAGCTCCGCCTCTGTGAGCCAGACATTGTTTTCGCATAGGTGCTGGACGACATCTGATGCAGCCCCATCACCTACGCAGTCTGATGTGTCAGGGGCACACAGCCATGCAGTCATCACCCCGCCACACACACCGGACACAGAACCCGTATGAGGGGAGTTTTGTACCACATTGCCTTCATTGCTGATGTTCTGTGATTGCTATGTGTGTGGGCTGCATTGTGGGGGAGTTGCCCCTGCAGCTCTGATTTCGTGTAGCCTTCTCCCCTTGAGATGGGGTGTCTTTGTATTGTGTGCTTTTCGGGGCCTGTTTTGCTTTTGACTTGGGTGATGTGTGCTCGCGGACTGATTTTGTGGCCTGGTGCATTGTTGGTCTGCTGCGTGTATTGTAAGGCATGGGTTGTGGTTGCACGCGGACACGTCGGAGTGTGACCTGCTCCTTTGAGGATGTGATCCGCACTTGGCTCCGTCCATGTCGCTTCGTGGGCCATGTCATTTTGTTTGCGCGGCTGCTATGCTATCCGACATGCAGTGTTACTTGCATAGTCAGTGTGGGTCACGGATCTGCTGGTTTGCTGGATTCAGCATATGTGCAAGAATAGGTTGTGATATTGGTGATTAGGGGGGGCACTCTGTGCACATTGTGGATGGGGGCCCACTTGGCGTTTGGATGTGTGCTGCAGTGTGCCAAGGCATTCAGGGACATGTTCCAGGGTCATTGTGGGTGTACTGTGTGCTGCACAAATCAACGCTGTATCTGATTTACAAAACTACATGCTCGTTTAAATATAACAAACTAGACTGCTTATTTGTTACCTCTATACCTTACTCCTAAAACCATGTAATCTTTCAAACATATGTCACGTCACTTTTGTACCATTGAAAATGATTACGACCTTCTCTTTACACTACAGATCCCATGAACATGCTAATAAAGGTATAAGTGCTATTTTCATACTAGATAAAGCTCTCTTACTTAATTTTTATAAACACTACTGTTTGGTGCACAAAATGGGGGTGACACATGAGGAGAGGAAACGGAGGTGTAATCCCTAAACTTTTATTGTACCGTTCCTTTAATATACGAATATTGAGGGTTTTAAGTGGGATGAAGAAAAATGGGGGTGTCTAAAAGAGGTAGCAGTGTTCAGCACCGGTAAGACCCAGACCACTTAAAGTCCTGCGTATATTCAGCACAGAGACACACCCTAACAATTTTCATCACTTATAATCACAGTTAGTTTACTAGTGTGAAAAAATTGTACAGAAAATGTACTAAGAACATTTTTTATTGTTTTTTATCTCTCACACATTTATAAAATATCTCTTGTAAAGAAACGTCCCTCTCCACCTTTATTTCGTATGAACGAGCAATAAATAATCCCTTTACCAGCATCTAGTCACTAACTACTAACACTGTGCACTGTACCCAATTGTAAAGCAGAAATAGTGTTTAGATTATGTCTTAAAGTATCATCAAATGATTCAAACCATGCATACATACACAAAGCAACGTGCACGTTTACTTTGTCCATTTACTCTCTATGTAATCTGTGCACATTCTGAACGGGTTCGCAGTATATCACCTGTTTTCACTTATACTCAAATGTACCTTACAGTAAAAAAATGACATCACAACCTATGCATATGTAATATTTCCTACATAATACAGTGCATTTCTATACCATTGAAACTGATTGCAACATTCTTTATATAGTACAAATTCTACCAATATGCCAATAAACCTATAAGTGCTATTTTTATAATACAAAAAGCTGTATTAGATTATTTGTATAAACAGTACTGCTGCAGGCACAAAATGGTGGTGCAAGGTAGACAGAGTAAATGAAGGTGTAATTCCAAACTTTTTATGTATCGTCCCTTTACTATACGTATATTAACAGCTTTAACTGGGATGAAAAAATTGGCGGCTCTCTTAAAGGGGTGGCGGAGCCTACTACTGCTAACACCCGGACCACTTAAACGCCTGCGTATATTCAGCAGAGGAACACACCGTGACAATTACTATCACTAATAATCACATTTACTTTACCACTGTGAACAAAATCGTACAGAAAATATACAAAGAACATTTTCATTTATTTTTTATCTCTCACATATGTAAAAAAATGACTTCTGAAGAAACGCTCCCCAACAACTTAGATTTCCTAAGAACACCCAAATGCAAAGCCTCGCAGTACCACACCAGCCTTCACTGACATTGAAATCTACCTCTCAGTGTAAAAAATGAGACCACAAACTGTGCACATAACCTTTTCCGTTTTTTTTTTCCATCTCTGTTAAGTTAATAACACATGAATTTTCTACTGTCACCCCTTCTCCACTATTTCCAGACTGAGCATAATTTCCAAACGTGCGACATTCTGTTTATCTCGCCGGAATAGATATACAAATCGAAATTAACGCTACATCGAATTTTCAAAACCATACAGGGCCATATTCACAAGAATGGCGATAACATTATCGCCGCTTTAGCGGCAGGAAACTGCCGCTAAAGCGGCAATAATGTTATCGCTGGTCTTGAGAATATGGCCCACAGTCTTTTACATATGACAACTTACACCTTTTCTTTGTGAAAAACTCCTAAACATATATGAAGTACTTGTTTAACAATTAGTTACACATTATGCATATTTTAGAACCAATAAAACACCAGACTTTACTAACACTATGTTATTTAGAAATAAAAAATACTTTCAATGTTAAAAATATCGTCTCAAATACTTAATCACTACTACAAAACACATACCACACCTTCTTAATTTCTAATTTACCTTCGTAGTTGGTATGCAGATTTCAAATGTCACAAACACATGCAATTCTTTTCTTGTCACACAGTACATGTAATGCACCACTTTCATCAAGAATGGAACAAGTAATGGCACAATTTCCCTGTTGCTCCACACATAAATACATGTAAACAACAAATCAGAATAGTTCCTTATTTTTTTTAGATTGCAAAACCTCTCTTTATTGGTTATTTTTGAACTTTCCATATAAACAGTTTTTTTAAGGACACATACAGGTGAAAAGTTCAGCGTATTGTATCAACACTTTCTAGAACATTCTACGACACGTGCAGGTTAAAAGTTCATCATTTTTTAAACCTACTGATATTTTTTGCAACATTTTCTCCAACATTTAACGGCACGTGGAGGTCAAAAGTTCACCATTCTTTGAAGTTTGAACTGCACCTTCCAAATACAATTAGCAGGTGTGGTTGAGCTGAGCAAATGTCATCCTATAATATGTACTCCACGTATAAACTGCTTTTTTATTAACCAATCACAAAGATGCTTTTCATCAAAACTAATATACACCCTACTTTTTAGGACACAATACATTTCATCTCCCAATCGGTTAACGTTTTGTATGTAAAAAAGTAGTTCCCCATGTTTAAACATATCTCTCATTCTACGAACAGACTGCATGAGCTACAGACATTTATCCATATCTTCTAGCCATACCTTCAAAATGCTAGTGTGATTGTAGGACATAGCTATATTTTCTGGTGCAAGAGGTATGCAGAACAGAGATGTATTGACTTAGACCTAGGTTTACAAAATGTGCACATTAAATGGTTTGCACAGAGAGGATTGAAGTGGCACCAATTGTTCCCTTTGGTTAAAACCTGTTTGCATCTCCAACACCCTGATCTCATGATTGTGCACTGTGGTGGTAACGACCTAGGCACATTGACTGGGGTAGGTTTGAAAATGCTTATGAAAGACACCTTTGGACAATTGATGTTACTTTTGCCTCAAACTGTCTTTGTATATTCCAATATATGCCAAAGACAGAAGTGGAAATAGTCAAACCAATTTTGTCATAAGATTGAAAAATCTAGGAAGAATGTCAACAAAGCTGTGTCTGCATACCTCAGAGACCATAGAATGGGGTCGATCTACAACAACAACATACGTTTTGATATGGCTGATATATACAGAAGGGATGGAGTACACTTCACAGATGAGGGAAACCGAGTTTTCCTGATTAACCTGAAGCTGTGCATTCGCACTTACATGTAGCTCCAACTAACAAACACAAGGGCTCTTTTTAGAGCCGCCTTATATTCCCAATTTTGGCTCGCAGAGTGTCACCTGCGGTTCCGCTAGCAGAGGGACACCTGCGGGCCGTCGGGCAGGCTTGCAGAGGAAGAGCTGCGGCCCGTGGGCTCAGCTTGCAGAGGGAGACCTACGAGCCGTTGGCTCACAAAAGCACAGCACCGTACCAGCTCGCAGAGGGAGAGCTGTGGTCTGACTCGCAGAGGGAGACCAACGGGCCAACAGGCCTGCTAGCAGACACACAGCTATCAGTTAACAGGCTGGCTCGCAGAGATACATCTGCGAGCCCTCCGAGCTGCAACCCGACGGGCTAACTCGCAGAGAGAGAGTAACGGGCCGACGGGCCTCCTAGCACAGACACAGCTACGAGCTAACGAGGTGGCTCACAGAGGTAGAGCTGCGGTCCCGACGGCTCGCAGACACAGAGCTGCGAGCCGACGGACTGGCTTCTAAAGGCATAGCCGTGAGCTGATGATGTGGGGAGAGGGAGCGTAAAAGGAGTATCTCGTACAGACAGACCTGCGGGATATTTTCAGTATTGCCTCGCAGAGGTAGAATTACGGATCCGATACCTTTTAGAGGGAGAGATGCGAGCTGACAGACTGAATCACCAAATGGCTGCCAACACTTCCTAGTTTCAACAGTTCGCAGCCAATGAGCCGCAAGCTCGTGCTCGTAACGCCTCAGCCAATCAGATGTCAGAATTCTTAAATATCGATATCTGGAAAATTTGATATTTCTCTAAAACTACTGAACGGATTTACCTGATTTAAACAAAAGCGTGCTTTCTGGACCTAGACCTTTCTCTCTGCCAAATTTGGTGTAATTCCGTTCAGCAGTTTGACCTGTAGCCTTGTCTAAAGTTTCCTATGGAAATTGCATGGAGAAAACACGTTTTGGGACCCCCTTTTTTCTTAGCCCCCCTTGACGAATCCCCCAAACTTTTAGGATAGGAGCTGACCTGAAAAGAGGAACTTTTTGGAAAATTTCATAAAGATTCGTCAAACGACGCCAAAGTTATAAGCACATCAAAAAATGCTTTTCCTATGGAAACGTGGTCCTAACTATAACTACCTACTGGCGACCGCCAGTAGGTAATATATATATATATATATATATATATATATATATATATATATACTGAAAAAACCACAGGTTTCAGGGACGTTATAGCTAGTTGGACATTTCACTCGTACAAAACCAGAGAAATTCGGCCGTTATAGTAAGTTCAGCTAACTATAACTCGCGCCCCCGCAATGCACTGCTGATGACGTCACATATTACATCACTCATGACATGGTCAGTGACATCACTGATGACATCACTGATGACATCTCAAATGACATCAATGATGACATCATCCACGTGATAATCTGATGCACCTCCTCATACCCTAATACAATCTTTGATACACCCACTCTAAAATACAGACTACCATTTTCGAAACCATAGACACACCAATACCAGTTAGTACATACCCACTGTTGGAAAACGAGGCAGTATCTGTGAGGTCTGCACAAATAACATGACCACATTTGTCCTTCACTGGGAACCAAACACCCAATTGTAGCGCCTGACTCTCAGAGGGTAGCGTTGCAGAGCCGTCTGAGGCTTACTCAAGGGAGGTGGTGTGGGCTAGTAATCGCCATTTGCAGGTGCACAGAAATAACACTCAATAATTGATTGTCCAGTCTGTACTTCGCTTTATAAAAGTAAGAGTACATTTATTAAGCACACACACTACTCAATACTATGCACCAATTTACAAATATACATAAGTTGTTGGAATTACTTTGTGACATTGCATAACATCTCCACCCCTCCCGCAGGGGGGGTGGGGTCTAGTACCACCACTCCCATGTATGCACATCATCTTGCCCCAATGCAGTTAGTTGAACATAACCTGGCGCGAGGGCCCTGCGCACTGGCACCATCCCAGTGGTGACCCACCCCATTATCTCAACAAGCATTTAAAATGGGTAACCCTGCCTTGGTGACACATAACCCTGACTGAGCATGTCCTACTGACAATGAAGTATACACCTCTACATCTTAAGGGCTAGCAGTCTGGGTCCTTCACCTAAGCACAGCAGCAAGAATACATGTTTGAGCATCACTTTAGAATGACAGTACTCATCACATTTGTGGATCATTAGAATGCATTGCAATTACAGCCCCTAAAGGCATCACAGATGAAATCACAGGATTACGCATATACAGCCAGACACCCTAGCAGGAATGTCTGACAACATAACCCCACTTTGCTTATGACATCACCTTACACCGGCACTTCACATTACACATGTGACCTTCAGTCCCTCTAAAAGAAATAACATTAGTAAATGCACTACGGGTGCAATTACACCTCTTCACCTCCAGGGGATGCCCTTCTCCAGACATCCCCCACTCAGCCTTTCACTCCTTGATGCACTTCTCAACCCTCCTCCAGCTGTAGAACGAAAGTTCCAGCCGAAGAGGAGTTAAAATGCTGGCTGAGCCCTTGAGGGGTTATTCTTTTCAAGTCCCCATGTGACTTAGGGAGGGACTTTTCTTCATTGTGCTGGGGGAGACTGCGCTTCTCCAGCAGCTCCCCCTGCGCCTTTGCACACACACTGCGGTGGCCCCATCTTCCTGGGGCCACCACACGCCAAAATCACCAGGTTTCCTTGCCGGCTTCTGTAAGCCTGGCAAGGCATTATGGGGCGCTTCTGCCCTCGCCGTGCATATTATAGCAGCGGCTCTCCCGCTGCTCCGGGGAGAGCTGCGCTGCCCCCGGCGGCCTTCTGCCGCGTCTCCTGGCTTCTGTGGGGGGCCCGGTCCCACCCGTACCCCCAAGGTGAGTCAATCTGTGGCTCGGGGAGCCTACCCCCGGCTGCTCTGCTGGGTGGTGGGGGCCCGGTCCCACCCGGGCCCATGTCGCTTCTCTTCTGCTTGCGGGGTCCCGGTCCCACCCGGGCACCCCGTGCTGATTGCTGAATTGAGGGCAGCCCGGGGAGCCCACCCCCGGCTGCCCCGGGCGGCTCCCTCCCGGCCCGCACCCTTGTGTACGGCCGCGGGAGCCGGCATCTGCATTCTGGTCTGCCCGCTCCGGCGGGCAGACGCAGAGCTGCTCCCTCGCTGGCGGTTCTTCGAGGGGAGTGCGATGGCACTCCCCCACCTCCTCCTCACTTCGGGGCCTGGGGATGGGTCCCGGCCCCTTCCTCCTCGTCACGTGGAGCGCGACGGCGCTCCCCGGCTGCTCTTCGTCGGCGGGGACCAGGGTGGGCTCCTGGCCCCCTGTGGGGGATAACTTCACAAGGAGCACAAAGGCGCTCCCCGCCTTTGCTTCAGGGCCCGGGGATGGGGTCCCGCGCCCCCCGCAGGCCTCTCTGCGGGGGGCGCGATGGCGCTCCCCACCTCCACCTCACCGCACGGGGCATTTTCACGGGGAGCGCAACGGCGCTCCCCAGCTGGCATCTTCGCGAGGGGCGCGACGGCGCTCCCCCACATCCACCTTCAGTGGGGGCCAGGGTGGGCTCCTGGCCCCCTTTCAGAGTATTTTTCACGGGGAGCGCGACGGCGCTCCCCGGCTCCCCTTTGGCTGGGGCAGCCCCCGGGGACCTGACCCACCCCGGGGGCATAGCTGAGACCGGCGGCGGAGCCCCACGCGCCTCGTCGTCGGTCCACTGAGGGGTCAAAGGTTGCCTACCTTCTGGGGGCATATCTCGGCCCCCAGGTGGCCTATTTTCACGGTTTTCATCTCTCCTTGCTCCTCTTGGCCAGCCCCAGCCACTGGGAACCCTCTCCTTTGCCCTCCTGGGGCCCGATTCACAGAACTAACTACCATTTTGGTATTCACAGAAGGCACTTACTCATTTTGGTATTCACAGAAGGCACTTACTTACTCATTTTGAGTAACTTACTCATTTTGTGTAACTTACTCATTTTGGTATTCACAGAAGGCACTTACTCATAAGTCAGTCATGCAAAAAATCAATCACACTCCCATTTACTCACATATACAGTTATACACACACCACCTCACTTATTCAAACATATACTAACACATACTTACACTCTTATACAATAACTAATACAAGCACACACTCATCCATACAGCCACTCTCACAATCACTCATTCTCACATATAGTCATTTATATACTCCAACACTCACATATACTGTCTTTCACATATGCAGTTACTCACACATGTACCACTGAGACATTTATTCACTCACCAACACACCCATACACACACTTGCCCACCCATACAGCCCTTCACAGATGTACTCTTGAGCCTATAAACCAAGTGAATCACCCACTCACACATCTATGCACAGAGTCACACCCCCCACCCACCCACACAGACACTCAGGCACCCATACAGATACTCAGACAACCAATCAATAACCCATATAGACCCTCATTTAGCTACTCACCAACCCATGCAACTGCTTACACACCAACTGACAAACTAAACTGTGTGAATGTCTGTATCAGTCACTAACCCATGCATTCAGTAAGACACATTTAATCACTCACTTATACAGTCAGTCACGCACCTACTAAATCATCCATTCAGACACTTATACACCCACTCATTCTTCAATACACCTTGGCCTATATATATATAAAACATATTTAAACTGTACAGAAATGCACAGTCACTGGATGATGTCATCAGTGATGTCATCAGTGATGTCATTTGAGATGTCATCAGTGATGTCACTGACCATGTCATGAATGATGTAATATGTGACGTCATCAGCAGTGCATTGTGGGGGCGCGAGTTATAGTTAGCTGAACTAACTATAACAGCCAAATTGCTCTGGTTTTGTACGAGTGAAATGTCCAACTAACTATAACGTCCCTGAAACCTGTGTTTTTTTCAGTGAATTTCTAAGGTTTTTTTAAATGCTAATTTCTAACTATAATGTCCCTGAATCCTATGGTTTTTTCAGTGAATATATATATATATATATATATATATATATATATATATATATATATATATATAACTCACGCCCCCGCAATGCACTGCTGATGACGTAACATATTACATCACTCATGACATGATCAGTGACATCATTGATGACATCACTGATGACATCTCAAATACGAAATGCGATCTACGCGTTTCGGCTCATCCGAACCTTGCTAACGATACAAGACGTCATTATAGCTTCCTTATTTAAATGTACAAATGCCTCCAGTTACCAACATTAACAAAGGACTACATATTACTTTAATCCAAAAGCTAGCGGCCATATTGGCCAGGTCACGATGTGAAAATTCAGGAATTGATACAATAAAGAAAAGAAAACAAGTGTTAATATGCACACAATGTCATTTCAGCATATCTTGCCCTGTGACCGCCGTACCTGTATGTTCGTCAACGTGACTTGTTCATAATAAACATACTTAGGATTGCCAACATCAACATAAACAATGGACTACACATTACTTTAAAGTGAAAGGCTATCGGCCATATTGATCTGGGCACATTGCGTATTATAATGGTTCTTACAAAAAAAAAGGGGTGTTAATATACACACACTATCCATAAATAAAGTTCTAGCGATTATAGTTCCATTCCATTCACAGCTCATTTGAGATGTCATGAGTGATGTCATGAGTGATGTCACTGACCATGTTATGAATGATGTAATGTCTGAGGTCATAAGCAGTGCATTGCGGGGGTGTAAGTTATAGTTAGCTCAGGCAACTATAACTGCTGAATTTCACTGGTTTTGTATGAGTGAAATCTGAGTCTAACTATAACGTCCCTGTAATCTTTGTTTTTTTCAGCGAATTTCTAGTTTTTTTTTAACGTTAAGTAAGATGCCTATCACAATGGATGGTGGTGGGTTGGAAGCAGGGCCTGGCCTGGCATTGTGCTGCCCCCACCCAAGCTTGCTGCTCCTGCCTCCCCTCCTCCTTGCCATCCATTGTCCAAGTCCATGCCCCTGCTCCCTCATTATAGCCCTGTGTGGCCGTTGTTCTGCCACTGGCCTTCCCGCCTTCTCTGAACAGTTAGCTTGCTGCCCCATCCACCTCCTCCCTATCCTCTGTTGTCTGAATCCATGCACTAGCCTTCTCCCTCCTGCCATGCATGGTCTGATGTGCTGCCACTGCCCTCCATTCAGCATGTTGTCCCAGTCCACTCCTCCTGCGCTCCATTGCCCAATTCTATGCCCCATCATTGACCTCCTGCTTGGCCTCTGTGCTTAGCTTGCTGCCCCTACTCTCCTTCCCCCTGCCCTCCGATGTCTGTGTGCATTCCCCTGCTCCATCCTTTTTGCCCACCATGTTCCATGGACCTGCCCCTCCTATCTACTCTGAGTGTTCTGTTGAGATGCCACTCCCCTCCCACCTGCCTAGCATTGTCAGATGACTGTAACCTGTCCCTGCCACCTCCACCCTGCCTGTCCACGTTCCATGCCCCTATCCCCTTCCTCCTGTCCTCCATGGTCCATTTTACTGCCACACCCTTCAGCCCTCCCTGGTCTGTTGTGCTGCAACTGCTCCTCCTGCCTGCCCCGCGTGCCCGCGTGGTCTGTTGTGAGGCCCCTTCCCCTGAACTCTCTTGTCTGTGCCCAGCTCCTACCCCTCCCTTCTATCCTCCATGGTCCTTTCTGCATGCACCTGCCCCCTCCTTCTCGCCCATCATGGCCATTGTGCTGCCACTAACCCTCCCGCTTGCCATGCATGGTCTTCTGTGCTGCCACGGCCCCTCCCACCTTCCCTGTGTGGTCAGCCAGCTGCCCCTGACCCCCTCCCACCTTCCCTCCATGGTCTGTGTGTATGCCATTATAGTCTCACTGTTGCTCTCCATGGTGTGTCTTGCTTCTACTGCCCATCCTGCCTTACCTCCATTGTCAGCTTGCTGCTCATGCCCCCTTGCCCCCTGCCCTATGTTTTCCATGTGCAGACCCCTATTTCCTCCCTCCTGGCTTGTCTGTTCCATTGTAATGCCCCTGATCCCTACCTCCTGCCCTTTATGGTACGTTATGCTGCAGCTTTCTCTCCTGTCTGTCCATTATGGTCAGCTAGCTGCCATTGCCTCTTTCCTCTCTGTTCTCTGTTGTCCATGTGCATGGTCCTGTCCCCTCCCTATTGCTTTCCATGGATTGTTGTGCTGCACTCCCGTCCCCATGCCCTGTGTGGTGTATTGTGCTGCTGCAAACCCTGATGCCTGCCCTGTAAGGTCAGGTTGGTGCACCTGTCCATGTCCCTCCTGTCCTCTGTTATCCGAGTCCATGTCCCTACCCCAATTCCTCCTGCCTTCCATGATCCAATGTACCATACTTGCTAACATTTTGAACTTGGTAAAAGGGAGATTTTGAAAAAAAACTGGGGTATTGATTTTCCCCATTGACTTACATTGAAAAAGAGGAGATTGGAGACAGAAGACAGATTAAATAAAGCCCATTTGGGCTTAAAAACATTGGGCGTTTCCTGGCTGAATCGGGTCTGTGGCATGTATGGTTGTACTACCACTGCCTCTTCCTTCTGCCCACAATGGTCTATTATATTACCACAGCCTCTCTTGCCTGTCCTGCATTGTTGGTTTGTTGCCCCTGCCCCCCTTTCCACTGCCCTCCATAGTCTGTTGTGCTGCCACTGCCCTTCCTGCCTGCCCAATGTGGTCAAATTGTTGCCTCTTCACCCTCGTACCTGCCTTCAATTTTCTGAGTCCGTGCCCCTAGCCTCTGCCTCTCAACAGTATCCTAATGAACAACTAGATTGCTAACATTCTATATTTATTACAAAAGTGTAGCACACCTGACGTCATCTTGATGTAATCAAAACTGTAATACCTAGAGCATTTCCTTTAGAAATGACAGAAATGAGAGGGTCTTATTTGCATTGAAATTATGGTTAGGGCTCTAAAAAACTAAAATGAGGACATCTTTTCTGAGTTTTCAAATAGCGACAAAGCACTTTTACATTATTTGTTATCTTTATGTTTTTTATCCAGTTGACCACTTGATTAAATGTTGCACTTAGGGGAGAGGATGTAGTATTACTTCCAGAGCTGCAGACTTTGCAACTGGGGAACCAGGTTGGAGTTTCTGCTTCAGCTCGACATTTTGTGATTCTGGTCAAATCACTTAATCTCCCCATGTCTACAACCAACATGAATTTGTCCTTGTGTGATGTAACCAATGCTCATGTAAAGCACTCCAATACCTGACCAGTCTGCACAATATAAAACTGCAAAAAAATAAAAAGTGTTTTGCACACTTCTGTCATTGGGCTATACATGGGCTACATCTGGGTGATATTTGTGCTACATTTGGGCTCTTTTGTCTCTGGTGGCCATCTTAGGAGACTTATTTGTTATGAAGTTTCCTAATTTCCTCATTTACTGCAGTCTCCTCAGTAGTAAATACTTCCAGTTTTTACTTTGATTCCATCAAGAAGGCATTCAGATCTGTCACACATTTGCCATAAATTCAGAATGTTAGCACTCTAGTTGCTCATTAGATCACTGTAGTAAAGCTACTGCTCACCAGGGAAGTCTGCTGCTGGTATTGAAAGTGCATGTTTCAGTCTGCATGTCAGAATGTTTTAATGAAATAGAAGAGGATTTGAGAAGTCACTCAAAATGTGCCCTAATTTTTCTTTCTGCAGCACTAATCATAATTTCTATGGCAAAATGAAGCCCCTCATTTTGTTCCTTTTTAAATTAAATGTTTTAAGTGTTACCACTTTATTCCAATCAAGATGGCTTCAGGTGTGCCATACTTTTGTCATAAGTAAGACTGTTAGCGTTCTAGTTGTTCTTTAGAACACTCTGGGAAGCTGCAGTAGAACACAAAGGAATCAACTGACAGTCTCTGCCCTTGTTGGATGTACATGTTTTACTGAGAATGTCAGACTTCATTCTCACATGACTGAGAAGGATAATGTGAATTTACAGAAAATATGCTCTCATTTTAGCTTCTAGATAGTTTTCTCTCAAACATGATTCATGATATCCCAGCAGAAGGTTTTTTCACAGGGTAAAATTACCTTAGAACACACCACAATTCCTAAAATTAGTATGGTAGAATCAACAAATGATTTATAATGGAGCTAAAGTCTTATCAACCTTTATACGTTCTCCTTTTGGTGACCCTCAAAACCTTCCATTCACTACAATGCATTTTAATGGGGTGCTATCATGTATATTGGTCCCAAGATGGCTGCCAACAATTCTTGGATGAAGTGCTGACAGCCAATCAGATCTCACGATGAGATGTGTGGTTAGGCTCCGCCCAGATATATATATTTCTTTTTCCTTTAATATTTTAATAACTACTGAATGGATTTACACCATTTAAAAAAAAGGGCGTTTTCTGAACCAAGAACTACCTTTTTGCCAAATTTGGTGTAATTCCGTTCAGCAGTTCGGGCTAAGAGGTAGTTCTTGGTTCAGAAAGAACCCTTTTTGTTAAATGGTGTAAATCCGTTCAGTAGTTGCGGAGAAATTAAAAAAATAAGAGTCAAAAATCAATTTCCCATAGGAAACTTTAGACACGGCTACAGCCCGAACTGCTGAACGGAATTACACCAAATTTGGCAAAGAGGTAGTTCTTGGTTCAGAAAGAACCCTTTTGTTAAATGGTGTAAATCCGTTCAGTAGTTGCTGAGAAAATCAAAAGTAAAAGTACATATATATCTATGGCCGCGTCGGATTCGCGCACCCTCCCGATCACGAGCTGTCTGCTAATTGGCTGTCAACACTCCAAACCAGGAAGTGTTGGCAGCCATCTTGTTCCTCGGTAGAACCGAGGAACAAGAAAGCAGTAAAAAAAGTGCGCAAAACGCACAAAGGGGGCAGGGTAGAAACACCCTGACCCCCTAGGTCTGCTCAGGGGGGGCGAATCCTGCTGGAAAAAAAAAAAATCGAAGGGCGGTCTCCCGTTCTTCAATTGTATTTGCCCTCGGGTGGCCCAAGTCCCGGGGGCATGGTGGGGGGTTAAATTTATGTATGGGGGGCCTCAAGGGCCCCCAAGCCCGGGGACCGCCACCCCCGGGGCTTTCTTTTAAAATGGTGAGGGAGGGCTCTGAGCCCTCCCGCAGCCCCGAGGACCACCACCTCCCGGGGCTTCTTTTTTACTTTTTCCTGTGTGGGGGGGCTCGAGCCCCCACACGCCCGAGACCGCCACCTCCCGGGGCACTAACAAATAAAATGGGGTCCGTTTTGGACCCCGAAGCCCGGGGACCACCACCTCCCCGGGGCTTTGCTGATGTGGGGAGGGGGCCGCGCGGCCCCCTCCTGGAGCCTGTGGTGGCCCTGGGGACCGCCACCCCTCAGGGCCGGCTCCTGCAGTGTCCCGGAGTGCCTACCCCGGGACACTGCTGTTGCAATGACAGGACGGGAGCCTCGCGGCTCCCGTACTGTCATTGCAAACTGCTTGGATATTGGAAGAGAGAGCAGGGAAACCTGCTCTTGCTTCCAATATCCAAAGACAATTGCTTTCCACACGGGGAGCAGCATGTTAGCTGCTCCCCATGTGGAAAAGCAATGCCGGCTCCCTCAGGACACGGGGAGCCGGCGGGACTGTGGGGGTTTGGGGACCCCCACAGTCCCCAACCAGAGGCCAGGCCCCGGGGGATGGGGTCCCCGGGGCCATAAGTGGCCCGGGAGGGGGCCACGCGGCCCCCTCCCCAGAAATTATTTTTAAAAAAGGCCTGCCCCGGGGGATGGGGTCC
The DNA here is from genome assembly GCA_963921515.1 of Calotriton arnoldi. Classification (NCBI taxonomy): domain Eukaryota; kingdom Metazoa; phylum Chordata; class Amphibia; order Caudata; family Salamandridae; genus Calotriton; species Calotriton arnoldi. Next base: position 71,433 of record CAWUFW010007196.1, on the reverse strand, counting down.
CCGGGGCAAAGGAGGCCTGAGGAGGGGGCCACGCAGCCCCCTCCTTAAAAGGAATGTTAAAGTGTGGCCATGCCCCAGGGGATGGGGTCCCCGGGGCAGTTTTCGACCAGGGGAGGGGGGCCACGCGGCCCCCTTCCAGTTTAATTTTAATTTAAAAAAAAAGGGGTAAGGCCCTGGGGGATGGGGTCCCCAGGGCCCAAAAAAGAAAAAGGAAGGGGGCCACACAGCCCCCTTCAGGGAAAAAAAAAAAAACGATCGGCCCGCAGGCCCCGCCCCTTCCTTCACCACTCTGCAAACGCGCCCCTGGCGCGTTTGCAGATGGGGAGTAATTCCCCTTGAATACTGGGGGTCCCTGGGGGCCAACTAGCCCACCAGGAACCTCCAGTATGCGCCAGAGGCTGCGTTGCAGAGAGGTGTACAGAGGCCACGCCCCTTTATACACCTCTCTGCAACGCAGCTCTGTGGCGCTTTGGAGGTACCTGGTGGGCTAGTTGGCCCCAGGAACCCTCAGGATTCAAGGGGACTTAATCCCCAACTTAAAACGCGCCACGGGCGCGTTTGCACAGTGGTGAAGGGAGGGCGGGGCTTCAGGTGACATGTGTGCAAACAGGCCCCGTGGCGCGTTTTAAGATGGGGAATTAAATCCCCTTCAATCCTGAGGGTCCCTGAGGGCCAACTAGCCCAACAGGTACATCCAGAAAGCGCCACAGAGCTGCGTTGCAGAGAGGTGTAAAGGGGTGTGGCCTCTCTACACGTCTCTGCAACGCAGCCCCTGGCGCATACTGGAGGTTCCTGGTGGGCTAGTTGGCCCCTAGGGACCCTCATGATTCAAGGGGACTTAATCCCCCAACTTAAAACGCGCCACGGGGCGCGTTTGCACAGATGTCACCTCAGGCCCCGCCCCTACCTTCACCATTGTGCAAATATTCCTCTAAAATCTGCCGAACTACGAATTCGGATTTACTCACCTGTTATCAGGAGAGACCTCAGTGCTGCATCTTTCAGCCCAGTACTAATCCTGAAAAGTAATTTTAACCGTACTTACCAGTAACTTGAATTTCCTTCCATAGGATATCATTGCCTGCTTTTTGCTGAAAAAGTTTCTAAGTGTTGATTTTTGAAACATACAAATATTCCTCTAAAATCAGCCGAAATACGAATTCCGATTTACTCACCTGTTATCAGGAGAGACCTCAGTGCTGTATCTTTCAGCCCAGTACTGGTCCTGAAAAGTAATTTTAACCGTACTTACCAGTAACTTGAATTTCCTTCCATAGGCTAACATTGACTGGTTTCACTTGGAAATTCTTCTAAGTGTGGAGTTTTGGAACTTTAAAATATTCCTCTAAAATCAGCCGAAATACGAATTCCGATTTACTCACCTGTTATCAGGAGAGACCTCAGTGCTGCATCTTTTAGCCCAGCACTGACCCTGAAAAGTAATTTTAACCGTACTTACCAGTAACTTATATTTTCTTCCATAGGAATCCATTGTCTGGTTTTCAGCTGAAAAGTTTCAAAGTGTCGATTTTCACAAACTACAAATATTCCTTAAAAATCGCCTGTATGACTTAAACGCATTCTTTCAACTGTTTACAGGAGATGCACCAGTGCTGGATCCAGGATCCAACACTGAGTAAGAAAAAGTAACGATAACAGTTTTTACCTGCTAAGTGAATTTCCTTCCATAGGATAACATTGGTGATTCTATGAGAAAAAGTTTCTAAGTGTCAACTTTTAAAATACAATAATATTCCTTAAAAATCACTACTGTAACCAAAACGCTTTTACTCAACTGTTTACAGGAGATGTCCCAGGACTGAATCTAGGATCCAGTCCTGTGGTTAGAAAAGTAATCCATAAAGTAACTAATTGCATTTAACTAGAAATTCACATTGAGCTGAATGTTGCATTATGTTTGAAAATGTGTTGCCCATTGCAACAACTGTAACTACTGTACTTAAAAGTCTATTGCCTATGTGCAAAGTATTTAAACTAAAGTAATTCATTCTGAGAAAGTATTTTTTGTAATGTATAATGTAATTACAATGTAATTTAAAAATAAAATATGTAAAAAAAAAAGTTTCTAAAAATGTAGTAAATCAGTATGAAAAAAATAAATATAACAATTAATACATTTAAAAATTGTCATTTACAAAACCTTTGAAATTCACTGAAAAAACCGTAGGTTTCAGACATGTTATAGTTAGGAATTAGCATTTAAAAAACCTTTGAAATTCACTGAAAAAACCATAGGTTTCAGACACGTTATAGTTAGAAATTAGCATTTAAAAAACCTTTGAAATTCACTGAAAAAACCATAGGTTTCAGGCACGTTATAGTTAGAAATTTGCATTTAAAAAACCTTAGAAATTCACTGAAAAAACCATAAGGTTTTAGGGACAGTTATAGTTAGTTGGACATTGCACTCGTACAAAACCCGTGAAATTCCCCCGTTATAGTTAGTTCAGGTAACTATAACTCGCGCCCCACAATGCACTGCTGATGACATCACATATTACATCACTCATGACATGGTCAGTGACATCACTGATGACATCACTGATGACATCTCAAATGACATCACTGATGACATCACTGATGACATCATCCATGTGAGAATTTAATGCATCTTCTCACACCCTAATATAAGTTTTGAAACACCCACTCTAAATTACAGACTGCCATTCTCAAAACCATACACACTCCAATACCAATAAGTACATACCCACTCACTGATTCTTAGGTCTACACACACACATCTACTCACTCACCCATACAGTCACTCATACTTACAGTCACTCAGTACAGGACTATCATATGCACTCATACACCTATATAAACACTCACACAACGCAACTCATCCATAGAGGTACTCACACACCTAGTCAGTCATGCAAATAATTAATCACACTCCAATTTACTCACCTATACAGTTATACACACCAGCTCACTTACTCATAAAAATACTAGCACATTCTTACGCTCCTTTGCAATCACTGATGCAAGCACACACTCATCCATATAGCCACTCTCACAATCACACACTCTCACTTATAGCCATTTATATACTCCAACACACATATATACTGCCTTTCACATATGTAGTTACTCACACATGTACCACTGAGATATACATTCAATCACTAACACACCCATACACACACTCACCCACCCATACAGTCCATCACAGACGCACTCTTGAAACCATGCACCCAGTGAATCACCCACTCACACATCTATGCACAGAGTCACACTCACCCCACCCACACAAACACTGAGGCCCCCATACAGATACTCAGAGAACCAATCCATAACCCATATAGACACTCATTTAGCTAGTCAGAAACCCATGCAGCTGCTTACACAACAACAGACAGACGGATACAGACATTCACACAGTTTAGTCACTCACCCATGCATCCAGTAAGATACGTTTAATCACTCACTTATAGACTCAGTCACGCACCTACTAAATCATCCATTCAGACACTTATACACCCACTCATTCTTCAATACGCCTTTCCCTATATATATTAAACATATTTAAACTTTACACAAACACACAGTCACTGGATGATGTCATCAGTGATGTCATCAGTGATGTCACTGACCATGTCATCAGTGATGTAATATGTGACGTCATCAGCAGTGCATTGCGGGGGCGCGAGTTATAGTTACCTGAACTAACTATAACTGGGGAATTTCACGGGTTTTGTACGAGTGCAATGTCCAACTAACTATAACTGTCCCTAAAACCTTATGGTTTTTTCAGTGAATTTCTAAGGTTTTTTAAATGCAAATTTCTAACTATAACGTGCCTGAAACCTATGGTTTTTTCAGTGAATATATATATATATATATATATATATATATATATCTATATTAAGATCCACGTTTTGTCCAAAAGCAAAGCAAACTCCTCACCGGGCCATTATGTTCCTCAGCATCACAAAGTTGGCATGTTCCCTCTGTTTATTATAATATGCCCAACACGTTTCGGATCTAGCATCTCCTTGTTCACGGGCAAGCTGCAAGGTTGAAAACATCTCACAGTACTGCCAATCAATACTTTATATCCTTTCCTTTAATTATTCTCAGGTGAGTATATAGTAGATTGCAATGCATGATGGGATTAGTAGTCCAATTTATAAATAACCACTTTCCAATGCCACTTAATTAAAAAAAATTGTTCATAGCCCCTGATACGTTCGAAAGACCAATGCTCCCTTTGTTTGCAAAATACCTGTTCCCGGTGTTCTGCACTGACTTCAAAGTCGCAAAGCCTCAGACCCGCCATCTATAGCAGGCGGTGGTGCGCTTACACGGCCGGACAGCCGTAATTTATTAAGATCCACGTTTTGTCCAAAAACAAAGCACACTCCTCACTGGGCCATTATGTTCCTCAGCATCACAAAGTCGGCATGTTCCCTCTGTTTATTATAATATGCCCAACGTGTTTCGGATCTAGCATCTCCTTGTTCACGGGCAAGTGGCAAGGTTGAAAACATCTCACAGGACTGCCAATCAATACTTTTATATCCTTTCCTTTAATTATTCTCAGGTGAGTATACAGTAGATTGCAATGCATGATGGGATTAGCAGTCCAATTCATAAATAACCACTTTCCAATGCCACTTAATTAAAAAAAATAGTTCATCACCCCTGATAAGTTTGAAAGACCAATGCTCCCTTTGTGTGGAAAATACCTGTTCCCGGTGTTCTGCACTGACTTCAAAGTCGCAAAGCCTCAGACCCGCCATCTATAGCAGGCGGTGGTGCGCTTACATGGCCGGACTGCCGGAATGTATTAAGATCCACGTTTTGTCCAAAAGCAAAGCACACTCCTCACTGGGCCATTATGTTCCTCAGCATCACAAAGTCGGCATGTTCCCTCTGTTTATTATAATATGCCCAACGAGTTTCGGATCTAGCATCTCCTTGTTCACAGGCAAGCGGCAAGGTTCAAAACATCTCACAGGACAGCCAATCAATACTTTTATATCATTTCCTTTAATTATTCTCAGGTGAGTATATAGTAGATTGCATTGCATGATGGGATTAGCAGTCCAATTCATAAATAACCACTTTCCAATGCTAATCCCATCATGCATTGCAATCTACTATATACTCACCTGAGAATAATCAAAGGACAGAATATAAAAGTATTGATTGGCAGTCCTGTGCCGTATTGCAGCCTTCCTTTAATATAATGCGCAGTAATGTTTACTTATAATGCAGTGTTCACTTTTATCACGGACAGTGTCACTTTCTTAGACGAAATTTAATATTATGTGGGAGGGCGTGTTCTGTTCGTGTGTCTGGAACAAAATTAACGTTTAATTGGCTGAGGTGTTCCAACAACGAGCTCACTGTTCATTGGCTACGAACCATTGAAAGTAGAAGTGTTGCCAGCCATTTCCTCCCCGTCCGCGGAGTAGCAGGGACATCTGATTGGCTGACGTGTTCCAAGCAGGACCTTCCCAAGCTTAATGTTCATTGGCTGCGAACCATTGAAAGTAGAAGTGTTGCCAGCCATTTCCTCCCCGTCCGCGGAGTAGCAGGGACATCTGATTGGCTGACGTGTTCCAAGCAGGACCTTCCCAAGCTTAATGTTCATTGGCTGTAAACCATTGAAAGTAGAAGTGTTGGCAGCGATTCCCTCCCCCTCTGTGGAACACCATGGACATTTTATTGGCTAAAGTGTTCCTAGTGCAAGTTTGCTCATTATTGGCTGGGAACGGTTCACTGTTGTGAACCATTTTGTGACGCACTTCAGTGGAGTACGGGAAAAGAAAGTAGTAGCGGGGAGGGTAGGAACACTATTAACTCTGTACAGTGGTCACAAAGTGGTGGAGAGGGATTGTGAAGGTAAAAATAGTTTTTTATATATTTTAAGGGCCATTTATATAATTGGCTTGGGGTGTTCAAATCACGGCGGGAAAATAACAAAGTGTGTTGCGGTCTTCTTTTTATTAAGTTTGCGGGTGGGATACTTCCCAGGTGTTTACTTTTCTGACGGGGAGCTGTGGTTGCGCAGCAAAAATTTCCGTCTAGGTTTGAAATAGTTTTTATTAAGCAATTACAAATATACTTTCTTCAGAAACTGAAGCTGTATATATCAAAGGAGTGACAAATAAAAACGCAATTCATAAAATATCCCTTAAGCGTGGGCACACCCTCCCTTTTTTTTCTGCTAGAGTTTGTAAAAGTGTTGCCCCATATTCTTGATAATATAAGAGGGCATGAGTTACTTTTAGATAAAGTAGAAAAGAAGTGCTGCAAGAAACACTCCCGCACTACATCATCTCAGGTCACAGGAACAATAACAAGTAAAAAACAGTTAAACACAAATCACTTTATATTACATAGAAATGTACGCTTTATCATTTTTTATAATTTCTATTCTGTAGAATTCGGGAAAGTTCGGTCGTAGTGCTTAGAGGTCGCTCACTGCTCTGCTAACAAATCATGTACTCCTTTAAGAATATATAGGATAGTAGTATAATAATATACATTACTGGTCGTATATATTCTATAGGGAGAAGGTGAATAGGAACCGCAACAGACAAAAATAGAAATAGTTAAAAAACATTCAGAAATGTAGGGTTTATCAAAGGTATTCACTAAGAAAGTATCTATGGAAACTATTTTTTTTAAACTGCAATTTCAAAAATATTGTCACTGTAAAAATATCTGATCAAGTAAGTTATAAAGGTCAGTAAACTGTATTTCAGATGGTTTACTCCTGGCGGCGACAAATCTCCAATTCCTGTTGTGTGGAAATATCACACTTTTACAATATACACAGTGTCACTGATGGCACAGAAAAAGGAAAATGAAAATGAAGTCATCAATAGAAAACAAGATCAATAACTAAATACTTTCCAGCAATGAGTATGTTGAGAGCTTCTTTTCTCCGGGACTTCGAAATCTTTCATCTTTGCGCCAACGGGTCATAAAGTGCTCTGTGATCACAATGACTGTTAATGTTCTAATATACATATTCACAGTATATGATCCCAAGGAAGAAACAGAGTAAGAACGAGAAGGTGCTGACGTTAAATATAAATCTTTAGTCTTCGCGTTGACGGGTCATAAACTCCACTGAGGTCAGTATAAATGTTAATATTACAATATACATCCTCACACTATATGATCTCAAGGGAGAAATAGACTAAAAACCAGAAGCTGCTGACGTTACATATAAATCTTTAGTCTTCGCGCCAACAGCTCACAAACTCCTCTGAGATCATAATGTGTGGTTATTATAATATACATACTCACACTATATGATCTCAAGGGGGAAATAGACTCCAAACTAGAAACTGCTGACGTTACATATAAATCTTTAGTCTTCGCGCCGACAGATCACCAACACTTCTGAGGTCAAGTACAGTGTCAATATTATAATATACAAAGTCACACTATATGAGCTCAAAGGAGCCAGAACAGGAACAATGTTTGCTGTATTCTGTAAGTTTCTGAAAACAAGCTGCTGACGTTACATATAAATGGCAAAAACAACCAATAACACTTTTTCCTAAATACAAGTGTTTAAATATTAACAAATAGCTACGTATTATAAATATCTAGTATGCCATAATCAAACAACTTGCAACTCAGGATTATGTTTTGTGGCCGCAAAGAAGAATCCGACTGTAGAAAAGAGCACCTGCATCACTGAATGGAGATGCGTAAATAACTCGCAAAAATGAAACTAATCAATCAACGGGTGTGGTTTATATACTTTTTGGTTATTGAGTAGTCTATGGAAGGAAGATGCGGCTCCGCCCATTTAGATGTCACATTTTACAGTTGACACATGCTCACGTTTTAACTGTTTAACTTGTGCACGTGTTGGGAAAAGTTAAAAAATGTGAAGCGGAAAAAGTTTCGATTTCGAACCTAACACGTATAAGGTCCTTAATATGTACATACGTTGGAGAGCTTAAAAACTGTTACCCGGAAAACTGTGTAATTTCCATTCTCATGAGTAAATACATTTATTAATTGCCGTAATTCTAAATAGAAGACATAAAAAAAGATCTATCAGAATAGAAGAAAAAAAAACGTGATAATAATTCACATCACTATGGTTTTAAATTAAAAAATGCGAGCATTTATAAAGCGTACAGCTACCCCTGGAAAGGTGTGCCGGCGCTCGGGGCGTCGGAAAGATTAAGCAAGGTGTTGCCCACAGTGACATAGTGGTGGGCTAACGTGCCGCTGGAGCTGGGAATCGAACTGTGAACGCTGTTGTTCGAAGTCGGGTATCATAGCTCCTCCGTCACACTTTTTCCACACTTATATGTTAATCAGTGCTAAATAAGATTTAAACATTGTTAAATTATAACTTATAACAGACTACTGTTACAGTTAGTTTTTCACTACAAAAGTATGCACGTCTTTTTAAATTTAGTTAAAAACAATATAGGTTTCAGGGACATTGTAGTTAGAAATTAACATTTATAAAACCATTCAAATTCACTGAAAAAACCATAAGTTTTACAGACGTTATAGTTAGAAATTAGCATTTAAAAACCTTTGAAATTCACTGAAAAAAGCCATAGGTTTCAGGGGCGTTATAGTTAGCTGGACATTTCACTCGTACAAAACCATAGAAATTCCACTGTTATAGTTAGTTCAGCCAACTATATCTCGCGCCCCCGCAATGCACTGCTCATGACGTCACATATTACATCATTCATGGCATGGTCAGTGACATCACTGATTACATCACTGATGACATCTCAAATGACATCACTGATGACATCATCCACGTGAAAATCTGATGCACCTCCTCACAGTCTAATATAACCTTTAATACACCCACTTTGAAATACAGACTACCATTTTCGAAACCATTGAGACACCAATACCAGTTACTACATACGCACTCTTTGATTCCTAGGTCTACACACACATCCACACATTCACCCATACATTCACTTATACATGCAGTCACTCATCAATACAACACTATGATATGCACTCATACACCTATTCAGACACTCACACACCGCCACTCATCCATGGAGTTACTCACACACCTAGTCAGTCATGCAAAGAATCAATCACACTCTCATTTACTCACCTATACAGTTATACACACACCACCTCACTAATTCATACAGATACCTACGCATAATTACTCTCTTATATAATCACTGATACAAGTACACACTCATCCATACAGCCACTCTCACAATCACTCACTCTCACATATACTCATTTATATACAGCATCACTCACATATACTGCCTTTTACATATGTAGTTACTCACACATGTACCACTGAGACATCCATTCACTCACCAACACACCCATACATGCACTCACCCACCCATACAGCTGTTTCCACATGCACTCTTGAACCCATACACCCAGTGAATCAACCACTCACACATCAATGCACAGAGTCACATACCTCCAACCCACCCACACACACACTCAGTATCCCATACAAATACTCAGGCAAACAATCAATAACCCATATAAATACTCATGTAGCTACTGACCAACCCATGTAGCAGCTTACACAACAACAGACAGACTGATACACACATTCACACAGTTTAGTCACTAACCCATGCATTCAGTAAGACACGTTTAATCACTCACGTATACAATCAGTCACACACCTGTAAAATCCCCCATCCAGACACTTATACACCCACTCATTCTTCAATACACCTAAGAATATATGTAAAACATATTTAAAAATTACAGAAACACACAGTCACTGGATGATGTCAACAGTGATGTCATTTGAGATGTCATCAGTGATGTCACTGACCATGCCATGAATGATGTAATATGTGACGTCATGAGCAGTGCATTGCGGGGCGCGAGTTATAGTTAGCTGAACTAACTATAACAGAGACATTTCTATGGTTTTGTACGAGTGAAATGTTCAGCTAACTATAACGCCTCTGAAACCTATGTTTTTTCAGTGAATTTCAAAGGTTTTTAAATGCTAATTTCTAACTATAACGTCTGTAAAACCTATGGATTTTCAGTGAATATATATATATATATATATATATATATATATATATATATATATTCACTGAAAAAAACCATAGGTTTCAGACATGTTATAGTTAGGAATTAGTATTTAAAAACCTTACCAATTCACTGAAAAAAACCATAGGTTTTAGGGACAGTTATAGTTAGTTGGACATTGCACTCGTACAAAACCCATGAAATTCCCCGTTATAGTTAGTTCAGCTAACTATAACTCGCGCCCCGCAATGCACTGCTGATGGCGTCACATATTACATCACTCATGACATGGTCAGTGACATCACTGATGACATCACTGATGACATCTCAAATGACATCACTGATGACATCATCCAGTGACTGTGTGTTTCTGTAAAGTTTAAATATTTTTAATATATATAGGGAAAGGCGTATTGAAGAATGAGTGGGTGTATAAGTGTCTGAATGGATGATTTAGTAGGTGCGTGACTAACTCTATAAGTGAGTGATTAAATGTATCTTACTGAATGCATGGGTTAGTGACTAAACTGGGTGAATGTCTGTATCCGTCTGTCTGTTACTGTGTAAGTGGCTGCATGGGTTTGTGAATAGCTACATGAGTGTCTATATGAGTTATTGATTGGTTGTCTGAGTATCTGTATGGGTGCCTGAGTGTTTGTGTGGGTGGGGTGTGTGCGACTCTGTGCATAGATGTGTGAGTGGGTGATTCACTGGGTGGATGGTTTCAAGAGTGCATCTGTGATAGACTGTATGGGTGGGTAAGTGTGTGTAAGAGTGTGTTAGTGAGTGAATGTATGTCCCAGTGGTACATGTGTGAGTAACTACATATGTGAAAGGCAGTATATATGTGTGTTGAGTATATAAATAGCTATAAGCTTAGAGTGTGTGATTGTGAGAGTGACTGTATGGATGAGTGTGTGCTTGTATCAGTGATTGTATGAGAGCGTAAGAATGTGCTAGTATTTGTATGAGTAAGTGAGCTGGTGTGTGTATAACTGTATAGGTGAGTAAATGGCAGTGTGTTTAATTATTTGCATGACTGACTAGGTGTGTGAGTACCTCTATGGATGAGTGGCGGTGTTTGAGTGTCTATATAGGAGTATGAGTGCATATTATAGTCCTGTACTGAGTGACCGTAAGTATGAGTGACTGTACGGGTGAGTGAGTGGATGTGTGTGTAGACCTAAGAATCAGTGAGTGGGTATGTAGTTATTGGTGTTGGAGTGTCTATGGTTTTGCGAATGGCAGTCTGTAATTTAGAGTGGGTGTATCAAAGGTTATATAAGGGTGTGAGGAGGTGCATCAGATTATCACGTGGATGATGTCATCAGTGATGTCATCAGTGATGTCATTTGAGATGTCATCAGTGATGTCATCAGGGATGCCACTGACCATGTCATGAGTGATGTAATATGTGACGTAATCAGCAGTGCATACAGTCCATCACAGATGCACTCTTGAAACCATGCACCCAGTGAATCACCCATTCCACATCTATGCGCAGTCACACACACCCCACCCACACAAACACTCAGGCACCCATACAGATACTCAGACAACCAATCAATAGCCCATGTAGACACTCATGTAGCTATTCGCAAACCTATGCAGCCGCTTACACACCAACAGACAGACGGATACAGACATTCACACAGTTTAGTCACTAACCCATGCATTCAGTAAGACGTTTAATCACTCACTTATAGAGTCAGTCACGCACCTACTAAATCATCCATCCAGACACTTATACACGCACTCATTCTTCAATACACCTTGGTATATATATTAAACATATTTAAACTTTATAGAAACACACAGTCACTGGATGATGTCATCAGTGATGTCATTTGAGATGTCATCAGTGATATCATCAGTGATGTCACTGACCATGTCATGAGTGATGTAATATGTGACGTCATCAGCAGTGCATTGCGGGGGCGCGAGTTATAGTTAGCTGAACAAACTATAACGGGGGAATTTCACGGGTTTTGTACGAGTGAAATGTCCAACTAACTATAACTGTCCCTAAAACCTATGGTTTTTTCAGTGAATATATATATATATATGGCCGAATGTAATTTGGAGTCCTCCAAACGGCTAATGAGAATATTGATAAAATATGCAGATATAGATCAGACAGTGTTGCTTGAGGAGATAGCTAAAATCAATGAGGAATTGGACAATATGGAACAAGTGGAGGAAAGCACAACATTACGCCAGGAGATGACACTTAGACTTAGGAAGGAGGAAGATAAAATCAAGGAACGTAAAACTTACAAGTTCCATCGGGATAAAACCGATTACGATGTGGGCCAGATTTTTACCTTCTCTAAGAAATATGAAGCTTTAAGATCCATCAAAGACAAAAGAACAATAATAACTAATACAGGCACAATTAGAAATGATGATGCAGCCTCCAGTACATCACGATCGGATTTAAGCTCAGTGCCCGACAGTGATTCTGAACTTGAATCTGGCACAAGTCAGGTGAGACAAAAACGCACGCTTGATGAGGAACTAGGTTTTTATGCGAGGACAGGAGGCAAACCCTCCGTCCACGTGCACAAAAAACCAACTACGGCCAAGCAAGAACTGCAAACGCAAACAAAGAAGGAAGGCAAACAGAATTAGGAACAAATCAAAGAAAACGAGGCGGTTGGAGGAAAGGCAAATAACTAATATGGGATCTATTGATAAGACCATTGTAAACTTATCCAATACAGATCTAAGCGACAATGATAAACGAATCCTAAGTTTGGGACTAACATACTGCCCTGTAAGCAATTTCACTTATGCAAAAACAAGACTAGATATCTTCAGGAGCACAAGAAAATTAAAACTCAGAAAATTCCACTTGACAAACAACAAAAAACATGACACGACTGGGGAATTAGTATTTAGGACACAAGATTTGCAAATGTCAACTCAATCGGATATTTCACTTGTTGATGAAATGCAAGAACTTTGGGATCAAAGCTCTACAACCGATAACTATGAAAATGAAATGCCTGAGGCTGTCCCAAACACTTTAGGTCAATCGGTTGATCAGATTGGTACAACTTATGTATGAGGGCCGTTAACCCATTTCAAACCTAAATCTACATTCAATCCAGTCATGATGCGGGACTCAATTGATATTTTTCATGAGTTGGTAACAGAGCAGTTGAAAGAACTCAATATCAAAATGAATAAAGGAAAATCAAAATACAACAAACAGAATCATGATTACAATGAATTGTTGAAAAACTTAAAGCAAATAACAAAATTGTTATCCGCTCCTCGGATAAAGGTGGAAACATAGTGCTAATGTCCAAGGAACAATACAAGCAATTAAACTATAGAACTTGCTACACGAAGAGCAGTAGCGCAGAACTTAAATCAATGTATGCAGATTTCAATAAAAAGTTGTCTACATGGGAAAATAACAGCTTGATTACTGTACAGGAATTCAAATTTTTAAAAAACAACCACCCTGTGGTACCTACGATTTATTTTCTGCCCAAGATTCACAAGGACCCTGTACATCCACCAGGCAGACCAATAATATCAGCCAGGAATGGGCTACTTCAACATACATCCCAATATGTGGATTTCTTCCTTCAAAATCTGGTAAAGTCTTTGCCATCATATGTGAGCGACACTAGTGACTTTCTGAGAAAACTCAAAGATTTTAAATGGAAACAAGGTTATTTGTTTATAGCCCTTGATGTTAGCTCGCTCTACACTAGCATTCAACATACAGATGGATTGCGAGCTCTGCACTATTTTCTAGGGAATTCAATGGGCAACACAGAAGACCACAAGAGGATGTTAATTGAAATGGTTGATTTCTGTTTGATGAACAACATCTTTATGTTTAACAATCTTCTTTATAGACAAACGAGGGGTGTGGCGATGGGGGCCAGCTTCTCTCCCAGCTACGCGTGTTTACACATGGGCTGGTGGGAGGAGCTGGTCCTCATGACCAAATACCGAGAAATAATGGCAACCAAGGTAAAATTATGGTTGCGTTTCATAGATGATCTGTTCGTCATATGGGATGGCGATGCCAGTGAGGCCCAGGAGTTTGTACAAGCCATAAATGTAAATTATTTAAATTTGTATTTTACTGCGGATATCAGCACCACCACAGTTAGTTTTCTTGACACACAGGTTTACGTAGATGAGAACAAGATAGAAATGAAACTATATCGTAAAGAAACGGCTGGGAATTCAACACTCCATGCCAGCAGCTCACATGTCAAACATTTAGTGACCAGTATCCTCTACGGGGAAATGCTTCGGCTGAGGCGTATCCATAGTAAAGAAAGAGACCTAATAAAAGCTCAGAAAGATAGCAAATTACGAATTCTGGAAAGGGGATACTCAGAACAGGTCATTAACAATGCCATTACTAAATCTATGCGAAAGAGCAGACAAGAGCTGTTAACTGAAAAATTAGCTGCTAATGGTGACGCAAGCATACTCAGAGCAGAAACTAATTTTGAGGGAACCAAAAAAGAGTTTAGGATTATAATCCAATACAGTAAGCAACACAAAAAGATCCAATCTATAATATCCCGCAACTGGCCTATGGTTCTTAATGATCCAGTGATTGGCCATATATTGCCTAAAAGACCGTCTATAACATACAGTAGGAGTCGATCAATGAGAGACGACTTAGTTAAAACAAGTCCTGAGATCATAGAGGCAACAAGTTGGCTGCAAACTCATACAGGTTTTTTTAAATGTAAAACATGTAAGGCATGCCAACAAGGTGACAACAAAATGACCTATACCACTCCTTTCAGTGACAGAAGCTACAAAATATCTAAATTACTTACATGCAGGACAGAATTTGCAGTGTATGTCTTAACATGCCCACGCAACCTACAATACGTAGGAAGCACAAAGCTACAAGTGCACAAAAGGATACTTCAGCACCTGAGAGCGATTAATAACCAAGACAACACTTACCCGGTAGCTTGCCATTTCAAGAATAAACATCAATCTAAAAGTCAGGATCTCAGGTATTTTGTCACAGATTCAGTACCACCTAGCAGAAGGGGTGGCAATAGAGAGCATAAATTACGCCAGTTGGAGACCAGATATATACTAGAACTTAATACCAAACAACCATCGGGTTTAAACATTACAGAGGATCTTTATACATGTCTTTAATTATTTATTCCATGCCGATACATTGTGGTGAGGTTTTAGAAATAATTTTAGGAATTTTGTTTTATCAGTGTATTTTGATTGTGGATCTTATTTATATTTATTGGATATTTATTGGCATTTTGGTTTTTAACTATACATATTTATTTATTGATGCATACATAAATGTTTAAGCAAATTGTATCTATTATGGATTGTATTGTATTGCTTATATGATATTTATTACAATGTGTATTTATATTTATATGTATATGGATCACAAAAATGTCAACGATGACAATATCATTGTTATGATTCCCATAATCACAATCGTGAACATCTAACTGATCCACTATGCTTGATATTCAATCAATCTGAGTATTTAAACTGAGAGTATAAAATCTGCAATTATTGTGATCAAAAGAGAGATGAAGACCACCACTGTAAATGCTTTAGCTCAGAGCTGGATACTGGGGCTCCAGTACCAGGAATGTACATATACAATTTAGCTGTGGCAAATGCGTATGAAAACGTAATTACTTAAAATAAGAAGTCTAGTACCTTGAAATACAACATTGGTAAATTTGGTTTTAATATAACATTCACGTAAGCACTTTAGCACTATTTTTGCACTGTTAGAACCTTTACACAATTTTATTCTTTTATACAATTTTAACGTAATGTAATTTTCATATATTTGAATTTGACTGATTAACCAGTACAACTCGGTAATTCTCAATAGGACAAATATACGATGAATCACTATGTAGTCTTTCGTCCATGTTAACTGAAAATCATGTGTTAATCATTACGTTTGCACTAGTCACTTTATAAGCCAATGACTGATACCAAGCTATGTCATGTGATCAAGGCCCGTGGAGGGGCTGAAACGCGTCATGGCGACTTGCACGAGCAATAAATAATTTTCAACTACTTTGTGGTCCGTATCCGTTCCTGTCAGAAGACGTTATAATCAACGGTAACTCTGGATATATATATATATATATATATTATCTACTGGCGTCGCTCACGTCCCGGGGGCATGCGGGGGTTGGTTTTTATTTTATGTGGGGACCTCTAAGGCCCCCAAGCCCCGGGGACCGCCACCCCCAGGGCTTTAAAGAAAAATGGTGCGGGAGGGCTCTCCGCCCTCCCGCAGCCCCGGGGACCGCCACCTCCCGGGTCTTCTTTTAATAAAGAATGACCTGTGGGGGGCTCCTGCCCCCCACACGCCCTGGGGACCGCCACCTCCCGGGGCACTAAGAAAATACATGTGGGGTTCGTTTCGGACCCCGAAGCCCCGGGATCACCACCTCCCGGGGCTATGTAGAAGTGGGGAGGGGGCTGCGTGGCCCCCTCCTGGAGGCTGTGGTGGCCCTGGGGACCGCCACCCCCAGGGCCGGCTCCTGCAGTGTCCCGGGTGCCTACCCCCGGGACACTGCTGTTTGCAATGGCAGGGCGGGAGCCTCGCGGCTCCCGCCCTGTCATTGCAAACTTGCTTTGCTTCATTGAAGCGAGAGCAGGAAACCTGCTCTCGCTCAATGAAGCAAAGCAGATTGCTTTCCATAAGGGGAGCTGCATGTCAGCAGCTCCCTTGTGGAAAGCAATGCCGGCTCCCGTAGGACGCGGGGAGCCGGCGGGACTGGGGGATTGGGGACCCCCACAGTCCCCAACCAGAGGCCAGGCCCTGGGGATGGGGTCCCCGGGGCCATTAGTGGCCCGGGAGGGGGCCACATGGCCCCCTCCCCAAAATGTAATAAAAAAATACAAAGGCCGGCCCCGGGGATGGGGTCCCCGGGGCCTAAGGAGGCCTGAGGAGGGGGCAACGCAGCCCCTCCATGAAAATTAAAAACAAAAAGGTGGCAATGACCCGGGGATGGGGTCCCCGGGCCAAAATTGGCCACGGGAGGGGGCCCACGCAGTCCCCTTCCCGTTGCTTTTTAAAAAAATAAAGAGGGGTCAGGCCCTGGGGGATGGGGTCCCCAGGGCCAAAAATAATTAAAAGAAGGGGGCAACACAGCCCCCATTTATAAAAAAAAAATCCGCATCGCGCCGGAGGCCACGCCCTCCTTGGCAGCACTCTGCAAACGTGCCCCCTGGCGCGTTTGCAAAGGGGGAACAAATTCCCCTTGAATACTGGGGGTCCCTGGGGGCCAACTAGCCCACCAGGAACATCCAGTATGCGCCACAGGGCTGGGTTGCAGAGAGGTGGTCCAGGCCACGCCCCTTTTTACACCTCTCTGCAACGCAGCTCTGTGGCGCTTACTGGAGGTACCTGGTGGGATAGTTGGACCCCAGGGACCCTCAGGATTCAAGGGGACTTAATCCCCTCAACCTAAAATGCGCCACAGGGCGCGCTTGCACAGTGGTGAAGGGAGGGGCGGGGCTTCAGGTGACATGTGTGCAAACAGGCCCTGTGGCGTGTTTTAAGATGGGGAATTAAATCCCCTTCAATCCTGAGGGTCTCTGAGGCCAACTAGCCCACCAGGTACGTCCAGAAAGCGCCACAGAGCTGCGTTGCAGAGAGGTGCAAAAGGGGCGTGGCCTCTGAACACCTCTCTGCAACGCAGCCTCTGGTGCATTCTGGAGGTATCTGGTGGGCTAGTTGGCCCCTAGGGACCCTCGGGATTGAGGAGGAATTAATTCTCCAACTTAAAACACGCCACAGGGCGTGTTTGCAGACATGTCACCTCAGGCCCCACCCCCTTCCTTCACCATTGTGCAAATATTCCTCTAAAATCAGCCGAACTACGAATTCCGATTTACTCACCTGTTATCAGGAGAGACCTCAGTGCTGCATCTTTGAGCCCAGTACTGATCCTGAAAAGTAATTCTAACCGTACTTACCAGTAACTTGAATTTCCTTCCATAGGCTAACATTGACTGGTTTCACTTGGAAATTCTTCAAAGTGTGGAGTTTTGGAACTTTATAATTTTCCTCTAAAATCAGCCGAACTACGAATTCTGATTTACTCACCTGTTATCAGGAGAGAACCCAGTGCTGCAACTTTTAGGCCAGCACTGACCCTGAAAAGTAATTCTAACCGTACTTACCAGTAACTTGTATTTCCTTCCATAGGAATCCATTGTCTGGTTTTCAGCAGAAAAGTTTCAAAGTGTCGATTTTCACAAACTACAAATATTCCTTAAAATCGCCTGTATAACTTAAACGCATTCTATCAACTATTTACAGGAGATGCACCAGTGCTGGATCCAGGATCCACCACTGAGTAAGAAAAAGTAACGATAACACTACTTACCTGGTAAGTGAATTTCCTCCCATAGGATAACATTGGTGATTCTATGTGAAAAAGTTTCTGTCAACTTTTAAAATACAATAATATTCCTTAAAAATCACTACTGTAACCAAAACGCTTTTACTCAACTGTTTACAGGAGATGTCCCAGGACTGAATCTAGGATCCAGTCCTGTGGTTAGAAAAGTAATCCATAAAGTAACTAATTGCATTTTACTAGAAATTCACATTGAGCTCAATGTTGCATTGTGTTTGAAATTGTGTTGCCCATTGCAACAACTGTAACTACTGTACTTAAAAGTCTATTGCCTATTTGCAAAGTATTTAAACTAAAGTAATTCATTCTGAGAAAGTATATTTTGTAATGTAATGTATAATGTAATTACAATGTAATTTAAAAAATAAAATATGTAAAAATAAATAGTTAAAAAAATGTAGTAAATCAGTATCAAACAAATAAATATAACAATTAATACATTTAAAAATTGTCATTTACAAAACCTTTGAAATTCACTGAAAAAAACCATAGGTTTCAGACATGTTATAGTTAGGAATTAGCATTTAAAAAACCTTTGAAATTCACTGAAAAAACCATAGGTTTCAGGCACGTTATAGTTAGAAATTAGCATTTAAAAACCTTACAAATTCACTGAAAAAACCATAGGTTTTAGGGACAGTTATAGTTAGTTGGACATTGCACTCGTAGAAAACCCGTGAAATTCCCCGTTATAGTTAGTTCAGCTAACTATAACTCGCGCCCGCAATGCACTGCTGATGACGTCACATATTACATCACTCATGACATGGTCAGTGACATCACTGATGACATCACTGATGACATCTCAAATGACATCACTGATGACATCATCCACGTGATAATCTGATGCACCTCCTCACACCCTAATATAACCTTTGATACACCCACTCTAAATTACAGACTGCCATTCGCAAAACCATAGACACTCCAACACCAATAACTACATACCCACTCACTGATTCTTAGGTCTACACACACATCCACTCACTCACCTGTACAGTCACTCATACTTACGGTCACTCAGTACAGGACTATCATATGCACTCATACTCCTATATAGACACTCACACACCGCCACTCATCCATAGAGGTACTCACACACCTAGTCAGTCATGCAAATAATTAAACACACTGCCATTTACTCACCTATACAGTTATACACACACCAGCTCACTTACTCATACAAATACTAGCACATTCTTACGCTCTTATACAATCACTGATACAAGCACACACTCATCCATACAGTCACTAACACAATCACACACTCTCGCTTATAGCTATTTATATACTCCAACACACATATATACTGCCTTTCACATATGTAGTTACTCACACATGTACCACTGGGACATACATTCATTCACTAACACACTCTTACACACACTTACCCACCCATACAGTCTATCACAGATGCACTCTTGAAACCATCCACCCAGTGAATCACCCACTCACACATCTATGCACAGAGTCGCACACACCCCACCCACACAAACACTCAGGAACCCATACATATACTCAGACAACCAATCAATAACTCATATAGACACTCATGTAGCTATTCACAAACCCATGCAGCCACTTATACAGCAACAGACAGACGGATACAGACATTCACCCAGTTTAGTCACTAACCCATGCATTCAGTAAGATACGTTTAATCACTCACTTATAGAGTTAGTCACGCACCTACTAAATCATCCATTCAGACACTTATACACCCACTCATTCTTCAATACGCCTTTCCCTATATATATTAAACATATTTAAACTTTACAGAAACACACAGTGACTGGATGATGTCATCAGTGATGTCATTTGAGATGTCATCAGTGATGTCATCAGTGATGTCACTGACCATGTCATGAGTGATGTAATATGTGACATCATCAGCAGTGCATTGCGGGCGCGAGTTATAGTTAGCTGAACTAACTATAACGGGGAATTTCACGGGTTTTCTACGAGTGCAATGTCCAACTAACTATAACTGTCCCTAAAACCTATGGTTTTTCAGTGAATATATATATATATATATATATATATATATATATATATATATATATATATATCATATATATATTTCTCACGCTGTCCTTCCCAGATGGAAAGGAAAAATGGGTCGCACTCTCGTCGAGTTTTGCAATTTTTGTTTTATTTTCTCCCTTTCATTGGTAGGAACACAGGCACAAAGATCAACGCGTTTCGGTATTCGGCAGGGAAAAGTAGTCCCCCAGTTTTTGGGAAAATCTGTCCTTGTTTTTTTCTTTTTTTCTTTTTTTTCCCATCATTTTTTACCCTCCAGTGGGTTTCGTCAATTTTATTGTTATTTCCTTGTTCTTATATCTGTTCATAGCCTGGTTTTTTCCTGGGTCTGTTTTACTTAGACTTTTTGACACCATGTGTATTGTATTTTGTTATTCTTTATGTTCATTTTCATGGGGAGGTCAATTCCTGATTTATAGATCTAAAGAAAAAAAAAAGAAAAAAACAAGGACAGATTTTCCCAAAAACTGGGGGACTACTTTTCAATGATGAGAAGGGTAAAGCACGGGGTGGTGTTTTGTGCGACATTATAATAAAAAAAAATGTGCAAAGTGTAAATGAATTGAATTGGTTAAAATTGTATATTTATGCAACATGTATCACTTGTTTATTATGTCACTTCACTGAAACACAAACAAACACTGATAAAAAGCAAAAATGTAAAAAACAAATACAACTCCCATAATCCACAGGGTCACTTGTGATGTCATACAGGAAATGATGCGGTTGAAGTTCAAATTTATTTAAACAATGATCACAAGTGCGTGTGTTAGATAGTGAACAAGGTATTGGAGAATACCGAAACGCGTTGATCTTTGTGCCTGTGTTCCTACCAATGAAAGGGAGAAAATAAAACAAAAATTGCAAAACTCGACGAGTGCGACCCATTTTCCTTTCCATCTGGGAAGGACAGCGTGAGAATTGTAGCGGCGTGGTTCTGCCGCGGGCAACGCACCCATGAGGAGCGCTGCAACAAACCGGCAACCTTTGAACCGTCTTGGATGATATATATATATATATATATATATATATATATATATATATATATATATATATATATATCCACACAAAGACTCCATGAAGGGGGCCCCCAACCCTGCAGGGCGGCTTCTGTTTACAGGAATGGAGAGACCCGTTAAAGCACGACGTGCACACAAGGAAGAAAACACAGAAGCACGATGCTGGATACCATCAAAGCATTTATTTCTCAGGGAGAAGGCAGCAATTTATAGTCCTTACGCGTTTCAGCAGATTGCCTTGATCACAGGTGAGTAGGATTGCTTGCAGTATTTGAACTATTATGTCACGTGGCTCAACATTTTCCTGCAAATACCAGCATGCACCATTGTTGTTATTTCAGCTCTGTATTGTGGTGCGCATTTGAATAATGCTGAATAGCGTCATTACCCCACAATTCCAAGTTCATATTTCAAAGTGCATTTCTTCTTATTTTCAGTGCAGATAGCCACGTACTTTGCATGTTAAAAATACATACAAATTCACAATCCATGTTGCTGCTCCTCATTAGCCTATCTTGCAACGACAGTCCAGAATCTCCAAAGAGAGGCAGTTGCTTCCCTCATCTCCCTTTCTCACCTTTCAGTACCATTCATATCACGGAAAATCCATTTCTTAGGAATGAAGGCAAGCGGGTCATGCCCCTCAATAAAATATCCACACAAAGACTCCATGAAGGGGGCCCCCTACCCTGCAGGGCGGCTTCTGTTTGCGGGAATGGAGAGACCCGTTAAAGCACGACGTGCACACAAAGAAGAAAACACAGAAGCACGATGCTGGATACCATCAAAGCATTTATTTCTCAGGGAGAAGGCAGCAATTTATAGTCCTTACGCGTTTCAGCAGATTGCCTTGATCACAGGTGAGTAGGATTGCTTGCAGTATTTGAACTATTTTGTCACGTGGCTCAACATTTTCCTGCAAATACCAGCATGCACCATTGTTGTTATTTCAGCTCTGTATTGTGGTGCGCATTTGAATAAAGCTGAATAGCGTCATTACACCACAATTCCAAGTTCATATTTCAAAGTGCATTTCTTCTTATTTTCAGTGCAGATAGCCACGTACTTTGCATGTTAAAACGTATATATATATCCAGCGGAACATGCTCCCCAAATTTAAATCCAGCAAAACTCTCCACATTTGTTAGGAGCCCCGTCCCTAAGTATTTACATTGCCAGTGCATACAACGTATTCACACCACAAGTGCATTATGGACTATGTATGCTGTTACCTCAAAGTCATGTGAGCAATTGGATAAAAGGCCTTCAAAATTATGCACTATCATCTGGCTCACCTGTGAAGAAGGCTGAAGGCAGCCGAAACAGGTCAGGGAAAGAGAGAAAGGAAATGCTGCCACTTTGAGTTTTAATAAAGTTGTTTTTTTCACAGATCTGGGCTTCGATATTTTCTCTGTTGGTGATTTGAAAGGCAGGAGGCTCCATGCCTGTCTAAAATGAAGCCGCCCTGCAGGGACGGGGGCTCCTAACAAATGTAGAGAGTTTTGCTATATTTCAGTGATACTTTGTAGATAAACAAAATGTACTCGAGCCCAAATCCATGAAGCGTAATTTAATCAGAGCAAGTGGCAAACAAACGCCCAACTCGTTTCGGTGCTGCCGCACCTTGGTCACGGGTCAAAGACTGTTTGTAAAATCATAAACATATAGTGCACTTACACAAAAATAGAAGTAGGACTACATATCACAATGCATAGTAAAAGGCAGGCAAAGCGGCATCCATTTTGAAGTGGTAACCTCATATAAAGGATCAATATTAAGCCATATATTATCCATAAACTGAAAATTATTCAATCAGTGCAATTCCACATGTGATTTAGATAATAAATCGATTATCGGAAAAATAACTCGATTATCGGAAAATAACGAATTCTCAATGACAGTCTTGAAATTATAAATTCACAATTCTGCCCAAGTGGGCCCATGAAAATCAAGGATATAGTCATAATCCACTAATTTCCGACCAAGTTCGATGTCCACATCTTGCCCCAGTGGGCCAATAACAAATCACAAAAGGTTCTTAATCAAAAAACATCATTTCAGTGTGAATCTGAGGCTAATTAGATATTTGCGGCTCTTCTACGTTCCTTCAACATGGCATGCTGATATCTTCGTCTCCTACAAAAGTAAAAAACAGTGCAATCAATAAAATATAATGCAATTTTTAAAACAAACATGGCTTACGATGAATAGGTAAAGAATATCATCAGAAAACGGACAAGGCTATTCTAGTTAAAACAGTTAGCCCAAATGGACAGACAACTCTTCATCTTTATTCAGTCCCATAGGATGCACTGTACCATAATTTATGATAATTTTGGACTCCAGGCGTCTCAGTTCCCTTACTTTGTTGCCCCCTTTCTGATATTGGGATTCTGTCCAGGGCACAGAAACGCAAGAGAATGATGTTCTTATTATGAAACTCTTTAAAATGCCTGGCAACAGGATATTGCTTATCTTCATTAACAATAGCCCTCATGTGTTCCAGGATGCGTTTTCTGACCTGATGAATGGTGCTACCTATGTATGTCAATGAACAAGGACAACTTAATGCGTACACACAATAATCTGATCTGCATGTAAGATGTTTGGTAATAATGAATGGTTTATGATCATGGGATGGCTTAATCTCTTTGCGGTTTACGCTCTTTTTGCAAGCCTTACATGAACCACATGTAAAGAAGCCTTGTATGGGACTGGGATCTTTTTCTGGTTGCAAAGTACTGCTACATAGTATGTCATTTAAAGCAGTACATTTTCTAAAATGTATTTTAGGTTGCCCACCAACATGTTTTTTCAGTGTCTCATCTGTGTGTAAAACGTGCCAGTATTTCTTAAGGCATTTCCTAACTTCCCATGACTGATTGCTGTATGAAGTTATAAATCGTGTGGGTTCTTCTGCAGTCAATTCCTCAATTTTAGTTTTTAATGTATCTGCTCTGTTCACTGTCATTACTTTTTCACATGCCTGTTTAATGACTTTACTGGAGTAACCTCTCTCCATAAATCTAGTCTTCATATTCAACATTTCTTCTTGGAAGGCCTGTTCTTAGCTTCAGTTTCTTCTAGCTCTCAAAAGCTCACCGTACGGTATGCTGTTAATCAAGTTCTTTGGATGACAGCTTTTGGCATCTAGCAAACTGTTTCCGGCAGTCACTTTACGAAACAGCTTGCTTTCCAGTTTGTCATCCTGTACCTTAACCTCTACATCCAGGAATTCAATGGTTTCCCTGTGTACTGTACTTGTGAATTTTAAATTACATTGATTGTCACTAAATGTTACTACAAACTGTGCAGCTTCATCTTCCGTCCCTCTCCAAATACAGAAAACATCATCTATATACCTTGCCCAGAGGACGACATTATGGGTGAAGGCTGAGATGTTACCAGCCACCTGCTCCTCCCACCAGCCTAGGTACAAACCCGCATAGCTGGGGGCGAAGCAGGTTCCCATCACCGCCCCCTGGGTTTGGTGATAGATGACATGATCAAACAGGAAGTAGTTGTTGGACAGGCATGTGAGCATCAAACTCAAAAGCATTTCAGTATGCATGAAGTAGGATAAGTCACGTTGTTTCAAGAAATGGCGACTAGCCTCCATCCCCATGTTGTGTGGTATACATGTTTATAAACTGTTGACATCAAGTGTCAGTAACAGCACACCATTCTCCCAACTCACATTTTGTAACAGTCTAAGAAAATCTCTACTATCTTGTACATAAGATGGAAGAGCTTGTACAAATGGATGCAGAAAAAAATCAATATACTTCGATGTGTTCTCATAAGTACTCCCAATAGATGACACAATCGGTCGCCCTGGTGGAATGAGACTATTTTTGTGTATCTTGGGCAACCGATACATTGCCGCAAGTTTTGGATGTTCACAATTAAGAAAATTGTACTCTTCATCTGATAGCAATTTCTCATTTTTCCATTTCAACAAATTGGATTTGTTTGTTTGCCACATGCTCTGATTAAATTACGCTTCATGGATTTGGGCTCGAGTACATTTTGTTTATCTACAAAGTATCACTGAAATTGAAGAGGTTCGCGCCCTCGTTCGAGCCCGCCGCCGTGAGAGGCAGAGAGACCCGCAATCTTACTTGGCTATATATATATATATATATATATATATATATATATATATATATATATTCACTGAAAAACCATAGGTTTCAAGCACGTTATAGTTAGAAATTAGCATTTAAAAACCTTAGAAATTCACTGAAAAAACCATAGGTTTCAGGGACGTTATAGGTAGTTGGACATTTCACTCATACAAAACCATAGAAATTCCACCGTTATAGTTAGTTCAGCTAACTATAACTCGTGCCCCCGCAATGCACTGCTGATGACGTCACATATTACATCATTCATGACATGGTCAGTGACATCACTGATGACATCACTGATGACATCTCAAATGACATCACTGATGACATCATCCAGTGACTGTGTGTTTCTGTAAAGTTTAAATATGTTTTATATATATATATATAGGCCAAGGTGTTTTGAAGAAAGAGTGGGTGGATAAGTGTCTGAATGGATGATTTAGTAGGTGCGTGACTGACTGTATAAGTGAGTGATTAAATGTGTCTTACTGAATGCATGGGTTAGTGACTGATACAGACATTCACACAGTTTAGTTTGTCAGTTGGTGTGTAAGCGGTTGCATGGGTTGGTGAGTAGCTGAATGAGGGTCTATATGGGTTATTGATTGGTTGTCTGAGTATCTGTATGAGTGCCTGAGTGTCTGTGTGGGTGGGTGGGGGTGTGACTCTGTGCATAGATGTGTGAGTGGGTGATTCACTGGGTGTATGGGTTCAAGAGTGCATCTGTGAAGGGCTGTATGGGTGGGTGAGTGTGCGTATGGGTGTGTTGGTGAGTGAATGGATGCCTCAGTGGTACATGTGTGAGTAACTGCATATGTGAAAGGCAGTATATGTGAGGGTTGGAGTATATAAATGACTATATGTGAGAGTGAGTGATTGTGAGAGTGGCCGTATGGATGATTGTGTGCTTGTATTAGTTATTGTATAAGAGTGTAAGTATGTGTTAGTATATGTGTGAAAAAGTGAGGTGGTGTGTGTATAACTGTATAGGTGAGTAAATGGGAGTGTGATTGATTCTTTGCATGACTGACTAGGTGTGTGAGTAACTCTATGGATGAGTGGCAGTGTGTGAGTGTCTGTATAGATGTTTGAGTGCATATGATAGTGCCATATTGATGGTTGACTGCATGTATGAGTGACTGTATGGGTGAATGAGTGGATGTGTGTGTAGACCTAGGAATTAGTGAGTGGGTTTGTACTAACTGGTATTGGTGTGTCTAAGGTTTCGAAAATGGTAGTCTGTATTTTAGAGTGGGTGTATCAAAGGTTATATTAGGGTATGAGGAGGTGCATCAGATTATCACATGGATGATGTCATCAGTGATGTCATCAGTGATGTCATTTGAGATGTCATCAGTGATGTCACTGACCATGTCATGAGTGATGTAATATGTGACGTCATCAGCAGTGCATACAGTCCATCACAGATGCACTCTTGAAACCATGCACCCAGTGAATCACCCATTCACACATCTATGCGCAGTCACACACACCCCACCCACACAAACACTCAGGCACCCATACAGATACTCAGACAACCAATCAATAACTCATATAGACCATAGACACTCCAACACCAATAACTACATACCCACTCACTGATTCTTAGGTCTACACACACATCCACTCACTCACCCGTACAGTCACTCATACTTACGGTCACTCAGTACAGGACTATCATGTGCACTCATACTCCTATATAGACACTCAAACACCGCCACTCATCCATAGAGGTACTCACACACCTAGTCAGTCATGCAAATAATTAATCACACTGCCATTTACTCACCTATACAGTTATACACACACCAGCTCACTTACTCATATAAATACTAGCACATTCTTACGCTCTTATACAATCACTGATACAAGCACACACTCATCCATACAGTCACTAACACAATCACACACTCTCGCTTATAGCTATTTATATACTCCAACACACATATATACTGCCTTTCACATATGTAGTTACTCACACATGTACCACTGGGACATACATTCATTCACTAACAAACTCTTACACACACTTACCCACCCATACAGTCTATCACAGATGCACTCTTGAAACCATACACCCAGTGAATCACCCACTCACACATCTTTCACAGAGTCGCACACACCCCACCCACACAAACACTCAGGAACCCATACATATACTCAGACAACCAATCAATAACTCATATAGACACTCATGTAGCTATTCACAAACCCATGCAGCCACTTACACAGCAACAGACAGACGGATACAGACATTCACACAGTTTAATCACTAACCCATGCATTCAGTAAGATACGTTTAATCACTCACTTATAGAGTCAGTCACGCACCTACTAAATCATCCATCCAGACACTTATACACCCACTCATTCTTCAATACACCTTGGCATATATATTAAACATATTTAAACTTTATAGAAACACACAGTCACTGGATGATATCATCAGTGATGTCATTTGAGATGTCATCAGTGATGTCATCAGTGATGTCACTGACCATGTCATGAATGATGTAATATGTGACGTCATCAGCAGTGCATTGCGGGGGCGTGAGTTATAGTTAGCTGAACTAACTATAATGGTGGAATTTCTATGGTTTTGTATGAGTGAAATGTCCAACTAACTATAACGTCCCTGAAACCTATGGTTTTTTCAGTGAATTTCTAAGGTTTTTTAAATGCTAATTTCTAACTATAACGTGCCTGAAACCTATGTTTTTTTCAGTGAATATATATATATATATATATATATATATATATGTATATTTATTACCTACTGGCAGTCGCCAGTAGGTAGTTATAGTTAGGACCTAGTCTCCATAGGAAAAGCATTTTTTCATTTGCCAATATCTTTGACGCCGCTTGACGAATCTCCGCGAAATTTTCATAACTAATGGGGCGCTCCGGTCAGCTCCTGTCTTGAAAGTTTCGGGGTGATTTGTCAAACGGGGGCCGAGAAAAAAGGGGGTCCCAAAACGCATTTTCTCCATGTTAATTTCCATAGGAACCTTTAGACAAAGCTACAGCCCGAACTGCTGACCGGAATTACACCACATGTGGCAAAAAGGTAGGTCTTGGTTCAGAAAGCGTGTTTTCTTTAAAATGGTGTAAATCCATTCATTAGTTCCTGAGAAATTCAAAAAATAAAAATATTGATATCTGGTGGCCGAGGAGGATTCGCGAACCCTCCCGAGCACGAGCTTCATTTTAATTGGCTGTCAACACTCCAAACCAGGAAGTGTTGGCAGCCATCTTGTGACTCGGTAAAACCGAGTCACAAGAAAACAGTAAAAAAACGATAAAAAACAAAAAAAGAAGGCAGGGTAGAAATAGCCTGACCCCCTAGGCCTGCTTAGGGGGCCCCATAAGGACCCCCAGGCCCAAAAAAAGCATTTTGTTTTAGATTTTCAGCTGAATTCGCGCTAGGTGCGCGAATCCAGATGAAAAAATTATAAAGAAATGAAGTGCGGGCTGCCGCGCTTCGTTTCTTTGAGCCCCCAGGTGGGCCAGGTCCCGGGGGCAATGAGGAAATTATATGCGGGGGCCCATGGGGGCCCCTGCAGTCCCGGGGACTGCCACCTCCCCGGGGTTTTATTTATTATGCACGGGGGGCATGTGGCCCTCCACAGCCCAGGGGACTGCCACCTCCCCAGGGCTTTAATTAATTATGGGTGGGGGGCGAGGCCCCCCCAAACCCCGGGAACCGCCACCTCCCTGGAGCTTTAAGTACTTAGGGATGGGGGCATCTCATGCCCCCCCAAGCCCCGGTGGACCACTACCTCCCTGGGGCTTTCTTTAATTATGCATGGGGGCACGCAGCCCCCTCGCAGCCCTGTGGACCGGCACCTCCCCGGGGCTTTGTTTAATTATGGGTGGGGGAGCCTCACAGGCCCTCCAAGCCCCGGGGACTGCCACCTCCCCGGGGCTATTGTAAAAAGTAAGTGTGGAGGGGCTCGAGCCCCCTACACTGCCCCAGGGACCACCACCTCCCCGGGGCACTAATTATTGAAGTGCAGGGGTCTGCTGTGGACCCCCGGCCCCGGGGACCACCATCTCCCCGGGGCTATTCACATGTTGGGGGGGCTACGCGGCCCCCCTCCTTGAGCCATCCAAGGCCCCAGGTACCGCCACCCCCAGGGCCGGATCCAGCAATGTCCCAGGGTGCCCACCCCTGGGACATTGCAGTTTGCAATGGCAGGGCAGGAGCATGGCTTCCGCCCTGTCATTGCAAACTATGCTTTGCTTCATGGAAGCGAGAGCAGAAAACCTGCTCTTGCTTCCATGAAGCAAAGCAGATTGCTTTTGGAGAAGGGGAGCTGCATGTCGGCAGCTCCCCTCGTCCAAAAGCAATGCCAGCTCCCGCAGGAGGCGGGGAGTTGGCTGGGACCGCAGGGGCATTGGGGCACCCTCCATGGTCCCCAACGTTGAGGGCCAGCAACTCCCATATATATAATTTTTTATTTTTTTTAAAAACGAAACCAGGCCCCGGGGGATGGGTCCCCAGGGCCAAAAGCGGCCAAGGGAAGGGGGGCCAAGTGGCCCCCCCTCCCTTATATATAATTGTTTTTTTTTAAGACGAGACCCGGCCGTGGGGGATGGGGTACCCAGGGCCAAAAGAGGCCAAGGGATGGGGCCCACGTGGCCCCCCTCCCGTATATATATATATTTTTTTTTTAAAAGAGGCCAGGCCCTGGGGGATGGGGTCCCTGGGGCCATAAGAGGCCAAGGGAAGGGGGGCCACGCGGCCCCCTCCCGTATATATATGTAAAAAATTTTTTAAAAAGAGGCCAGGCACCGGGGGATGGGGTCCCCAGGGCCAACAGAGGCCAAGGGAAGGGGGGCCATGCAGCCCCCTTCCCTTTTAATTTTTTTTTTTTTAAATGGCTCAGGCCTTGGGGGATGGGGTCCCCAGGGCCACCAAATATTAAGAGAAGGGGGGCCGCCAGGCCCCCCTTTAACAGTAATTTTAAAAAAAGAAGACGCCGGCATCTTTCCAGAGGCCCTGCCCCCTCCCTGCACCACTGTGCAAACACGCCTCCTGGTATGTTCTGAATTGGGGTATTAAGTCCCCTTCAATCCGAAGGGTCCTTAGGAGCCAACTAGACCACCAGGTACCTCCAGTAATCCCCACACAGTGGGATTTCTGAGAGGTGGTCCGAGGCCACTCCCCTTTTTACACCACTCTGCAAATGCGCCTCTTGGTGCACTGCTGGTGGGGCGATGAGGTCCTCTTGTGTCCTGAGGACCTCAGGACTAAAGTGGACTTCATCCCCTGAGCAGCAGTGCGCCAGGAGGTGCATTTGCAGAGTGGTGTAAAAAGGGGGCGTGGCCTCAGACCACTCTCAACAATCCAGCTGTGTGGGGCTTACTAGAGATAACAGGAGGGCTAGTTGGCCCCCATGGCCACTCAGGAGGCAAGGGGACTTCATCTCCCAATCAAGAGTGTGCCAGGAGGAGCGTTTGCAGAGTGGTGGAGAAAGGGGGCATGGCCTGTGTCCACCTCTCAGCAATCCCACTGTGTGGGGCTTACTGGGGGTAACAGGTAGGCTAGTTGGCCCTAAGGACCCCCACAAGTGAAAGGGACTTCATCCCCCAACCAAGAGCTTGCCAGGAGGCATGTTTGCAGAGTGGTGGGCAAAGGGGGCATTGCCTGCTATGAGAACTTAGCAATCCTGTTGTGTGGGACTTACTGGAGATAATAGGAGGGGTAGTTGGCCCCCAAACTACCCCTCCTTTTACCTCCAGTAAGTCCCACACAGTGGGATTGCTAAGAGGTCTTCGGAGGCCACGCCCCCTTTCTCCACCACTCTGCAAATGCACCTCCTGGCACACTACGGGTTGAGGGATGAAGTCCACTTTACTCCTGAGGGACTTTGGGAGCCAAGAAGCCCTCCTGGTACCTCCTGTAAGTCCTACGCAGCGGAATTCCTGAGCACTGGTCGGAGGCCCAGCACCCTTTCTCCATCACTCTGCAAACACGACTACTAGTTAAAGAAGCATTTGCAATGTAATAGGTTTCGCATTTGCGTGAGTTAGAGCTATTGGCATTGTAAATGTAAAAGTTTTTTACTAATGTTTTTTGGAGTACAGTGGATGTACTTTGTGTGTAGTGGAATTATGTGGCATGTTGTGCAGTGAAATTATGTGGATAGAAAGTATGGTATTTAGTGTATAGCAATTATGTAGAGTGGGATTATGTGTTATGGAGAATAATTATGTGGTATGGTAGTCTGGGTGTGGAGTGGTAACCTCAGGTTTAGTCTTCCTTGTTTCCATAGAAGCTAAATTCTGAACTCAATGAGACAAAAAAAAGAAGGAATCACTGAGGAGCACTTCTGGACCTAGTCAGAGGTATGAGAAGGGCCACTGGAATTATGCAACTGTTTGACTGCACCGACTTTCCCACAATTATACATTTTCCGCATTAGCCACATAATCCATCATCTGCTGCCTAATCTACAGATTTGAACAAAAAAAGCCTTGTTTCTAGCTCAAACGGCTCAAACGTTACCAAAAATGCAGCGACAAGTGTTACAGTGTGGTGGAAGATCCTTTGTAAACCTAGAATGGTCACCTGTTACTTATTGCTAAATGCAGGTGTTAAATTGGTACTACTGGTGTGCAAGCCACTCTTGCTTCTTTCTGCGCCTCTCTTGCATCTTTCTGCATTTCTGTTGCTTCTTTCTGCACCTTTCTTTCTTTTTCTGCACTTCTCTTGCCTCTTTCTGCACATCTCTTCTACTTTATGTACCTCTTTTGCCTCTTTCGGCACCTCTGTTGCCTCTTTCTGCACCTCACTTGCTTCTTTGTGCACCCCTCTTGCCTCTTTCTGCACCTCTCTTGCTTCTTTCTGCACCCCTCTTGCCTCTTTCTCCACCCCTCATCCCCCTTTCTGCATGCCTGTTGCTTCTTTATGCACTTCTCTTGCCTCTTTCTCCACCCCTCTTCCTTCGTTCTGCATGTCTGTTGCTTCTTTCTGTACTTATCTTGTATCTTTCTGTACCTTTCTTGCTTCTTTCTGCACCCCTTGTGCCTCTTTCTGCACCCCTCTTCACTTTCTGCACTCCTCTTGCCTTTTTCTGCACCTCTGTTCCTTCTTTCTGCACTTCTTTTGTTACTTTCTGCACCTCTCTTGCTTCTTTCTGCACTCCTCTTGCCTCTTTCTCCACCCCTCTTCCCTCTTTCTGCACCTCTGTTACTTCTTTCTGTACCTCTCTTGTCTCTTTCTCCATCCCTCTTCCCTCTTTCTGCACCTCTGTTGTTTCTTTCTGTACCTCTCTTGCTTCTTTCTGCACCCCTTGTGCCTCTTTAACACCCCTGTTCCTGCACCCCTCTTGCTTCTTTCTGCACCTCTGTTCCTTCTTTCTGCACTTTTTTTGTTACTTTCTGCACCTCTCTTGCTTCTTTCTGCACCCCTCTTGCCTCTTTCTCCACCCCTCTTCCCTCTTTCTGCACCTTTGTTGCTACTTTCTGTACCTCTCTTGTCTTTTTCTCCATCCCTCTTCCCTCTTTCTGTACCTCTGTTGTTTCTTTCTGCACCTATCTTGCTTCTTTCTGCACTCCTTGTGCCTCTTTAACACCCCTCTTCCCGCCACCCTCTTGCCTCTTTCTGCACCTGAGTTCCTTCTTTCTGCACTTCTTTTGTTTCTTTTCGCACATCTCTTGCTTCTTTCTGCATCACTCGTGCCTCTTTCTGTACCCCTCTTCCCTCTTTGCACCCCTCTTGCCTCTTTCTGCACCTCTGTTGCTTGTTTCTGCACCTCTCTTGCTTCTTTCTGCACCCCTCTTGCCTCTTTCTGCACCTCTGTTACTTCTTTCTGGTCTTCTTTTGTTTCTTTCTGCACCTCTCTTGCATCTTTCTCCACCCCTCTTGCCACTTTCTCCACCCCTGTTACCCCTTTTTTGCATCTCTGTTGCTTCTTTCTGCACTTCTCTTGCCTCTTTCTCACCCCTCATCCCTCTTTCGGCACCTCTGTTGCTTCTTTCTGCACCTCTGTCCCGTCTTTCTGCAACCCTTGTGACTCTTTCTGCACCCCTCTTCCCTCTTTCTGCTCTTTCTTGTCTCTTTCTGCACCTCTGTTGCTTCTTTCTGCACTTCTTTTGTTTCTTTCTGCACCTCTTTTGCTTCTTTCTGCACCCCTTGTGCCTCTTTCTGCGCCCCTCTTCTCTCATTTTGCACTCCTCTTGCCTCTTTCTGCACCTCTGTTCATTCTTTCTGCACTTCTGTTGTTTCTTTCTGCACCTCTCTTGCTTCTTGCTGCACTCTCTTGCTTCTTTCTGCACCCCTCATGCCTCTTTCACACCCCTCTTCCCGCTTTCTGCTCTTTCTTGTCTCTTTCTGCACCTCTGTTGCTTCTTTCTGCACTTCTTTTGTTTCTTTCTGCACCTCTGTTCCTTCTTTCTGCACTTCTTTTGTTTATTTCTGCACCTCTCTTCTTCCTTTCTATATCCCTCTTGCCTCTTTCTCCACCCCACTTCCCTCTTTCTGCATCTCTGTTGCTACTTTATGCACTTCTCTTGCTTCTTTCTGCACCTCTCTTGGTTCTTTCTGCACCCCTCGTTCCTCTTGCTGCACTGCTCTTTCCTCTTTGTGCACCTCTGTTGTTTCTTTCTGCCCTTGATTTGTTTCTTTCGGCACCCCTCTTGCCTCTTTCTGCACCTCTGTTCCTTCTTTTTGCACTTCTTTTGTTTCTTTCTGCACCTCTAACTTCTTTCTGCACCCCTTTTGCCTCTTTCTTCACCCCCTGCCTCTTTCTGCACCTCTGTTCCTTCTTTCTGCCCTTCTTTTGTTTCTTTCTGCAGCTCTCTTGCCTCTTTCTCCACCCCTCTTTCTTCATCCATGTTGCCTCTTTCTGCACCTCTGTTCCTTCTTTCTGCACTTGTTTTGTTTCTTTCAGCACATCTATTGCTTCTTTCTGCACCCCTCGTGCCTCTTTCTGCACCCCTCTTCCCTCTTTTTGAACCCGTCTTGCATCTTTCTGCACCTCTGTTGCTTCTTTCTGCACCTTTCGTGCCTCTCTCTGCACTTCTGTTCCTTCTTTCTGCACTTCTTTTGTTTCCTTTTTCACCTCTCTTGCTTCCTTCTGCACCCCTCTTTCCTCTTTCTCTACCCCTCTTACCCCTTTCTACATCTCTGTCACTTGTTTCTGCACTTCTCTTGTCTCTTTCTCCACCCTCCTTCCCTCTTTCTGCACTTCTCTTGCCTCTTTCTGTCAAGTACCTGTACCAGAACTTTAACCTTCCGCAGGAGCAGACGAATATTCCTCAATTCCCAAACTTCGCTACTGTGAACTAAGACTCACTAGCAGCAAAGAGGGGGAAAGGGGATTGGGAAGAAAAGAGAGACCGCCACTGCTTCACTTCTTCTGGACTGCACTGCAAGCTACGTTTCCTTGTAGTCTTCCTGTAACGAGAACACCATGAACACAACTATAACCTTATTTGCATTTGCTTAACCTTAATGCCTCCCTCTAATTACCTGTCCTTATTTGGTGGCTAACTGCTCTCTTATATTATATTTTGAGGTTTATTTCTTGTACAGATGCTTCTCCCTATGTGCCTGAAGTAAACTTCTGGTAGGAATCTGTAAAAGAGAATTAAATGTAACTACGGGGACTCACTTTACTTAGTACCTTTCTATCACTAAATAATACTCCTCTATTACCTGCATTAAACCTTGTACTGCTCTCCAATGTTCTAATGTAGATTGTAATTCTAAATTTTCTCTTTTAGGTTGAAAAGGAGAGACTGAGTCCAAATTCTCTACTGTGCTCTGCTGAACTCGAAGGATGGATTCGACGCAGGAGATGATGGTAAGTACAATTATATATATATATATATATATATAAAACTATATCTACTTGATGTAACTTCTCTTGTAGCTCTGTGTTCTTGGTCAAGAGTTTCCAGAAATTTATAATCAAAAATGTCTGTCCATAGTTGTCTTGACTGTAATGAATGCTCCCTTTAACTTACTACTGATTTTATGTCTCTAATTGACCTCAATGATAGTATGCTGAGAGAAAGGAACGAATATTCTAGGTAGTCTCTAGACTTTTGTCTGAATCTCAGAAAAAAACAAATGTTTAGTGTAGGAGAGTAGGATCTGCTTCACATGGGTACCCCCACTTTTTGCTGATGCTTCACTGTTTTTCGACTTTAGTCTGGCTGGGGCCCTGCTAATCAGAACCCCAGCCTAGCTGCTTCCTCTCTAAAATGGTTTCCATGTGGCTTAGGCACATCTCTGATTGGAATCTTGAGTGCCCTTGTAAGTCCCTAGTATATGGTATACTATGTACCCAGGGCATAGGTACCTCAGAGGCCTGCCAGGGGCTGAAGCATGTATTGTGCCACCCCTGGAAGGCCAGCCAAAAGGACACCACAGGTCTGCTACTGCAGCCTGGGTAAGGTGGTGCATGCACCCCTTACTGTGATATAGGTTACCTATATCACTACATACATAAACACATATAAACCTATAAGTCACTCCTATGGTAGGCCTTGTCAATCCTGAAGGCAGAGTGCTTGGTTCCTATGTGAGAGGGTGTCCCTGCATGAGCAGAGCCCCTCTGCAGTGTTCGGAGACCCTTCTCTGATGCTGTTCGTAGTGCAGCCTGACCATATACTCTTAAGCGCATTATAACCTCACGTTAAATGCTAACTTTGGGATGGCTGCACGGAAACATGTCGCGTTTGGTGTCAAACATCTTGGAATACTACCCCCCGCCAGTTCTGGCGGCGGGGGTAGCATTCCACCCTTCTAGAGGGAGAGACATGTACACACCGGCCTGCCCGGTAACTTCTTTCCAAGCCCTGGCATCACAAAATGGATGCCGCTGCCACAGACATGGGTCTGGCCTCCTGCTGCTGACTGAAACTCTGGCAGGGGAGGCCTGGACAATAGGTTTCCTGTCCCAGGGAGGTGTAACCACCTCCCCAGATAGGATAATGTGTATTGGGGCTGGGCGGGAGCACTCTCTGGTGCTTTGAAGTCCTGCACTGGGGGCACACTTGGTGTCCCTGTGCATACCCCAGTTCAAACTGGTTCAGGGGCTTCCAGCCCCTGCTCTGGCGTGAAACTGGACAAAGGGAAAGGGGTCCCCAGAGTATGTCCAACCCCCTAACTTAGTATAAGTATGGGACCCCAGTCCTTAGGACTTTAGATTTACCTGGACGAAACTCTGACACAGAATCCTGGACCTTCGACGCTCTACTTTAAGATTAGAGGACTGAATAATCTCCCTTGGGGTCAAGGAGTGACTCCCCTGCTTGGCAGGCACCAATGAAGCAATTGTCTGGTCTGCATCGCTGAAGGTCCCGCCGGACGCCGAAGTCTTTGCATCACCAGAGGTAAATTTCCTGACTTCCCCGAGGCTTCCCTGAGTCCCCAGCAAAGCTGAGGCCCGTAGCTGTCGTGGG
The DNA here is from genome assembly GCA_963921515.1 of Calotriton arnoldi. Taxonomy (NCBI): domain Eukaryota; kingdom Metazoa; phylum Chordata; class Amphibia; order Caudata; family Salamandridae; genus Calotriton; species Calotriton arnoldi. The sequence goes on along the minus strand of CAWUFW010007196.1, from coordinate 34,386 downwards.
TAACGTGGAACCGTGACCCATGGACACCGAGCACATTTGCAAGTGCATCCTATTCCTGGTCTTTCACGAAGTTGTGCTTTGGGCTCCAAGTAGCCCCCGCCTCCAGCACCAACTGCACTGAAGATCACTGGCCTCCACTCCACGAGTGTCCCGTGAGCCAGCTCTAAGTGTGTCCACTCGAGGCTCCTTTGCGGTCGTTAGTCCGTTGGCTAGTAGGCCCTCCCAAAGGCCAATATTCTTCTGCTTGGGCTTCCCTGGTTGCTCCAGGCGTGCCCTGACTTACCCTTGCTGGATGAGTTCCTCAGACCTTGCTGGTCTGCATCAACGTCCTTCTTCTATTTCCACGAGACTTGCCGTTGCCAAGGCTTGTTGGGTCCAATCCGGTCGCCGACACCTCAGCAATCGACAGACGTCGTGGGACAGCTCGAATCCAGCTCCTGGTCATCGTCAACGCCTCCTGAACCTCGTGGCTGAAGAGTCAAGATGACCATCAACCTACCTGAAGCACCCGACATCGGTGGGCATCCGCTCATCGCCTTCCTGGTCACTGGCTAGTGACCCAGACTCTGTCCCCTCTGCTTTCAGGTTCTTCAGATCTTTGATCCACCTTGGCATCCACCCGAACACTTTCGACTTGGCCGCCAGCAGCACTTTGCAGCAGATCGCCGTTGAAAACGACGACGAAACCCGACCCCGAAAGACACCTATGCACCCGGCTTCCCTGGGTGAGGTAACTCGAGTACTCTGGTGCTCCCGTGGGTATAGACTCTAGAACAACCCAGTTCTAAAGGGGTTTGCTCCAAGTCCTCCTCTAAGTGTCCCTTTTCTTTAAAATTCCAACCGCGACTTTCCCCATAGAAGTCAACGGCGATTCGCGGCTGTGTTCTCACACTGCACGCGTCCCCCGTGGGTCCCCTGTGTCACTACCTTGGGTGGTTCCTTGTGGTCCAAGCACTTCTACAGGCTCTAGGCCTTGTGTCTAGCTCAGTCGTGGTTCTTATACCACTTTATTGGTATATGGTTTGGTACGCCCCTAGGGCTCAAACGTGTATTTGTGCTATTACTGTTGATAACTAACTTATAACTTATGTATTTCGAACTCTAGCCTCATAAAGAGACTAGAGGGGTGTGTTTAGCAATAAATACATATATTTTGAATATATACCTGATGTGGTCCTCTTTCATTTGGTCACTCAAGAGATTATAGGCTGGTAAAACAAGCTGCTTTACATTCCTTCAAGACTTAGCCTGAAGGCTGCTCTCCATAGCTACCACTAGGATAGCTTTCAATAAAGGTTGTCTTTAACCTATCTCCAATAAGGGGTTGTTTGGACTGGTGCAAGGTGCCCACTATAATTAGTGGACAGCATATACCAGGCCAACTTCTCACATTGGTGTGCAGCGTGTGGGATTCCAGCTTGCTATTGTTTTACCAGATAATCTCAATTGAATTGATCAACTGAAAACCACTAAGGGTACCTTAGGTACATATAAATCAAGCTTAGTATACAGTAAGTTCTACTGAACTTAGAGTTGTGTGTTAAGGGATAGCACACCCTTTCTACAACTCAAGAGAGTTTAGTAGGCCACACTAGACTAGGTAGTGCATACACCACACCTCACTAGTAATGTCTTCAAAGCCAGGACCCAGTGAGTCCTTGCCAGAAGCCAGTGGGCTTCTTCCTCCAAGTATGATAATCTCCCATTCTTGGAATTGAGAGCATTGTGCAATACTAGGAAGCTGAAGGCAGGCAAAAGTGCCAGCACCCAACACCTCAGGGAGGTGTTACTGGCTGATGATCTCAGAAGGCCCCTAGGATCTGAAGGGGTAGGCAGAGAGGGTGGGGCAGAAAATGAGGAAGGGGTCAGGGGTGAAGAAACCCAGGGCCCCCCCTCTGAAACTGGCCAGGAAGGTGAAAATGACCTTGACCTGGAAAACCCAATTCCTCCTGTGGAGGAGGAGGAGGATCAGAATGACCTCCCCTTTGTCCCCCCAGGAAGAATTGTGAGTGTGCCCAGAAGGCCTAGATCTCCTTCTCAGGAGTCTAACCACTCTGACACCTCAGTAGGGACCTCTGTCTCCTCTCATGGAAGGGAATCCTCTCATGAGAGGAGGAAGAGACTGATTCAGTATGAGCAAGCCCAGCTTGAACTCAGAAAACAGCAATTGGCAATAGACAGGGAGTCCCTAGATCTCTATAGAGAGAGAAAAAAGTTAGGACTAGAGTCCCATGGTGGCAGCAATTTCCCCAGAGATAGGGAAAGGTCTTATGACCATAGAAACCTGAGCAAGATTGTCCCTCCCTACCAGAGTGGGGATGACATCCACAAATGGATAACTGCACTGGAGAGGGCCTGTAAAGTACAGAGGGTCCCTCAGGAGCAGTGGGCAGCAATCTTGTGGCTCTCCTTTGCAGACAAAGGTAGAGACAAGCTCCTCACTGTAAGAGAAGAGGATGCTGACAATTACAAAGTCTTGAAGAGTGCTCTCATTGATGGGTTTGGCCTAACAACTGAACAATACAGGTTAAAGTTCAGAGATACCCAAAAAGCACAGACTCATGACTGGGTAGACTATGTGGATTGTTCTGCTAAGGCTCTGGAAGGTTGGTTGATGGGCAGTAAGGTATGTGACTTCACAGGATTGTACAATCTTATCATGAGGGAGCAGATTCTTAATAACTGTCAAAATCAGCTGTTGCATCAGTACCTGGTGGACTCTGATCTGACCTCTCCCCAAGAATTGGGAAAGAAGGCAGACAAATGGGTCAGAACCAGGGTGAGGCAGAAGGTACAGAACCAAGGTGGTGACCCAAAGAAGCAAGATTCTAAGAACTCTGATAAGGTTTGGGGAGAAGGGTAAAGACCAGAAGTCTTCACAAGGCCCCCAAAAATCTTCTTCAGGTGGGGATTCACAGTCTAACAAAGGGAAAGGCCAAAAGAAACCATGGTGCAAGGTCTGTAAGCAAAAGACCCACTGGACCAGTGATTGCACCAAGTCCAAAGACTCTACTCCAGCCCCCACCAATGCCCCTAAGGCACCTGCTCCCCCTAGTGCAGTTACAGTTGGTGGTGGGACTACACAAGCCAAGGGGTTAGTAGGGTTGACCCTGGGTAAGGAGATGAGCTCTGACCTAGTCAGAGAACTCACTCAGGCTGTCCTAGTCTGTGATGGAGGCATGGATGTGACCTCCTCTGTGAGTCACAGTAACCTGGGCAAGTACAGGCAACAGCCCTTAATCAATGGAAAAGAGGCTTTGGCATTTAGGGACACAGGGGCAAGTGTCACCATGGTGACACAAGACCTTGTGGATCCTGGGCAGATTATACTTGGTGAAATGTACCAAGTGACCAATGCTAGCAATGTCAGAACAGACCCTACTCTGGCAGTTGTTAACTTCTCCTGGGGAGGGGTAACTGGCCTTAAGAAGGTTGTGGTAAGTTTTCCTACCAGTTGAATGCTTGCTTGGCAATGATCTCGAAACTTCAGCTTGGGCAGAAGTGGAGCTCAGGACCCATGCAGAAATGCTGGGCATCCCTGCAGATGTGTTTGCTGTGACCAGGTCACAAGCCAAAATGTCTAACACTGAAGAGGCCTTGGATTCTGGAATAAAGGACCAAGTGCCCTCCAAGAAGAGGAGTAGTAGGGTAAAGGCAGTGCCTTCCCCTTGGCTCAGAAGGAAGATCAGTCTCTTCAGGGAGATGATCTCAGTCCTGAGGAAGGAACTGTCCCAGAGGAGCTTGAGCCTGATCAGGTTGAGTTCTTAGGGACAGGGGGCCCTTCCAGGGCAGATCTGAGCCAGGAGCAGCTGAGCTGCCCCTCTCTTGAACCCCTCAGACAGCAAGCTGCTGCTGAGGCTGCTGGGAAAGCTAGTGGTCCCCATACTGTGTATTGGGATGATGGACTCTTGTACTCAGAGTGTAGAGACCCCAAGCCTGGTGCCACCAGGAGGTTGGTTATACCTCTGAAGTTCAGGGGCTTCCTATTGACCCTAGCCCATGACATTCCCTTAGCAGGTCACCTGGGCCAGAACAAGACTTGGGACAGAATTGTCCCTCACTTTCACTGGCCCCACATGTCTGAAGACACCAAGGAGTTTTGTCGCTCCTGTGTAACCTGCCAGGCCAGTGGCAAGGCAGGTGGCACTACAAAGGCCCCCCTGATACCACTACCTGTGGTGGGGGTTCCCTTTGAAAGGGTGGGGATTGACATTGTTGGTCCCATGGATCCCCAAACAGCATCTGGGCACAGGTTTATCCTGGTGGTAGTGGATCATGCCACCAGGTACCCAGAGGCTATTCCCCTTAGGACCACTACAGCACCTGTGGTGGCAAGAGCCCTCCTGGGAATTTTCTCAAGAGTGGGCTTCCCTAAGGAGGTTGTATCAGACAGGGGTGCTAACTTTATGTCTGGATACTTAAAAGCAATGTGGAAGGAGTGTGGAGTGACTTACAAGTTCACCACACCCTATCACCCACAATGCAATGGTTTAGTTGAGAGATTCAACAAAACCTTGAAGGGCATGATTAAAGGGCTCCCAGAGAAGCTTAGGCGAAGATGGGACATACTCTTGCCCTGCCTTTTATTTGCATACAGGGAGGTGCCTCAAAGGGGGTTGGCTACAGCCCTTTTGAACTTTTGTTTGGTCACCCTGTCAGGGGTCCATTGTGCTTGGTGAAGGAAGGATGGGAGTTACCTCTCAAGCCCCCAAAGCAAGACATAGTGGACTATGTACTTGGTCTCCGCTCCAGGATGGCTGAGTACATGAAAAAGGCAACTAAAAACCTTGAGGCTAGCCAGGAACTTCAAAAAGCCTGGCATGACCAAAGGCTGTACTGACTGTTTACCAGCCAGGACAGAAGGTGTGGGTGTTGGAGCCAGTGGCCCCAGCAGCTCTCCAAGACAAATGGAGTGGACCCCATACCATTGTTGAACAGAAGGGTGAGGTTACCTACTTAGTAGACCTAGGAACACCCAGGAGTCCCCACAGGGTTCTCCATGTCAACAGATTGAAACCATATGTGGACAGGGCAGACATGGGCTTGCTCATGGCTACTGATGAGGGACAGGAGGAAGAGAGTGACCCACTCCCTGACCTGCTCTCACAGAACCCTGATGATGGGTCAGTAGATGGTGTAGCCTTGGCAGGCAGCCTCACTGCTCAGCAGCAAACTGATTGTAGACAAGTGCTCAATCAGTACAGACATATGTTCTCTCTGACTCCAAGTCAGACCACCTGGTGCACTCATGAAGTGGACACTGGGGACAGTCTGCCTATTAAAAATAAGATTTATAGGCAACCTGACCATGTCAGGGACTGTATCAGGACAGAAGTCCAGAAAATGTTGGATTTGGGAGTTATTGAACCCTCAGATAGCCCTTGGGCTAGTCCAGTGGTCCTTGTGCCAAAACCTCACACCAATGGTGGGAAAAGAGAGATGAGGTTTTGTGTGGACTACAGGGGTCTCAATGCAGTCACTAGGACTGATGCCCATCCAATACCTAGGGCAGATGAGCTAATAGACACTTTGGCCTCAGCCAAGTATCTAAGCACATTTGACCTGACAGCTGGCTACTGGCAGATCAGACTAGCTGATGATGCAAAGCCAAAGACAGCATTCTCAACCCCTAGTGGGCATTATCAATTTGTGGTGATGCCCTTTGGTCTGAAGAATGCACCTGCCACTTTTCAGAGGTTGGTGAATACAGTCCTTACAGGTCTGGAAGCCTATAGTGCAGCATATCTAGATGATATTGCTGTCTTTAGCTCCACCTGGGAGGATCACCTGGTCCACCTCAGAAATGTTTTGCAGGCCCTGCAGAAAGCAGGCCTGACTATCAAGGCCACAAAGTGCCAGATAGGGCAGAGTCAGGTTGTGTACCTGGGCCACCTTGTGGGTGGAGGCCAGGTTCAACCACTGCAGAGCAAGATCCAGACCATCATGGACTGGACTGCTCCAACTACCCAGACTCAGGTGAGAGCCTTTTAGGCCTGACTGGGTACTATAGGAGATTTGTCAAGGGGTATGGATCAATAGTGACACCCCTGAATGACTTAACTTCCAAGAAAATGCCCAAAAGGTTCAGTGGACAGTTAGCTGTCAAAAGGCATTTGATGACCTAAAGCAGGCCATGTGCACTGCTCCCATTCTACAGAGTCCTGATTACTCCAAGAAGTTCATTGTCCAAACAGATGCATCTGAATTGGGGGTAGGGGCTGTACTGTCACAATTGAATGATGAAGGTCAGGATCAGCCAGTAGCTTTTATTAGCAGAAGGCTGACCCCTAGAGAGAAACGTTGGTCAGCCATTGAGAGGGAGGCCTTTGCTGTGGTCTGGGCTCTGAAGAAGTTGAGGCCATACTTGTTTGGTACTCACTTCCTTGTTCAAACAGACCATAAGCCCCTCTTATGGCTAAAACAAATGAAGGGTGAAAACCCCAAACTGCTTAGGTGGTCCATTTCCCTACAGGGGATGGACTTCACAGTGGAACATAGACCTGGGAGTAACCATGCCAATGCAGATGGACTCTCTAGGTACTTCCACTTAGAACATGAAGACTTAACTGGACAAGGTTAGTTTAATGTCCCTACGTTTGGGGGGGTTGTGTAGGAGAGTAGGATCTGCTTCACATGGGTACCCCCACTTTTTGCTGATGCTTCACTGTTTTTCGACTTTAGTCTGGCTGGGGCCCTGCTAATCAGAACCCCAGCCTAGCTGCTTCCTCTCTAAAATGGTTTCCATGTGCCTTAGGCACATCTCTGATTGGAATCTGGAGTGCCCTTGTAAGTCCCTAGTATATGGTATACTATGTACCCAGGGCATAGGTACCTCAGAGGCCTGCCAGGGGCTGAAGCATGTATTGTGCCACCCCTGGAAGGCCAGCCAAAAGGACACCACAGGTCTGCTACTGCAGCCTGGGTAAGGTGGTGCATGCACCCCTTACTGTGATATAGGTTACCTATATCACTACATACATACACACATATAAACCTATAAGTCACTCCTATGGCAGGCCTTGTCAATCCTGAAGGCAGAGTGCTTGGTTCCTATGTGAGAGGGTGCCCCTGCATGAGCAGAGCCCCTCTGCAGCGTTCGGAGACCCTTCTCTGATGCTGTTTGTAGTGCAGCCTGACCATATACTCTTAAGCGCATTATAACCTCGCGTTAAATGCTAACTTTGGGATGGCTGCACGGAAACATGTCGTGTTTGGTGTCAAACATCTTGGAATACTACCCCCCACCAGTTCTGGCGGCGGGGTAGCATTCCACCCTTCTAGAGGGAGAGACATGTACACACCGGCCTGCCCGGTAACTTCTTTCCAAGCCCTGGCATCACAAAATGGATGCCGCTGCCACAGACACGGGTCTGGCCTCCTGCTGCTGACTGAAACTCCGGCAGCGGAGGCCTGGACAATAGGTTTCCTGTCCCAGGGAGGTGTAACCACCTCCCCAGACAGGATAATGTGTATTGGGGCTGGGTGGGAGCACTCTCTGGTGCTTTGAAGTCCTGCACTGGGGGCACACTTGGTGTCCCTGTGCATACCCCAGTTCAAACTGGTTCAGGGGCTTCCAGCCCCTGCTCTGGCACGAAACTGGACAAAGGGAAAGGGGTGTAACCACCCCTCTTCCCTGACCCTCCCATAGGTGGGTCCCCAGAGTATGTCCAACCCACTAACTTAGTATAAGTATGGGACCCCAGTCCTTAGGACTTTAGATTTACCTGGACGAAACTCTGACACAGAATCCTGGACCTTCGACGCTCTACTTTAAGATTAGAGGACTGAAGAATCTCCCTTGGGGTCAAGGAGTGACTCCCTGCTTGGCAGGCACCAACGAAGCAATTGTCCAGTCTGCATCGCTGAAGCTCCTGCCGGACGCTGAAGTCTTTGCATCACCAGAGGTGGATTTCCAGACTTCCCCGAGGCTGCCCTGAGTCCCCAGCAAAGCTGAGGCCCGTAGCTGTCGTGGGTAACGTGGAACCGTGACCCCTGGACACCGAGCGCATTTGCAAGTGCATCCTCTTCCTGGTCTCCCACGAAGTTGTGCTTTGGGCTCCGAGTAGCCCCCGCCTCCAGCACCGACTGCACCGAAGATCACTGGCCTCCACTCCACGAGTGTCCCGTGAGCCAGCTCTAAGTGCGTCCACTCGAGGCTCCTTTGCGGTCGCTAGTCCGTTGGCTAGTAGGCCCTCCTGAAGGCCAATCTTCTTCTGCTTGGGCTTCTCTGGTTGCTCCAGGTGTGCCCTGACTTACCCTCGCTGGGTGAGTCCCTCAGACCTTGCTGGTCTGCATCAACGTCCTTCTTCTATTTCCACAAGACTTGCCGTTGCCAAGGCTTGTTGGGTCCAATCCGGTCGCCGACACCTCAGCAATCGACAGACATTGTGGGACAGCTCGAATCCAGCTCCTGGTCATCGTCGACGCCTCCTGGACCTCGTGGCTGAAGAGTCAAGATGACCGTCAACCTACCTGAAGCACCCGACATCGGTGGGCATCCGCTCATCGCCTTCCTGGTCACTGGCTAGTGACCCAGACTCTGTCCCCTCTGCTTTCAGGTTCTTCAGATCTTCGATCCACCTTGGGATCCACCCGAACACTTTCGACTTGGCCGCCAGCAGCACTTTGCAGCAGATCGCCATTGAAAACGACGACGAAACCCGACCCCGAAAGACACCTATGCACCCGGCTTCCCTGGGTGAGGTAACTCGAGTACTCCGGTGCTCCCGTGGGTATAGACTCTAGAACAACCCAGTTCTAAAGGGGTTTGCTCCAAGTCCTCCTCTAAGTGTCCCTTTTCTTTAAAATTCCAACCGCGACTTTCCCCATAGAAGTCAACGGCGATTCGCGGCTGTGTTCTCACACTGCACGCGTCCCCCGTGGGTCCCCTGTGTCACTACCTTGGGTGGTTCCTTGTGGTCCAAGCACTTCTACAGGCTCTAGGCCTTGTGTCTAGCTCAGTCGTGGTTCTTATACCACTTTATTGGTATATGGTTTGGTACGCCCCTAGGGCTCAAACGTGTATTTGTGCTATTACTGTTGATAACTAACTTATAACTTATGTACTTCGAACTCTAGCCTCATAAAGAGACTAGAGGGGTGTGTTTAGCAATAAATACATATATTTTGAATATATACCTGGTGTGGTCCTCTTTCATTTGGTCACTCAAGAGATTATAGGCTGGTAAAACAAGCTGCTTTACATTCCTTCAAGACTTAGCCTGAAGGCTGCTCTCCATAGCTACCACTAGGATAGCTTTCAATAAAGGTTGTCTTTAACCTATCTCCAATAAGGGGTTGTTTGGACTGGTGCAAGGTGCCCACTATAATTAGTGGACAGCATATACCAGGCCAACTTCTCACATTTAGGTTCTACAAAAGAACAGACTTGCCGCCTTCGGCAATTGTCACTCTCCAAAGAAAAACTGAGAATGAGGGCTTCTCTGACTAAATCCTCCTTATAAACTATATCGGCAAAAACGGCCAAAAACGGACTTACCGCAACCGCGGAATAACCTACTCGGTTCTGAGTTGCTAAACGCTAGCTTCTTTACCCCAAAAGTTCGAAGCTTCTTCTAAATTGCAGACACCTCTTGGAAATGCGACTGCTCTAGGAATTTCTTCAGTTGAAGTGCGCAATGTGCCATGCGAGGGAGCGCGAGCACAGCTGCGCTTGCAGAGCTGCTCAAAAACACTAGACCGCTAACCTGATGAACCTCCACCGGCGGCCATCTTGAAATTCCGCCGTGAGGAAGACATCAGGCATCGAAGCCAAAAGGCAACCTATCTGCATGGCATGACTCTGCGGAGTCTAGAATAGTAAATCTTACGTCCTCTACTAACTGCTGGGAGTAACTTTAGGAAAGTGGAGGATCTAATCTGACCAGCCCTGACAGTACCCCCCCACCAAAACTCCTCCCTCAACCTCTTTGGGCTTATTTGGGTGTCTCTTATGAAATTCTCTAACTAACCTTGGAGCATGCAAATTAGTCTTAGGTTCCCAGGTTCTTTCTTCAGGGCCGAAACCTTTCCAGTCCACCAGATAAAATAACTTCCTTTCTTAACCTTGGAGTCTAGAATCCGTCTTACTTCGAATTCTTCTTCTGACTGAATGCGAATGGAAGTTGGTGGTCCCTTCTCTCTCAAATCTGGGGGCTCTTTTAATTAGAGAAACATGAAAAACTGAATGTATTCTTAACCTTGGGGGAATTCGAATCTTAACGCTGACAGGATTAACCATCTTCTCAACTTGAAAAGGGCCAATAAATCTAGGCTGAAACTTTCGGTTTCCTTTTAAACGTAGATTTTGCGTTGATAACCACACCTTGTCTCCTACCTCATAAATTGGGTTAGCACGTCTCTTCTTGTCTGCTTGTTTCTTGTAAGAATCTTTTGCCTTAATGAGATTGTTAGTGGCCATCTGATAAGCCTTTTGGAGTTCCTGAACCACTACCTCTATAGCTGGGACATCACTCTCCTGCTTCCCCACAAATGTGTTTGGATGTCTCCCTGAATTTAGATAGAAAGGAGAAAACCCAGTGGACGAATGCTCAGCATTGTTATAAGCAAATTCAGCTGCCCAAATTAAATTTGGCCACTCCCCTTCATGTTCCATCAGGAATAAACGCAAATACTGCTCCAACTCCTGATTTACTCTTTCCGTTTGCCCATCCGTCTCATGATGGAAACTAGAAGACAAACGAGAGTCAATATCCAATCTTTTTAAGAAAGCCCTCCAAAAATGGGAGATAAACTGAGGACCCCGATCAGAGATGACTATCTTTGGGATACCATGTGCCTTAACTACATGTTGAGTGAAAAGGGCAGCTAATTGAGTAGCATTCGGGATGGACTTCAAAGGAATAAAATGGCTCATTTTAGTGAAGTGGTCCACCACCACCCAAATGGTTGTGAAACCCTGACTAGAAGGGAGTTCCATAATAAAATCCATGCAAACAGTATGCCACTGGATAAGGAGCAGGGGCAATGGAAGCAACAAACCTTGCGGAACCATTCTAACTGATTTTCCTTTAATACACTGCTCACAAGAGGCAACATATTGTCCCACCTGAGTCTCCATTGCCGGCCACCAGAATTCCCTTTGCATTAATTCCAAAGTCTTCTTGACTCCCTTGTGACCAGCCAATAAGTCATCGTGAAAATGTCGAATAACCATCATTCGAAGCTCATCATCAGGAACAAAAAGTTTACCTTTGAAGTAAGGTCTGCCATTCTTAACTTCTCTATCAGTACTTTCCTTGACCCACTCACTAAGTTCCAAATGGTTGAAGGACTGACGCAATCTGTCCTCAAATTCAGGGAACAGGATAACTCCAATTATCTTCTCCTTCGGAATAATCAACCCTTTCTCAATTAGCTGTGCATCTTCTCCAGTGTCTAAGCGAGACAAGGCGTCAGCTTTTCCGTTGGTAGAACCAGGCTTATAAGTCAAAATAAAGTTGAAGTCAGCAAAAAATAAAGACCACCGCAGCTGCCTGGGGGTCAAAGTATGGGCTGATTTTAAAAATTGAAGATTCCGATGATCTGTAAACACTGTTACTTCATGCCTAGCACCCAACAAATAATGCCTCCACTCTTGAAAAGCATCCTTTACTGCCAACAGCTCCTTATCTGCAATGGAATAGTTCATCTCAGCAGGAGTCAATTTGCGTGATCGATAAGCCACTGGGTGGAGTTGGCCCGTGTTCCTGTCTCTCTGCGATAATATTCCCCTGATAGCCAAATTGGAAGCATCCGCTTCGACAAAGATCGGCTCTTCAGGATTAGGATGTGAAAGGACTGGAGCGGAGATAAAGATTTTCTTTAGTTCATTAAAAGCTTCCTCAATTTCAACTGTCCAATCAAACTTGGCACCTTTCTTCAAAGGCGAGTGAGCGGGGAAACCTTCTCAGAAAAGTTTAGAGTGAAACGCCTATAAAAATTGGCAAAACCAATGAAACTCTGAACCTCTTTCACGTTTCGAGGGGAGGGCCAATCCTTAATAGCTTTCACCTTAGCTTCATCAATAGAGACTCCCTCGGGAGACAGAACGAAACCCAGAAATTCCACTTGAGGGGAATTAAAAACACATTTCTCCAGCTTCACAAAAAGTTGATTTTCCAGCAGCTTGTTCAAGATTGCTCGGACATGTTGGGTATGTTCTTTCATGTTTTCAGAAAAAATAAGAATATCGTCAATGTAAACGACTGCAAAACGGTCCAAAAACTCCCTCAAAACATCATTTACAAAATGCTGAAAAGCAGCAGGAGCATTACACAGGCCAAAGGGCATGACCTGGTATTCGAACAGACCTAATCTAGTTTGGAATGCTGTCTTCCATTCGTCCCCTTCTGCCATGCGCACCAGATGGTAAGCCCCCCTTAAATCTAGTTTCGTATAAACACTTGCTCCTTTGACTTGATCTAACAATTCGTAAATTAACGGCAATGGGTATCTGTTCTTCTTGGTGACTGAATTTAGATCTCGATAATCAATGCACGTTCTCAGATTTCCATCTTTTTTAGGAATAATAAAAAGCGGGGAAGAAACCGGTGACTGAGAAGGGCGGAGAAATCCATTAGCTAGATACTGGTCAAGATACTCTTTGAGATGTTGATTTTCCTTTTCTGAAAGAGCGTAGATTCGACTGCAAGGCAACGAAGCCCCAGGTTCCAATTCTATCTTACAGTCATATTCTCGATGAAGGGGCAATTTATTTGCTTCCTGCTCATCAAAAACTGAAGCCAAATCTAAGTATTCCCGTGGAATCTCTTGAGTTTCCATAACACAAATCGATTTGGATTGACTGGCCAAAAGCATGGGTGGTGACACAGGAGGAAAATTGTTGCTCCACTCATGACAATGTTTCTTACAATAATCAGAATCCATATCAATTGATCTCTTAGCCCAGTCTATCCTTGGATTATGTTCCGTGAGCCATGGTAACCCCAAAATGAGCTGGAATTGGGGTGCATCAATGAGACTGAATCTCAGAATGCTTACATGGCTACCTGGCCCTTTCAAATAAATTTCCTCAGTGTCATGAACAATGGGCCCTGAGGACAGGTTAGTTCCATCGACAGCACAAACAGATTCTGGTCTTTCCTTAATAACAAATTGGATTCCCAATGATTTTGCAAAACCAATATCGCAAAAATTGCCAGTAGCTCCTGAGTCTATCATTACCGAGATTCCATTCACTTCTGAATCTCCAAATTTAATCAAGCTTGCAATAATTAAATGAGGAGCTGAGGATTGCAAGGTATTGGCAATGAGTTGAGAATCGGGAGTTGACTTGTCATTCGCTTCCACCAGAGCAACTCCTTTTACTGGTGGAGCCTGTCTTTTACCCAGGAATTATTTTTGGGTTTCTTGGGACATTCCATGACAAAATGCCCCGGGTTGCCGCAATACATGCAAAGTTTGCCAATCCGCCTCTTCTCTCTTTCCTCCTTAGATAAAGGTCCTCGAACTGAACTGATTTGCATGGGTTCTTCTTCAGAAGAAGTTTCCTTAATCTTTGCATTGTCGGACCTAAATCGATCAAAACGTGGAGGGAAATACTTGACATCCTTTCGACGTTCACTCTTTCTTTCACCTTGACGCTGATCAATTTGCAAAACAAGATCGATTAATTCCGAGACATTGGTTGGTCGTCTTGGTATCTGTGCCAAACCATCCTTTAGCTCATCTTTGAGACCTCTATAAAAAAATGGAGGCTCTCTTAGCTTCCGGCCAATTTGTCTCAACAATTAATTTATTGAATTGCGCCAAATATGCGACCAGATCACGATTTCCTTGCTTTAAATCTAAAAGTTCGTTATCTGTAGTTTGTGAAATGGATCTTCTATCAAAAATTCGCAAAAATTCTCTTTTGAATTCCTCAAACTCGTACAAAATATGATCATTGTTATTTACTAACGGCATCGACCAAGCTGCAGCATCTCCGCTCAGGTAGGACAATATGAAGGCCACTTTGGACTGATCCTCCTTAAAAATAATGGGTCTACAAAGAAAATGTAGTGAACATTGGGTGAGTAACATCTGGGCCTTATGAGGATCCCCACTAAACATTTCTGGAGCTGCCAATGGGATTGTGGGCGAAATAGCATGAATAACCTGAGTGGTTAACTCTGCAGCTGAAGGGGCAGGAAAAAATGACTGGGACTTATCTTCCTTGGAACCTGAGATAGAACTAGCTGAAATTTCTTCAAACCATTGACGCAAAAACTGGGCTTCTTGACTAGATTTTCTAACCTCCTCTCTAAGAGATTTATTCTCAGATATAGTATCACTCAGTTGTTTTTGTATCCCATCTAATACTGTCACCAAGGCCTTTACATCTATCCCCTCTGCCATTCTGCTCGAGCGGACGTAGTTGGATAGGGCACTTCAATCTGTCAAGTACCTGTACCAGAACTTTAACCTTCCGCAGGAGCAGACGAATATTCCTCAATTCCCAAACTTCGCTACTGTGAACTAAGATTCACTAGCAGCAAAGAGGGGGAAAGGGGATTGGGAAGAAAAGAGAGACCGCCACTGCTTCACTTCTTCTGGACTGCACTGCAAGCTACGTTTCCTTGTAGTCTTCCTGTAACGAGAACACCATGAACACAACTATAACCTTATTTGCATTTGCTTAACCTTAATGGCTCCCTCTAATTACCTGTCCTTATTTGGTGGCTAACTGCTCTCTTATATTATATTCTAAGGTTTATTTCTTGTACAGATGCTTCTCCCTATGTGCCTGAAGTAAACTTCTGGTAGGAATCTGTAAAAGAGAATTAAATGTAACTACGGGGACTCACTTTACTTAGTACCTTTCTATCACTAAATAATACTCCTCTATTACCTGCATTAAACCTTGTACTGCTCTCCAATGTTCTAATGTAGATTGTAATTCTAAATTTTCTCTTTTAGGTTGAAAAGGAGAGAATGAGTCCAAATTCTCTACTGTGCTCTGCTGAACTCGAAGGATGGATTCGACGCAGGAGATGATGGTAAGTACAATTATATATATATATATATATAACTATATCTACTTGATGTAACTTCTCTTGTAGCTCTGTGTTCTTGGTCAAGAGTTTCCAGAAATTTATAATCAAAAATGTCTGTCCATAGTTGTCTTGACTGTAATGAATTCTCCCTTTAACTTACTACTGATTTTATGTCTCTAATTGACCTCAATCATAGTATGCTGAGAGAAAGGAACGAATATTCTAGGTAGTCTCTAGACTTTTGTCTGAATCTCAGGAAAAAAAACAAATGAAGTAGGTTCTACAAAAGAACAGACCTTCGGCAATTGTCACTCTCCAAAAGAAAACTGAGAATGAGGGCTTCTCTGACTAAATCCTCCTTATAAACTATATCGGCAAAAACGGCCAAAAACAGACTTACCGCAACCGCGGAATAACCTACTCGGTTCTGAGTTGCTAAACGCTAGCTTCTTTACCCCAAAAGTTCGAAGCTTCTTCTAAATTGCAGACACCTCTTGGAAATGCGACTGCTCTAGGAATTTCTTCAGTTGAAGTGCGCAATGTGCCACGCGAGGGAGCGCGAGCACAGCTGCGCTTGCAGAGCTGCTCAAAAACACTAGACCGCTAACCTGATGAACCTCCACCGGCGGCCATCTTGAAATTCCGCCGCGAGGAAGACATCAGGCATCGAAGCCAAAAGGCAACCCATCTGCATGGCATGACTCTGCGGAGTCTAGAATAGTAAATCTTACGTCCTCTACTAACTGCTCTGAGTAACTGTAGGAAAGTGGAGGATCTAATCTGACCAGCCCTGACACTTTCTCCACCCCTCATCCCTCTTTCTGCACCTTTGTTTCTTCTTTCTGAACTTCTCTTGCTTCTTTCTGCACCCCTCTTCCCTCTTTTTGCACCCCTCTTGCATCTTTCTGCAACTCTGTTGCTTCATTCTGCACTACTCTTGCTTCTTTCTACACCTCTCTTGCTTCTTTCTGCACCATTTGTGCTTCTTTCTGCAACCCTGCTCCCTCTTTTTGCACCTCTGTTGCTTCTTTCTGCACTACTCTTGCTTCTTTCTGCACCTCTCTTGCTTATTTCTGCACCACTCGTGCTTCTTACTGCACCCCTCTTCCCTCTTTCTGTACCTCTCTTGCCTCTTTCTGCACCCCTGTTCCTTCTTTCTGCTCTTCTTTTGTTTCTTTCTGTACCTCTCTTGCTTCTTTCTGCACCCCTCTCGCCACTTTCTCCACCCCTGTTCCCCCTTTTTGCATCTCTGTTGCTTCTTTCTGCACTCCTCTTTCTCCACCCCTGATCCCTCTTTCTGCACCTCTGTTGCTTATTTCCGCACTTCTCTTGCTTCTTTCTGCACCTCTGTCCCTTCTTTCTGCAACCCTTGTACCTCTTTCTGCACCCCTCTTCCCTCTTTCTGCACCTCTGTTCCTTCTTTCTGCACTTCTTTTGTTTCTTTCTGCAACTCTCTTGCTTCTTTCTGTATCCCTCTTGCCTCTTTCTCCTCCCCACTTCCCCCTTTCTGCATCTCTGTTGCTTCTTTCTTCACTTCTCTTGCCTCTTTCTGCACCTCTGTTCCTTCTTTCTGCAACCCTTGTGCCTCTTTCTGTACCCATCTTCCCTCTTTCTACTCCCCTCTTGTCTCTTTCTGCACCTCTGTTGCTTCTTTCTGTACTTCTTTTGTTTCTTTCTGCACCTCTCTTGCTTCTTTCTGCACCCCTCGTGCCTCTTTCTGCACCCCTCTTCCCTCCTTCTGCACTCCTCTTGCCTCTTTCTGCACCTCTCTTCCGTATTTCTGCACTTTTTTTTTCTTTCTGTACCTCTCTTGCTTCTTTCTGCACCCCCTTGCCTCTTTCTCCACCCCTCTTCCCTCTTTCTTCATACCTGTTGCCTCTTTCTGCACCTCTGTTGCTTCTTTCTGCACTTCTCTTGCCTCTTTCTGTACCCCTCTTGCCTCTTTCTGCACCTCTGTTGCTCCTTTCCGCACTTCTCTTGCTTCTTTCTGCACTTCTATTGCCTCTTTCCCCACCCCTCTTCCCCCTTTCTGCATCTCTGTTGCTTCTTTCTGCACTTCTCTTTTCTCTTTCTCCACCCCTCTTACCCCTTTCTGCATCTCTGTCGCTTGTTTCTGCACTTCTCTTGTCTCTTTCTTACCCCTGTTCCCTCTTTCAGCACCTCTGTTGCTTCTTTCTGCACCTCTTTTGCTTCATCCTGCACCCCTCAAGCCTCTTTCACACCTCTCATTCTGCACCCCTCTTGCTTCTTTCTGCACCTCTGTTCCTTCTTTCTGCACTTCTTTTGTTTCTTTCTGCACCTCTCTTGCTTCTTTCTGCACCCCTCTTCCCTTTTTCTGCACCCCTCTTCCCTCTTTCTGCACCTCTCTTGCCTCTTTCCGCACCTCTGTGCATTCTTTCTGCATATCTGTTGTTTCTTTCTGCACATCTCTTGCTTCTTTCTGCACCCCTCGTACCTCTTTCTGCACCCCTCATCCCTCTTTGCGCACCCATCTTGCCTCTTTCTGCACTCCTCTTGCTTCTTTCTGCACCTCTCTTGCTTCTTTCTGCACCACTTGTGCTTCTTTCTCCACCCCTCTTGCTTCTTTCTCTACCCCTCTTACCCCTTTCTGCAACTCTGTCGCTTGTTTCTGCACTTCTCTTGTCTCTTTCTCCACCCCTGTTCCCTTTTTCTGCACCCCTGTTGCTACTTTCTGCAACTCTCTTGCTTCTTTCTGTACCCCTCTTCCCTCTTTTTGCACCCCTCTTGCATCTTTCTGCACCTCTGTTGCTTCTTTCTGCACTATCCTTGCTTCTTTCTGCACCTCTCTTGCTTCTTTCTGCACTATTTGTGCTTCTTTCTGCACCCCTCCTCCCTCTTTTTGCACATCTGTTGCTTCTTTATGCACTACTCTTGCTTCTTTCTGCACCCCTCTTGCTTCTCTCTGCACCAATCGTGCTTCTTTCTGCACCCCTCTTCCCTCTTTCCGCACCCCTCTTGCCTCTTTCTGCACCCCTGTTCCTTCTTTCTGCTCTTCTTTTGTTTCTTTCTGCACCTCTCTTGCTTCTTTCTGCACCCCTCTCGCTACTTTCTCCACCCTTGTTCCCCCTTTTTGCATCTCTGTTGCTTCTGTCTGCACTTCTCTTGCCTCTTTCTGCACTCCAAATCCCTCTTTCTGTACCTCTGTTGCTTCTTTCTGCACTTTTCTTGCTTCATTCTGCACCTCTGTCCCTTCTTTCTGCAATCCTTGTGCCTCTTTCTGTACCCCTCTTCCCTCTTTCTGCTCCCCTCTTGTCTCTTTCTGCACCTCTGTTCCTTCTTTTGTTTCTTTCTGCAACTCTCTTGCTTCTTTCTGTATCCCTCTTGCCTCTTTCTCCTCCCCACTTCCCCCTTTCTGCATCTCTGTTGCTTCTTTATGCACTTCTCTTGCTTCTTTCTGCACCTCTCTTGCTTCTTTCTGTACCCCTCGTGCCTCTTTCTGCACCCCTCTTCCCTCTTTCTGCATTCCTCTTGCCTCTTTCTGCACCTCTGCTGCTTCTTTCTGCACTTCTTTTGTTTCTTTCTGCACCTCTCTTGCTTCTTTCTGCATCCCTCTTGCTTCTTTCTCCACCCCTCCTCCCCCTTTCTGCATCTCTGTTGCTTCTTTCTGCACTTCTCTTACCTCTTTCTGTGCCTCTGTCCCTTCTTTCTGTACTTCTTTATTTTCCTTCTGCACCCCTCTTGCCTCTTTCTGCACCTCTGTTCCTTCTTTCTGCACTTCTTTTGTTTCTTTCTGCAGCTCTCTTGCTTCTTTCTGCACCCCCTTGCCTCTTTCTCCACCCCTCTTCCCTCTTTCTTCACTCCTGTTGCCTCTTTCTGCACCTCTGTTGCTTCTTTCTGCACTTCTCTTGCCTCTTTCTGTACCCCTCTTGCCTCTTTCTGCACCTCTGTTGCTCCTTTCTATACTTCTCTTGCTTCTTTCTGCACTTCTCTTGCTTCTTTCTGCACTTCTCTGGCCTCTTTCTCCACCCTTCTTCCCCCTTTCTGCATTTCTGTTGCTTCTTTCTGCACTTCTCTTTTCTCTTTCTCCACTCCTCTTACCCCTTTCTGCATCTCTGTTGCTTGTTTCTGCACTTCTCTTGTCTCTTTCCCCACCCCTGTTCCCTCTTTCTGTACCTCTGTTGCTTCTTTCTGCACCTCTCTTGCTTCTTTCTGCACCCCCTGTGCCTCTTTCACACCCCTCTTCCCTCTTTCTGCTCCCCTCTTGTCTCTTTCTGCACCTCTGTTCCTTCTTTTGTTTCTTTCTGCAACTCTCTTGCTTCTTTCTGTATCCCTCTTGCCTCTTTCTCCTCCCCACTTCCCCCTTTCTGCATCTCTGTTGCTTCTTTATGCACTTCTCTTGCTTCTTTCTGCACCTCTCTTGCTTCTTTCTGTACCCCTCGTGCCTCTTTCTGCACCCCTCTTCCCTCTTTCTGCATTCCTCTTGCCTCTTTCTGCACCTCTGCTGCTTCTTTCTGCACTTCTTTTGTTTCTTTCTGCACCTCTCTTGCTTCTTTCTGCATCCCTCTTGCTTCTTTCTCCACCCCTCCTCCCCTTTCTGCATCTCTGTTGCTTCTTTCTGCACTTCTCTTACCTCTTTCTGTGCCTCTGTCCCTTCTTTCTGTACTTCTTTATTTTCCTTCTGCACCCCTCTTGCCTCTTTCTGCACCTCTGTTCCTTCTTTCTGCACTTCTTTTGTTTCTTTCTGCAGCTCTCTTGCTTCTTTCTGCACCCCCTTGCCTCTTTCTCCACCCCTCTTCCCTCTTTCTTCACTCCTGTTGCCTCTTTCTGCACCTCTGTTGCTTCTTTCTGCACTTCTCTTGCCTCTTTCTGTACCCCTCTTGCCTCTTTCTGCACCTCTGTTGCTCCTTTCTATACTTCTCTTGCTTCTTTCTGCACTTCTCTTGCTTCTTTCTGCACTTCTCTGGCCTCTTTCTCCACCCTTCTTCCCCTTTCTGCATTTCTGTTGCTTCTTTCTGCACTTCTCTTTCTCTTTCTCCACTCCTCTTACCCCTTTCTGCATCTCTGTTGCTTGTTTCTGCACTTCTCTTGTCTCTTTCCCCACCCCTGTTCCCTCTTTCTGTACCTCTGTTGCTTCTTTCTGCACCTCTCTTGCTTCTTTCTGCACCCCCTGTGCCTCTTTCACACCCCTCTTCCCTCTTTCTGCACCCCTCTTGCCTCTTTCTGCACCTCTGTTCCTTCTTTCTGCACTTCTTTTGTTTCTTTCTGCACCACTCTTGCTTCTTTCTGCACTCCTCTTCCCTTTTTTTGCACGTTTCATCCCTCTTTCTGCACCTCTCGCCTCTTCCTGCACCTCTGTTCCTTCTTTCTGCACTTCCTTTGTTTCTTTCTGCACCGCTCTTGATTCTTTCTGCACCCCCTTGCCTGCTTCTGCACCCCTCTTCCCTCTTTCTGCATCCTTCTTGCCTATTTCTGCACCCCTCTTGCCTCTTTCTGCACCTCTGTGCCTTCTTTCTGCACATCTTTTGTTTCTTTCTGCACATGTCTTGCTTCTTTCTGCACCCTTTGTGCCTCTTTCTGCACCCCTCTTCCCTCTTTTTGCGCCCCTCTTGCCTCTTTCTGCACCTCTGTTGCTTCTTTCTGCACTCCTCTTGCTTCTTTCTGCACCTCTCTTGCTTCTTTCTGCACCAACGTGCTTCTTTCTGCACCTCTGTTGCTTCTTTCTGCACTCCTCTTGCTTCTTTATGCACCTCTCTTGCTTCTTTCTGTACCCCTCTTTCCTCTTTTTGCACCCCTCTTGCCTCTTTCTGCACCTCTGTTCCTTCTTTCTGACCTTCTTTTATTTCTTTCTGCACCTCTCTTGCTTTATTTGCACCCCTCTTACCACTTTCTCCAACCCTGTTCCCCCTTTTCTGTCTCTGTTGCTTCTTTCTGCACTTCTCTTGACTCCTTCTCCACCCCTCATCCCTCTTTCTGCACCTCTGTTGCTTCTTTCTGCACTTCTCTTGCTTCCTTCTGCACCTCTGTCCCTTCTTTGTGCAACCCTTGTGCCTCTTTTTACACCCCTCTTCCCTCTTTCTGCACCCCTCTTGCCTCTTTATGCACCCCTCTTGCCTCTTTCTGCACCTCTGTTCCTTCTTTCTGCACTTCTTTTGTTTCTTTCTGCACCTCTCTTGCTTCTTTCTGCTTCCCTCTTGCCTCTTTGTCCACCCCTCTTCCCCCTTTCTGCATCTCTGTTGCTTCTTTTTGCACTTCGCTTGTCTCTTTCTGCACCCCTCTTCCCTCTTTCTGTACCTCTGTTGCTTCTTTATGCACTTCTCGTGCTTCTTTCTGCACCCCTTGTGCCTCTTTCTGCACCCCTTTTCCCTCTTTCTGCACCTTTCTTGCCTTTCTCTGCACCTCTGTTCCTTCTTTCTGCACTTCTTTTGTTTCTTTCTGCATTTCTCTTGCTTCTTTCTGCACCCCTCTTGCCTCTTTCTCCACCCCTCTTACCCCTTTCTGCATCTCTGTTGCTTGTTTCTGCACTTCTCTTGTCTCTTTCTCCATCCCTGTTCGCTCTTTCTGCACCTCTGTTGCTTCTTTCTGTACCTCTCTTGCCTCTTTCTCCACCCTCCTTCCCTCTTTTTGCACTTCTCTTGCCTCTTTCTCCACCCCTCACCCCTCTTTATGTACCTCTGTTGCTTCTTTCTGCACTACTCTTGCTTCTTTCTGCACCTCTTTTCCTTCTTTCTGCACCCCTTGTGCCTCTTTCTATACCCCTCTTTCCTCTTTCTGCACCCCTCTTGCCTCTTTCTGCACCCCTTGTGCCTCTTTCTGTACCCTCTTCCCTCTTTCTGCACCTCTCTTGCATCTTTCTGCACTTCTCTTGCCTCTTTCTGCACCTCTGTTGCTTCTTTCTGCACCCCTTGTGCCTATTTCTGTACCCCTTGTGCCTCTTTCTGCACCCCTCTTCCCTCTTTCTGCACATCTCTTTCCTCTTTTTCCAGTTCTCTTGCCTCATTCTGCACCCCGGTTCCCTTTTTCTGTACCTCTCTCGCCTCTTTCTGCACTTCTCTTGCCTCTTTCTGCACTTCTCTTGCCTCTTTCTGTACCTCACTTACCTCTTTCTGCTCCTCTATTGCCTCTTTCTGCTCCTCTCTTGCCTCTTTCTGCACTTCTCTTCCTCCTTCTGTACATTTCTTACTCTTTCTGCACCTCTTGTTTTTTTCTGCAATTCTCTTGCTCCTTTCTGTACTTCTCTTGCCTGTTTCTATATTCAAATGGGAAGTGCAAGCTGTCAAGTTTAAAGGTCTGCATGCTCTCGTGACTGAGGTATAAGTCTACTGGCACATGTATTCTCCCATGTGTTATGCATCTGAAGATGGTAGCTTAAAAAGCGGGTAGCTTCTCTTATAGGTGGTCAAATCTTCTTAGTTCTGCTATGTCATTCGGTTGCACAGGCAGATATGTCTTATGTATATGTGTTATAGAGCCCCTCAAATATACTATTGAATACCCATGTGCCCTGTATTGTGAGCAGAAAGAAATACATACACCTTCTTGTACGCAAATTTACAGAGTATGCTGTTTGAAACACAGGTATTCAAGTGTTTGTATGTTTATTTTCATTTAACATGTCACTAGGTAAAAGCAAAGACACGCATGCATACCTTCACAAACTTGGTCAGACTTACAACAGTGATATGCTTAGGATTGCTGTTTTATATTTGGTAGGCGTAACATTCTTAGCAGTCGATTAATAGTGAACCTTCAAGAGAAAAGTGAGGTTTAAGACATCTTTGGAGAAGGATTAGCGATTATGGCACTTTGTATGAGTCTGTTGTAAGGGACAGTCAAAGTAGGCCTCTTTTCTGCACCTCTGTTGTTTCTTTCTGCACATCTCTTGCTTCTTTCTTCACCTTTCTTCCTCTTTCTGGACTTCTGTTGCTCTCTTTCTGCATTTCTCTTGCTTCTTTCTGCACCTTTCTTCCTCTTTCTGCATAGGTCCTACCTATGTAGGCATAGTTAGAAATTAGCATTTAAAAAACCATAGAAATTCACTGAAAAAACCATAGGTTTCAAGGACGTTATAGTTAGAAATTAGCATTTAAAAAACATAGAAATTCACTGAAAAAACCACAGGTTTCAGGGATGTTATAGTTAGTTGGACATTTCACTCATACAAAACCAGAGAAATTTGGCAGTTATAGTTAGTTTAGCTTGCGCCCCCGAAATGCACTGCTGATGACATCACATATTACAACTTTCATGACATGGTCAGTGACATCACTGATGACATCACTGATGACATCGTAAATGACATCACTGATGACATCGATGATGACATCATCCACGTGATAATCTGATGCACCTCCTCACAGCCGAATATAACCTTTGATACACCCACTCTAAAATATAGACTGCCATTCTCAAAACCATAGACACACCAACACTAGTTACTACATACCCACTCACTGATTCCTAGGTCTACACACACATCCACTCCCTCATCTATACAGTCACTCATACATGCAGTCACTCATCAATACAGCCACTATCATATGCACTCATACACCCATACAGACACTCACACACCACCACTCACCCATAGAGTTACTCACACAGCTAGTCAGTCATGCAAAGAATCAATCACACTCCCATTTACTCACCTACACAGTTATACACACACCACCTCACTTATTTATACAGATACTAACACATACTCACTCTCTTATACAACCACTGACACAATCACACACTCATCCATACAGCCACTCTCACAATCACTCATTCTCACATATAATCATTTATATACTCCAACACTCACATATACTGCCTTTCACATGTGTAGTTACTCACACATGTACCACTGATACATCCATTCACTCAGCAACACAGCCATACACACACTCACCCACCCATACAGCTCCTCACAGATGCACTCTTGAACCCATACACCCAGTGAATCACCCACTTACACATCCATGCAGGGAGTCACACACACCCCAGCCACCCACACAGACACTCAGGCACCCATTCAGGTACTCAGACAACCAATCAAAAACCCATATAGACACTCATGTAGCTACTCACCAACCCAAGCAGCCACTTACACACCAACTGACAGACTGTTACAGACATTCATACAGATTAGTCAGTCACCCATGTATTAGTAAGACATGTTTAATCACTCACTTATACAGTCAGTCATGAATAAGTAACACCCCCTCCAGTGCGATGCAGTCAGTAATTATAAGTTGATTTAAGTTTGGGGTCAGACTTGCCCAAATTCTGAGCCAGCGCAGCAGTGGGGCAACCGCGATCTGGTCTGAAATGTAACCCACTCCCAATTCTTCATGTAGGTTAAAAACAGGGGTTGCAGTAGGGACCGCAAGGAGTTTTCGCATGAAATTATTCTCGGCTGCTTGAATCCCCTTCACATCCTTATAACCCCAAATGTCACTCCAATACGTAGCCATCGGGATACATTTTGCATTACAGACCTTCAATAGTGCGGGAAGTGGCTTTGACCCCAGTCTTTTGGCGAAGTTCAGGGTGGCCCCTGCTGCACAGGCTAAGATGTTCTTTTTAAGTAAAAGTTGCAGTCACCAAGATCCTTGCTCATCAAAGGCTACCCTTAGGTAAGGAAATGTTGGTGGCACTTTGGTTAATTTGGCCCCCTTGCAATAAAATTTTGCCTTGGCCGCCTTTCCGGGACCTATAGTCATAGTATGGGATTTCTTAAAATTCGTAGTTAAATCTAGTGACTCCATAAAACTTATAAAACAATTTAAAAGACGTTGTAGACCCTATGCGATTCTAGCCAGTAGAACCGCGTCATCGGCGTCCAAAAGTGCAGGAATCATTTTGGAACTAGCTCTGGGTATATCTTTGCAACAAGCTGTTAGGGATTCTCCCAGTTTGTTAATATATAATGTGAACAGCAAAGGCACCAAAATACACCCTTGCCGGACCCCCCTTTTTACTTCCCAAGAGCTTGTCAAACTGCCATCTGTGTTGTACCTTACCGCTGCTGTGGTGTTTTCATGGGCAGTATGCAAAAAGGAGACCAGCTCTGCATCTATCCCCAGATCATGTAACACCAGCCATAGCTTAGACCTGTTGACATAGTCAAATGCTGAGGTTAGGTCCATGAAGGACAAATGTAAGACTCCCCTCTTGGCGATGGTGTACTTCCCGATAACTAAATGCAGGTTAAGGCACTGGTCCAGGGTCCCTTTCCCCTGCCAGAAGCCATACTGCAGATCGGAGATGATATTGACCTGATCAAGATAGCCTGTAGGCGATCCAGAATTACTTTCCCCAGTATTTTAGCTGCAGAATCTAGGAGGGAGATTGGTCTGTAACAGACGGGATCATCCCGGACTCCCTTTTTAAATATGGGGATGATAACCGCCTTAGCCCAAGAGGGGGGAAAACCGCAGGTGCAGGCTGCGTTAAAAACATGGGTTAAAATCTTGGCCCAGACTTTGGGATCGGCATTATAGAGGTCTGCTGGTACCCCATCTGGACCTGGCGCCTTTCCTACCGAAGTTGAGATAATAGCTTTGTAAACCTCATCTATGTTGAGATGGAGAGGGTTGCTAGGTAGGCCGGGAACTGATTGTCCCACGGCAGATTCCAAATTTACATCACTATAGATGTTACCAAAATGCTGGACCCAGAGCTCAGCAGGTATCGTACACTCACTGCTAGAGTTTGGTGTGTCTGAGAAAAAGGGGCTGTTGACAACCGACCAAAATCTGGTGCTGTCAGCCAGGACACTAGCTTGGCTGAGCGCTTCCCAGGTCTGCTCCCTTATCTGCTTCTTCCTTTTCTGGGCTGCAACTTTATAGGCCTTCCTGCAGCTCCTAATTAATATTGCGTCCCTTGGGTTTTGCATAAGGGCCTGTTTTAGTTCCTTATGGGCAGCAGAACACATATTGTCAAACCACCTTTTGGCTTTTGGACATCTGGCTCTGGTTTTGGAGGTTAAATCGGATGCTAACTGCTTAGTGATTCTGTCAAAAGCTTCAAGAGTGGCTCTGTCATGTGAGACAGGATCCATGCAGACTTGGAACTCCGGGGCACAGGTGGAATACAGATTGTCTAAAAACTATCCAGGAATGATCCTTTCCCACTTCAATCTCCTTGCTTGATGTTTAGTACTGATGTTTGTGTTAGAGATTTGACTCGGAACCCCCCCTTTTATGGCGGCCGAGAGGGAGAGAACCAGTATTAGGGGATTATGATCACTAAGGCTGTTCCAAGTAACGCTTAAGTTATTGACAGCCGGCGCTAATAATGCGGATAACATTATATAGTCAATTACACTAGAGCTACCACTACCTACATAGGTGGGGACCAGAGCTGAAGCATCTGATTGCTGTAGGCATTGCAAATTGTGGGCTGAGAGAAAACTTTCAAAACAAATGCCCGATGGTGTATGCTCAAAGTGATTGGACAAATCTGAACCATCACCCACCTCCAATATGGGGGTACAGTTGAGACAACACTGATGGATATTAAAGTCCCCTAAGATTACTGTGTCATGATAGACTTGACTTCCTTCCCCATAGCTTTCTAAGAAATCCTCTAAGGCTGAAAAATGTTCCGTCTCATGAGATCTGGTGAAGGAGTTATAAAAATTCACCACTAACAGAGTGGGGAGATTCTTACATGACAGTTCCACTGCTAATACATTGGGTGATCGACAATCAATCAGTTTGGCTTTGTAGGAGAGCTTAAGTGAGGGGGGATAGAATGTTTACAAAAAGTGATAAAACCATCCAAATAAAAACAATTGTTGGGCTCCCATGTTTCCTGTAAAGCAATAATGTGGTGTGTACCAAGAAACTGTTTCCAAATTTTTTTACCCCGCTTAGACCTAAGGCTATGTTCCAGGACAATACTTTCACGAGAGGGTCAACAGGGTTGGCCATGGTAGAGATAGAATTGGAGAGATTGTCCAGCAATGGTGGAGGTGTAGGCGCGGATACACATAGCTTAGTAGAGGTGTTCAATGACAACATCTTGCCCTGGGTTTTTTCAGCCACCGACGGTAGTCAATCATTTTCGTCGAGGCTCAGGGGACAGGCTAGGGGTAGATAACGATTAGTCAGTGATAACCCTGGATTCACATTTCTTTCTTGAGTAGACTTAACCAACTTAAACGGGAACTGCCATTGGGGATTTGCTAGGGGCTGTTTAAAAGGGTAAAAAGACTGTAAGTGGACTCTTCTGATTCTGGTTTTGATGCCGTCCTTAAATTGGCAACCTGCCAGTGTTTTAGCCTGCCTAGGATTCTTGAAGTTAACAATAATACAATCTCGCTCAACGTTTTTCCTAGTACCATGGCCTATCCACCCCACTCTTCTAGCCATGATGATGTCGGAGGTAATCTTAGGACCGTTAATCACATTGTTATTACACCAATGAGGGGTCTTATGGATGAGATCCAGAGATGTTTCCTTAGTGCCAGATGTGAGTGTGGGGACCCCTCTTATGACGGCAACTAAAGGCGCAGATTGGGGGGAGGTAAGGTTATTAGCTGTGGCCATATTGGGGGCTGAAAAAGGATATATGGATGGTGGGCCCTCGTTAGCATTTTCCTGTCCTTCCATGTGGGCCATCAGGGGTAAAATTATCGGTTCCCTTGGTGTGTGATTGATATAATTAGTGTTAGACTTCCTAGTTAAAGATAGTGCTGTCACTTCTTGGGAGCTGCTCGTCTGAGGGACTTGGGTCACACCACCAGACTCCAGGCAGGAGTCCCCCCTCCCCCTGGCTGTTGTGTCACTTCCAGAGGGGCAAATATTATGCAGGGAGACAAAAGAATACATTTTCAGCTCGATCTCTTCCAATTTTAAAAATATGGGTGCTAACAAGTCTTTGGTCAGGTTCTCTAACCTTACTGTGAGATTGTCCAACAACAGTTCCGTATTACAATCAGCAGGAGGTGTGGTGATTTTTGGCCACGGTGATTTCCTCAATGCTCCTCCAGTTCTCTTTCTTTTGGTGGGCGGGCAACCCAAGTCTTCACCCAAAGTCAAAACAGCTGCAGGGGTGCAAATAGGTGCTTCCACCTCCTCTGTTTGGCCTACTATCAATGGTGTTCGAGACGTGAGCAGGAGCATTTCTCCTGCCGGCTCCCTCGTGGCACTCGTCGTATCTCCCTCCCTTACCGATGCCAATGCTAATTTCTCAGACTCCAAGGACAGCCTTTTTTCAGTTAGAGCTATTTCCTTCGTGATAACGTTAGCGGCTTTAGTTAAAAAGGAGTCTATTGTCCCAGCTGGCCCCGCTACGTTGATCCCTTGCGAGCCCCCTTGTCCGATAGCCAGTTTCCTTTTACCCAGAGCTAATCAGTCGAGAAACGCTTTGTCTTGTGGGATCTGAATTGCAAGATAACAGACTCTTCAATCGTCAGGAGTCAGAAAGGAGGACACACGGGGCACTTCCTGATTCAGTGTAGAGCGACCAGATATGTAAACCAGTGTTTTAATACAGTCATAAGACGTAGGTCCCCTATACAGAGGAAGCATTCACTGTACCTTAATCTTGTCCTTGATGAATCACTCCAGCCAGGGGGTGTGCCCTAAGTGTAGCTTGGTCCGATATCGAGGATCAAAGGGCCTGGCCCAGCCCAGCCTCTTTCGGCCGCTGACGGGCGCAGACGGGGGCTTTGCACTGCGGGAGCCCTAGCCGATGATAAAGCGCCGCCTGGCGCAAAACGTGGGCAGCGTGCTCACCGCTTGGTGGTGCCGGGAGATGTAGTTCCTCTCCCCTGTCAGGCACAGGTTTGTGGCAGGCAGGCAGACAGGCAAACAAAGATTAACGGGCTCCAGCGTTGTGGGAGCCCTGGCCAATGATAAAGCGCCTCCCGGCGCAAAACGTGGGTGGCGTGCTCACCGCTTGGTGGTGCCGGGAGATGTAGTTCCTCTCCCCTGTCAGGCACAGGTTTGTAGCAGGCAGGCAAACAAAGATTAACAGGCTCCCGCACTGCAGGAGCCCTGGCCGATGATAAAGCGCCTCCCGGCGTGAAACGTGGGCGGCGTGCTCACCGCTTGGTGGTGCCGGGAGATGTAGTTCCTCTCCCCTGTCAGGCATGGGTTTGTGGCAGAC
Source organism: Calotriton arnoldi (assembly GCA_963921515.1). Classification (NCBI taxonomy): domain Eukaryota; kingdom Metazoa; phylum Chordata; class Amphibia; order Caudata; family Salamandridae; genus Calotriton; species Calotriton arnoldi. The sequence goes on along the minus strand of CAWUFW010007196.1, from coordinate 5,329 downwards.
AGGCAGGCAAACAAAGATTAGCCCTGGCTGATGATAAAGCACCTCCAGGCGCGAAACGTGGGCAGCGTGCTCACCGCTTGGTGGTGCCGGGAGATGTAATTCCTCTCCCCTGTCAGGCACGGGTTTATGGCAGGCAGGCAGGCGGGCAAACAAAGATTAACGGGCTCCCAATCACTGATCTACTATGTCCTTTTTCTAAAATATGTCCTGTCCTCCATTTTAACTGCCTTTCCTTTTGAAAACTGCCTCATTCAGCTCCACTCTTCTGTGTGCTACTGTTCATTGCCTTCACAGTGGTTAGAGTATGGATTGTGGGTCATGGCTATGTGTTTTGGGCCAGAGAATATGCTAGAAAGAGTGGCATTGACAGGGACTTTGGTTTACCTAATGTGGACATTACTTGGATTGACCATAGATAGTTAAAGTGTCATCAATTGCTTCCATTGGTTGAAAGCATTGTGGATTGCCAACATCCAGACCTCTTAATTGTGCACTGTGGTGGCAATGACCTAGGCACACTTACTGGGGCAGGACTGGAAATCCTAATGAACGATACCTTTAGTCAATTAACCGCTTAACCGCGGCGGCAATTCCGCCACGGCGCGGTGGTTTAGCGCAGTGGGCGGGGCCGCGTCAGCCAACGGACGTGCGCAGCACTATGAAGGTAGTGCGCGCGACGGCCGTTGGCCGACGCCAGCAGCGAAGGGGTTAATGACACTTTTCCCTCACAATGCCCTGGTGTTCTCCAACATTTGCCAAAGGCAGAAATTGAAGTGGTCAAATGAATTCTATCCATAGATAGAAAAGCCAGGAAACATGCTAATAAAACTGTTTCTGCATTCTTCAGAGACCACAATATGGGCTCCACCTACAATAGCAATATATGCTTTGACATAGAGCATATATAGAAGTGACAGAGTACATTTCTCAGAGAAAGGCAACAGGATATTACTTAACAACTTGAAAACTGCATCCTGTTTTATGTGCAGTTACCATCTATACACAATCAACACAATGGTTCTTCTATGAGCCACCCTTTTCCCAAACACTAGTTAATTTTCGATTAAAATCTGCAGATTTGCAAACCAAAAGCACGCATTCAATGCACAACAGCAAATATAGGATTCATGATGCTGTGCTTGACTCTGTACATGTGCAAATGGCTCTGTGAGTAGCTGTGTGAATGTCTAATGGGGTCTGTAACTGGGTGTATTAGTGTTAAAGTGAATCTGTGAGGGGGTGCATGACTGTCTGAGTGGGTCTGTCAGTGGATGCGTGACTGTCTGAGTAGGTCTGTCAGTGGGTGTGTGAGTGTCTGAGGGGGTCTGTGAGTAGATGCATGAGTCTCTGAGTGGATCTGTGAGTGGGTCCATGAGTGTTGAGTGAGTCTCTCAGTGGGTGCATAGGTATCTGAGTAGATGCATATGTGTCTAAGTGGTCTGTGAGTGGCTGCATTAGTGTTTAAGTGGATATGTGAGTGGGTGTGTGACTGTCTGAGTATGTCTGTTAGAGGGTGTGTGAGTGCTGAGTGGGTCTGTGAGTGGGTGCATGAGTATGTGAGTGGAACTGTGAGTGGGTGCACAAGTTTATGAGTGGGCCTATAACTGAGTGCATGGGTTTCTGGGTGGGTATGTGAATGGGTACATCAGCCTGATAGTGGATCTGTGAGTGGGTGCATGAGTGTTCGAGTGGGTCTCTGAATGGGTGTGTCACTGTCTCAGAGGGTCTGTCAGTGGGTACGTTAGTATTTGACTGGGTCTTTGAATGGGTGCAGGACTCTGTGACTGGGTCTGTGAATGGGTGCTAGTGTCTGAGTGATGCTGTGAGTGGGTCCATGAGGGTCTGAGTGGGTCTGTGAGTGGGTGCATCAGTATATGAATAGGTCTGTGACTGGGAGCATGAGTGTCTCACTGGGTCTGTGAATCTTTGCAACAGTGCCTGAGTGGGTTTGTGAGTAGCTGCGTGAGTGTATGAGTGGGTCTGAGAGAGGGAGTATGAGTCCCTGAAATGCTGCATTAGAGGATGTGTCAGTGTCTGGGTGGGTCTGTGACTGGTTGCATGTGTGTCTGAGTGGGTCTATTAATGGGTGCATCAGTGTCTGAGTGGGTCTGAAAGAGGGCATATCAGTGTCTGACTGGGTCTGTGAGTAGGTTCATTAGTGTTTGAGTGGTCTGTAAGTAGGTGCATCTGTCTCTGAATGGCTCTGTGACTGGGTGCAAGAGTCTCTCAGTGGGTCTGTGAGTGGGGGCATCAGTTAATCAGTAGGTCTGTGATTAGTTACATGAGTGTTTGAGTGGGTCTGTGAGTGGGAGTGTAAGTCTGTGAGTGGGTCTGTGAGTGGGTGCATGAGTCTCTGAGTGGGTCTGTGCATGGGTGTAGGAGTGTCTAAGTGGGTCTATAAATGGGTGTGTGAGTGCCTGTGTGGGTCTGTGAGTGGGTGCACAAGTGTCTGAGTAGGTCTGTCAATGGGTGATTGAGTCTGTGAGTGGATCTGTGAGCGGGTGCATGAGTGTTTGAGTGGCTCTGTGAGTTTCTGCATCAGTGTCTGAGTGGGTGTGTGAGTGAGTGCATGAGTGTCTGAGTTAGACTCTGAGTGGGTGTATGAGTGGGTCTGTGAGTGGCTGTGTCAGTGTCTACGTGGGTCTGAGATTAGGTGTATGAGTGTCTCAGTGGGTCTGTGAGTGGGTGGGTTAGTGTTTGATTGGGATATTTGAGTGGGTGCATCACTATGTAACTGAGTCTGTGAATGGGTGTGTGGGTGTCTGAGTGGCTCTTTGAGTGGGTACATAAATGTCTTAGTGGGCCTGTGAGTGGGTGCGTCAATGTATGAATAGGTATGTGGCTGTGTGCGTGAGAGTCTGAGTGGGTCTGTGAGTCTCTGTAATTGTGTCTAAGTGGGTCTGTGAGTGGCTGCATGAGTGTATGAGTGGGTCTATAAGAGAGTGCCCCTGAGAGGGTGTTTTAGGTAGTGCATCAGTGTTTGAGTAGGTCTGTGACTTGGTGCATAAGTATCTCAGTGGGTCTGTGAGTGGGTGCATTAGTGTCTCAGTGGGTCTGTGTCTGGGTGCATTAGTAACTGACTGGGTCTGTGAGAGAGTATGTTTGTGTTTGAGTGGTCTGTAAGTGGGTGCGTCAGACTCTGAGGGAGTCTGTTACTGGGTGTACAAGTATCTTAGTAGGTCTGTGAGTGGGTGCATCAGTAACTGAGAGGGTCTGTAATTAGTTGTGTGAGTCTCTGAGTGGGTCTGTGAGTGGGCCTGCGAGTCTGTGAGTGGGTCTGTGAGTGGGTGCATTAGTCTCTGATTAGGTCCATGAGTGAGTACATGAGTGGGTCTCTCAGTGGGTGTGTAAGTGTCTGAATAGATTCATAACTGTCTGAGTGGGTCTGTGAGGGGATACATGAGCATCTGAGTGGGTCTGTGAGTGCTTGAATTAATGTGTAAATTAGTGTGTCAATGCATATATTTTTAATTTTTTTTGGCAAGATTTGCAACTCCACCGCAACAGTATATGGTGGGGCCATGCTGAGCATCGCGATGGGTCTGCTACTCCCTGCACATGAAAAAAATGGTTTGGGGCATTTTACTACTCATAAGGGGTCCCTCAGAGACCCCAAAAATGCACCCATGGGGTCAAGGTACCTCTACTCTGACCCCTTCTCCAATTTACAAGATGTATTTTCATCCCTCTGAAGCATGTCCCAGTTTGTAAAATGGTAGCTGCAACTTTCTACACAGCTTGCGGCCAGCCAATCACAACACTGATGTTGGTGCATGCGTTCGTGAAGCTTTGCACTTGAGAGTTTGCTTCCCTAGATATACAAATTTGGTTTTAATTTAATATCTCAAAAACTACTGAATGGATTTACACCAAATAACAAGGTTTCTGAACCAAGACCTACCTTTCTGCCAAATTTGGTGTAATTCCGTCCAGCGGTTCGGGCTATGTTCGTGTCTAAAATCTCTACGGGAATCAACATGGGAAAAAGATTTTTTTTGACCCCACCCTTTTTCTCAGCCCCCGCTTGATGGATCACCTCCAAACGTTCCATGCACAACTAGAATCAGCAGCACATTTTTCAAAAAAGAATTTGGGAACATTCATCAAACAATGTGAAAGTTATAGACAGGTCAAAAAAAGTTTTCCTATGGAAAGTAGATCCTATATATATATATATATATATATATATATATATATATTCACTGAAAAAACCATAGGTTTCAGACACGTTATAGTTAGAAATTAGCATTTAAAAAACCTTTGAAATTCACTGAAAAAACCATAGGTTTTATGGACAGTTATAGTTAGTTGGACATTTCACTCGTACAAAACCAGTGAAATTCCCCCGTTATAGTTAGTTCAGCTAACTATAACTCGCGCCCCCGCAATGCACTGCTGATGATGTCACATATTACATCACTCATGACATGGTCAGTGACATCACTGATGACATCACTGATGACATCTCAAATGACATCACTGAAGACATCATCCATGTGATAATTTGATGCATCTTCTCACACCCTGATATAACCTTTGATACACCCACTCTAAATTACAGACTGCCATTCTCAAAACCATAGACACTCCAACACCAATAACTACATACCCACTCAGTGATTCTTAGGTCTACACACACACATCCACTCACTCACCCGTACAGTCACTCATACTTACGGTCACTCAGTACAGGACTATCATATGCACTCATACACCTACATAGACACTCACACACCGCCACTCATCCATAGAGGTACTCACACACCTAGTCAGTCATGCAAATAATTAATTACACTGCCATTTACTCACCTATACAGTTATACACACACCAGCTCACTTACTCATACAAATACTAGCACATTCTTACGCTCTTATACAATCACTGATACAAGTACAGACTCATCCATACAGCCACTCTCACAATCACACACTCTCACTTATAGCCATTTATATACTCCAACACACATATATACTGCCTTTCACATATGTAGTTACTCACACATGTACCACTGAGATATACATTCACTCACTAACACACCCATACACACACTCACCCACCCATACAGTCCATCACAGATGCACTCTTGAAACCATGCACCCAGTGAATCACCTACTCACACATCTATGCACAGAGTCACACACACCCCACCCACACAAACACTCAGGCACCCATACAGATACTCAGACAACCAATCAATAACCCATGTAGACACTCATGTAGCTATTCACAAACCCATGCAGCCGCTTACTTACCAACAGACAGACGGATACAGACATTCACACAGTTTAGTCACTAACCCATGCATTCAGTAAGATACGTTTAATCACT